>LR738709.1:228095754-228318584 GCA_902687465.1 Secale cereale | reverse complement strand
GGGGGGGGAGGGGGAGGATGGCCAGCAGACTTACCACAGCTCACGAGTGAAGGGAGGGCATCTGACCTCAAGAGGTAGGTACCCGCCATCACTGGGCGTGGGTTCGTCGACGTCTGGGCCATTCCACCTGTCAGACTGATGGCGGGTTTCCCTTCACCGTTCTATGGTGATGCGCACATCCTCCCTTCGTCGGTCTCCTAGAACTCACCACTGATCCTGGCGGGCTTGTGGATCAGACAAGGCCATCGATGCTTCGTCAGCTTCGTGACCGGGTTGATCTTCCTGCAGCCCCTGGGCCTACAACCGCGGAGGGGACTGTACCGTAGGTGCAGCTCCCTTAGCGCGGCCAGTCATTCGCACCGTTGTTGTGGCTCGTGGGCGCCGCAATGGGTCTGCCTCTGCTGGGATATTTCAACTTCAGCGAAGCCGATCAGGCTCTGGATGGTGGCTCTCCACTCACCCATTTGATCGGCCGCTAGTGGAAATCTCAGTAGTAGTTGGGCCCATGCCATGGATTCTGTGGCCATTCTCGACATGGCTGACGAGGCGGACTGCGATGTCCCTCGACCCCTTGTAGCACCAGGAGGAGCGTCGTCGTGGTCTTATTGCCCCGAACCGGTCACCAAGGTGGTTGGGCGATGGGTAGGGCGCACTTGGGGGTTGGCAGACCCATTTGGTGTAATGTCTTGTTCGCCTTGTTCTGGGCAAGGCGCGTGTCCAGCAGCTGTACAAGATGCAGGTGCTACTGGAGCATCACGGCTTGTGCCAGAATGGACGTTGTCGCTGTTGTGTCCACTAGTGCGGCATGGCGGTGTAGACGGAACGTTCTCCCCGTTCGCGGCCTGCGGGTTACGGCCGTTGGGATGTTGTTATGTCGCCCTCCCCCGGTGGCTTCAGCTCTAGCTTTGACCGTGGGGGACACAATGAGAGTGCCGCCGATGCTGGTTGTGTCTCCCACAACACTTGCTTCCCCCAAGGCCACCACAGTGCCCGCGACATCAGCTACTGCGTGCTAAGGGACCTTCGATGTTGAAGGGTGATTTGTAGAGATAGGCTTCTTGTTCAGCACCATGGACAATGAAACTGATGATTAAGAAGTCGATGATGAAGATTGACTTGCCATTCGCAACCCCAGGTTCGCGCAAGTGCCTCCCTTACCTGGTGTGCCAAAGATATCGTGCGGAAATACGATCACCTATGGGTTCATCGCCCCTTTGTGGTTGGGTGTGGGGGAAGTCATGTTGCACCAAGAGCAGAGGCCATGAAGCAGCACATCGACGGTGATGCTTATGGTTTTTACCCAGGTTCGGGCCACCACGAGGAGTTAAACCCTACTCTTGCTTTAGTGGATTTGGTGGAAGAACCCCAAAGAACACGCAGTGCACGTGCCCGGCAAGGTGGCCTTGCCAAGATCAGCTAAAGTGCACAAGTTTGCGAGGGCCCGAATACTTTTCTAAGTCGCCTTGGGCCTCCTTTTATTGCTTAAGGGGTATCCAAAGTGGCACAACAGTCACTAGTTGTTGATTAGATAGCTAACAATGCTCTCATACCTCACTATGGCAGTTAGGACAAAGTGCATTAAATGCACTGCTATGTGTCACGCTGGGGGCGCAGCCCGGCCAGCCTGTCGCGCCGCTTAACCATCTCTTGCTTATCTTCTTGACACACCTCTGGATGGGTGTCATTTAGAGTTGATATGTCTTCCAAATGGTCGCCACATGCTGAGTGGATGCCACTTAATCATCTGAGGGCAAGGCACTTCAACTATAGCTGATTTGCATTGTGATGCGATGGAGCGGTGGCACGGTGGTGCCTTGGCGGGCCCAGCAAGCCTGTCGGGGAAATCTTGGACTTGTCCTTGTGGCGGTCTTGACCTGGTCAGGCTCTCCAGCCCGGTAAGGGACGCTTCCCCAAGGTGGCATCTGAAGGAAATATGCCCTAGAGGCAATAATAAAGTTGTTATTTATATTTTCTTATATCATGATAAATGTTTATTATTCATGCTATAATTGTATTAACCGGAAACTCAGTACATGTGTGAATACATAGACAAAAGAAAGTGTCCCTAGTATGCCTCTACTAGAGTAGCTCGTTTATCAAAGATGGTTATGTTTCCTAACCATAGACATGTGTTGTCATTTGATGAACGGGATCACATCATTAGGAGAATGATGTGATGGATAAGACACATTCATTAGTTTAGCATTATGATCGTTACAGTTTCATTTCTATTGCTTTCTTCATGACTTATACATGTTCCTCAGACTATGAGATTATGCAACTCCCGAACACCAGAGGAATACCTTGTGTGCTATCAAACGTCAAAACATAACTGGGTGATTATAAAGATGTTCTACAGGTGTCTCCGATGATGTTTTTTGGATTGGCATAGATCGAGATTAGGATTTGTCACTTCGTGTTTCGGAGAGGTATCTTTGGGCCCTCTCGGTAATGCACATCACTATAAGCTTTACAAGCAATGTGACTAATGAGTTAGTTGCGGGATGATGCATTACGGAACGAGTAAACAGACTTTCCGGTAACGAGATTGAACTAGGTATTGAGATACTGCCTATCGAATCTCGGGCAAGTAACATACCGATGACAAAGGGAATAAAATATATTGTTATGCGGTTTGACCGATAAAGGTCTTCGTACAATATGTGGGAGCCAATATGAGCATCCAGGTTCCGCTATTGTTTATTGACTAGAGATGAGTCTCGGTCATGTCTACATAGTTCTCGAACTCGTAGGGTCGACACACATAACGTTCGATGATAATTAGTATTATGAGTTTATGTGTTTTGATGCACTGAAGGTTGTTCGGAGTCCGGGATGAGATCACGGACAAGACGAGGAGTCTCGGAATGTCCGAGACATGAATATTCATATATAGGACGATAGTATTTGCATATTGGAAGTGTTCTAGGGGTACCGGGTACGTATCAGGTCACCGGAAAGGGGTTCTGGGCAACCCCGGCCAAGATATGGGCCTTATTTGGCCTAGGGCGGAAGAGACCAGCCCCTAGTGGCCTGGTGCGCCCCATATATGGCCGAATAGGGTTGGGGAAAGGAAAGGGAGAGGAAAGAAAGGAAGGTGGCAATTCGGCCTCCCCTTTCCTTCTCTCCACCCTCCTCTTTCCTTCTCTCTCCGGAAAACATGGAAAGGGGGGAGGTCGAATAGGATTATGCCCCAAGTAGGATTCCTCCTACTTGGGGCGCGCCTCCTGCTGCTCCTTCCCCTCCCACCTATATATATGTAGGGAGGGCGCCGCTAGAACACACAACAGACAGTCTCTTAGCCGTGTGCGGTGCCCCCCTCCACAGTTGCACACCTCGGTCATATCGTTGCAGTGCTTAGGCGAAGCCCTACGCCGGTATCTTCATCATCACTGTCACCACGCCGTCGTGCTGACGAAACTCTCCCACGACACTCAACTAGATCAGGAGTTCATGGGACGTCATCGAGCTGAACGTGTGCTGAACGTAGAGGTGCCATACGTTTGGTGCTTGGATCTGTTGGATCGTGAAGACGTTCGACTAAATCAACCGCATTATTAAACTTTCGGTCTACGAGGGTACGTAGACACACTCTCCCCGCTCGTTGCTATGCTTCTCCTAGATAGATCTGGCATGATCGTTGGAAATTTTTGAAATACTACATTCCCCAACAGTGGCATCATGAGCCAGGTCTATGCGTAGATGATATGCATGAGTAGAACACAATGAGTTGTGGGCGATAATAGTCACACTGCTTACCAGCATGTCATACTTTGATTCAGCGGTATTGTGAGATGAAGCGGCCCGGACCGACATTACGCGTACGCTTACGCTAGACTGGTTTCACCGTTACGAGCACTCGTTGCTTAAAGGTGACCGGCGGGTGTCTGTCTCTCTCACTTTAGTTGAATCGAGTGTGGCTACGCCCGGTCCTTGTGAAGGTTAAAACAGCACACTTGACGAAAAATCGTTGTGGTTTTTGTATGCGTAGGTAAGAATGGTTCTTGCTAAGCCCATAACAACCACGTAAAACTTGCAACAACAAAGTAGAGGACGTCTAACTTCTTTTTGCAGGGCATGTTGTGATGTGATATGGTCAAGACGTGATGAGTTATACGTTATTGTATGATATGATCATGTTTTGTAAATTATCGGCAACCAACAGGAGCCTTATGGTTGTCTCTTTATTGTATGAATTGCGAAGGCCATGTAATTGCTTTACTTTATCACTATGAGTTAGCGATAGTAGTCGTAACAATAGTTTGTGAGACGACCACGACGCTACGATGAAGATCATGGTGTCTAGCCGATGACGATGGAGATCATGACGATGCTTTGGAGATGGAGATCAAAAGCACAAGATGATGATGGCCATATCATGTCACATATTTTGATTGCATGTGATGTTTATCTTATTATGCTTCTTATTTTGCTTAGTATGGTGGTAGCATTATAAATGATCCCTTACAAAATTTCAAGGTACAATTGTTGTCCCTGAGTATGCACCGTTGCAAAAATTCGTCATGCTGAGACACCACGTGATGATTGGGTGTGATAAGCTCTATGTTCATATACAACGGGTGTAAGACAGTTTTGCACATGGAGAATACTCAGGTTAAACTTGACGAGCCTAGCATGTACAGACATGGCCTCGGAACACTGGAGACCGAAAGGTCGAGCTTGAATCATATAATAGATATGATCAACATAAGATGTTCACCATTGAAAACTACTCCATCTCACGTGATGATCAGACATGGTTTAGTTGATTTGGATCACGTGATCACTTAGATGACTAGAGGGATCTCTATCTAAGTGGGAGTTCTTTAGTAATATGATTAATTGAACTTTAATTTATCATGAACTTAGTCCTGGAGGTATTAGCATATCTATATCGTAGATCAATGGCTCGCGATGTAGCTCCTTGTTTATTTTTATATGTTCCTAGGGAAATATAAGGTGAAACATGATAGTAGCAATGATGCAGACTTGTTCCGTGATCTAAGGATTTTCATCATTGCTGCACAGAAGAATTATGTCCTTGATTCAACGCTAGGTGACAAACCTATTGCAGGAGCAGATGCAGACGTTATGAACGTTTTGACAAAAGCTCGGTATGATGACTACTTGATAGTTTAGTGCACTATGCTTTACGGCTTATAACCGAGACTTCAAAAATGTTTTGAATGCCATGGAGCATATAAGTTGTTCCTAAGAGGTTAAATTGGTATTTCGTACTCATGCCCGTATCCAGAGGTATGAGACCTCTGACAGTACTTTGCTTACAAGATGGAGGAGAATAGCTCAACCAGTGAGCATGTGCTCAGATTGTCTGGGTACTACAATTGCTTGAATCAATTGGGAGTTAATCTTCCAGATAAGATAGTAATTGAAAAAGTTCTCTAGTCACTATCTCCAAGTTACTTGAACTTCGAGATGAACTATAATATGCAAGGGATGACGAAAGTAATTCCCGAGCTCTTCGCAATGCTGAAATTGGTGAAGGTAGAAATCAAGAAAGAGCATCAAGTGTTGATGGTTAACAAGACCACTTGTTTCAAGTAAAGGGCAAAGGGATAGAAGGGGAAATTCAAGAAGAATGACAAGCAAGTTGTCACTCCCATGAAGAAACCCAAAGCTAAACTCAAGCCTGAAACTAAGTGCTTCTACTGCAAAGGAAATGTTCATTGGAAGTGGAACTGCCCTAGATACTTGGTGGATAAGAAAGATGGAAAAGTGAACAAAGGTATATTTGATATATAGATTATTGCTGTGTACTTTACTAGTGTTCATAGCAACCCCTGGTATTTGATACCGGTTCACTTGCTAAAATTAGTAAGTCGAAACTAGAGTTGCAGAATGAACACAGACTAGTTAAAGGTGAAGTGACGATGTGTGTTGGAAGTGCTTCCAAGATTGATATGATCATCATTGCACACTCCCTATACTTTCAGGATTAGTGTTGAACCTAAATAAATGTTATTTGGCATTTGCGTTGAGCATGAATATGATTTGATCATGTTTGTTGCAATACGATTATTCATTTAAAGTCATAGAATAATTGTTTTTCTGTTTACATGAATAAAACCTTCGATCGTCATACACGCAATGAAAATAGATGTTGGATCTCGATAGTAGTAATACACATATTCATATTATTGAAGCCAAAAGATGCAAAGTTGATAATGACAGTGCAAGTTATTTGTGGCACTGCCATTTAGGTCATATTTGTGTAAAGCGCATGAAGAAACTCCATGCTGATGGGCTTTTGGAATCACTTGATTGTGAATCACTTGGTGCTTGCGAACCATGCCTCATGGGCAAGATGATTAAATCTCCGTTCTCCGGAACAATGGAGCGAGCAACTGACTTGTTGGAAATCATACATAATGATGTATGCAGACCAATGAGTGTTGAGGCTCGCGGTGGGTATCGTTATTTCCTGACCTTCACAGATGATTTGAGCAGATATGGGTATGTCTACTTGATGAAGCACAAGTCTGAAACATTTGAAAAGTTCAAAAAAAATCAGAGTGAAGTATAGAATCATCATAACAAGAAAATAAAGTTTCTACGATCTGATCGCGGAGACAATTATTTGAGTTACGACTTTGGCCTTCATTTGAAACAATGTGGAATAGTTTCATAGCTCACGCCACCCGGAACACCACAACATAATGGCATGTCTGAACGTCATAAACCGTAGTTTATTAGATATGGTGCGATCTATGATGTGTCTTACCGATTTACCACTATCATTTTAGGTTATGCATTAGAGACAGCTGCACTCACATTAAATAAGGGCACCATCTAAATCCGTTGAGACGACGCCTTATGAACTGTGGTTTGGCAAGAAACCAAAGTTGTTGTTTATTAAAGTTTGGGGCTGTGATGCCTATGTGAAAAAGCTTCAACCTGATAAGCTCAAACCCAAATCGAAGAAATGTGTCTTCATAGGATACCCAAAGGAAACTGTTGGGTACACCTTCTATCACAGATCCAACAGCAAGATATTCGTTGCTAAAAATGCATACTTTCTAGAGAAGGAGTTTCTCTCAAAAGAAGTGAGTGGGAGGAAAGTGGAACTAAATGAAGTAATTTTACCTTCTCTCGAATTGGAAAGTAGTACATCACAAAAACTAGTTCTAGTGATTCCTACACCAATACCCGAGGAAGCTAATGATGATTATCATGAAAATTCAGATCAAGTTACTACTGAATCTCGTAGGTCAACCAGAGTGCGTTCCGTGCCAGAGTGGTATGGTAACCCGGTTCTGGAAGTCATGTTACTAGACCATGATGAACCTACGAACTATTAGGAAGCGATGATGAGCCCAGATTTCGCAAAATGGCTTGAGGCCATGAAATCTGAGATGGGATCCATGTATGAGAACAAAGTGTGGACTTTGGTTGACTTGCCCGATGATCGGCAAGCCATTGAAAATAAATGGATCTTTAAGAGGAAGACTGACGCCGATGGTAATGTTACCGTCTTCGAAGCTCAACTTGTTGCGAAAGGTTTTCGACAAGTTCAAGGAGCTGACTACGATGAGACTTTCTCACCCATAGCAATGCTGAAGTCTGTCTGAATCATGTTAGCAATTGCCGCATTTTATGATTATGAAATCTGACAAATGGATGTCAAAACTACATTCCTTAATGGATACCTCAAAGAGGTGTTGTATATGATGCAACGAGAAGGTTTTGTCGATCCTAAAGATGCTAACAAAGTGTGCAAGCTCCAGCGATCCATCTATGGATTGGTGCAAGCACCTCGGAGTTGGAATATACGTTTTGATGAGGTGATCAAAGCATATGGTTTTATACAAACTTTTGGAGAAGCTTGTATTTACAAGAAAGTGAGTGGGAGCTCTGTACCATTTCTGATATTATATGTGGATGGCACATTGTTGATTGGAAATGATATAGAATTTCTGTATGGCATAAAGGGATACTTGAATAAGAGATTTTCAATGAAAGACCTCGGTGAAGCTGCTTACATATTGGGCACCAAGATCTATAGAGATAGATTAAGACGCTTGAGAAGTTTTTCAATGAGTACATACCTTAATAAGATTTTGAAGGATTTCAAAATGGATTAGTCAAAGAAGGAGTTTTTGCTAGAGTTGTCAGGTATGAAGTCGAGCAAGACTCAAAACCCGACCACAACAAAAGATAGATAAAGAATGAAAGTCATTCCCTATGCCAGAGCCATAGGTTCTATAAAGTATGCCATGCTGTGTACCAAACCTGGTGTGTACCTTGCCATGAGTTTAGCAAGGAGGTACAATATTGATCCAGGAGTAGATCACTGGACAACAATCAAAATTATCCTTAGTTACTGGATGACTAAGGAAATGTTTCTTGATTATGGAGGTGATAAAGAGTTCGTCGTAAAGAGTGACGCCGATGGAAGCTTTGACACTAATCCAGATGACTCTAAGTATCAATCTGGATGCGTATTAAAAGTGGGAGTAATTAGCTAGAGTAGCTCCATACAGATCATTGTCGACATAGAAATTTGCGAAATACATACGGAACTGAATGTAACAGACCCGTTGACTAAACTTCTCTCACGTATCAAAACATGATCAAACCTTAGTACTCTTTGGTTGTTAATCACATGGTGATGTGAACTAGATTATTGACTCTAGGAAACCCTTTGGGTGTTGGTCACATGGAGATTTGAACTATGGGTTTTATTCACATAACAATGTGAATTATTGGTACTAACTCACATGGCGATGTGAACTAGATTATTGACTCTAGTGCAAGTGGGAGACTGAAGGAAATATGCCCTAGAGGCAATAATAAATTTGTTATTTATATTTCCTTATATCATGATAAATGTTTATTATTCATGCTAGAATTGTATTAACCGGAAACTAAGTACATGTGTGAATACATAGACAAAATAAAGTGTCCCTAGTATGCCTCTACTTGACTAGCTCTTTTATCAAAGATGGTTATGTTTCCTAACCATATCCATGTGTTGTCATTTGATGAACGGGATCACATCATTAGGAGAATGATGTGATGGACAAGAACCATTCATTAGCTTAGCATTATGATCGTTACAGTTTCATTGCTATTGCTTTCTTAATGACTTATACATGTTCCTCAGACTATGAGATTATGCAACTCCCGAATACCGGAGGAACACCTTGTGTGCTATCAAACGTCACAACGTAACTGGGTGATTATAAAGATGCTCTACAGGTGTCTCTGATGGTGTTTGTTGGGCTGGCATAGATCGAGATTAGGATTTGTCACTCTGTGTTTCGGAGGGGTATCTCTGGGCCATCTCGGTAATGCACATCACTATAAGCCTTGCAAGCAATGTGACTAATGAGTTAGTTGCGGGATGATGCATTACGGAACGATTAAAGAGACTTGCCGGTAACGAGATTGAACTAGGTATTGGGATACCGACGATCGAATCTCGGGCAAGTAGCATGCCGATGACAAAGGGAACAACGTATGTTGTTATGCGGTTTGACCGATAAAGATGTTCTTAGAATATGTGGGAGCCAATATGAGCATCCAGGTTCCGCTATTGGTTATTGACCGGAGATGAGTCTCGGTCATGTCTACATAGTTCTCGAACCCTTAGGGTCCGCACGCTTAACGTTCGATGACGATCGGTATTATGAGTTTATGTGTTTTGACGTACCAAAGGTTGTTCGAACTCCTGGATGAGATCACGGACATGACGAGGAGTCTCGGAATGTCGGAGACATAAAGTTTCTTATATAGGACGATAGAATTTGGACAACGAAAGTGTTCTGGGGGGTACCGGGTACGTATCGGGTCACTGGAAAGGGGTTCCGGGCAACCCTGGCCATGATATGGGCCTTATTGGGCCTAGGGCAGGACAGACCAGCCCCTAGTGGGCTGGTGCGCCCCATATATGGCCGAATAGGGTCGGGGAAAGGAAAGGGAGGGGAGAGGAGAGAAAGGAAGGGGGAAATTTGGCCTCTGTCGGGACCCCGATCCTAAGTCACACCGATCTAGCTTGTAACACGTCATATCACTTTGCGGCCTCACGCACGGTATCCCCACGAGTGCCACCTAACCTGGCCCGGGACCATTTGCACATTTTGGCACACGTATATGACAGTGTCGCTAGCATCCATATGACAGAGAACCCGGGCCGACATGGCTAGTTATAAACCAAAAGTGGCACTAAATTACAGAGACAGGCATTCATGACCCAGCAACGAACGTGTCGGTCATCAACGTATGAACCAAAGTCGTAGCATGCTACATGGACTTAAAAGAACAATGCGTGACATTTCCCCTAAGGGACAGACACATGAATGAAGTAGGACACATGCCGACCAGCCTACGTGTTCCGAGCAGTAGGAAGCTACCAAGGCTCCGTGGAAGCACTAGGAGGCATTTCCCTGTAAGATAGGCTACCAAAGGGAAACAACTAGGTGTCGGATCCCACACATACCAAGCATTTCAATCATACACACAATATGCTCAATATGTGCAAATACAACATTGCATCACAACAGAACTCTATGACTCAAAGTACTTTATTTAAGAGGCTTCGAAGAGTCATACATAACATATTCATACAGGTAGGGGTCACATGACCCAACACTCAAGTCATACAATCATACAAGCACGAGCGGAAGCTAACATGTCTGAGTACAGACAACTTCGAAAACAAAACAGGCTTGGTGTAGCCTGACTATCTACAAGGCCCTTCACAAGCTCAGGATCTCCGTCTGGGTAGCAAGCTACTCGTCGACGTCAACGTCTATGTAAAACCCATCAGAAGGGGCAGGGTTCTCCTCTGCAACAGTTATTAAGCAAACATGAGTACAAAGGTACTCAGCAAGTCTTACAACAAAACCTATCATACATCCATCATTATCAACAAGGGTAGTGGAGTTCATAGCAGCAAGCCAGCTTTGACTCTTGGCTAACCTATACTACGACTCTCAACAGATTGCAAGATAAGACTACGTACACGAGTCCGCTACTCACCACAACAATACACCACCGTGGATCCTCTTCCGTCATCCTACGGAAGGGCCATCCACGGCACTCACACTTGTCTTGAGGCTTTTAGTAGTATCGATCAACTTGTCTATGAACTGTAAGACCAATCAAGTAGTCAGTACCGCGAACAACGGCTATTCGAATATATTGGTAACCCTGCAGGGGTGTACTTCTTCACACACGTTTCCACCACTTAGCGTCTGCACACGACATGTGCTCGGCAGACTTCAAGCGAAAGCCGACGTGGGTGTAGACCACGACCTAACCAACCACTCAAGTCTCTCGTCTAGGTCTATCGCCTATTTGGGTTCCATCCGCTGGGAGATCCGGCTGGGGTGTCGCTCACGGCCCCAAACGATGTGTACAGGGTTCCCAAGTCACCAAACGGGCGACCGGTACACCGTGCCACATACCTGCCGCATCACAGCCCACCCCAAGGGTCAGCGCTGTGCACGACCACCAGTAAACTACAAACATCAGAAACTAGTTGCAACTCCTGGACAGAGAACATGGGCAGTCAATAAGTCGAGCGGGGTCATATTTTAGGGCCCAATGTGTGGTAGTAGCTGTAACTTGAACCACACATACAGATCTCAGGTCCTATGGACGGTTCCAGTGAAACAACCCACCATGTACTCCTACATGGCCTTTCATCGATACCATTACCAAACATGTTCCACACTTCCCTCTCTTTACCGAGTATGATCATTTCACTCTGATCCATCACCCAGATGAACCAGACCTGACACAACTCTAAGAATAGCAGGCAACATAAACAAATAGGATGGTGGATCACACATCACATGGCTCAATCAACTCCTACACATGCTAGTGGGTTTCAACTATTTACTATGGCAATGACAGGTCATGCAAGGGAATAGGGTTCAACTACTGCAACAAGTAGCAGTTCACACGTTATTGCCTTAATGCAATAAAAGAGAGCAGGAGCGAGAAGATGGGTTTGTATCGGAATGATCAATGGTTGCTTGCCTGACAGAGTGGTTGTCGGGTACTGCTCTTTAGCTGGATACGCAGAAGTATCCTCGGGAGCAGGACCTACCACGGAGAACACCGGCGATACAATCAATAAGCAAAAAAATGCAACAATATGATGCATGCTCATGATATGGCAAGATGCATGTGTTTTGGGCTAATGCATCTATAAAAATAAAGGTTTGAGCTCATTTGAATCAAAGATTCAAATTTATACCCAAACTATTATTTATTAAAGTGCATTATCATGTTTTATTTTGAACAGCAAGGTGAACTTGCTCAGACATGCATGAAACTAGTGCCATTGGAAAGATTGGATTTTTCTGATCAATTTTCATATAAAATCTTTTCCATCTGAGCTACTGTTGAATTTATATGATTTTTTGAAGATTAAAGCATTTTCTGGAATTTCCTGAATTGTTTTAAATCAAATAATCCCAGAAAATCATTTACTTCGTCAGCATGACATCATGCTGCGTCAGCAGGTCAACAGACCTGGTCCAAGTTAAACCTGACTGGTGGGTCCCGCATGTCAGTGTCACAGGGGCTAATCCCGGTCAAAACTGGAGTTGACTGGATTTGACTACGCGGTGGGGCCCACTGTCAGTGGTTGTGGTGGTTAACTAAACGTCATTAGTTCCTAACCTACAGGCCACGTCAGCCCGCCGGAGTTTGGCCGGCGGCGACCAAATCGTGCTGCGGTGACTCGCCAGAGTTGCTCGGAACGGCGCTACAGGCTGCGGTTTGCAACGGGGTTTGGTCCTACGGCGAGCTAGAGCTCTTGCGCATCTAATGGTGGTGGTGGCTGGAGCTAGGGTGGCCGGAGCTCGCCGGAGCAGAGCTCGTGGCGGCGGTCGGAGCTCGGGCATCATTGGGTTAGGCGTTGCGGGGCACGGGCGAGCAAGGGTAAGGGCTCAACGGCATCCTGGTGAGGTCAGGAGCACGATGAAGCTCTCAGGCATGTCCAAGGCCCACTAGAACGATGGCGGCGACGAGAACGCCAGCGGTGAGCTCGGGTGCTTGCGGGACAGTGGCTATGAGACGTAATCGAGCCCGGGGAAAGGGGGGTTCGATGCGTGAGCTCACAGCGGTCGCGGAGGGCGTCGATGCGGGCTTGGGGAAGGTCGGGCGGCGGCGATCTCCGGTGCCGAAGGTTGAAGACGACGGCGAGGATGGCCCTACGGGGCTTCTGGTGTCATGTGAGTCGGTGGGGATCTTCAGGGCGATGCGGCGGAGCTGATGGGTGCGTCGGGGAGGCGAGGGGGTGGCTTAGGGCGCGGTGGCAGCGAACGGCGGCGACGAGCCCGCTCGGTGGAGCTCGCCGGAGAGGGATAGAGGAGGGGGACGACACGGGGGAGAGTGGGAGAGGGGCCAGGAACTGCGTGGCGACGCCTAGGGTCGTCGAGGTGTCGGGGGACGCAGGCAGCCAGGCAGGAGGTGGCCGGACGCGTGCGTGCACGCCGCGGCCACGCGCCCCGTCCTCCTGGCGAGAGGAGGGGGACGATTGGCGTGCGCCAGCGGGCTGGGCCGCGCTGGGCCAGCCAGGTCAGTGGCCCAGGTGAGTGGGCTGCCCCCTCTCTCTCTTTTTTCTATTTTCTTTCAGTTTTATTTCTTTTGCAACTTTGTTGAATTAATAAAAATGCTAGAACATTTTTATAACTCATAAAACTAGTCATGCCCATTGTATATAATATGAACAGTATGGAACATTATAGTTTATGATTATTTGGGCACATAAAATATTTTATAGCATTTAAATGCCCAAATGCAATTACAATATGAATTAATCGAGAGACCTTTGGATGTCCTAGAAAATTGTGCACCAATTTTGGCAGAGGTTTAAGACCAAGGCAAAGATGATGAACATTTTTGAAGGGCATTTTGGGTACATTGGAAAATATTTTATTAAACCCTAGTTGTTAGAAGAGGGGTGCTGGGGTTTCTGTCATTCCCATTTCAAGTTTCTGTGGAAAGTAAACATGATGCACACTCTAGCTAGTCCTAATGCAAGCACTGACTAGGGATGTGACAACTCACCCTCAGTCAAAAGAATCGAGTCCCGAGATTCGGGTTCCTCCGGAAAGAGGGTGGGGTACTCAAGTCCAAGAAGATCCTCCCTTTCCCAAGTAGCTTCACTCTCGGAATGATGTGACCATTGAACCTTGAGAAACTTGATATTACGACATCGAGTGGTACACTCGGTTTGATCAAGAATAGGAACGGGGTATTCTCGATATGTGAGATTGTCCCGGAGATCAAGCATTTCGTGGTCCACTCCACGGATAGGATCTGAGAAGCAACGCCTGAGTTGAGAAACGTGGAAGACATCATGAACTCTGGAAAGGTGCGGAGGTAGTTCCAATTGGTAGGCAACTTCTCCTCGTTTGGCAAGAATGCGAAAAGGACCTATGTAATGAGGAGCCTATTTGCCTTTGATAAGCGATGGGTTCCCTTTAGAGGAGTAACCCGAAGGTAAGCCTTATCGCCGACTTCAAAAGTCACAGCCTTATGATGACTATCATATTGGCTCTTCTGGCGAGACTGGGCTGTTTTCAATTTCTCACGGACGATGCGAACTTTCTCTTCTGCTTCCTGGATCATATCCAGACCAAAGAATTGTCTTTCCCCGGTTTCTGACCAGTTAAGAGGCGTTCGATATCTTCGTCCATATAGAACTTCGAAGGGATCCTTGTCCAAGCTGGCTTGATAACTATTGTTATAAGCGAATTCGGCGAATGGAAGACACCTCTCCCAATCCATACCGAAAGAGATGACAGAGGCTCGAAGCATATCTTCCAGAATTTGATTGACTCGTTCCACTTGACCACTTGACTGAGGATGAAAGGCGGTGCTAAAAGATAGATGACTCCCCGTAGCATTCTGGAAACTTTCCCAAAATTGGGAAGTGAAAAGACTTCCACGGTCTGAGTTAATCTCCAACGTCACACCATGAAGTGATACTATCCGAGAGATATACAAGTCTGCTACCTGGCTAGCAGTTATACTCTCTCGAACAGTTAGGAAATGGGCTACTTTGGATAGGCGGTCGATAATGACGAAGATAGCATTATTCTCTTTCCTAGTCCTGGGAAACCCGGTAATGAAATCCATACCGATCTTGTCCCATTTCCATTCAGGAATAGCTAAAGGTTGGAGGGTGCCAGTAGGCCGTTGATGCTCTGCTTTAACTCGACGACAAACGTCGCAATTAGCAATGAACTGAGCGATTTCTCTCTTCATCCTCGTCCACCAGAACCTCTGGTGTAGGTCCTGATACATTTTGGTACTACCGGGATGAATCGTGAGAGGAGATACATGAGCCTGCTTAAGAATCAGCTGCCGTAGATGTTGGTTCTTGGGAACCACTAAGCAGTTCTCGAAGTACACAACACCTCGATCATCCATAGAGAAACTTTTAGCAACACTGCTAGCAATGTTCTCCTGGAGTCGGGATATACCCTTATCACGCTTCTGGGCAGCTATGATTTGATCCTTAAGGGTAGGTTTTGCCACCAAGGTGGAAAGGAATCCTCGAGGAACAATGTGAAGGTTAAGCTTACGAAATTCCTCGTGGAGCAGTGGTTGCCCTTGTTGTAACATTAGGTTGTTACAATAAGACTGACGGCTCAGTGCGTCAGCCATGACATTGGCCTTCCCAGGGGTGTAAGAGATTCCTAAGTCGTAATCTGTGAGCAACTCAACCCAACGTCTTTGCCTGAGATTCAAATCCAGTTGGGTGAAGATGTATTTTAGGCTTTGGTGATCAGTGAAAATTTCACAGCGATTACCAAGAAGGTAATGTCGCCATGTTTTGAGTGCGTGGACTACATCTGCAAGCTCTAGATCATGTGTAGGATAGTTATCCTCATGTGGACGCAATTGTCGAGATGCATATGCGATCACTTGACGATCTTGCATAAGTATGCAACCTAGTCCTTGTCGCGAGGCGTCGCAATAGATAATAAAGTCCTTGGAAAAGTCTGGTGGTACCAGCACGGGTGCAGATGTCAGGCGTCTTTTCAGTTCTTGAAAGCTGGACTCGCACTGTGAGGTCCACTCGAACTTTTTATCTTTCTTGAGGAATTCAGTTAGAGGTTTAGCAACCTTGGAGAAATTCTCGACGAAGCATCGGCAATAGCTCGCTAAGCCAAGGAAACTCCTAACTTGCTTGACCGATTCAGGGGGAGTCCAATCAAGGACGGCTTGAACTTGCTCGGGATTGACGGCAATACCCTTACCAGAGATCACATGGCAACAGGTCACTTCTGGAAACCAGAATTCACATTTAGATAATTTGGCATAAAGATGGTGCTCTCGAAGTTTCGTCAATACCAGCCTTAGATGCTCGGCATGATCTTCCTTGTTCTTGGAGTAGATGAGTATATCATCGAGGTATACCACGACGAATTTATCCAAGTACTTCATGAATATAGAATTCATTAGCCGGGAGAAAGTGGCTGGGGCATTGGTTAACCCGAAGGACATGACGGTGTACTCATATTGGCCATAACGAGTAACAAAAGCCGTCTTGGGAATGTCCCCGTTCTTGATTTTGATTTGATGGTAGCCCAACCTCAAATCCATTTTGGAAAAGACTGAGGATCTAGCGAGCTGATCATACATGTCGTTGATCCTGGGGAGCGGATACTTTTTCTTTATGGTGACCAGATTGACAGGTCGGTAATCTACAACCATCTGTTCCGTTACATCCTTCTTCTTGATGAAGAGGGCGGGACAAGCCCAAGGGGAAGAACTAGGATGGATGAAACCCTGAAAGTGCAACTAATCCCCGGGTGGTTTTGGCAATTAATAACAACATATATATCATTGAACTAATAATTATTTGAGAATCATTTCAGAGAAGTTCAGTGATATGGGTATGGCAATGACTGAAGAAGTGGACCCCTCAAAATGCTAAGGCAAGCATTGGCAAAAGCTCAAGACTCCATTTTTGGTTTAGTGATCCAAGATCACATTGAGTCCATAGGAAAAGCCAATACTATTAAAAGGGGATGAGGTTCTGTTGATGATCTGGTTGCTCAAGTGCTTAGTGATATATCTCCTTCAACTATCAGCAACTTTCACTACAATACACACTCATAAGTAATCTCGGACCAACCGATATTCCAAACTCAGTCACACCGAGATGAACCACCTCAGCCATAAGCCAAACCCTAGAAAAATCGGACATTCCGAGTTTGCAATCGGTTTCACCGAAACATGGGCTGCCAAGCTTCTGTCATCATATCGGAATAACCGAGATGATATTTTCTGTCCCACCGAAACTGGCAAGCTCCTGTCTTTGTTCAAATCGGAATAACCGAGATGGTATTTTCGGTCCCACCGAAAACCCCAACGTTCACATTATTTGAACTTTCGGTCTCATCGAGTTGTCCACTTCGGTCTCACCGAGATTGCTCAATTATGTGTGTAACGCTTGGATTTTTGTGTGGAGGCTATATATACCCCTCCACCCCCTCTTCATTCGTGGAGAGAGCCATCAGAAAGAACTACCACTCCTACCTTACACTTTCTGAGAAGAGAACTACCTACCCTTGTGTTGAGATCAAGTTGCTCCACTCCCACCATATGAAACTTGATCTCTAACCTTCCCAAGTTGCTTTCCACTCAATCCTTTCTTCCACCACAGCCAAATCAGTGAGGAGAGTTGAGTGTTGGGGAGATTATCATTTGAAGCACAAGAGCAAGGAGTTCATCATCATCTACAACATCTATTACCTTTTGGAGGGTGGTGCCTCCTAGATTGGTTAGGTGTCGCTTGGGAGCCTCCGTCATCGAGATGTGGAGTTGAACCAAGAAGTTTGTAAGGGCAAGGAGATCGCCTACTTCGTGAAGATCTACCCCGAGTAAGGCTAGCCCTCCGTGGGCGTAGGCCATGATGGAATAGACAAGGTTGCTTCTTCGTGGACCCTTCGTGGGTGGAGCCCTCCGTGGACTCGCACAGCCGTTACCCTCCGTGGGTTGAAGTCTCCATCAACGTGGATGTACGATAGCACCACCTATCGGAACCACGGGGAAAATCACCGCGTCTCCAAATTGCGTTTGCTCTTCTCCACCTCTCTTTACTACATGTGCAATTTACTTTCCGCTGCCTATACTCTAGAATTGCATGTGTAGGGTGATGTTTGACTTGATCATAATTGTGAAACTACCAAAAACTGTTCTTTGTCAAAAGGCAGAATTTTTATAATTACAAGTAGTCTAATCACCCCCCCCCCTCTAGACATACTTTCGATCCTACAAGTGGTATCAGAGCTTTGGTCTCCATTGTATTGGTTTCCATTGCATTGGACTCCATAAGCTTGGTTTCACAACCTAGGAGAGTATGGCGTCTAGTGAGGGTAATTATCGTAGAGGTCCTTACTTTGATGGCACAAATTTTGCTAGTTGGAAGCATAAAATGAAAATGCATATTCTTGGTCATAACCCAGCCGCATGGGGCATTATTTGTGTTGGCATGCAAGGTGAATTCTTCGAGGAAGGAAAAGTTCCGGATCGCGAAGCTACACCGGAAGAGTTGCGGATGTTGCAAAACAATGCTCAAGCTTGTGACATTCTCTTCAATGCTTTGTGTCCCGAGGAGTTCAACAAAATCAGCCGTCTTGAAAATGCAAAAGAGATTTGGGATACTTTGGTTGAAATGCACGAAGGTACCGAGTCTGTGAAGGAATCAAAGCTAGATATTCTTCAAGGTCAACATGACAAGTTCAAGATGAAGGATGGTGAAGGAGTCACTGAAATGTACTCTAGGCTTGCTCTCATCACAAATGAGATTGCCGGCTTAGGAAGCGAAGAAATGACCGACCGATTCATCATCAAGAAGATTCTAAGAGCTTTGGATGGAAAGTATGACACCGTGTGCACTTTGATCCAAATGATGCCAAACTACAAGACTCTCAAGCCAACTGAAGTCATTGGAAGAATTGTTGCTCATGAGATGACACTTAAGGATAAGGAAGAGCTTCACAACAAGTCAAGTGGTGCTTACAAAGCTACAGGTGATGCTCCCACAACCTCAAGTGACAAGTTAGTTTCCAATGAAGAGATAAGCCTAATGGTTAAGAACTTCAACAAATTCTACAAGAATAGAGGCAAAGAGAGAAGCTCAAAGTCTAGATCATATGATGAAAAGAGATCTTCTAGTCGTGATCGAAACTGCTACAATTGTGGAAGACCCGGACACTACTCAAATGAGTGTACGGCTCCCCACAAGAGAAGAGAAGAATCTCCAAGAAGAAGATCAAGAGATGAGTCACCTCGGAAAGAGAGAAGGAGTAGAGATGATCGTTATGAACAAAGACCCTCTCGGAGAAGCAAGGATTCGGAGAGGAAAGACAAGTCATCAAGGAGCTACACAATTAGAAGACATCAAGCTCATGTAGGTGAATGGGTCTCCGGCTCCGACTCCGACAATCAATCCGATGGAAGCTATCACTCCGACTCCGACTACAGTCAAGATGAAGGTGTTGCCGGTCTTGCTCTCGTATCCTCCAACTCCAACTCCTACGACTTATTTGATTCACCAAATGAGGGAATTGGAAGATGCTTCATGGCTAAAGGCCCCAAGGTAACACACCCTGAATTCATTGACTTCAATAGTGATGAGGATGACTTGCTTGGTGAAGATGAGCTCTTGCATGATAAATCTAGTGAGCTTAGTAACGATGAAAATGCTAGTAGTCTTTATAGTCGAGAAGAGTCGAATGACAATGCTATGAAGGAGATTGAGCGTCTAACTAAAGAACTAAACACTCTTAAGTTAGCTCATGAAACAACTCAAGAAGATCATAGAGAGCTCTTAAGATCTCATGAGAAGCTACGCTTCGAGAAGCTCACTCTAGAGCAAGAACATGAGTTTCTAAAAGCGATCAATGACGATCTTCGAAAGAAGAGTTCTTCATATCTTGCCAAACGACTTCTCTTGTCTAATTTCTTGCCACCCATTAAGACTAAGCATGACAAGCATAAGAAAAGTTCTTCCTCTAGTAGTAACAATAACCATGCTAAATCCAATATTGTTGCTTCTAGTAGTTCTCTTGATTCCACTAACAATGTTTCAAGCCAAGTTACACTTGAGCAAGAGAATAGTTTATTGAAAGGGATCATAGAGAAAGGTGTCTACAAGAGTCTTGCCGGAAGCAAGAACTTTGAGGAAATTGTTCGCAAGCAAGGGAGGCACCGGAAGAATCAAGGGATTGGTTTTGAGCGAAAGTTCAACGCCGAAGGTGTTGAGTGGGAAGAAGGTCAATACCCTACCCCATAGTTTGTTTCTCAAAAGGAGAAGTATGATCCTACTTCTTCCAATGTGGAACAAGCTCAAGATGACCTTCCACCACAAGACCACAAGCTAAAAGCCAAGGACAAGCTTCAAGAGGAGATTGATGCATTCATTGAAGCACCTCAAGCCATGGTCAAGTGGGTTCCCAAGGAAACGTCAAGTTCTACTTCGTCAAGCTCAACTACAACCCCAAGGATTCCCATCAAGATGATGTGGATCCCAAAGAAGAAGAACTAGATGGTTCTTGAGGGTGACTCCGCCAACATACTTCACTCACATTCATTTTGGCAAGAACTTGTGCAATCAACTTCCACATCATGCACTAGTTCATGGAGTCACAAACCCTCTTGTTGGTAAGTCAAGGGACAAGGTAATCATTGCTTTCATGGACATCATCTATTGTGAACTTCAATCTATGTCTATGGATATCCTTGTTTGTTCCTTGTGGGACTAACCCATGTAGGTATTGAAAGTGCCCTAATCCAAAGGATAGCTCCCAACTCTTGATGATCTCCATCAACATTGAGCATCCACATCTTCAACATCTACATGAAGTCTTCTACGACAACCCAAGGTTAGTTTGACCCTTTAAAAGGGGTTCTCACATCTAGGGGGAGCTTTACTCTAAAAATTGAGCTAAAGCATCTTCAAATGATGTGAACACATCAATGCTTTATGTAAAAGTGGTAACCCCACTTGTGCTTAAACGATGAGTATGACCTATGATCAAATGTTCTCATTTGGCTCCTAAGTCAAAATACTCATATAAAGATGACCTAGTCATCGACAAATTGTGTGCTAGTAGCTAGAGTTTTGGTTGTGCATGTTTGACACATATTTCATTTGCTATCTTATTGTGTGAGAATGTTGAATGCATGATTTTATCCATTCGAGGACATCCATTTGTTGTTTTGGTTGTTTTGATTTTTCTGGCCAAATGGATGGACAAGAATGCCTAAGTACCTCCCCTAGCTATCTATGCTTTCTTGTCTCAAATTCTATTCATGCTTATATCACAAACTTTGAACAAGTCATTTTCGGACCCTCCGAGTGAGGAGCACTCGGAGCCACCGATCCGTCAAAGGCTGACTTCCAAAACCTTCTAAGTGATTTTCGGTCAGACCAACTTTCACAAACTCGGTCAAACCGAAAGCATTTAGACTGATCTAGGTTTCATCTCGGTGAAACCGAGTTCTAAATCTCGGCGTGACCGAAATGCGTAACTGCCTAGCAGTTATCTATCTCGGTGCCACCGAGTTTTTCAACTCGGTCCCACCGACAGCAAAGGGATATATATACTGAGGGCAGCGCGCGTTGATTACTCCTTCAAACGTTCTCGCTCCCTCGTCCCCTGCTGCCGTCGCCCTGATCTCCGGATCGTCGCCATCGTCGCCTGTGCGCCCTCGCCGCAGGTCTCCATCGCCGTCAACGGATTTCTCCTCCGCGCTGTTGCCGCCGTAGAGAGACTCCACCAAGTTAGGGTGAGTCTCGATCCCACTCGTGCTCCCATCTCCGATTCAATGCACGTTTGGTTTACTCAATATCTGGCCACGATTGAAATCTTCTTTTCCACCAGATCGGTTCGTTTGAACTAGTTTCTAGTAAAATTCTTAGGGTTAGGTTTCCACGAAATACATCTCGGTGAAACCGATTTTGAAATTTCGGTGTGACCAATTCGGCCTCTGGCCATTGCACTGCACCTTTCGGTCCAACCGAGTTGTGCAAATCGGTGTGACCGAAATATAGTTTTAGTGAAACCCTAGTGTTTCGGCAGGACCGAAACACACTTCGGTCAAACCGAAAGTGGTGTGTAAAGTTTCTGTTACACACTTCGGATTCACTGAAACTGAAAATCGGTCTGACCGAAATGCCTTCTATGAAAACTTAAAACTAAGATTTGAACTCATTTTTTTTTGCAAAAACTTCTGCAGTTTGTGATAACTCTTCTTCTCTGCCTATACCTTATCTATTCACAGGTTGTCAGCCATGTCAGATGCCAGTGACAGTCAGAATAGGTCAGAGTCACCTATTGCAGACATTCCTGAGGCAGACACTAGTCCTGAGGCTAGTAGTCCTTTTGATGATGGTGAGAGAAGTACACCTAGTGGCTTGCCTCCTGCAGCCACCAGAGCTAGAAAAGAGAAGAACTCCGATGATGAGGACTCTGATTTCGTTGCTGAGGAAGAGGTGTCCTCCAAGCCTAAGAGAAAGGTTGTTGCCAAAGAGCAACAAGGTCAGCAGTCAAAGAAGGGCACCAGCAAAGTCAAGCAGTCAGCTGTTGCCAAGAAGCTGAACTTGGGAGAGCCAGCCCCAAGCAAACTGAAGAAAACCTCCAAGAGAAAGAGGGTTGTGTATAGTGATCCTCATGCAGATGCAGCAGTCGAGGATGAGGAAGAAGTAGAAGCACCCCAGCCTGCTCCTCAGAAGCAGAAGCTCATGGGTGATGCCATTAAGGCCGGAACCACTTCAAAGCCCAAGAAATCTGCTCAAGCCAAGGCAGCTCCAGCAAAGCCTGCTGCCAAGCCCAAGAGGACTACCAGAAACATTCCAGCATCTGAGAAGAACAAGGGTGATGTGCCACCAGCTGAGTCTGATGAGGAAGGACAAGTGTTGCTGAAGCTCCGTCCAAAACTGCCACTTCACAATGATGCTCATCCTCAAGCCGAGGATATGAAGGCAAGGAAAGATAGAGGTCTCAGGCTATGGAGACAAGCTGACCCATATGCCGTGAGGAGAAGAACTGCTGTAGACCCCAGATTCCACACCAGAGAGCAGCAGGACTTCTATGAGACTGTGCTGATGGACAAGAAGCCTATAGTCGCAGACACCAGATACGTTGACTGGGAATACATTGACAGCGAAGAGCACAGAGACTTCTTTCCCCGTGTGCATGAAAGCTTCACTGCATGTGGAGTTGCTGAGTTTGTGGGTCAGAAATTGACAGATTGGAACGATGAGATGATTATGCAATTCTATGCCACAACTCATTTCTATCCTGACGGGAAGATCACCTGGATGACTGAAGGTCAAAGGTTCTCTTCTTCTGTTGAAGAATGGGCAAAACTTCTGAATGCTCCAGTGCAACGAGAGGATGACATTGATGTCTATGGGATTCCAAAGAAGAATCATGATTCCATGAAGAACATGTACAAGGAGATCCCCGCAGCAGATTTGGAAGTATGGAAGCTCGGCTCAGTCTACTATCTCCAGGCAGGTTTACCTACCACTAACACTATTCTGAGGCATACCTTGATGCCCAAGTCTGGAGATCATCGCATGATCAGAGGGTATTCTATCAACATGCTGCATATACTTGATGAGAAGGCACCTTTCAAGGTGATGGACTTAATGGTAGAGACCATTAAGAGGACTGCAGCTGACCAGAAAAGGTCATGTGGATTTTCCCCACAGATTCAGATGCTTATCAATGCCAAGTTTGGCACGGGCAAATTCTTGTTGGATAGGAAACACTTACCCCTGCAGCCAGAGCATGAAGACAATGTTGTTGTGATGGATGAGGAGGATCCGACATCTGTTGAAGGTCAAGCCAAGATAGAAGCTGCTAGGAAAGCCAAGGCTGACAAAGAAGCAGCAGCAGCAGCAGCTAAACCAAAGAGTTTCGGAGAACAGATTCTTGAAGCTACCCAAAGGATTGAACAAAGCCTGGCCAACATTGAACAGTCTCAGGAGAGCTTAGAGAGGATTGTTGACGAGAAGATCCACGCTCTGGATGTGAAGCTGACTGAAATTCAGGTGACCGTCAACAAGCTTGAGGCAGACATGGAGGAAGCAAAGCAGGACAAGGCAGAGCTTGTGCAGGATGACCTAGTCCAGGATTCTCAGCGACAGACTGCTCCGATTCCCAGAGGATCCCGATCAGCTGCTATTCCAGTGACTGACTCCAGGACTACAACTTCAGCACCTCCTACAGCTCCAGCAGTCACTCCAGCCACAGCTCCAGTATCCACTCCTCCAGCACAGACATCAGCTGAAGTCTTCGCCGATGCCATCATATCTACTCCGACATCAACCCAGACGGGAGCCGCCAGCAGAGCCCACAGTGACGTTTAGCTCTATGCCTTTTCGAACTTTTTGGTAACTTGTTGCCAAAGGGGGAGAAATTGTATAGATCATAGGGCTTCGAGAGAGAGAGTGCTGTTGTCTTTGCACTTTTGCTCTTTCGTTCTTTTGCGGTTTCCTTGAGATACTTACTTTTGGTTTTCGAAACTTTCAGTGTGCTTGATACTACGTTTGATGCTACCTTAATGAGTGCTTGGTCATACTATGCTTTAATGTGTGCTTAATGCTTATCATATGCTATTCCTATCTTGTATGACTATTTACTCATGTCTTGGTGTTTGGGTGCATGCTATTCATTCTTATCATTTTGTGTGCTCCACCAAGATGTATGTGACATGGAAGAGTGACCCATGATCCTAATCGATTGTGCATTTGCATTCAAACGCAAATTTTAAATAATGCACAAATTTAGGGGGAGCTCTTGCTTATCACATACTTCTCAAAGCGACGATATTATTCATTGATTATATCCTTTGTCGAAGCTTTGATCTATATGTTGTCATCAATTACCAAAAAGGGGGAGATTGAAAGTGCAACTAATCCCCGGGTGGTTTTGGCAATTAATAACAACATATATATCATTGAACTAATAATTATTTGAGAATCATTTCAGAGATGTTCAGTCATATTGGTATGGCAATGACTGAAGAAGTGGACCCCTCAAAATGCTAAGGCAAGCATTGGCAAAAGCTCAAGACTCCATTTTTGGTTTAGTGATCCAAGATCACATTGAGTCCATAGGAAAAGCCAATACTATTAAAAGGGGATGAGGTTGTGTTGATGATCTGGTTGCTCAAGTGCTTAGTGATATATCTCCTTCAACTATCAGCAACTTTCACTACAATACACACTCATAAGTAATCTCGGACCAACCGATATTCCAAACTCAGTCACACCGAGATGAACCACCTCAGCCATAAGCCAAACCCTAGAAAAATCGGACATTCCGAGTTTGCAATCGGTTTCACTGAAACATGGGCTGCCAAGCTTCTGTAACCTTCTGTCATCATATCGGACTAACCGAGATGATATTTTCGGTCCCGCCGAAACTGGCAAGCTCCTGTCTTTGCTCAAATCGGAATAACCGAGATGGTATTTTCGGTCCCACCGAAAACCCCAATGTTCACATTATTTGAACTTTTGGTCTCACCGAGTTGTCCACTTCGGTCTCACCGAGATTGCTCAATTATGTGTGTAACGGTTGGATTTTTGTGTGGAGGCTACATATACCCCTCCACCCTCTCTTCATTCGTGGAGAGAGCCATCAGAAAGAACTACCACTCCTACCTTACACTTTCTGGGAAGAGAACTACCTACCCTTGTGTTGAGATCAAGTTGCTCCACTCCCACCATATGAAACATGATCTCTAACCTTCCCAAGTTGCTTTCCACTCAATCCTTTCTTCCACCACAGCCAAACCAGTGAGGAGAGTTGAGTGTTGGGGAGATTATCATTTGAAGCACAAGAGCAAGGAGTTCATCATCATCTACAACATCTATTACCTTTTGGAGGCTGGTGCCTCCTAGATTGGTTAGGTGTCGCTTGGGAGCCTCCGTCATCGAGATGTGGAGTTGAACCAAGAAGTTTGTAAGGGCAAGGAGATCGCCTACTTCGTGAAGATCTACCCCGAGTAAGGCTAGCCCTCCGTGGGCGTAGGCCATGATGGAATAGACAAGGTTGCTTCTTCGTGGACCCTTCGTGGGTGGAGCCCTCCGTGGACTCGCGCAGCCGTTACCCTCCGTGGGTTGAAGTCTCCATCAACGGTGATGTACGATAGCACCACCTATCGGAACCACGGGAAAAATCACCGCGTCTCCAAATTGTGTTTGCTCTTCTCCACCTCTCTTTACTACATGTGCAATTTACTTTCCGCTGCCTATACTCTAGAATTGCATGTGTAGGGTGAAGTTTGACTTGATCATAATTGTGAAACTACCAAAAACTGTTCTTTGTCAAAAGGCAGAATTTTTATAATTACAAGTAGTCTAATCACCCCCCTCTAGACATACTTTCGATCCTACAAACCCTTTTTCAAGGACTCATCGAGTTTTTTCTTAAGCTCAGCTAATTCTAGGGGTGCCATCTTATAGGGTCTCCTAGAGATTGGGACAGTTCCTGGAATAAGATCTATCACGAACTCGACATCTCTGTCAGGTGGAACACCTGGTAGTTCTTCTGGAAAGACATCCGGAAAGTCACGGACTACTGGGATATCTTCGAGTTCTGGTAGAGGGCTGGCAATAAGAGAGTAGAGCTGACGCTCAGCCATTCGGGTCAAGACATTGACTGTCTTGCCAGATGGGTGTGTAAGTTGAACGGTCCTAGTGTAGCAATCAATCTTGGCGTAATGAGATGTCATCCAGTCCATACCCAAGATGATGTTTATGTCCGAGGACTTGAGAGCGATTAGTGATGCAAGGAAAACAAGTCTATTGACAAGAATTTCATTTCCATGGCTTACCCTAGAGGTTTGCCACTTTGAACCAGGAGTTTGAAAAACCATGGAAGTGGGCATGTCACAAAAAGTCATGTTGTGCATTCGAGCATAGCTCTCAGATATGAACGAATGAGATGCTCCAGTATCGAAAAGAACAGATGCCGGATGGCAGTTAACGAGAAGCGTACCAAGGACGACATTAGGATCCTCATAAGCATCCTCAGCAGAGACATAGTTAACATGACCACGTGCAGTGGGGATTGGCTTGACATAGTTCACCTTGCCTGTTGGCTTACCACGGCGAACGGGCTTTCCTGGCTGGTTCTGAGGATACTCACGCATGTAGTGCCCTGGTTCTCCACACTTGAAGCATGTCACAGTGCCAGTGCGTGGAGCAAAGTTGGCAGGTGGTCCTCCATAAGTCTTGGCAGGTGCATACTATTGAGTTGGGCGAGGCGCCTCATAGGATGACCTCGGCGTGTACTTAGGTGACAGAGTAGTGTTAGGAACCCACACACGACGCTTGTGAGAGCCAGAGCCAGATGAGGAACCAAAATCACGAGGATGCTTGCGTGTGGCTTCGAAATCAGTCTGGCCCGTCTCAGCACTGATAGCTTTGTTCACCAACTTCTGGAAGGAGGTGCACTCGTGCAGACGTAGATCTCGGCGAAGTTCAGGGCTGAGTCCCTTACGGAACCTCGCCTGCTTCTTGGCATCAGTGGATACTTCCTCAGGTGCATAGCGTGCCAAGTTGCCAAACTCGCGACTATAGCCATCCACGGTTAACCGGCCCTGGGTGAAATTGCAGAATTCCTCCCGCTTGCGATCCATGAGATCTTCCGGAATGTGATGTTCACGGAATGCCTCACTGAACTCAGCCCAACTAGTTATTTGGCTAGCAGGACGCATAGCCTCAAAGTTTTCCCACCAGAGACTGGCAGGGCCCTCAAGATGGTAGGCGGCGTAGATAACCTTGTCAGCTTCGGCCACACGGGCAGAGTGTAGCTTGTGGTTGATACTGCGGAGCCAGTCATCCGCATCCAAAGGTTCAGTGGAATGATGGAACTTCGGTGGGCACATCTTGATAAAATCATTGATTGACACCACATCATTCCTCTGACGGAACCCAGTGTTCTTCTCTATGCGTTCCAGCAGATGGTTGGTCTCTCTCTTGTTCCGTTCTGCCTCGAGCATAACTTCAGCCAAGGAGGGTGGCTGGGGCAGATTCTCATCTCTAACCCCACTAGCCTCACCCTGCTCTTGAGCAGCAGGAGTGCTGCGAGTGTTGACCATCCTAGGAAAACAAAACAACGGTTTAGATAAGGATGGCAAAAACTTGACATAGGAATGCAGAATGTAATGGATGACACGGAATGCAGAGATGTTCATCCCTATGACATGGTAATATAGAAACTGCCATATATACACTAGTGGTCATACACACCATACATAGTTTAGTACAAGCCAAGGCTAAAGTACAACTGCGGTGAAAGACGATACATCTCATCAGAGGCATTCCAAGCTCCTATACATTATTTAACTACACCTCCGGAACTCAGTACTAGCTAAGTCATATTCCACAAGACACGCAGGACTGTGGAAATACAACCACTACGATACTACTACTGCCGTGGTCTAGCTCAGACACTCCCGTAGTAATCTTTGTAAAGATTACCACCGTAGCCTGGAAGTGGAATAGATGGATCTTGAAACTCTCGAGCACTCGAAGGCTGTGGACCATAGGGACATGGATGTGGCCTCGGTCCCGATGCTGGTGGTAAACGACGCCCACGTGGAGGTGTAATACCCCCAACGTCACGCCAATCCATACGATCAGGCAGACGAGTCCGCACGGGGTACAAATCCCGCATATCCAGATATTCGGCATGCACGGCAGGTGCAAGCCATGTCAAAGTAGTCCAGTGGGCGGCTCGAGTGTTATAAAGTTCCATCCGGTGGGCACGGACCTCGCGGTCCCTATCCTCCAGCATCTGGATAGTAGTCTGAAGTAGTCGCTCCTCATGAGCAGCATCAGTATACAGCCCAGTGTAGTAGCCTTCCTCTCCAGGAAGTGAGGCTGGCATGTAACAGATCTCAGTGTTCAGCAGCAGGGCATGCCTAGCCCGGATGATGGTCATCATCGAGTAAGCGGCATCCTGCACTACCATCTCGATGGTAACCCCGAGTCCATAAGACCAATGGATGGGGTCGTTAGCTCCGGGATATGAGGGGTATATTCGGACGGTGCAGAAATACTGACTCTGGTTGAAATCCCGGTACTGTTCCTCCACAGTGTACTCAGGATACCAACGATAGCCGGTCTCAGTCAACACACGGACTAGCATGGCCGTGTGACCTGGCACATTAATGCACCGAGTCAAACGGACCACCTGGTGAGGTGTGCGAACAAACATGTGAAACACGAAATAATGCAAAGGCATTAGAATTTCTGGAAGAAATTGGGCAGCATAACAACTGTAAATGCTCAAAGAAAGATTTTGAGACATCATACAAATGATAGCATAGCCACTCAACAACATCATATCAAGGTTCCGGGTCCAACTAATCATCATACTAGAAAGGTAGGAACTGAACTGAGGCTTGAAACCAACAATCCTAAGAGTCTACGGATTAGTAACATGTGAACCTAGTAAGGATGAGAGGCCTAGTCCTAAACCCCCGTAGAAAGAATAGGCTGACTTAGATCAGAAGGGCATAAGGTAAAGAAGTAAAAAGAGCCTTACGTTCCCTTCCACAATCAATTCCCCTACATATAACTAAGAATTTTTCTAGACTCAACATCGACCAGTTTGGCTTGAGAAACCTACAGGCAGTCCGGCTCTGATGCCAACGCTGTCGGGACCCCGATCCTAAGTCACACCGATCTAGCTTGTAACACGTCATATCACTTTGCGGCATCACACACGGTATCCCCACGGGTGCCACCTTACCTGGCCTGGGACCGTTTGCACATTTTGGCACACGTATATGACAGTGTCGCTAGCATCCATATGACAGAGAACCCGGGCCGACATGGCTAGTTAGAAACCAAAAGTGGCACTAAATTACAGAGACAGGCATTCATGACCCAGCAACGAACGTGTCGGTCATCAACGTATGAACCCAAGTCGTCGTAGCAAGATACATGGACTTAAAGGAACAACGCGTGACATTTCCCCTAAGGGACAGACACAGGAACGAATAAGGACACATGCCGGCCAGCCTACGTGTTCCGAGCAGTAGCAAGCTACCAAGGCTCCGTGGAAGCACTAGGAGGCATTTCCCTGTAAGATAGACTACCAAAGGGAAACAACTAGGTGTCGGATCCCACAAATACCAAACATTTAAATCATACACAAAATATCCTCAATATGTGCAAATACAACATTGCATCACAACAGAACTCTATGACTCAAAGTACTTTATTTAAGAGGCTCTGAAGAGCCATACATAACATATTCATACAGGTAGGGGTCACATGACCCAACACTCAAGTCATACAATCATACAAGCACGAGCGGAAGCTAACATGTCTGAGTACAGACAACTTGGAAAATAAAACAGGCTTGGTGTAGCCTGACTATCTACAAGGCCCTTCACAAGCTTAGGATCTCCGTCTGGGTAGCAAGCTACTCGTCGACGTCAACTTCTATGTAAAACCCATCAGAAGGGGCAGGGTTCTCCTCTGCAACAGTTATTAAGCAAACATGAGTACAAAGGTACTCAGCAAGTCTTACAACAGAACTATCATACATGCATCATTATCAACAAGGGTAGTGGAGTTCATAGCAGCAAGCCAGCTTTGACTCTTGGCTAACCTATACTACGACTCTCAACATATTGCAAGATAAGACTACGTACACGAGTCCTCTACTCTTCACAACAATACACCACCGTGGATCCTCTTCCGTCATGCTACGGAAGGGCCATCCACGGCACTCACACTGGTCTTGAGGCTTTTAGTAGTATCCATCAACTTGTCTATGAACTGTAAGAGTAATCAAGTAGTCTGTACCGCGAACAACGGTTATTCGAATAGATTGGTAACCCTGCAGGGGTGTACTTCTTCACACACGTTTCCACCACTTAGCGTCTGCACATGACATGTGCTCGACAGACTTCAAGCGAAAGCTGACATCGGTGTAGACCACGACCTAACCAACCACTCAAGTCTCTCGTCCAGGTCTATCGCCTATTTGGGTTCCATCCGCAGGGAGATCCGGCCGGGGTGTCGCTCACGACCCCAAACGATGTGTACAGGGTTCCCGTGTCACAAAACGGGCGACCGGTACACTGTGCCACGTACCTGACACATCACAGCCCACCCCGAGGGTCAGCGCTGTGCACGACCACCAGTAAACTACAAACATCAGAAACTAGTTACAACTCCTGGACAGAGAACATGGGCAGTTAATAAGTCGAGCGGGGTCATATTTCAGGGCCCAATGTGTGGTAGTAGCTGTAACTTCAAACACACATACAGATCTCAAGTCCTATGGACGGTTCCAATGAAACAACCCACCATGTACTCCTACATGGCCTTTCATCGATACCTTTACCAAACATGTTCCACACTTCCCTCTCTTTACCGAGTATGATCATTTCAATTTGATCCATCAACCCGATGAACCAGACCTGACACAACTCTAAGCATAGCAGGCAACATAAACAAATAGCATGGTGGATTACACATCACATGGCTCAATCAACTCCTACACATGCTAGTGGGTTTCAACTATTTACTGTGGCAATGATAGGTCATGCAAGGGAATAGGGTTCAACTACCGCAGCAAGTAGCAGTTCACACGCTGTTGCCTTAATGTGATAAAAGAGAGCAGGAGCGAGAAGATGGGTTTGTATCGGAATGATCAATGGTTGCTTGCGTGACAGAGTGGTTGTAGGGTACTGATCTTCAGCTGGATACGCAAAAGTATCCTTGGGAGCAGGACCTACCACGGAGAACACCGTCGATACAATCAATAAGCAAACAAATGCAACAATATGATGCATGCTCATGATATAGCAAGATGCATGTGTTTTGGGCTAATGCATCTATAAACAGAAAGGTTTGAGCTCATTTAAATCAAAGACTCAAATTTATACCCAAACTATTATTTATTAAAGTGCATTATCATGTTTTAATGTGAACATCAAGGTTAACTTGCTCAGACATGCATGAAACCAGTGCCATTGGAAAGATTGGATTTTTCTGATCAATTTTCATATATAAATCTTTTCCATCTGAGCTACTCTTGAATTTATATGATTTTTTGAAGATTAAAGCTTTTTCTGGAATTTCCAGAATTGTTTTAAATCAAATAATCCCAGAAAATCATTTACTACGTCAGCATGACATCATGCTGACGTCAGCAGGTCAACAGACCTGGTCCAAGTCAAACCTGACTGGTGGGTCCCGCATGTCAGTGTCACAAGGGCTAATCCCGGTCAAAACTGGAGTTGACTGGGTTTGACTACGCGGTGGGGCCCACTGTTAGTGGCTGTGGTGGTTAACTAAACGTCATAAGTTCCTAACTAACAGGCCACGTCAGCCCACCGGAGTTTGGCCGGCGGCGACCAAATCGCGTGGCGGTGACTCGCCGGAGTTGCTCGGAACGGCGCTACAGGCTGCGGTTTGCAACGGAGTTTGGTCCTACGGCGAGCTAGAGCTCTTGCGCATCTAATGGTGGTGGTGGCTGGAGCTAGGGTGGCCGGAGCTCGCCGAAGCAGAGCTCGAGGCGGTAGCCGGAGCTTGGGCATCATTGGGTTAGGCATTGTGGGGCACGGGCGAGCAAGGGGAAGGGCTCAACGGCATCCTGGTGAGGTCAGGAGCACGATGAAGCTCTTGGGCGTGTCCAAGGCCCACTAGAACGACGGCGGCGACGAGGACGCCGGTGGTGAGCTTGGGTGCTTGCGGGACGGCGGCTACGAGATGTAATCGAGCCCGGGGAGAGGGGGTTCGATGCGTGGGCTCACAGCGGTCGCAGAGGGCGTCGACACGGACTTGGGGAAGGTCGGGCGGCGACGTACGGGCGGCGGCGATCTCCGGTGCCGAAGGTTGAAGACGACGGCGAGGACGGCGCTATAGGGCTTCTGGCGTCGTGTGAGTCGGTGGGGAGCTTCAGGGCGATTCGGCGGAGCTCATGGGTGCATCGGGGAGGCGAGGGGGTGGCTTAGGGCGTAGTGGCAGCAAACGGCGGCGACGAGCCCGCTCGGTGGAGCTCGGCGGAGTGGGATAGAGGAGGGGGATGACACGGGGAGAGTGGGAGAGGGGCCAGGGGCTGCGTGGCGACGCCTACGGGCGTCGAGGCGCCGGGGGACGCAGGCAGCCAGGCAGGAGGTGGCCGGACGCGTGCGTGCACGCCGCGGCCACGCGCCCCGTCCTCCTCGCGAGAGGAGGGGAATGACCGGCGTGCGCCAGCGGGCTGGGCCGCGCTGGGCCAGCCAGGTAAGTGGCCCAGGTGAGTGGGCTGCCCCCTGTCTCTCTCTTTTTCTATTTTCTTTCTGTTTTGTTTCTTTTGCAACTTTGTTGAATTAATAAAAATGCTAGAACATTTTTATAACTCATAAAACTAGTCATGCCCACTGTATATAATATGAACAGTATGGAACATTATAGTTTATGATTATTTGGGCACATAAAATATTTTATAGCATTTAAATGCCCAAATGCAATTACAATATGAATTAATCCAGAGACCTTTGGATGTCCTAGAAAATTGTGCATCATTTTTGGCAGAGGTTTAAGACCAAGGCAAAGATGATGAACATTTTTGAAGGGCATTTTGGGTACATTGGAAAAGATTTTATTAAACCCTAGTTGTTAGAAGAGGGGTGCTGGGGTTTCTGTCATTCCCATTTCAAGTTTCTGTGGAAATTAAACATGATGCACACTCTAGATAGTCCTAATGCAAGCACTGACTAGGGATGTGACAGCCTCCCCTTTCCTTATCTCCCCCCTCCTCTTTCCTTCTCCCTCCGGAAAACGTGGAAAGGGGTAGGCCGAATAGGATTAGATCCCAAGTAGGATTCCTCGTACTTGGGGCGCGCCTCCTGCTGCTCCCATCCCCTCCCACCTATATATATGTGGGGAGGGCACCACTAGAACACACAACAGGCAATCTCTTAGCTGTGTGTGGTGCCCCCTCCATAGTTACACACCTCGGTCATATCGTTGCAGTAATTAGTCGAAGCCCTGCGCCGGTAACTCCATCATCACCATCACTGCGCCGTTGTGCTGACGATACTCTACCACGACACTCAACTGGATCAAGAGTTCGTGGGACGTCATCGAGCTGAACATGTGCTGAACGTGTGCTGGACGTGGAGGTGTCGTACGTTCTGTGCTTAGATCGCTTGGATCAAGAAGACGTTCGACTACATCAACCGCGTTATTAAACGCTTCCGCTTTTGGTCTACGAGGGTACGTAGACACACTCTCCCCACTTGTTGCTATGCTTATCCTAGATAGATCTTGCGCGATCGTAGGATTTTTTTTGAAATACTACGTTCCCCAACAGCATCTTGTTGTCTTGCTTTGTCTTGGTCTTCTTGATCCACTCTTTGGCCCCTCAAAGAGCCGCTTCTCAGACTTGGCCTTTCTATACATGTCGTCACTGGATGAAAAGGGTCGTTGTGTCTATGTATGAGTCTAGGCAAGAAACGTGATCGTTCGTTGCTCCGAGAGGAATACTTCCTAACATGTTCATCATATATTCTTTTCTTTATAGCATGGACATATGGACTTTTAGATGATTCAAAGCAATATTCTATAGTTTGGCATGAAGACTTTAATACTCAGCATATCAACAAGCAATCATATCTTTCAAAATATCAATGCTAAAGAAAGTTATCCCAAGCCCATTAGGCTCAATCATTGATTCATTCACAAAACACATCCAAATATTTGCTACATCCAATGCTCAAGTGCGATAATAGTGTTCCGTAGTTGGTGCATTCTAAGAGAAGATGGAGACTCAACAAAAAAATTGCATAAAAGTAAATAGATAGGACCTTCGTGGAGGGAATCAGATATTTGTTGAGGTGCCAGAGCTCAAAGCTGAAATTGAGAGATAAAATTATTTTGGGTGGCATGCTTTTCCTCTCAATGAAAACGACTAATAGTTACCAATACCTTCCATGCTAAATAAATCATATGCGGTTTCCAAACATAAAATATAATATAATTCCTTTCCACCATTCTTTCATAATTCATGGCTAGCCGTATCCACGGGTGCCTTCCATATCAACAAATACCAAGGAATTTATTATAGTATTTCTTTGCATTTTCGGATTGTGCATCTGTCGTGGTTTTGTCACGGCAGATGCCCTTGTGAAAGGATTTAGGTGTGAGGCCATGGTCATGGTTATTAGCTTGTAGAGGTTGAGCTGGACGAGAAACACGAGTTTAGCTAGGTTCGGCCCCTCACCAACGAGATAAAATCCCACTACTACTTTGTGTTGTATTGCTATAGTATCGATTACAAGGGAGGGGAATTCCTTAACCTAGCTCTCGATCAATTAGTTTTCTGTCTCTCACCCACCGTTGAGTCTCTCCTTTATATACATAGGTCGAGGCCCGGAGGCTTATAGGAGTCCAGGTCGGGTCACACAACGTAACCGCCATTGTCTCTAAGTTGCCTCGCCTTGCCAGGCAAGCTTCCATCAGGCGGCGCACACCTTTGGGTCTTGAGTCGTCTCCTGGTCACAGGCCTTCTATAGGCATCCTTGTAAGCCGCCTTCAGTCTTCTTGTCTTCTTAGGCACTACTGGGCCTTCACTTATAATTCACCAACAGTGTAACCCGATCCCTCCTAGGCGGGTCACACTACGAGGTTATATCCCCAACATTAGGCACCGGATTGATTTTAACTTGTTTATGTTAATCTTCATCCTTTGGTTGGCGAATCTCTTAAACCTTGTCAACATCTAACCTGATAAATTTTTCATAACCCACCATGACGAAAGGTGACGTCACACCATTAATTTCAAAAAAATCCCATGAGCTCATAACGAATCTTTGTATTAATCTGCCATCCTGATAATCGAGAAGCCACTACTGTGAAGATAATCATGATGCCTCCTCGACTTTCATGCCTGCCATTTATGGTTTCATTTTTTCCCTTATAAATAGGGACGGATGGCCTATCCTTTCACTTTTTACCCCCTTCCCCCTTTTCTTCTTCATCTTCCTCAAGCTCCACTGCAACCAGAGCTCTACCACTGTCGTCCTCCAGTAGCGACTTCAACACAGGACGCTACTTCAACCTGAACGGACCAGACACCAGCGGCGCACCCCTGCTCTCTGGCCAAGCATCAAGGTAAATCTCTTGCCTTGACCTATATTCACATTAGATCTATCTCATTCATAGGGTTCATCGGAATTCTTCGTAGTTTCAACACATTTCTTCCATCTGCTATCTTAGAACTCTAAATCCAGTCAAAGAACTCAGCAAAAGTAACGCGGTTGTAGTTTTTAGCTTTTCACTCACACCCTAGATAAATCCCATCTCCTTCTAAGTTGATGCTCAATTTGCTGTTTTTCTATTGCCGCACTTTAAGTCAGAAATAGTTTTCCTTTTTAAAACTGATGTTGATCCATAAATATAGTTGTCTTCAGTGAAACCTATTTGTTCAACACTTAGAAGAATTTTAGCAAGTCCGGACTCATAAAGTATTGACCCGTCATACTTTGTTTGGGTGGCCTACATAATACTCTTGTGACCCGACAGCCTCTGGCCAGCTTAAACTATACATTATTGAGACCGCAGTATTTTAACCAATTTGTAACTCGTTCTAACCTTTGAAGTAAGGCGACTCATAATATCTACCCACTTTATGATGTCCTTATAACTTTGCATGCGGATCTATAATGTAATGTTTAATCCGCCATATTTATTTTCTAGTCATAGCTCATTACTTCCTGCTCATCATGACCAAAGCACCCACAACATGCAATTGGATCCCTTCCAATGTCACTGAAAATATCCTCAATGATTATGTGTCCATGGGCATTTTAGTAGACAAAGAAGTCATCCATTGGCGGCTTCCAGGTTTCGAACCACCTCCTGAACCTCAAGACGGTGAGATCATAGTTTTTACGGATCATCTGCTCCGCGACTTTTCCCTGCCCGGCTCAAGATTCTTCCAAGATGTTCTGCTCTTTTACAACTTTCATCCACAAGATATCGGTCCCAATTCTGTATCCAACATATGCAATTTCCAAGTGTTCTGCGAAGCATACCTTGGTGAGGAGCCTTCTATAGATCTATTTAGAGACTATTATTATATCAATCGCCAAACTGAGATGACCGACGGACTTAGTCTTGAACTCGGAGGCATTTCAATTCAAAGGTAGAGGGATGTGACTTTCCCATCAGCCACCCTACCGAGTCATCCTAACGACTGGAACTTCACCTGGTTCTATTGCAAAGATAGCTCTCTAGAAGGACAAAACACCCTGATGGGATATCGCCCATACTGGCTCTCCATGATTGGCCCACTACCAAGCCGAATGACGGCTGTGGAACGTGGTCTTTATGCTTCCATGCTTTCAAAGATCCGGGCCTTTATTGCGAATGGCTTAACTGGAGTTGATCTGGTTCACTGCTGGCTTTCATGGAGAATTTCTCCTTTAAGGCGCCGCCCCGGCTTAATGTGCGAATATAATAGAAATCCCAAAGATCCTCTACGCTACAACCCCACTAAATTAACTTAGAAAGAGAACAATGATACTATCAAGTCGCTCCTTGGCGAATCATTGGCAAATTGCAGTACGACGGGTCTGGCTCCTTACTTCACTCTTAACCCACCACCAGCTATAAGTACCTTGTACAAACATTGCTTGCTTGTCGATCTATCTTGTTTTAACCTTATTGTTCATGTATAACCATGCTGACTCTCCCTTTTGGAAAGAGAAGATACCAACCACTACTGCCCCAGTGAAAAGCATCAAAACAACCGGTCGCGGCCCGGGTCGTCCTAAGAAGCTCACGGTGCAAGAGCAGTTTGAACTGGACTAGTCGAAAGTAGAACTTGATTCACTTGGTATTCTTTTTATGCAACTTATTGATGTTGATAAACCTCAGGAGGTAGCGGAGACAAGCCAAGCTGACGTCGTTGAGGTAATCCCTATCTCCTCCAACTCAAAAACCTTTCCAAGAGAGAAAGCACGGCGGGTCATCAAGAAAGTAAGGGTTTCCCATCCTCTTGCTCACCTGGATCCCAACTTTCTTTTGAAGAAATAGCAACACGAGTCTAGGCGCTCGAAGCAGCGGCCAAGAAAAGCTTATGGACGGCTTAACCAAGACACCGCCTACTCGTAAACATCATCATGAGGTGCCTCATAGCCCTACTTTGTCTCTTCCACGAGCCGGCCTCATACGGCAACCACTTAATTCTTCTGACTCAGCATATCAGGACACATCTCACTCGTCTGGTGACTGGAACGGACCACAGCTCCCCACATTCATGGATAACCCGATGTAGGTACTAACACTTGTTGAATAAATTACTTGAAGCTTATGGGAAAGAGAAACAGGCGCCGAAGGCTACTAAAGCTCTAACCCAAGAATCTGAAGATCCTAAGGGTCGGCAAGATGATCCGCCTCCTCAAGCTGATCCTGCCAATCCTAACCCGACCGCTGATATCAATGACGACCCGGCGCAAATCAAGACCCACCGAGCCCTAAGCCGCCTTCTCCTGTCAAACATTCTGACATGACTCCTGCTGATGAGCAACTTGGAGAGGTGACCTTCCTCGTATCCGCTTATCAGCCACCCGGTGTCTCCATAGTGCTTACCAAGCATTCCGCCAAGGGTGAAGAACATTTGTCAGACAATAATAAGCCCAAGCTTGATATTGAGAGCTATTCAAAGCTGAATGTTGGTGAGCTGTACTCTGGCTATCTGAGCCGTCCTCGTACAAATCGTGACCTGGAGGCCAGTTTGTTCAATATCATGCGACAAAAATATGAGGTATGAAGTATTGAGTATGCCTAAGATGTTTAGCAGCATGTAATTTTAGCTTTTTGGCTCATAGCCCCTCAGAACCGGCTTAAGATGTTTAGCAACATAGGAAAAACCATTGAGTATGCTTAAGAAGTTTAGTAGCATGTAATTTTAGATTTTTGGGTCATAGCCCCTTAGAACCGGCTTACATAAGCCTTATGAACCATGTTGTTGTCAATATTCCTGTGTAATATATCCGCTTAGAACCCTCAAGGGCCGGCTTATCATGCAAGGATGATTTGGGTCTTCTATATGATATTAAAATTTCAAATCATAGCCATCAAGGGCTAGCTTATATTGAAAATATGAGCCGAGTCTATTGAATTAAGTCCAATTAACAGCTACAACTCGTTGTCCTCAAGGGACAGCTTATCTGAGAAAGATGAGCTGGGTCTTCAATATAATTCACCTGTAAAAAGAACCTTTCATAGCCCTCAACGGCCATGTCATCTTTTGAAGATGAGTTGGGCCTTATGCATGGAATTTCTGAAAAGAACTTTGTCATAGATTAGCCCCCAAGTGCCAAGTATATTACTTACAATGTGCTTGGGACTTAAATACTTCTTGCATACCAACTTATACCCATGCCGAAATGTATTTATGGTCTTCAATGCTCACTTGTAGGAGACCTTAAGCTTTAACGACTCGCAATTGGGCGAGTTAAGAAAAATGCTCAAACAGCAGGAGTTTGAAACACAGAAGGCTAAGACCAAGTTTAAATTTAGCTTGGATGAAAACGAGAAGCTCAAGGCCAGCTTTAATACCAGGAGAGCCGCTTGGGAAAAAGAGAAAACTGCATTACTGCAAAGGGAAGTGGCCGCTGAATCTTCCTTGAAGAACACCACTACAGAGGTGTCTGACTTAAAGCGGCGAATGTCACAGATGACAACCGCTATCTCTGGTAAGCAACACTTAATTTGTAGTCATTCGCAATGGTTTATTTTGACTCGGTTGGCGACTCATATGTATGCTTGCTCAACAGGCCCTAGAAGCTCCAACCTTGGCCAAGATATGCTCTTGAAGCTGAAAGCCGTATATGCCTTGGTTGAGCAACTATATATGGGCACTCAACGGGCTCTTTTGGTTATTTCCAATGGGAAGCTGCTACCGACACTTATCAGAGCGGTGCTAGACCAATTGTCCATAGTGCCCAAATAGGTGGAAGAGAAGAAACTGTCAGCCACCCGCTCTAGTGCCGTTACCGCGCTTAGTCGAACAAAGGCATGGCAAGCAGAATTAGACCCAGAAGAATTGGCCACCGGCTGTCTAGGCTTAAAAGAAGAAAGGTCTCCTTTTGATCAAGCGAACTTTGCTAATTGCGTAAAAGAGATGCGTCCCTTGGTGTGCAAACAGGCCAAGGAGATCGATTTGTCCAGGTACCAGCCGTCTTACAACATTGAAAATGCTAGGATCAGAGCGCCGAGTCATGATGTCGTGGATCTTACTCCTCCAACGCATAAGCATACTTTTGCCCCTGATATTATCCATCCCCAATTATCAATGATGAAGCCATATTCGAGGCTTTAACCAACATCGACTGGACATCGACTGATCTTCAGATGCTCAACGACAAAGAGGCGACCCAGGATGACTCATCACCTTCAAGGCGCCAGGAAGAAAATTAACTGTGACCGTCAGAAGTAAGGCGGTTCTTAAGGCCGGCTTATAGCATTGCAGCTCCAACAAATACATCAACTTAATGATCCTCTGGGCTTATTTTGATGGCCCTGTAATAGGGTAGTCTTTTGAAACAATGATCCGTCTTGTCATGCCATCGTGCATGTTTATCAAAACTGCTTGGTGGAAATATTATGATGCATGTTGATCTGAACCAACCATATGATTCGTATCACGACTCTCATTATCTTCTAAAGGCCTTGTTCATTTATAAGAGCCCAATAAACTTCATACTGGCGACTTATAAATCAAGAGCCAGGTGGGTAACAACCCCAATATCTGTAGCCTGTCATGACTTAAAAAATCATCATGTTTGAGCTTTTCAAGTTAAAACAAAATTCACGACTAAACATCAAAAACCAGGGCAGGTAATAACCCAAAATGTTCAAGCATGAGCCATCACATACTGGCGACTTAAAGTCAAAAACCAGTGCGGGGATCAACCTGAATTAATCAATTATAACCATCATGACTTGGAGCGAGGTGACTCAGGGATTCATGATTTGGCTCAAAAACCAAAATTTAAAAGCATAAAAAACTTCTAAAAATCAAAACACAAAAATATGCGAATGTCAGGACCCCGATCCTAAGTCACACTGATCTAGCTGTAACACGTCATATCACTTTGCGGCCTCACGCACGGTAACCCCACGGGTGCCACCTTACCTGGCCCGGGACCGTTTGCGCATTTTGGCACACGTATATGACAGTGTCGCTAGCATCCATATGACAGAGAACCCGGGCCGACATGGCTAGTTATAAACCAAAAGTGGCACTAAATTACAGAGACAGGCATCCATGACCCAGCAACGAACGTGTCGGTCATCAACGTATGAACCCAAGTCGTAGCAAGCTACATGGACTTAAAGGAACAACGCGTGACATTTTCCCTAAGGGACAGACACAGGAACGAAGAAGGACACATGCCGGCCAGCCTACGTGTTCCGAGCAGTGGCAAGCTACCAAGGCTCATTGGAATCACTAGGAGGCATTTCCCTGTAAGGTAGGCTACCAAAGGAAAACAACTAGGTGTCGGATCCCACACATACCAAGCATTTCAAACATGCACGCAATATGCTCAATATGTGCAAATACAACATTGCATCACAACAGAACTCTATGACTCAAAGTACTTTATTTAAAAGGCTCCAAGAGCCATACATAACATATCCATACAGGTAGGGGTCACATGACCCAACACTCAAGTCATACAGTCATACAAGCACAAGCGGAAGCTACATGTCTGAGTACAGACAACTTAGAAAATAAAACAGGCTTGGTGCAGCCTGACTATCTACAAGGCCCTTCACAAGCTCCAGATATCCGTCTGGGTGTCAAGCTACTCGTCGACTTCAACGTCTATGTAGAACCCATCAGCAGGGGCAGGGTTCTCCTCTGCAACAGTTATTAAGCAAACATGAGTACAAAGGTACTCAGCAAGTCTTACCACAGAACCTAGCATACATGCAACATTATCAAGGGGGGTAGTGGAGTTCATAGCAGAATGCCAGCGTTGACCTTGGCTAACCTATACTACAACTCTCAACAGATTGCAAGATGTTATTACGAACACGAGTCCTCTACTCACCACATCAATACACTACCGAGGATCCTCTTCCGTCATCCTACGGAAGGGCCATCCGCGGCACTCACGCTTATCTTGAGGCTTTTAGTAGTATCCATCAACTTGTCTATGAACTGTAAGAGCAACCAAGTAGTCCGTACCACGAACAACGGCTATTCGAATAGTTTGATAACCCTGCAGGGGTGTACCTCTTCACACACGCTTTCACCACTTATCGCCGTTTACTCGGCCTGTACTCGGCAACCTTCAAGCGAAAGCCCAGTGGGGGTGTCGGCCACGACCTGACTAACTACTCAAGTCTCTCGTCCAGGTTTATCGCCTATTTGGGTTCCATCCGTGGGGAGATCCGGCCGGGGTGTCGCTCACGGCCCCAAACGATATGTACAGGGTTCCCGAGTCACCAAACGGGCAACTGGTACACCGTGCCACGTACCTGTTGAATCACAACCCACCCCGAGGGTCAGCGTTGTGCACGACCTCCAGTAAGCTATAAACACCAGAAACTAGTTGCAACTCCTGGACAGAGATCAAGGTTAATTAATAAGCCGAGAGGGTCAATTAAGGATCCCAATGTGTGGTAGTAGCTGTAACTTGAACCACACATACAGATCTCGGGTCCTATGGACGATTCCAATGAAACAACCCACCATGTACTCCTACATGGCCTTTCATCGATACCTTTACCAAGCGTATTCCACACTTCCTTCTCTTATCGGTATGATCATTTCACTCTGATCCATCACCCAGATGAACCAGACCAGACACGACTCTAAGCATAGCAGGCAACATAAACAAATAGCATGGTGGATCACACATCACATGGCTCAATCAACTCCTACACATGCTAGTGGGTTTCAACTATTTACTGTGGCAATGACAGGTCATGCAAGGGATAGGGTTCAACTATCGCAGCAAGTAGCAGTTCACACGCTGTTGCCTTAATGCAGTAAAAGAGAGCAGGAGCGAGAAGATTGGGTTTGTATCGGAATGATCAATGATTGCTTGCCTGACAAAGTAGTTGTCGGGTACTGCTCTTCAACTGGATATGCAGCTTATCCTCGGGAGCAGGACCTAACACAGAGAATACCGGCGATACAATCATTAACAAACAAATGCAACAATATGATGCATGCTCATGACATGGCAAGATGCATGTGTGTTGGCTAATGCAACTAAAACCAGAAGGGTTTGAACCTATTTGAATCAAAGATTCAAATTGGAGTTCAAACTATTATTTAAATAAGTGCATTATCATGTTTTTGATGTATACAGCAAGTTAACTTGTTCAAACATGCATGAAACCTGTGCCATTGGAAAGATTGGATTTTTCTGATCATTTTTCATATATAAATCTTTTCCATCTGAGCTATGGTTGATTTTATATGATTTTTAGAAGTTTTGGGTATTTTCTGGAATTTCCTGAATTATTTTTAATCTAAAAATCCCAGAAAAACCTTTACTGCGTCAGCATGACATCATGCTGACGTCAGCCAGTCAACAGGACTAGTCCAAGTCAAACCTGCCGGTGGGTCCCTCATGTCAGTGTCTCAGGAGCTAATTCCGGTCATAACCAGGGTTGACTGGGTTTGACTAAACAAAGGGGGCCCACTGTCAGTGACTGTGGTGGTTAATCTAATTACTGTTAGCTCCTAAACAACGGGCCACGTCAGCCCGCCGGAGTTTGGCCGGCGGCGACCATTTCGCACGGCGGTGACTCGTCGGAATCCTTGTTCCGGCAACCATTTGCCGCGCGGATGGGCTCTGTGTGCTCCTGGTGATGCACCACATCCAACGGTGCCACTGGTTGGACGAAAGGTCGCCGGAGTCGACGGCGACGAGCTCGTCCGCGGCGGTGCTCGCACGGAGTTGGCCGGGATGGTGTTGTGGTGCACGGTAGGAGGAGTTAAAGCTGGCGTTAGCTTGCTGGTGATCTACTGATCCTAATGGCGTGCTCAGCCACGAGGCACGGTGCCTGTGGCCACGGCGGTGAGTTGGCCGGCGGCGGTGATCTTCGGTCAGCAAAGGGGGCGGCGGCTACAAGGCATAAACGGGCCCGTGGAGAGGGGGGTTCGAAGCGTGAGCTCACAGCGGTCGCAGAGGGCGTCGAAGCGAGCTCGGGGAAGGTCGGACGACGGCGTACGGGCGGCGGCGATCTCCGGTGCCGAAGGTTGAAGACGACGGCGGGGAGGGCGTTGCGGGGCTTCTGGCGTCGTGTGCGTCGATGGGGAGCTTCGGGGCGATGCGGCGGAGCTAGTGGTGCGTAGGGAAGGCGAGGGAGTGGCGTAGGGCGCGGTGGCAGCGATCGACGGCGACGAGCTCGGCGGAGGGGAGAGAGGAGGGGGAAAGACACGGGGGAGAGGGGAAACGGTCGAGGGGTCTGCGTGGCGTCGTCCTTGTCCATCCAGAGGGTCGAGGGGCCAGCCAGGCAGGCAGGAGGTGGCCGGCGCGTCGGCGACGCTCGCCACCGAGCTGCTTCGTGCGCTGGCGCGACGAAGAAGACGGGGATGCCCCTGGTGGGCTGGGCCGTCTGGGCCAGCAGGTAAGTGGGCTCAGGTAAAACTGCTTCTTCCTATTTTTTTCCCTATTTACTTTTCTGTTTCATTTCTTTTGCAGCTTTGTTCAATTAATAAAAATGCCAAAACATTTTTATAACTCATGAAACTTGTCATGCCCACTGTATATAATATGAACAGTAGGAAACATTATAGTTCATGATTATTTGAGCATTTGAAATATTATTAAGTATTTAAATGCCCAAATACAAATACCTTATGATTTAATCCAAAGTCCTAGAGTGTCCTAGGAAATTGTGCACCATTTTTGGCAGAGGTTTAAGACCAAGGCAGAAATGATGAACATTTTTGAAGGGCATTTTGGGTACATTGGAAAATATTTTATCAAACCCTAGTTGTTAGGAGAGGCTTGCTGGGGTTTCTGTTAATCCCATTTCCAGTTTCTTTGAAAAGTAAACATGATGCACACTCTAGCTAGGTCCTAATGCAAAAGCTAACTAGGGATGTGACAACTCACCCCCACTTAAAAGAATCGCGTCCCGAGATTCGGGTTCCTCCGGAAAGAGGGTGGGGTACTCAAGTCGAAGACGATCCTCCCTTTCCCAAGTAGCTTCACTCTCAGAATGATGTGACCATTGAACCTTGAGAAACTTGATATTGTGGCGTCGAGTGGTGCGCTCGGTTTGATCAAGAATACGAACGGGGTATTCTCGATATGTGAGATTGTCCTGGAGATCAAGCGTTTCGTGGTCCACTCCGCGGATAGGATCCGAGAAGCAACGCCTGAGTTGAGAAACGTGGAAAACATCATGAACTCTGGAGAGGTGCGGAGGTAGTTCCAATTGGTAGGCAACTTCTCCTCGTTTGGCAAGAATGCGAAAAGGACCGATATAACGAGGGGCCAATTTTCCTTTGATACCGAAGCGATGGGTTCCCTTAAGAGGAGTAACCCGAAGGTAAGCCTTATCGCCGACTTCAAAAGTCACAGCCTTATGATGACTATCATATTGGCTCTTTTGGCGAGACTGGGCTGTTTTCAATCTCTCACGAACGATGCGAACTTGTTCCTCTGCTTCCTGGATCATATCCGGGCCAAAGAATTGTCTTTCCCCGGTCTCTGACCAGTTAAGAGGTGTTCGACACCTTCGTCCGTATAGAACTTCGAAGGGGGCTTTACCCAAGCTGGCTTGATAACTATTGTTATAAGCGAATTCGGCAAATGGAAGACACTTTTCCCATTCCATACAGAAAGAAATGACAGAGGCTCGAAGCATGTCTTCCAGGATTTGATTGACTCGTTCCACTTGACCACTTGACTGCGGATGGAAGGCAGTACTGAAAGAGAGATGAGTTCCCATAGCATTCTGGAAACTTTCCCAAAATCGTGAAGTAAAAAGACTTCCACGGTCTGAGTTAATCTCCAACGGCACACCATGAAGTGATACTATTCAAGAGACATACAAATCTGCTAGCTGGCTAGCGGTAATACTCTCTCGAACAGGCAGGAAATGAGCTACTTTAGAGAGGCGGTCGATAACGACAAAGATAGCATTATTCCCTTTCCTAGTCCTGGGAAAACCGGTAATGAAGTCCATACCGACTTTATCCCATTTCCATTCAGGAATAGCTAAAGGTTGAAGGGTGCCAGCAGGCCGTTGATGCTCTGCTTTGACTCGACGACAAACGTCGTAGTTAGCAATGAATTGAGCGATTTCTCTCTTCATCCTAGTCCACCAGAATCTCTGACGTAGGTCCTGATACATTTTGGTACTACCGGGATGAATCGTGAGAGGAGATGCATGAGCCTCCTTAAGAATCATTTGTCGTAGTTGTGGTTTCTTGGGTACCACCAAGCGGTTCTCGAAGTACACTACACCTCGATCATCCATAGAGAAACTTCTAGCAACTCCGCTAGCAATGTTCTCCTTGATCCGAGATATGCCTTTATCATACCGTTGGGCAACTATGATTTGATCCATAAGGGTAGGTTTTGCCACCAAGGTGTAAACGAATCCTCGAGGAACAATGTGAAGGTTAAGCTTACGGAATTCCTCGTGGAGAAGTGGTTGACTTTGTTGTAACATTAAGTTGTTACAATATGACTTACGACTTAGTGCATCAGCCATGACATTGGCCTTTCCAGGAGTGTAAGTGATTCCTAAGTCGTAGTCTGTGAGCAACTCAACCCAACGTCTTTGCCTGAGATTCAAATCCGGTTGGGTGAAGATATACTTCAAACTTTTATGATCGGTGAAGATTTCACAGCGATTACCAAGAAGGTAATGTCGCCATGTTTTGAGTGCATGGACTACAGCTGCAAGCTCTAGATCATGAGTAGGATAGTTATCCTCGTGTGGACGCAACTGTCGAGATGCGTATGCAATCACTTGACGATCTTGCATGAGAATGCAACCTAGTCCTTGTCGCGAGGTGTCGCAGTAGATTATAAAATCCTTGGAAAAATCTGGTGGTACCAGTACAGGTGCAGATGTCAGGCGTCTTTTCAGTTCCTGAAAACTGGACTCGCACTGTGGGGTCCACTCAAACTTTTTATCTTTCTTGAGGAGTTCGGTTAGAGGTTTAGCAACCTTGGAGAAATTCTCGACGAAACGTCGGCAATAGCTTGCTAAGCCAAGAAAACTCCAAACTTGCTTGACCGATTCAGGGGGAGTCCAATCAAGTACGGCTTGAACTCGCTCGGGATTGACAGCAATACCCTTGCCAGAGATCACATGACCTAGATAGGTTACTTCCGGCAACCAAAATTCACATTTAGAGAATTTGGCATAAAGGCGGTGCTCTCGAAGTTTCGTCAATACCAGCCTTAAATGCTCGGCATGATCTTCCTTGTTCTTGGAATAGATGAGTATATCATCGAGGTATACCACGACGAATTTATCCAAATACTCCATGAATATAGAATTCATTAACCGAGAAAAGGTAGCTGGGGCATTGGTTAGTCCAAAGGACATAACGGTGTACTCATATTGGCCATAATGAGTAACAAAAGCCGTTTTAGGAATGTCCCCGTTCTTGATTTTGATTTGATGGTAGCCCAACCTCAAATCCATCTTAGAGAAGACTGAGGATCCAGCGAGCTGATCATACAGGTCGTTGATCTTGGGGAGCGGATACTTATTCTTTATGGTGACTAGATTGACAGGTCGGTAATCTACAACCATCCGCTCCGTTCCATCCTTCTTCTTAACGAAGAGGACGGGGCAACCCCAAGGGGAAGAACTAGGACGGATGAAACCTTTTTGCAAGGACTCATCGAGTTGTTTCTTTAGCTCAGCTAATTCTAGTGGTGCCATCTTATAAGGTCTCCTAGAGATTGGGACAGTTCCAGGGATAAGATCTATCACGAACTCGACATCTCTGTCAGGTGGAATTCCTGGCAGTTCTTCTGGAAAAACATCCGGGAAGTCACGGACTACCGGGATATCTTCGAGTTCTGGTAGAGGGCTGGCATTAAGAGAGTAGAGTTGACGCTCAGCCATTCGAGTCAAGACATTGACTGTCTTGCCGGATGGATGTGTAAGTTGAACGGTCCTAGTAAAGCAATCAATTTTGGCGTAATGAGTTGTCATCCAATCCATACCCAAAATGATGTTTATGTCCGAGGACTTGAGAGCGATTAGTGATGCAAGGAAAACAAATCTATCGACAAGGATTTCATTTCCATGGCTTACCCTAGAGGTTTGCCACTTTGAACCAGGAGTTTGAATAACCATGGAAGTAGGCATGTCACAAAAAGTCATGTTGTGCAATCGAGCATAGCTCTCAGATATGAACGAATGGGATGCTCCAGTATCGAAAAGAACAGATGCCGGATGGCAGTTGACGAGAAGCGTACCAAGGACGACGTTAGGATCCTCATGAGCTTCCTCAGCAGAGACATAGTTGACATGACCACGTGCAGTGGGGATTGGCTTGACATAATTCACCTTGCCGGTTGGCTTGCCACGGCCAACGGTTTTTCCTGGCTGGTTCTGGGGACAATCACGCATGTAGTGTCCCGGTTCTCCACACTTGAAACATGTCACAGTGGTGGTGCGTGGAGCAAAGTTGGAAGGTGGTCCTCCATATGTCTTAGCAGGTGCAAACTGTTGAGTTGGGCGAGGCGCCTCATAGGATGGCCTCGGGGTGTACTTGGGTGGCAGAGCAGTGTTTGGAACCCACACACGGCGCTTGTGAGAGGCAGAGCCGGATGAGGAACCAAAGTCTCGATTATGCTTGCGGGTGGCCTCGAAGTCGGTCTGGCCTGTTTCAGCACTGATAGCCTTGTTTACCAACTTCTGGAAGGAAGTGCACTCGTGCAGACGTAGATCTCGGTGGAGTTCAGGGCTGAGTCCCTTGCGGAACCTCGCCTGCTTCTTGGCATCGGTGGATACTTCTTCAGGTGCATAGCGTGCCAAGTTACCAAACTCGCGACTATAGCCATCCACAGTTAAACGGCCCTGGGTGAAATTGCAGAATTCCTCCTGCTTGCGATCCATGAGACCTACCGGAATGTGATGTTCACGGAATGCCTCACTGAACTCAACCCAGGTAGTGACTTGGCCAGCAGGACGCATAGCTTCAAAGTTTTCCCACCAAAGACTGGCAGGGCCCTCAAGATGGTAGGCGGCGTAGATAACCTTGTCAGCTTCGGCCACACGGGCAGAGTGTAGCTTGTGGGTGATACTACGTAGCCAGTCATCAGCATCCAGAGGTTCAGTGGAGTGATGGAACTTCGGTGGACACATCTTGATAAAGTCATTGATGGACACCATGTCATTCCTCTGGCGGAACCCAGTGGTCTGCTCTATGCGTTCCAGCAGACGGTTGGTCTCTCTCTTGTTCCGTTCTGCTTCTAGCATGACTTCCGCCAAGGAGGGTGGCTGGGGCAGATTCCCATCTCTAGCCCCACTAGCCTCACCCTGCTCCTGAGCAGCAGCAGTGCTGCGAGTGTTGACCATCCTAGGAAAACAAAACAACGGTTTAGACAAGGATGGCAAAAATTTGACATGGAAGTGCAGAATGTAATGGATGACACGGAATGCAAAGATGTTCATCCGTACGACATGGTAATATAGAAACTGCTATATATACACCAGTGGTCATACACACCATACAAAGTTTAGTACAAGCCAAGGCTAAAGTACAACTGCGGTGAAAGACGATACATCCCATCAGAGGCATTCCAAGCTCCTATACATTATTTAACTACACCTCCGGAACTCAGTACACACTAAGTCATATTCCACAAGACGCGCAGGACTGTGGAAATACAACTACTACAATACTACTACAACCACGGCCTAGCTCAGACATTCGCGTAGTAATCCTCGTAAAGATTACCACCGTAGCCTGGAAGTGGAACAGATGGATCTTGGAACTCGCGAGCACTCGAAGGCTGTGGACCATAAGGACACGGGTGTGGCCTCGGTCCCGATGCTAGTGGTAATCGACGCCCACGTGGAGGTGTAATACCCCCAACGTCATGCCAATCCATGTGATCAGGCAGACGAGTCCGCACGGGGTACAAATCCCACATGTCCAAATATCCGGCGTGCACAGCAGGTGCAAGCCGTGTCAAAGTAGTCCAATGAGCAGCTCGAGTGTTATACAGCTCCATTCGGAGGGCACGGACCTCACGGTCCCTATCCTCCAACATCTGAACAGTAGTCTGAAGCAGTGGCTCTTCATGAGCAGCATCAATATACAAACCAGTGTAGTAGCCTTCCTCTCTGGGAAGTGAGGCTGGCATGTAACAGAACTCAGTGTTCAGCAACAGGGCATGCCTAGCACGGAGAATGGTCATCATTGAATAAGCGGCATCCTGCACTGCCATCTCGATGGTAATCCCGAGTCCATAAGACCAATGGATGGGATCATTAGCTCCAGGATATGAGGGGTATATCCGGACTGTGCAGAAATACTGACTCTGATTGAAATCCCGGTACTGTTCCTCCACGGTGTATTCAGGATACCAGCGATAACCGGTCTCAGTCAGCACACGGACTAGCATGGCCGTGTGACCGGGCACATTAATGCACCGAGTCAAACGAACCACTTGGTGAGGGATGCGGCCAGACATCTGAAACACGAAGTAATGCAAAGGCATTAGTGTTTCTGGAAGAAATCGGGCAGCATAACAACTGTAAATGCTCAAACAAAATTTGAGACATCATACAAATGATAGCATAGCCACTCAATAATCCATATCAAGGTTCCGGTCCAACAATCATCATACTAAAAGGATAGAAACTGAACTGAGGCTTGAAACCAACAATCCTAAGAGTCTACGGATTAGTAACACGTGAACCTAGTAAGGATAAGAGGCCTAGTCCTAAATCCCCTTAGAAAGAATAGACTGAATCAGATCAGAAGGGCATAAGGTAAAGGAGTAAAAAGAGCCTTACGTTCCCTTCCACAATCAATTCCCCTACATATAACTAAGAATTTTTCTAGACTCAACATCGACCAGTTTGGCTTGAGAAACCTACAGGCAGTCCAGCTCTGATGCCAACGCTGTCAGGACCCCGATCCTAAGTCACACCGATCTAGCTGTAACACGTCATATCACTTTGCGGCCTCACGCACGGTAACCCCACGGGTGCCACCTTACCTGGCCCTGGACCGTTTGCGCATTTTGGCACACGTATATGACAGTGTCGCTAGCATCCATATGACAGAGAACCCGGGCCGACATGGCTAGTTATAAACCAAAAGTGGCACTAAATTACAGAGACAGGCATCCATGACCCAGCAACGAACGTGTCGGTCATCAACGTATGAACCCAAGTCGTAGCAAGCTACATGGACTTAAAGGAACAACGTGTGACATTTCCCGTAAGGGACAGACACAGGAACGAAGAAGGACACATGCCGGCCAGCCTACGTGTTCCGAGCAGTAGCAAGCTACCAAGGCTCATTGGAATCACTAGGAGGCATTTCTCTGTAAGGTAGGCTACCAAAGGAAAACAACTAGGTGTCCGATCCCACACATACCAAGCATTTCAAACATACACGCAATATGCTCAATATGTGCAAATACAACATTGCATCACAACAGAACTCTATGACTCAAAGTACTTTATTTAAAAGGCTCCAAGAGCCATACATAACATATCCATACAGGTAGGGGTCACATGACCCAAGACTCAAGTCATACAGTCATACAAGCACAAGCGGAAGCTACATGTCTGAGTACAGACAACTTAGAAACTAAAACAGGCTTGGTGCAGCCTGACTATCTACAAGGCCCTTCACAAGCTCGAGATATCCGTCTGGGTGTCAAGCTACTCGTCGACATCAACGTCTATGTAGAACCCATCAGCAGGGGCAGGGTTCTCCTCTGCAACAGTTATTAAGCAAACATGAGTACAAAGGCACTCAGCAAGTCTTACCACAGAACCTATCATACATATAACATTATCAAGGGGGGTAGTGGAGTTCATAGCAGAATGCCAGCTTTGACCTTGGCTAACCTATACTACAACTCTCAACAGATTGCAAGATGTTATTACGAACACGAGTCCTCTACTCACCACATCTATACACTACCGAGGATCTTCTTCCGTCATCCTACAGAAGGGCCATCCGCGGCACTCACGCTTATCTTGAGGCTTTTAGTAGTATCCATCAACTTGTCTATGAACTGTAAGAGCAACCAAGTAGTCCGTACCGCGAACAACGGCTATTCGAATAGTTTGATAACCCTGCAGGGGTGTACCTCTTCACACACGCTTTCACCACTTATCGCCGTTTACTCGGCGTGTACTCGGCAACCTTCAAGCGGAAGCCCGGCGGGGGTGTCGGCCACGACCTGACTAACTACTTAAGTCTCTCGTCCAGGTTTATCGCCTATTTGGGTTCCATCCGTGGGGAGATCCGGCCGGGGTGTCGCTCACGGCCCCAAACGATGTGTACAGGGTTCTCGAGTCACCAAACGGGCAACTGGTACACCGTGTCACGTACCTGTCGCATCACAACCCACCCCGAGGATCAGCGTTGTGCACGACCTCCAGTAAGCTATAAACACCAGAAACTAGTTGCAACTCCTGGACAGAGATCAAGGGTAATTAATAAGCCGAGAGGGTCAATTAAGGATCCCAATGTGTGGTAGTAGTTGTAACTTGAACCACACATACAGATCTCGGGTCCTATGGACGATTCCAATGAAACTACCCACCATGTACTCCTACATGGCCTTTCATCGATACCTTTACCAAGCGTATTCCACACTTCCTTCTCTTATCGGTATGATCATTTCACTCTGATCCATCACCCAGATGAACCAGACCAGACACGACTCTAAGCATAGCAGGCAACATAAACAAATAGCATGGTGGATCACACATCACATGGCTCAATCAACTCCTACACATGCTAGTGGGTTTCAACTATTTACTGTGGCAATGACAGGTCATGCAAGGGATAGGGTTCAACTACCGCAGCAAGTAGCAGTTCACACGCTGTTGCCTTAATGCAGTAAAAGAGAGCAGGAGTGAGAAGATTGGGTTTGTATCGGAATGATCAATGATTGCTTGCCTGACAAAGTAGTTGTCGGGTACTGCTCTTCAACTGGATACGCAGCAGTATCCTCGGGAGCAGGACCTAACACAGAGAATACCGGCGATACAATCATTAACAAACAAATGCAACAATATGATGCATGCTCATGACATGGCAAGATGCATGTGTGTTGGCTAATGCAACTAAAACCAGAAGGGTTTGAACCTATTTGAATCAAAGATTCAAATTGGAGTTCAAACTATTATTTAAATAAGTGCATTATCATGTTTTTGATGTATACAGCAAGTTAACTTGTTCAAACATGCATGAAACCAGTGCCATTGGAAAGATTGGATTTTTCTGATCATTTTTCATATATAAATCTTTTCCATCTGAGCTATGGTTGATTTTATATGATTTTTAGAAGTTTTGGGTATTTTCTGGAATTTCCTGAATTATTTTTAATCTAAAAATCCCAGAAAAACCTTTACTGCGTCAGCATGACATCATGCTGACGTCAGCCAGTCAACAGGAGTAGTCCAAGTCAAACCTGACTGGTGGGTCCCTCATGTCAGTGTCTCAGGAGCTAATTCCGGTCATAACCAGGGTTGACTGGGTTTGACTAAACAAAGGGGGCCCACTGTCAGTGACTGTGGTGGTTAATCTAATTACTGTTAGCTCCTAAACAACAGGCCACGTCAACCCGCCGGAGTTTGGCCGGCGGCGACCATTTCGCACGGCGGTGACTCGTCGGAATTCTTGTTCCGGCAACCATTTGCCGCGCGGATGGGCTCTATGTGCTCCTGGTGATGCACCGCATCCAACGGTGCCACTGGTTGGACGAAAGGTCGCCGGAGTCGACGGCGACGAGCTCGTCCGCGGCGGTGCTCGCACGGAGTTGGCCAGGATGGTGTTGTGGTGCACGGTAGGAGGAGTTAAAGCTGGCATTAGCTTGCTGGTGATCTACTGATCCTAATGGCGTGCTCAGCCACGAGGCACGGTGCCTGTGGCCACGGCGGCGAGTTGGCCGGCGGCGGTGATCTTCGGTCAGCAAAGGGGGCGGCGGCTACAAGGCATAAACGGGCCCGTGGAGAGGGGGGTTCGAAGCGTGAGCTCACAGCGGTCGCAGAGGGCGTCGAAGCGAGCTCGGGGAAGGTCGGACGACGGCGTACGGGCGGCGGCGATCTCCGGTGCCGAAGGTTGAAGACGACGGCGGGGAGGGCGTTGCGGGGCTTCTGGCGTCGTGTGCGTCGATGGGGAGCTTCGGGGCGATGCGGCGGAGCTAGTGGTGCGTCGGGAAGGCGAGAGAGTGGCGTAGGGCGCGGTGGCAGCGATCGACGGCGACGAGCTCGCTCGGGGGAGCTCGGCGGAGGGGAGAGAGGAGGGGGAAAGACACGGGGGAGAGGGGAAACGGTCGAGGGGTCTGTGTGGCGTCATCCTAGTCCATCCAGAGGGTCGAGGGGCCAGCCAGGCAGGCAGGAGGTGGCCGGCGCGTCAGCGGCGCTCGCCACCGAGCTGCTTCGTGCGCTAGCGCGACGAAGAAGACGGGGATGCCCCTGGTGGGCTGGGCCGTCTGGGCCAGCAGGTAAGTGGGCTCAGGTAAAACTGCTTCTTCCTATTTTTTTCCCTATTTACTTTTCTGTTTCATTTCTTTTGCAGCTTTAATTAATAAAAATGCCAAAACATTTTTATAACTCATGAAACTTGTCATGCCCACTGTATATAATATGAACAGTAGGAAACATTATAGTTCATGATTATTTGAGCATTTGAAATATTTTTAAGTATTTAAATGCCCAAATACAAATACCTTATGATTTAATCCAAAGTCCTAGAGTGTCCTAGGAAATTGTGCACCATTTTTGGTAGAGGTTTAAGACCAAGGCAGAAATGATGAACATTTTTGAAGGGCATTTTAGGTACATTGGAAAATATTTTATCAAACCCTAGTTGTTAGGAGAGGGGTGCTGGGGTTTCTGTTAATCCCATTTCCAGTTTCTTTGAAAAGTAAACATGATGCACACTCTAGCTAGGTCCTAATGCAAAAGCTAACTAGGGATGTGACAGCGAATTTCAAATAATCACTTGGCCAGCTTTCAAGACATGACCAAAAATATTGGCTCACAGGCCTCATATTTTCTTTCAATGGCCGCAACAGCACTTGGCACTCAGGCCACAAGATTGATTTCAAGGGACGCAACATCCCTTGGCACTCAGGCCACATGATTGCTTTCAATGGCCGCAATAGCCCTGGTTTATCCTAGCTCACTATCAACTGGCTCTCACGTGACACAAGCCATCGTTTTAACCTTAACGAGTTCAGGGTCTTAAAAAAGATTGACTGTTAAGAGTTTGGCGGGCCACTTGGTGGAGTAGCAATTTGCAAACATGTAGGTAAAACCTATAAGAGTGGCGTTCAAGCTGGTCAAGAGGGTATGAAAGCTAAACCTAGTGGTTGGAAGCCCCCAAGTGACCTTGTAATAAGGCCGAAACATGTAGGCTCAGATACACAAAAATGAAACGACAGAGGCCCTGTAATTCGGGGATGCCAGCTTTATTATATTGATCACAAAAAGTTATATGCATTATTAAAGGTATGTACAAAGACAAGAGCCGGTGGCTCAAGTATAATAAGGCCGAAGATGAGAAATATTCCATTGCCGGCGCGTCTCTTCTTCCGACTTGCAGGAATCCTTGTTCTCACGCACATTAATGAGGTAATAAGACCCGTTGTTAAGATTCTTGCTGACCACAAACGGTCCTACCCATGTACGGGAGCACTTATGCATCCATGTTTGGTCTTGAATAAAACGGGGCACCAAATCGCCTTCCTGAAAGTTCCGGCTTCGAACTCTGCAGCTCTCATAGCGACGTACGTCTTGTTGATAAATCGATGATCGAGCTGCTACAAGGTCTCGCTCTTCATCCATAGCATCAAGTGCATTTTGTCGTGCCGTCTCATTATCAGCTTCAACGTAAGCCGCCACTCCAGGCAAGTCATGACGGATATCACTTGGGAGAAAAACATCTACACCATAAACCATGAAGAAGGGCGTATGGCCTGTTGATCTGTTGGGGTGCTCCTTATGCTCCATAGAACTGAAGGAAGCTCTTCCACCCAACAACCCGGAGTCCTACACAAAGAACCATCAGCTCGGGCTTAATTCTTGTCAATATTTTCTGGTTAGCATGCTCGGCTTGACCATTGGACTTGGGATGTGCGACTAAAGAAACATCAAGCCTGATATGCTCTCTTTGACAAAACTCTATCATAGCACCTTTAGACAAATTTGTCCCATTATCAGTGATAATACTATGATGGAAACCAAAGCGCAAAATTAGCATCTAGACAAACTGAACCGCAGTCTCTGCGTGACACTTGGTAACCGGCTCTACACACTTGGTAAATTTATCTACCGCCACCAAAAGGTGGGTCTTCTTATCTTTATATATTTTGAATGGTCTAACCATATCGAGCTCCCAGACTGCAAACGACCAGGTTACTAGGATCATCTGCAATTCTTGAGCCGTTACATGAACTTGTCTAGAATGTTTTTGACACCCGTCACATTTTCTCACAATATCCCCCGCATCAGCGTGAGCCATCAACCAATAAAACCCGTGCCGAAAATCTTTAGCAACCAAAGATTTTTAGTCGGCATGATGACCACCATCGCCTTCATGAATTTCTCATAGAATCTCACGACCCTCCTCAGGAGAAATACATCGCTAGAACACGCCCGTCACACTTCTTCGATGTAACACACCATTGACAATTGTCATAGACTTGGACCATCTAATGATCCGTCGTGCCAATGTTTCATCCTCAGGTAACTCGACCTGGCTCATCTAAGCCAGATAGGGCAATGTCCAATCCGGAGTAATATGAAGATCCGCCGCCCGTTGGCTCTCCGGGTCAGATATAGCAACATCCTCCTCGGATAGTAATTTAGCCGGCGGGGTATGTAAGATGTCAAGGAATGCATTAGGGGTACCGGCTTACCCTGAGACCCGAGATGAGATAATGCACCAGCTGCCTCGTTCTTGTGTCGATCAAAGTGATCCACTTGGTAACCATTAAAGTGATCAGCACTATTTTCAACCGCCTGACGATAAGCCGTCATGAGAGGGTCTTTAGAATCCCACTTGCCTAAGACTTGCTGAGCCACCAAATCTGAATCGCCCAAGCATCTAACCTGGCATAAATTCATCTCATTGGCCCTACGAAAGCATGGAGCAAAGCTTCATACTCCGTGGCATTGCTAGTACAAGGAAACATCAACCATAAAACATTACAAAATTATCACCTCGTGGGGAAGTCAAAATAACTCCAGCCCCCGAGCCTTCCAGTTGTCTAGAGCCATCAAAGTGGATCATCCTATATGTGTTATCAAGCTTCTCCTCAAGCGTCTACAACTCCGTCCCATCATTAATAAAATCCACCAGAGCTTGAGATTTGATAGCTGTCATGGACACATACTTCCAACCGTGAGGCCCAATTTCAGTTGCCGACATGGCAACCAGGTTTGTGGCGTCTCTATTTTGAATGATATCTCCCAAGAGAACAAAGCTAACCACCGTAATAGGATGCCCCGCAAATAGTGTTTCAGTTTGAGACTCGCCATGAACACACCATATACCAATTTATGCCAATGTGGGTTCCTTTGCTCGGACTTAGTTAAAACATCACTGATATAATAAGTCGGCCGCTGGACTGGATATTCCTTACTCGCTGTCGGGACCCCGATCCTAAGTCACACAGGTCTAGCATGTAACACATCATATCACTTTGCGGCCTCACGCACGGTATCCCCACGGGTGCCACCTTACCTAGCCCGGGACCGTTTGCGCATTTTCGCACACGTACATGATAGTGTCGCTAGCATCCATATGACAGAGAACTCGGGCCGACATGACTAGTTATAAACCAAAAGTGGCGCTAAATTACAGAGACATGCATACATGACCCACCAACGAACGTGTCGGTCATCAACATATGAACCCAAGTCATAGCAAGCTACAAGGACTTAAAGGAACAACGCGTGACATTTCCCCTAAGGGACAGACATAGGAACGAAGAAGGACACATGCCGGCCAGCCTAACTGTTCCGGAGCAGTAGCAAGCTACCAAGGCTCAGTGGAAGCAATAGGAGACATTTCCCTGTAAGATAGGCTACCAAGGGTAAACAACTAGGTGTCGGATCCCACACATACCAATACACATTACACGTACGCATGACATGCAAATATGTGATGTACAACATGGCATCACAACATAACTCAACAACTCATATAGATAAGGCCCAGAAGAGCCATAATAGCATTTATTACAAACAAGGGTCACATGACCCAACATACAGAGCATACAGGCAATGGAAGCGTAACATGTCTGAGTACAGACAGCTACAAATGAAAAAGGCTGAGAAGCCTGATTATCTACAAGACCCTCCCAAGGTACAAGATCGTAGCTGAGGTAACAAGCTAAACATTGAAGTCCACGCGGAACCACTAGTGAGACTGAAGTCTCTCCGCAAAAACATAAATTAAGCAAACGTGAGTACAAAGGTACTCAGCAAGACTTACATCAGAACTAACTACATATGCATCGGTATCAACAAAGGGGTGGTGGAGTTTGACTGCAGCAAGCCAGCTTTGAGTCGGTGGCTATTCTAAACTACGGCTGCAAATAACTCTTTTGAGGTGGCGCACACGAGTCCACATATTCACCAATCAATACACCACTATGGATCCATTTCCGTCTACCTACAAGAAGGCCATCCATAGCACCCACACTTGTCTTGAGCATTTTAGAGTATCCACTTTCACTTGTCTATGTACCACGTAAGCATCCAAGAAGTCCATAACCGCGGACCCGGCTATTCGAATAGATCATGTTAACCCTGCAGGGGTGTACTTCTTCACACATGCTCTCGCCACTTACCGCCATGCACACGTCGTGTATCTCGGCAACCTTCAAGCGGAAGCCTGCCGAGGGTGTCGGCCATGACCTGACTAACCACACAAGACTCTAGTCCAGGTTTATCGCCTATTCGGGTTCCATCCGTAAGGAGATCCGACGGGGGTGTCGCTCACGGCCCCAAATGATGTGCGCAGGGTTGCCAAGCCCACCTCGACGGATGGATCTATGCTTGGTACACCGTGCCACAGTGCCTAGTCTGTCCCAAGCCCACCTATACCGGGTGCCACTTGGTAGACTACTAACACTACCTACAAACACCAGAAACTAGTTGCAAATCCTGGACAGAGATCGAGTTGATTAATAAGTCGAGAGGGGCACTTAAGCATTCCAATGCGTGGTAGTAGCTAGTCATTGGACAACTTACACAGAACTCAGTTCTTAAGGACGGTTCCAGTGAGACAACCCACCATGTACTCCTACATGGCCTCTCACCGCTACCTTTACCAAATCGTGTTCACACACTTAGGTCACACACGGTAGAACATGTTGTGACGCCCGAGACCGACGTCCCAGATGGTTCCAGAAGATTCCAGATGTTCCGGGTTGCCCGTGTGTTTCTTTTGTGCTTGTGTTATTTATTTTTGCTTTGCATCATGTCATCATGCCATCATGTCATTTTAATTTTTGCATCTCAACCTAATAAACCGTGTGGACCTTCGGTCCATTTAAATCGAGGGAAGATGTCTTCTCTTTATAACATATAAAAGCCTCCTAATAATTATGGAGCTATATTTAAAATATTCCATTTGTTGGACATCACCGTAACACACTTGCAATATTTTCTCCATGCATTTCTATCTCAATTCTTGCCTCAAACCTTGCTATAATTCTTTTCAGTGTTTCGAGGTTCTTCCAAAAACCCTCCTCTATTTTATTAAATTCCTGACATTTTTGCGGGTCCAGGGAATTTTACCTCTTGCCCTAACTCCTATTCTAGCACCCCCTTCTTTCTTTCTTGTGTGGTTTTCTGTTTTATTTTGGGAAAAAACAGCAAAAGTGCAGCCAGGCCTCTCCTCACCTCAGCCGGCCAGCTCACAGGCCCATTTTTCCCTCCACCTCCTGCGGCCCATTCTCCACAGGCCATCAGGCCAGCCCGACCGCGGCTCCCCACCAAACCCTAGCGGTCGCCCGCACCCCGACCCCAGGCGACCGCATCTCCTCTCCTTCCCCTCGAGCCGCCGCCGCAATCTTTCCCTCGCCCTCTGCCGTTTCCCTTCGATCCCCAAGTCCCGTTCGCCCGCACCCTCCTCCCTCCTTCGATCTCCTCTCTCGCTCTCTGGCGCTCGCCCGCGCACGCCCGTCGACCTCCCCTTCGGTGCCCGCGGCCGCCCGTCCTCCTCGCCTCCTCGCCCGCATCGACGGGGCCGGCCAGGAGCACCGGCTGCGCCGGCGGCCGCCACCTTCCCTCTTGCCGTTCCTCCATGCCTCGCCGCGGGAGTCCTGCTCCGATGGCGCCCAAGGTCTGCAGCTCCGTCGTCCAGGGCCGGAGCCCCGTCGCGCGGCCAAGAGGCCCGTGGCCCCGGCGCCTTCTGCCCGCCGGCCAGCACAGCAGCCGCGGCTGGAGACGCCCCGAGCGCCATGGCCGTCCAGGCCTCTTCCACGCCCCGAGCCGCGCCCGTCATCCTCCCGTTCCTCTCTACGTCTCGAGCGCCGCCCCAGACCGAGGACGGAGCTGCTCCCTCCGACTCCAGCGCCATGGAGGCCCTCGTCCTCCCGTCGCACCAGCGCCGAGGCCCCTGCCTCTGTTTCCGGCGCCGCCTAGCCCCGTGCTGTCCTTTTTGTTCTGATGCGTGTCATGTTTGTGCACTGTTGTTGTTTTTTGTCAACTGCACCGCAGGCAGACCCGATCTCCGAATACGCCAAGTTCCTCTACGGTTTTGTGTACATCTACGGGAATGAGTACGTCTACGAACAAGATCCGTGAACATCTACAAAACGCTCCGTGTACGCCTACACGACACAAGACGATGCGACAAGTACCCCTTCGATGCGCCGAGACCAAGTTCCACTACGTCCACGACGACCCGAACGACTACCGATGAACGTGAACAACTACCGCCGTCGTGGAACCGCCAAGACGAACGGAACAACTACTTCCACTACACGTGTACCCCGACGTCGCCGTGTACCACTACCGACGCCCCGTGTACCACGACTCGTGTACTACTACTACCACTACTTCCTCTACCGTCGCCCGAGTACAACTACCGCCTACGGAACGACTACTTCCTCTACTTCCACTACGAGCTCGAACCGCCTCGAAACGCACGCTTCAAAGGTATAACCCCGAGACGTGACCCGTGGTTGCTTGCTTGTGGTTGTATGAGTTGTTCCCTTGTGTGCTCCGTGCCGTCGTGCCCGTTCCACCTTTGTCATGTTCCTCGGTTGCCTCGCCACCGACTCGTGGGAACCCGGCAACGGGATCACCCCATCATCTTGTTCAACTCGTTCACTCCACCTTTTGTTTTGCACCGGACTCTCAACGAGTTGCCGGAACCGAGATGTTGCGTTGCATCATTTTCGGATTGTTGCCGTGGCATCCTTTTCTTCCACCACGGTGACAATACTTCTTATCTCCTTTAAGTCAACCTGTTAATAAATTGCATAAACTTGATCATGTCATCCGCATCATGTTAACAACCCTGAATGTTTAATTGTTGTTTGCTTATAATTACTAAACATGCTCATGGGGATTTTCCGGATATGTTGTTGTTATTTTTTCGGCCTCATTTAAATTGCCTAGTTAGTATAGTTTTACTATGCTTCACCTCTTGCCATGTTAACAAACTCTTAATCTTGTCTTGTTAATAATGAGAGTCAACTAAATAATTAAATGTGGTGTTTCGTCAATATGCAACTCGTTGCATATTGATCTCCACTTAACTTGTAGTATTTGTTTGTGCACTTGCCATGCCTTGCATATTTTAAACCGGACATGCATCATACTTGAATGTGCATCGTATGCCATGTTTATGTTTGTGTGTTTACCGTGTTGTTTCTTTCTTTCCGGTTGCCTCTCTTGTTAGCTTCGGTTTCGTTCCGGAGTTGTGAGGCTGTTGCTCCGTCTTCTTCTTGGATCCGTTCTTCCCCCTTGTGGAATTCCAGGCAAGATGACCGAACCCGGATACCATTACTATCTTTGCCTATTGCTAGTAGATCCGCTCTATAGTTTTGCCTCGATGCCCATGTCTTTCTTGTCAGCCTCCTACTTGTAACCAATTGCCATGTTTAACCACCCTACCTACGCAAACCGTTGCTTGGCTAAGTACGCTTCGCTCAGCCCCTCTTATAGCATTGTTAGTTGCAGGTGAAGTTTGAAGATGCTTGCTTCATGTTGAAGTTTGGTTGGGTTATATCACACTATATAAATGCTTAAAATGAAATCATCTATATACTGGCAGGGTGGAAGGCTAAGCCTTTTGCTTGGTGTTTTGTTCCACTCATGCCGTTAGGAACCGTATAAACCGGTGTTATGTTCCTTGATTATGCGTTCCTAACACGGTTGGGGTGTATGGGACCCCCTTGATAAACCGCTAAGTGCTAAGTCTTTTCCAGCAAGTCCCAACATTGGTACTATTTGCCTCATAATAACAACTTAATTTAATTAATTAAATTTGCATAGAGGGTCGCTCCCTCGAGGATCCTTTATTCTACATAGCAGGGGGGGCCAGTGCTGATGGTGTTGGTCCCAAACTAGAGCCACTTGCGGATACCACCCAGTTCGCTGGGATCTTCGGTATCTGTACGTACTGCTCATCCGGACGTGGCCTGAGACGAGATACGCGCGGCTACTATCAGGGTGTCGGCACGCCGGGAGGATTTGCTGGATTAGCCTTACCTTAGTTCGGTTTAACTTGAGCACGGGATTCCGAGAATACTCGGGTCTTCCCACCTATGGAGTTGCGACTCCGCGGATCGTGGGCTTGTGATGGGCCAAGTTGGAACACCCCTGCAGGGTTTGAACTTTCGAAAGCCGTGCCCGCGGTTATGTGGCAGATGGGAGCTTGTTAATTCCGGTTGTAGACAACTTGACACAATGTTACAATACACTACCAGCGTGTGTACCGTGACTGTCAATTTCCGAATAGGGATTCGGGAGTTGAACACGGTGGGGTTATGTTTGACCGTCTTTAGCTAGGATCACTTCGTGATCATCTTTCGACCGATGCTCTTCTCTTCTCGCTCTCTTTTGCGTAAGTTAGTGCTAGTTGCTGCTGCAGACTCTTGTTGTTCCTTCACCTCATTTCTTTCTTCAGCCTTGTCCTCACCCAAGGCTTAAATAGTCTTGTTACCCGGGAACGGGATTGCTGAGTCCTCTGTGGCTCACAGTTACTTCACCACACCAGTTGCAGGTCCAGCCGAGTTAGATGCAGGAGTTGGATCAGTTCTTCACCAGGAGTTCGATGAAGAGCTTGGCTGTTTGTTTGTAACGTTTCGATGTTCAGTAGTGGTTTCTACTAGGATTCGATCTTGGCCTGTGGCTTTATGTTGTTTTGGTATCTTTCTTTTGGATCTTACCCGTAGTCGGGCTGTGATGTTCTGAATGATGTTTTGCTTATGTATTGTATTGTGTGAAGTGGCGAGTGTAAGCCAACTATCTCCTTTTGCAATTTAATCCCTCTTTTACATGAGTTGTGCAAAGATACCAAACTTGAGATCATTCTAGGATGGACTTATGCCTTTAAGTCGTGCCTCGACACGTAGGAGGTATAACTCCATCCTGGGCATTACAAGTTGGTATTCAGAGCCTTCTCCGACCTAGAAGCCCCCACTGTTTGATCGAATCGTTGACGGTTGAGTCTAGGCACACACTGAAAATATTTTGAGTCCTATATTATATCGGAGAGTAGGATTTCTTTGCTTCTCATCCCCTTTCTCTCTGGTGAGGACTCCTGACGATTACTCTTTTCTCTTCTACTTTCAAAATTGCACCAAATTTTTTTTTAGGATCCCGCGAGTATTCTGGGATTGTTTCGATGTTCTTGTGACAAGGATATTGTTCTCGATGCCTCCTGTTACCGAGGAGTTGAGCTTCGGGGTATCGTTGTAACAAGCATATCGCGACAGTACTAAATACTTAAGACGGCCGACATCGAAAATCTCTCCTATACGGCCAGTGGCAAGATAACCACGACATCACCCAGTACTGGGGAGGTAGTTCGAGAGTATTGCCATAGCTTGTTATAGTGGATGCTTTTTCGAAGGTCCGAGGTAAACAGTTTCCGAGAAAGACTGGTTATGTGTTGAAGGATGGATACACCTGGATGTAGGTTTAGAGTTGATTGCGCGGTGCTTCCCGTGTATCCCCAACACCTGATTGCATAACTGGAAACTTTCGGAAATCTATAGGTGGGTTCATCTAGTAGTTTCTAGGCATTCTTCCAACGGATGCTCGATATGAAGTTTGGGGTTCTACATTGAGTGAAGTGGTTTTATGGACTTGTTCTGATCGGGAGTTGCATCTTAAAGGATCCTTGGCTATGCTGATCCGGGGATTGCAAAACCCTTTTGTAACACGTTCCATGAGCTTTCAGCACGAAGATGTCGAGCGAAGCTTCTATCTTGTATTTGTTCTATCTGATCTTTGTTCCTTTTTATTTACCTTTTGTTCTCCAAGTGGCTTCAAGTCGAGTTGATGTACCTGCGGAATTCATTCGTTCAATATCTACCCTTTGTTTTGTTTTGATTCTGGTATTCGAGTTGCTTCGATGATAAATGTTGATTCCATACCTTTCTTAATCGGTGTTCTCATATTTCTATGAGAGTGCTGGTCCTTCTCGATCATCGAGATATTCATGTTAATCCTTTCAACCGGTGTGCCTTCCCTTCAAGTTATTCCATACGGACGTCGTTGAGAAATCTGACGATTTGTCTGTTTCATTCATCTCAAGTCGTCTTTGTTTTGCCCACCCTCCCACCCCTTTTCTTCTTGGAGCCAGCAATTCTCAAATGATGTATCCATTTTATTCATGTGATGTTTCTTCATTCTTTTCCTTCAATGTTCTTATCCGGTGATTTTATCGTGAAGATGATCAAGAGCTTCAAGTTCATCATTCTTTTGTTCTCATATTCTTCCGGTGGATGTAATTCAAGATTTTGGTGTTGATCTTATCCTTTTTCCTCTTTTCACAATGCTTTCTTATTCCGGTGCCCCAATTAATCATTCTCCTCTTGCTTTTTATATCCGGAGTGCTGAAGATTCATAATTCCATTCTTAATCCGTTCAAACTATTTTGAGATTGATATCTCATCCAAGTCATTTAATTCAACCGGTGCAATATCTCTTAAGCAATCTTTTCCAACGGTGATTTCTTTGAGTGGGCCCTAACCCACAGGTCTTTTCCCAGGATCTTACCTGACTCTTCTATTTTCTGGAGTTATACTCAAATTCTTTTCAAAGTGTGACGTAAGAATGATTTCCATCAGTCACATGTCTTCTCCAAGATCGCTTTCAAATTCTTTTCATCATTGTTTCAACCTTTTTAATTCTTCATTCCGGAGTGCTCAACAATTCTTATGGCATTTCTCGTCTTCATTCTCAACTTTTGAAGACCGGAGAAGTGTTTCTCTTAAATCTTGGCCCGTTCTCCCAAGTTTTTCATGGTTTCTTTTCTTTGTGATCCTCCGAAGGCCATCATTTCAGAATATTTCTTCGTTCTCAGTTTTCAACCTCGTCCTCCAAATATTCTTCTTTGATACCTCTTCATTCGTCTCCTAATTCTTACGGTGGTTCTTTCAAGTTACTCTTCCTTGTTATCGTTTTAATTCACTCGTTCTTTTCATAATCCTACCGGTGGTTCGTTAAATAATTATCCGAGGTTGTGCTAGATCTCTCTTTAATTCTTTCCAACGAGAATAAGTAGTATGCCAAATCCTTTGGTTGTCATCAATTTAAATTGGTGAAGGAGATGCATAACATAATTCTTATTCTTGTTCCTTCAGGTGTTTTAATTCTTTTGTCTGGAGCTTGTTCATCATATCATATCCTTGGTTCTAAATTCTTCATCTTGTTTTCCGGAGCTCCAAGTTATTTCAATTATCATTTCAAACTTCATCTAATTCATCGCAGGCCTTGAATCTTATTCTTTTCATCTTTCACTTCTCATGCTTTCATTACCGGAGTTCTTCATGGTGGTTCATCATGTTTTAATTAATCCTTGAAGTCTTCATCGAGATTCTTGTTGGAGCTCAAGCTTTCTTCTTCATGCTTTCCAATTGCAATTCTTTCTACCTTATCTTCAGATGGTGTTATGTCATTTTGTCAATTCCTTCATGTTTCATGATTCACGAGTTGTCAGGAATGAGATATTTTAAACCCATCTTTTTCTTTGTTCAGGAGATCTTTCCAACCTTTCAATTTATTCATTGGAGTTATCTTGGGTTGTATTTCACCTAAAAGCTTTCCCTAAGGATTGTTGCTATTGTGGTGCTTACGAATGACCCAAGTTCTTCATTTATCAGTCCGGTGAAATAAGCTTATCGTCTCCTTGTTGATCTCAATCCAATCAATTGTTTCCGTCAGTGGCTGGTTGTCACCTCATAACTTTGAGATGTTTTCCATAAGCCCACATCGAGCTTATTCTTTCGTTGTTGAATTTCCAACAACTCCGTTCAACCCTTCTTCGTAAGGATGCTCTTTCAATTCTTTTGCCGGAGAAGTTGTCTTTTCTTCTCCATTCTTTTCTTTCATGGATCTATATGCTATTCTTTCATTCCGGAGGCCTTGTGATATTGCTCTCTTTAACCATCATCTCGTTTTTATCAAGATCATATTCTCCCTTGCTTATCATTTAACCGGAGTGTTGTATTCTTCATTCTAGTTCTCTCATCTTATCTAGTTTTGCCTCTCTTTTCAACCGGAGTGCTGTCTGAATCCTCTTACCCCTTGTGCCATTCTTTTAATGTTCCGGAGGCTATATGTTGTTGATTTCATCAAGTATCATTCCAACTTGGCAAGTTCTTGTCCAATTCCTTCCATTTTCAGACGGAGTGCTGTCCGAATTTTGTCATTCTTATTCCTTGGCTATACCATTGCAGTTTCATATTCTTTTGGTTCGTAAGCTCTTGTTCATGTCTTTCAACCTTCAAGGTTCTTGTTATGTTCCTTGTTCCTCCTGCTTACCGGAGTGCTCTTAACTTTGCTCATCTCCGTTGCATTCTTTCTTTCAACTTGTTTAACCTCTCAGGTTCCTGGTTTCACTCGTCTGTCAAAGAAGCAACTTTGTTTTACCTCTTCCTCTTTTGTTTTTACCCGGTGATATCTCTAGGATCTCGGGTCGAGATCCTCTGTTAGTGTGGGAGAGTTGTGACGCCCGAGACCGACGTCCCAGAAGGTTCCAGAAGATTCCAGATGTTCCGGGTTGCCCGTGTGTTTCTTTTGTGCTTGTGTTATTTATTTTTGCTTTGCATCATGTCATCATGCCATCATGTCATTTTAATTTTTGCATCTCAACCTAATAAACCGTGTGGACCTTCGGTCCATTTAAATCGAGGGAAGATGTCTTCTCTTTATAACATATAAAAGCCTCCTAATAATTATGGAGCTATATTTAAAATATTCCATTTGTTGGACATCACCGTAACACACTTGCAATATTTTCTCCATGCATTTCTATCTCAATTCTTGCCTCAAACCTTGCTATAATTCTTTTCAGTGTTTCGAGGTTCTTCCAAAAACCCTCCTCTATTTTATTAAATTCCTGACATTTTTGCGGGTCTAGGGAATTTTACCTCTTGCCCTAACTCCTATTCTAGCACCCCCTTCTTTCTTTCTTGTGTGGTTTTCTGTTTTATTTTGGGAAAAAACAGCAAAAGTGCAGCCAGGCCTCTCCTCACCTCAGCCGGCCAGCTCACAGGCCCATTTTTCCCTCCACCTCCTGCGGCCCATTCTCCACAGGCCATCAGGCCAGCCCGACCGCGGCTCCCCACCAAACCCTAGCGGTCGCCCGCACCCCGACCCCAGGCGACCGCATCTCCTCTCCTTCCCCTCGAGCCGCCGCCACAATCTTTCCCTCGCCCTCTGCCGTTTCCCTTCGATCCCCAAGTCCCGTTCGCCCGCACCCTCCTCCCTCCTTCGATCTCCTCTCTCGCTCTCTGGCGCTCGCCCGCGCACGCCCGTCGACCTCCCCTTCGGTGCCCGCGGCCGCCCGTCCTCCTCGCCTCCTCGCCCGCATCGACGGGGCCGGCCAGGAGCACCGGCTGCGCCGGCGGCCGCCACCTTCCCTCTTGCCGTTCCTCCGTGCCTCGCCGCGGGAGTCCTGCTCCGATGGCGCCCAAGGTCTGCAGCTCCGTCGTCCAGGGCCGGAGCCCCGTCGCGCGGCCAAGAGGCCCGTGGCCCCGGCGCCTTCTGCCCGCCGGCCAGCACAGCAGCCGCGGCTGGAGACGCCCCGAGCGCCATGGCCGTCCAGGCCTCTTCCACGCCCCGAGCCGCGCCCGACATCCTCCCGTTCCTCTCTACGTCTCGAGCGCCGCCCCAGACCGAGGACGGAGCTGCTCCCTCCGACTCCAGCGCCATGGAGGCCCTCGTCCTCCCGTCGCACCAGCGCCGAGGCCCCTGCCTCTGTTTCCGGCGCCGCCTAGCCCCGTGCTGTCCTTTTTGTTCTGATGCGTGTCATGTTTGTGCACTGTTGTTGTTTTTTGTCAAGTGCACCGCAGGCAGACCCGATCTCCGAATACGCCAAGTTCCTCTACGGTTTTGTGTACATCTACGGGAATGAGTACGTCTACGAACAAGATCCGTGAACATCTACAAAACGCTCCGTGTACGCCTACACGACACAAGACGATGCGACAAGTACCCCTTCGATGCGCCGAGACCAAGTTCCACTACGTCCACGACGACCCGAACGACTACCGATGAACGTGAACAACTACCGCCGTCGTGGAACCGCCAAGACGAACGGAACAACTACTTCCACTACACGTGTACCCCGACGTCGCCGTGTACCACTACCGACGCCCCGTGTACCACGACTCGTGTACTACTACTACCACTACTTCCTCTACCGTCGCCCGAGTACAACTACCGCCTACGGAACGACTACTTCCTCTACTTCCACTACGAGCTCGAACCGCCTCGAAACGCACGCTTCAAAGGTATAACCCCGAGACGTGACCCGTGGTTGCTTGCTTGTGGTTGTATGAGTTGTTCCCTTGTGTGCTCCGTGCCGTCGTGCCCGTTCCACCTTTGTCATGTTCCTCGGTTGCCTCGCCACCGACTCGTGGGAACCCGGCAACGGGATCACCCCATCATCTTGTTCAACTCGTTCACTCCACCTTTTGTTTTGCACCGGACTCTCAACGAGTTGCCGGAACCGAGATGTTGCGTTGCATCATTTTCGGATTGTTGCCGTGGCATCCTTTTCTTCCACCACGGTGAAAATACTTCTTATCTCCTTTAAGTCAACCTGTTAATAAATTGCATAAACTTGATCATGTCATCCGCATCATGTTAACAACCCTGAATGTTTAATTGTTGTTTGCTTATAATTACTAAACATGCTCATGGGGATTTTCCGGATATGTTGTTGTTATTTTTCCGGCCTCATTTAAATTGCCTAGTTAGTATAGTTTTACTATGCTTCACCTCTTGCCATGTTAACAAACTCTTAATCTTGTCTTGTTAATAATGAGAGTCAACTAAATAATTAAATGTGGTGTTTCGTCAATATGCAACTCGTTGCATATTGATCTCCACTTAACTTGTAGTATTTGTTTGTGCACTTGCCATGCCTTGCATATTTTAAACCGGACATGCATCATACTTGAATGTGCATCGTATGCCATGTTTATGTTTGTGTGTTTACCGTGTTGTTTCTTTCTTTCCGGTTGCCTCTCTTGTTAGCTTCGGTTTCGTTCCGGAGTTGTGAGGCTGTTGCTCCGTCTTCTTCTTGGATCCGTTCTTCCCCCTTGTGGAATTCCAGGCAAGATGACCGAACCCGGATACCATTACTATCTTTGCCTATTGCTAGTAGATCCGCTCTATAGTTTTGCCTCGATGCCCATGTCTTTCTTGTCAGCCTCCTACTTGTAACCAATTGCCATGTTTAACCACCCTACCTACGCAAACCGTTGCTTGGCTAAGTACGCTTCGCTCAGCCCCTCTTATAGCATTGTTAGTTGCAGGTGAAGTTTGAAGATGCTTGCTTCATGTTGAAGTTTGGTTGGGTTATATCACACTATATAAATGCTTAAAATGAAATCATCTATATACTGGCAGGGTGGAAGGCTAAGCCTTTTGCTTGGTGTTTTGTTCCACTCATGCCGTTAGGAACCGTATAAACCGGTGTTATGTTCCTTGATTATGCGTTCCTAACACGGTTGGGGTGTATGGGACCCCCTTGATAAACCGCTAAGTGCTAAGTCTTTTCCAGCAAGTCCCAACATTGGTACTATTTGCCTCATAATAACAACTTAATTTAATTAATTAAATTTGCATAGAGGGTCGCTCCCTCGAGGATCCTTTATTCTACATAGCAGGGGGGGCCAGTGCTGATGGTGTTGGTCCCAAACTAGAGCCACTTGCGGATACCACCCAGTTCGCTGGGATCTTCGGTATCTGTACGTACTGCTCATCCGGACGTGGCCTGAGACGAGATACGCGCGGCTACTATCAGGGTGTCGGCACGCCGGGAGGATTTGCTGGATTAGCCTTACCTTAGTTCGGTTTAACTTGAGCACGGGATTCCGAGAATACTCGGGTCTTCCCACCTATGGAGTTGCGACTCCGCGGATCGTGGGCTTGTGATGGGCCAAGTTGGAACACCCCTGCAGGGTTTGAACTTTCGAAAGCCGTGCCCGCGGTTATGTGGCAGATGGGAGCTTGTTAATTCCGGTTGTAGACAACTTGACACAATGTTACAATACACTACCAGCGTGTGTACCGTGACTGTCAATTTCCGAATAGGGATTTGGGAGTTGAACACGGTGGGGTTATGTTTGACCGTCTTTAGCTAGGATCACTTCGTGATCATCTTTCGACCGATGCTCTTCTCTTCTCGCTCTCTTTTGCGTAAGTTAGTGCTAGTTGCTGCTGCAGACTCTTGTTGTTCCTTCACCTCATTTCTTTCTTCAGCCTTGTCCTCACCCAAGGCTTAAATAGTCTTGTTACCCGGGAACGGGATTGCTGAGTCCTCTGTGGCTCACAGTTACTTCACCACACCAGTTGCAGGTCCAGCCGAGTTAGATGCAGGAGTTGGATCAGTTCTTCACCAGGAGTTCGATGAAGAGCTTGGCTGTTTGTTTGTAACGTTTCGATGTTCAGTAGTGGTTTCTACTAGGATTCGATCTTGGCCTGTGGCTTTATGTTGTTTTGGTATCTTTCTTTTGGATCTTACCCGTAGTCGGGCTGTGATGTTCTGAATGATGTTTTGCTTATGTATTGTATTGTGTGAAGTGGCGAGTGTAAGCCAACTATCTCCTTTTGCAATTTAATCCCTCTTTTACATGAGTTGTGCAAAGATACCAAACTTGAGATCATTCTAGGATGGACTTATGCCTTTAAGTCGTGCCTCGACACGTAGGAGGTATAACTCCATCCTGGGCATTACACATGTTCACCACATTCCAATTCATCCCCGATGAATCAGACCTGACACAACTCTAAGCAATAGCAGGCATAACAAGAAAGCATGAATGAGTAGGCATAACAGGGCTCAAACAACTACTACTCATGCTAGTGGGTTTCAACTATTTACTGTGGCAATGACAGGTCATGCAGAGGAAAGGGGTTCAGCTACAGCAGCAAAAAGCAGTTCAATTGTTGTTGTCCTAATGCAGTAAAGGAGAGCAGGAGCGAGAGAGTGGGATTGTATCGGAATGCTCAATGGGGGTTTGCTTGCCTGACACTTCTGAAGATAGTATAGATCTTCATCGGTGTCATCGAACTCATCGTCGGAACGTCATCTACTAAGAGGGGACAAAACCGGCAACAGAGAAGGAACACAATCAATGCAATGCAACAATATGATGCATGATCATGACAAGACAATATTCTGTGGGTTGAGCTAATGCAACTAGCAACAATTTAAATGAAGTTGGTTTGAATCCAAGATTCAAAATCAAACTCCACATGTGGTTATTTAAAAGTCATTTAATTGATTTGACCTGATCAGCAGGATTAACTTGTTCAAACATACATGAAAATGCCATAAATAGATTCCTTGAATATTTCTGATCATTTTTCATATATAAAATATTTTCATCTGAGTTATAGATTATTTTCTGTGATTTTTAGAAGTTTTGGCTATTTTCTGAAAATAAATAAATCATTTCTGATTTATTTAAAATCCCAGAAAAGCATTTATGACATCAGCACTGTGTCACTCTGACGTCACCTAGTCAATAGGGTCGGCCATGGTCAAACCTGACACGTGGGACCCATTGGTCAGTGACCTAGGGCTGGATAGGGTGGCTGACATATGGGGCCGGTCAAGGGCCACGTCAGCATGGTCAATGCTGACGCATGGGGCCACTGTGCTTAGTTAAAACTAAACAGGAACTAAAATATGGTTAAAAAAGTGTGTGGGGCCAACTGTCATTGACTCTGGTGGTTAATTAGCGGGTGTCTTAGCTGCTAACTACGGTGCCACGTCAACGGTCGCCGGAGTTCGGCCGGCGGCGACCAAATCCGCGGCGGCAACTTGCTGGACTTGAGCTACAGGCGGCGGATGGACTCGCAGGGACCACCAAAAGGTAGCCCACGCTCGTTCGCATCTAGCAGAGCGATCGGGAGGCCTTGGTGTCGCCGGAATTGACCGCACCGACGAGCGGGGCGGCGCCGGAGTTCGAACGTCGACGAATTTGTCGCCGTAGGGCACGGCAGGAGCAACGGTTGGTTGCTACGGCCCCGTGGTGACACGCTAAGCGCGGTGATGCACTCGGATGTGGGTGGCAGCAGTTGTAGCCGCGGTTGCGTCATGGCCGGCGGCAGGAGCTCACGGGTGCGACGGGGAGGTCAGCTAGGGCTCGGGGGCGAGCAGGTAATTAAGGGGAAAACAGAGAGGGGCTCACGGCGATTAAGACGAGCAGGCCAGCGTGGTCGAGGAAGCACGGACGTCGATGAATCGACGGTGAGGATGTCGACGGCCGGAGGTTGAAGGTGAGGTCGGGGATGACGCCATGAGGCTCCCGAACTCGCGTGCGTGGGCGTGTAGATCCATGGGTTCGTGGCGGAGCTCATGGTCATAAAGGTTAGGCGAGTGGTGGTATGTAGCCATGGCTACGGCGAACGGCGGCGACGGTGGCATTCGGCCATGTCTGGAAGGGAGTGAGGGAGAGGCGAGGGGGAGGACTGGAGAGGCCGGCTCGATCCAGACGACAACGGCGAGACGTTTCGCGGCGTCGCGCTGTCCTCGGGCGACCAGGCAGGCAGGTGGCGTGGTGGCATGGCCGTGCGCGCGCGTCGACCACACTCCTGGCCGACTCGCGCCAGGAGGACGACGGCGGTGGTGGGCTGGGCCTGTGGGCCGCACAGGAGCTGGGCCAGGTGAGTGCCAGGTAAGTACTCTCTCTGTCTCTCTTTTTTTATTCTTGTTTTCTAATTTCTGTAGACTTTAGGGCTTTATTAAATATACTTAGGCACACTCAAAAATCACCAAACTTCTCATGGCCACTGTTTGGAATATATCCAACATGGAACATTTCAGTTTAGGATTATTTGGACATTTTAATATTTTATAGTATTTAAATGCCCAAATTCAAATAGAGTAAGATTTAATTCAGAGCCCAAATATGTCATGGAAAAATGTGCATCACCTATGGTTACTGTTTACAGTATTTCCCATAAATTATGAACATTTTTTAAAGCCATTTGGACTTACTGAAAATATTTTAGGTGAACCTAGTGAATTCCTTTAATGCTAGGGTTTAGGCAAACCCCATTTTAACTTTCAAAAAAAAATAGACATGATGCAACAACCAGGACTAGTCCACAAGCAGAGCTAGAACTAGGGCTGTGACAACTCACCCCCACTAAACAAGAATCTCGTCCCGAGATTCAAGCGTAGGGTAAGATGAAGGGGGAACGCAACTAACACAATCTTCATGATCCAAGTGTCCTTCATATAAGTGTTGATTGCTTGCCTCATGTTGATTCTGGCATCCTTGCTTTCGAGATCTTTGTCCAACACAGTGACGACGAAAGAAGCTCTACAAAAATGATCTTCTGAAAGATCAAGCAACTCAAGATGAACTCATGGAGTGAGACATTGAAACATCTCGAGCCGAGACACGGAACGCACATCCAAAGGGATGGAGTGAAACAAACGATGAAGGTTCACTTAGTGGCAATAATTCCACACCTAAGAAGATGGTGATTGATGTCACCAGACGGGGCACCTTAGAGAAGGTGACTCGTAGAATTATCCCCTTAAGTGGCAAAAAGAATTACTTTTGATATAGAGATCATTGAAATTCCCTATACCAGCCTAAGGCAAACACAAACGATTGTTTGATGGAGTTCGAGAGAACGACATTCTTGGGCCAGAATGGATGATGTGGACTACCTTGTTGAAGACAACACAAGGGATGATTTTGCTTATCATCGAAAATGGATGGAACCCATGGTAAAATGTCACATTGGCGGTGCAAGATGAAAACAAAATGCAAATGCTGGGAATGATTCTAGTAACTGGGAACAAACCCAACAGTAGAGGGTGAATCTACTCTTTGAGAGGTTATAGCATAATCAAGAACACTGGGAGCAATCCCGGTTAGTGCCAGAGATAACACCTAGTGCTTGTGCGTGCTCTCAAGAACTTGAGCATTCTCATATTCATCAAGGTTTTACCAATATCCGAGTCAAGGATCCTGGCAACACAACATACTACCATGATGAATAATGATGGATGGTGTAGATGCAAAGGAAGATAACACCTTCTCGGATTTCACCTTAGCGAGGCCAAGGGGATGAAATCTGGATGATCGACCGAGAGACATTTAGCACTTCGCTCCTAATGTTCTCCTTGATGTGCTAGCGCAACCCATTTATTAAAATGGCTTGGTACCTAGAACGTCAAGTAAAAGGTCGGACTTCAGGAGCACAAAAATCCATAAGGAACAACTAGGGAGTAAATCCTACGAAATCCTTATGGGGAGGTGGCCAACTTCTTCAATGAAGATACTACAACAATAGGTCTTCCAGCTGGGTGTGTTGGCCACGACATCCACTTTACTGGTTATCGAGACAGCAATAGTATAGTTCTTGGAAAATGCTCCAACCATCATATCTGCCTGAGATTCAGTTGTGGTTGGTGTCAGGACACTCCAGATTCATCGAGTCTAGAAAGAAAAATGAAAGTTTGCAACCCAAATCGATGAGATGATTTTGCGAGATTCTCTGGAAATGGACTGCGATAGTAAGCTCCAAATCATGAGCTGGTTCTGCTACAAACATGTGAACACGTTGTCCAAGACAAGCATGACCACGTAGTAGTCTTATGATAAAACACTACCGAGTTCAGGTTAGGAACCATCATCGCGGATAAGGACGTCCCTGCATAAGGTATGCTTAAGAAGGAGCTCCTTCTCCTGAAACAAATTAATCAGTGGCTTGGTGTGCTAGGGATACATATAGAATGAAGGTTGCAAGTCTCCAAACCACAGAATACTTCGCACGTATGCATGACTGACTTGGGATGATTCCACGGGAAGCAAAACAAACTTTCTCAAATTCACGGTGAAAACTTCCATCAAATGCTCATGAATTAGAGGAAGTCACTCCTCTCATCCTAACATATGCTTCATGAAGGTTCGTGGCGGAGCTCATGGTCATAAAGGTTAGGCGAGTGGTGGTCTGTAGCCATGGCTACGGCGAACGGCGGCAACGGTGGCATTCGGCCATGTCTGGAAGGGAGTGAGGGAGAGGCGAGGGGAGGACTGGAGAGGCCGGCTCGATCCAGACGACAGCGGCGAGACGTTTTGCGGCGTCGCGCTGTCCTCGGGCGACCAGGCAGGCAGGTGGCGTGGCGGCACGGCCGTGCGCGCGCGCCGGCCACACGCCTAGCCGACTGGCGCCAGGAGGACAACGACGGTGGTGGGTTGGGCCTATGGGCTGCACAGGAGCTGGGCTAGGTGAGTGCCAGGTAAGTTCTCTCTCTCCCTTTTTTAATTCTTGTTTTCTAATATGCTGTAGACTTTAGGGCTTTATTAAAAATACTTAGGCACACTCAAAAATCACCAAACTTCTCATGGCCACTGTTTGGAATATATCCAACATGGAACATTTTAGTTTAGGATTATTTGGACATTTTAATATTTTATAGTATTTAAATGCCCAAATTCAAATAGAGTAAGATTTAATTCAGAGCCCGAATTTGTCATGGAAAAATGTGCATCACCTCTGGTTACTGTTTACAGTATTTCCCATAAATGATGAACATTTTTTAAAGCCATTTGGACTTACTGAAAATATTTTGGGTGAACCTAGTGAATTCCTTTAATGCTAGGGTTTAGGAAAACCCCATTTAAACTTTCAAAATAAAATAGACATGATGCAACAACTAGGACTAGTCCACAAGCAGAGCTAGAACTAGGGCTGTGACACTCGCCTCCTTGCATTCCACGACAACTGCTACATTAGCAACTTTATTATTAGCCGCCACGTACAGGAGCAAAGGCTCTTTGTCAATTGGAGCGGACAAAAGCTTCAAACGCTTGATCCGCCGCCTCAGTCCAGACGAAGTGGTCGGACATCTTCATCATTTGACACAAAGGCCGAACCTTTTCTCCCATGCGACTTATGAACCGGCTTAAAGTGGAAACATGACCCACCAGTTGTTGAACATCATTAACACACGCCGGCTTAGCCAATGAAGTGATAGCCTTTATCTTCTTCAGGTTAGCTTCGATGCCTCATTCTGAGACTAGGAAACCAAATAGCTTACCTCCAGGCACTCTGAAAACACATTTGGGCAGGTTAAGCATCATCTTGTAGACCCGAAGATTGTCAAATGTTTCTTTTAAGTCGTCCAGAAGAGTCTCTTTCTTTGAAATGATGCCCTTCGGATAATCTGTAAATGAAAATAATTCCTAAAATGCATAAGATGGTTATGACAAGAATTCTCATAATCAAAAACATTTACGAGGGTGGCATGAAGCTGGAACAATGAATCTTCAAGAGAACGGACCAAGATTTAGAGGAAAACTCTTCTTTATTCTTCAAATGTTTAGAATGATGATGAGGAACACCTTGAAGAATTTGTGATATACCCTCGAATAATTTAAAGACAAAGGTTGAGCCAACGATGAACATAATTGGAAGCAATCTTGGAGAAGGCATATGATTGATGGAAATCCATTCTTACGCCAAAATTTAAAAGAATTTGAGAATAACTCCGAAAACTAGAAGAGTAAGGTAAGATCATGGGAAAAGACCTGTCGGATAGGGCCCACTCGAAATAAACACCGTTGGAAAAGATTGCTTGAAAGAGAGATTGTACCGGTTTAATTAAATGGCTTGAATGAGATGACAACCTCAAAATAGTTTGAACGAATTGAGAATGGAAATGTGGACCTTCTGAGATATCTTGTATACTCCGGAGAAGAGATATTGAAAGTTGAATAAACAAGAGAGGCTTGGATAAGGAATTCCAACATCAAAAAACATGTGAAACAAAAGGAAGAGATATGATGAATGCTGAAAGCTTGAATTTAGTCCATGGGAGAAGAAACGAGAACAAAGAATTATAAACTTGAAGCTTCTTAAGCATCCACTAAGAATCACCTATTAAGAACATTGAAAGAAAAGAATGAAGGGACTTCACATCATAAAATGGATACTTGATTAAGAAATCCGAGTCATTGATGAAAAGGGTGGGATGGTCGGGAAAAAAATGCAACTTGGGATGGAGGAAATGGATATCGTTGAGAATGGCTCAGAGTTGATCTTGCAAACAGGGAAATTGATAAACTTACTTGAAGAGAAGCACACCGGTTGGACAAAAAATGAGATGACAATCTCAATGATCAAGAATAATTAGCACTCCGATAGAAATATGAGAACAACGCTTAGGAAAGGTATGGAAACAACACTTGACATTGAAGCATCTGGAATACCACAACTCAATACAAAACAAAGGATTTGGCAAGCGGAAGAAGCCGGAGCAAACATATGATAGAATTTTGTCCAAATTTTTTGCGATGAGGCCCCCGGGGCAGGACGTTACATTGGACATAACGAATGACAACGAAGCGCCCCCGAATCGGCATAGCCAAGGACTTTTTAAGGCGCAACGAGACCACTTGAAAATCAATCATGACAAGCAAACCGCTAGACGTTGGACTCCAACCTAATATCATACATTTGCCAGAAAGATATCCTAGGTAACTACTTGAATTCCCACCTAAGAACTCCTGATCTTTCTGGTTATGCAATCTGGTGTAGGGGATACAGGGAGGCACATATATCTCACACAACTAACAAATCCTACACTCCAACTGTATCCATCTGTCAACACATAACCAAGAAAGCCTGGGAAATCATGTAGCTCAGACCTTCGAAAACCATCCTCTATACTAGCTATGGCAATACTCCCAAACTCCCTCCCAGTACTAGGTGGCGTCGAGGTTATTTCACCACTAACACGCGTAGAAGAGTTTTCGATGTCGGCAACCTCTATTATTCCAGAACCAAAATGATACAATTGTGATGACAACACCTCGGAGATCAACTCCATGGGAGATTGCCACAACACCTAAATGTCAGGAGGTACCAAGAATAATGTTCTCGTCACAACAATATCAGAACGATCCCAAGATACTCGCGTTATCCTAAAAAAATTGAGTGAAAAGGAGAAGAGTGAAGTCAAAACATATACGTCAGGATTCCTCGCCAGAATTCCTACTCTCTGATATATAACAAGACTCAATTTTTTCTACACTCAACAACGACAACGGTTCGATCAATCAAGGGGGCTCCTGCGGTCGATATGACTCTAATACAACTTGGAGAGTCCAAGATGCAATTATATCCCGATCACGTGATGAACTCGTGATTAGGGCACAACCGCATTTCGAGCACTTAGCAAGGTGGATATCATTACAACATACCATGTACTGGATAGATGACAATACGACATACATGTGTACACTCTCAACAAGTTACAACAAGGATGCTTGAATACATCAATACATAGTAATCATCCTACAGAAGAACAGGATCCGACTACGAATGAAATCAAATGAAAAATAAGAATGATATCCACCCTACTAATCCGAACCTCCCGACCCGGAACCTATCTCTTGATCGAAGAAGAAGGAGAAGAAGAAGAACTCCAAAAGCAAACAAACATCGCTCTCACGTCACATGATCACAATACCTATACCTGCAATTGTTGTTGAAGTAATTTGTGAGCCATGAAGACTCTTCAATCCAATTACAATGGGTCTCAAGACTAGCAAAGCTTACAGGGTATGGAATGGTTTAGTGGTGAGGCCGCAGCAAGCGACTAAGCATTTGTATGGTGGCTAACTTATGAGTTCAAGATAAAGATGAGAAGCTATGCGTAGTGGCCGCAAACTAGTAATGATAAATAAGTGATCCTGAACACCCTACGAGTCAAACATAACCCCACCGTGTTCTATTGCCGAACTTACTCGAAAAGAGATGATCACGGTTATGCACACGGTTGGTGTATTTTATTTCGGATCTTGTGTCAAGTTCTCTACAAATGGATATCATAAATTTCCAATCTGTCACATTACCAGGGGCACAGCTTTCTAAAGATTAAACCCTGCAGGGGTGTCCCAACTTAGTCCATCACTAACTCTCATGATCAGCGAAGGAAAATCCTCTTGTCGGATTCGGGGCTCCGCAAAAACCTTGTAAGTTCGAACACTTGGGTGTGTGCGAAGAACTCAACTTCCCCTATCTACCTACTCGCCGTCCCCATGAACTAGCTTGAGGAACAAGACGGAAAATGACACAGGGCAGTTTACCCAGGTTCAGACCACCTATCGGTGAGTGACCCTACTCCTGCAATGTGGTGGATTGCCTCAAGTTGGGTGGCCCTACTCCTGCAATGTGGTGGATTGCCTCAAGTTGGGCTGAGGAGGAACTAGGAAAATGGTTGAACAACCTCGCGAGGTGTGTTCTTGCTTGCGAGGTGGTGAGGGTGGTCTGAATGATCCGTCCCCTTCTATGTGGTGGCTAAGCTATATTTATTGAGGCCTTGGTCCTCTTCCCCCAAAATGTAGGCGAGAAGGGATCCAACAATGGCCAAATTTGAAGGGAGACAACTAGTACGTCTTATCCTGACAAAATGTGGTCTTCACCTGCAAAGCTCCTGATCCTGACGCCACGATGGGCTCGGTGAGGACCTCTGTCCTACCATCCGAGCGATCCTGGTCTTGTCGCATGGAGGTGGAAATCTTTGGTTGATTCCTCGGGACTCTCCGCCTGCGCTTGCCTCTTTAGCACCAAAGAGGAAACATGTCGTCCTGCGCCCACTGGCGCCCGCTTGGCCATGGTCGTCATGGCTTGCATCATCCGAACCTCACGAGGAGGGGGATTACATAGAGATCTCCGCCCCTCGGGAGCCAGCGTAGTGAAGCTACTCCTTCCATGGGTCTTGATGACATTCGCCTCGCGAGACTTGGCCCCCCGCGATGGTCTTGAGTGTCGATGCTGAAGATGGGCCTTATTAGGTTGGTGAAGGAGACACGTCATGGGCCACATGCATGAAAGTTTGGGTACCCTGGTTCCCAGAACACCAATAGTAGCCCCCGGGCCCAAGGCGCGCTCGAACTTGGCTTCGAGGCGAAGCAAGAGGGCAAGGGCGAAACACCACGGGCCCCAACCGCTCGCAAACCTGATTGACGCGTGGCGCCTGGATGGGACGTGGGCATCTCCACTTCCGCATGTTGCCTCGGCAACCATTTCGACTTGACATGAACCTGTTGCATGCAAAATGATCATCATTACCTTCGGTCATGGAGGTCGGCGGTTCGCCTCCTTCTTGATATAAATGAGGAGGGGTGGAGCCCCCTGCTCATACCCATCTCCTTGATCCTCCTTCCTCCTTCCTCCTTCTTGCTTCGTCGGCCTGCTTAGGTATCAATGGCGCCACAGGGGAAGTTCTCCGCCGAAGAGAAGGGGAAATCCCCAAGGAGGGGCCGAGTGCACCACCATTCAAGAGAGGCCGTGGACGCCGCCGCAAGCACGTTGCAACCCCGGTGGTAACCACTTAGGGGCGCGGGAATGTTTCTTCAAGGGCGGCCACCGCCTCTAGGAGCCGCAGTGGCGCTTCTTCGCGTGGTGGGTGTCGCCACGGGCAGGGCGGCTACTGCGATGACGAGAGGCGCGCCAGGGTCGTTCGGCCTTCAAGGCCGCCCTCTCGCTCGGCAGATGCCTTCCCGAAGTTCGTTGTGTGGTTGGAGAGGCCATCCGGCAACTGGCTCCCGCTCCCGCGCTTCTTCACGAGAGCGCTGCCGTCAGGACTTGACAGCCTCTGGCTACATGCCGACGGCTGCTGTAGCAAGGCCTCGTGGGTGGGGGTCGAGGTTGCCGCCACGGGCAGCGTGTCCTTGACCCGCGGTTGGCAGACATTCGCCCGCACGCGGGGCCTGAGCGGGAGGTGCACCCTTCACTTCAAGTAAAACGGCCTTGATACCCTCTACGTGAGGGTGTTAGGAGAAGAAGGACAGCATGCGGGGTGCTGCCCGTAGGATGGCAGCGACAACGATGAGCTTGCCCTTGACGACGTCCATGCTTCTTTCAACAGCGACGGCTCCTCCTCCGGGGAGAGCGCCGGTGATAGTGGCTATGGCGAGCCGCCATGCTGTCGGGCATGGCTCGAAGAGGGAGACGAGGAGCCTTGCTCGCGTGCCTCGGTGAAGCGGGAGTGGGGCTCGGACTGAGCTTCCATGCTGCTGGAGCCAAGGCCTAAGGAGCTACTACGGCTGCTCGTCCCGTTTTATCTTTTTCCTGCATCTTCTAGAAAAAAAGGAAGACAACCTCGTGAGCTACTACGGCTGCTGGGGCATGTAAGGAACTATGGCGCTTGCGTCAATATGCTATGCTTTGTCATTCGTACTATGTCATGGTATCTATATTACTACTAAGTGCAAGTAAGATAGCTTAGCTTGACATGCTCGTGTAGATTCTCACGTCTCCATGGGGTACCTTCCCGAGGCTTCCTTCCTGACAGCTCTAGAGACGTTGAGCCTCCGGAGGCATTGTGTTGCCGCATAGTCGGGGAACCTCATGAGGCATCATGTCCCTCTTCACACATTCCCCAATCTTTGGTTTGCCGTGGCTGATGCACTTCATTGCTATACCCGGAGGCACGGAGTTAAAGAGAGTGTGCATGCCCGCGAGCTCGTTCGAGTGTGTCTCGCGAGTATCAAATACGTCGAGGCCCTGGGGCACCCATGCATCGGTGAGGTGTGGTTGTGGGCTAGCCCAAATGTACACACCTGCCTAGCCCCCGCGCCCGAGATGCTCGAGAGGAGGCGACGGGTAACTGCCGCTCTTTCTGGGGCGAGGGTGGAAAAATGAATAAAAAAGAGGGAGAATTCAAACCATTGAGAACGAAAAGCACAAACCTCAAATTTCATTCCAAGAAAAGCAAACCAGATACCAAAAGCAAGCCAATGAACATCCACGTCTGGCACCTAAACTAGTATTTGTCTTCTCACCAGCACAGAGCTAAGTGCTGCCACTGAGACATGGGAGGGAGCCCCCGTGAGGCTCGAGGGCGGCACTCAGGAGACTCTAAGGCGTGTACAACCCATTCATTATTATGTGTGAGTGTCACGAGCGGAGACCTTCACAGGCACGGGGCCTTGCTTCATGGGTAGAACTTTCAAAGATGTTGGATGTTCCAGGCATTCTGGATGGGGATCCAGTCTTGCGTCTCCAGGCGCGCGGCGCCAGGCCTGAAGACACGGGAAATCCTGGACGGGCCCTCCCACATGGGCGAGAGATTATGCAGCCCTTCCCTAGAGAGCACCCGTCTCAGGACGAGATCTCCCACCTCGAGCGTCCTGGAGCGGATGTTGCAGCAGTGGTACCGTTGTAGTGCTTGTTGGTACCTTGCTGGACGGAGTGATGCTTGGCGGCGATGCTCCTCCCCCAGCACACGGTCCATGCCTCATGGGGCGTCCTGGCATGCCTCGTCAAACGGCAAGACTCAGGGGAACGATTCTTGACCTCGTGGGGGAGAACCTCTTTAGCTCCGTAGACGAGGAAGAATGGGGTCTCGCCCGTCAGCTTCGTCTTGGTGGCGCGGATGGACCACATCATGGACTGGAGCTCGTCCAGCCAGCCTCTTCTACAAGCTTCGAGCTTCTTCTTGAAGGTCCTTGCCTTGAGTCCTCTCAGTACCTCCACGTTAGCGCGCTCGGCCTGGCCATTGCTTTGCGGGTGTGCCACCGAAGAGTAGCGTATCTGCTTTCCAAGGCCAGCAAAGTATGTTTTGAAGAGATTGCTGGTGAACTGCGAACCATTGTTGGTGATGATGCGATTTGAGACCCTGAAACGGCTGACGAGGCCCTTGATGAACTTGATTGCCGAGCCGGCCGGGATGGTGCGGACGGCCTCTACATCTGCCCACTTGGTGAATTTGTCGATGGCGACGTAGAGGTAGCGGCAGCCCCCAGGAGCTGGGGGGAACGGGCCCAAGATGTCCATCCCCCAGACTGCAAATGGCCAGGATAGCGGGATGGTTTGGAGGCCTTGGGCGGGCTGGTGAATCTTCTTCGTATGAAATTGACAGGCTTCACAGGACCTTACCAGTTTGGTGGAGTCGTCGAGTGATGTGGGCGAGTAGAATTTACTGCGGAATGCCTTGCCTACGAGGGTGCGCGAGGAGAAGTGATGTGCGCAGTCTCCGCTGTGTATGTCAACCAACAGCTCGCTCCCCTACTTCTTGGAGATGCACCGCAGAGAAACATTGTTTGTCCTTCTCCAGTAGAGCTCACCATCCTGAATGCAGTACGTGGTGGCCTGTTGGGCCACATGCTCCGCGTCATCTTCTTTCTCCGGCAGGGTTACCTAGAGTTGGTACACCTTGAACTCCACAGACCAGCACCCCTCCCGAGGTTCCAGCACAAGAAGTAGGCGGACCCCTAAGGTCGGGCCGCGAGACGGGGTGCCTGAGGTTGGTGCTGGGGGAAATTCCTCATGAGGCAATACCGGCTCGATATCTAGGGGGGCTACCGATGCCTTCAAAAGCCGCTCTCGAAAGATGCCAGGCTCTTGAGGCAATCGCCGAGACGCTCTCTTGGCAATATAGTCCGCCTCCTTGTTCGTGCCACACGGCACATGCTGCAATTCCAAACCTAAGAACCGTTTCACCATCTTGCGTACCTCCTAGAGGTATGCCTCCACGTGCTTGTCCTTTGGTGTGTATGCCTTGTTGGAGAAGTTAACAAGGAGCTGGGAGTCGCCTTTTATAGTAAGGCACCTCACCTCCAACGCCGCCGCAGCCTTGAGGCTAGCAATCAGGCCTTTGTACTCCACAATGTTGTTGGAGACCTTTTCTCCATTCTAGAAGCATAGTTGCACGGCGTAGTAGAGCTTGTCCTTGGTGGGTGAGATGGGCACGGCTCCAGCCCCCGCGCCTTGATGCGCGAAGGCACCGTAAAAGTACATGACCCAACCATCCTGGGCTTCATCTCTAGGGGGGAGGGGACAGTCCTCGCACATTCCTTGATCTAGGATTTCAGTCCATTCTGCCGCAAAATCAGCGAGGGTTGCTCCTTTGATGAACCGGGTTGTGCTGAACTCCAACTCAAATGCTTGTAGCTTGATGTTCCATTGGTGACTCTTCCCACCGCATTGGGGCTCCGGAGTACCCTTTCCAAAGGGTAAGCTGAGACGACCTTGATCGGGTGACCTTGGAAGTAGTGGTGCAGCTTACAAGATGCGACGAGGAGTGCTGGCAGGAGCTTCTAGGGCATGGGGTAGCATGTTAGCGCATCACACAACATTATGCTGACGAAGTACACCGGGTTCTCAACGAGGGTGAAGGCATTGGCGGAGTCCTGCAGTTACTGAGGTACAAGGTCCTCGGGAACCTTGTCGCCTGCCGAGGCAACTGAAGCCTCGGGAGCATCATCCTCGGTAGCCTTGTTTCCTTGAGGGACGGCCAGGGCACCAGGGGTGCCATTGGTTAGCGAGGGGGCCATGGCCTTAGGAGCGTCGTCCTGAGCTGGCGGTGCCCTAGTCAGGCGTGAGGCGCTACGTTTCTGCGGGCCCTTGGCTGGGTGCTCCTCCCGGACCGCCACCAGTGTCGCACTCGTAGAGTGCGGCGTTGCGGCCAGATAGAGCACCAAGGGTTCGCGGAGGCGCGGCACTACCATCAATGGAGGGCTGGTGAACTATCACTTGAGGTCTTCAAAAGCTGCGTCGGCCTGTGGAGTCCACTTGAACGGGCCTTTCCTTTTCATCAGCTTGAAGAAGGGGAAGGCATGCTCCCTAGCTTGGAGATGAAACGCCCGAGCGACATCACGCAGCCAGCTAGCCTCTGCGTATCTTTGAGCATCTTCGGTGGACTCATCTTCTCTATGGCCTTGACCTTCTCGGGGTTAGCTTCAATTCCTCTGTGCGACACTAGGAAACCCAGTAGCTTGCCTGATGGGACGTCAAACACACACTTTTCCGGGTTGAGCCGCAGGTCTTCCTTGCGCAGGTTGGTGAAGGTCTCCTCCAAATCATCAATGAGAGTCCTGGCCTCCGGAGATTTCACCACTATGTTATCGACGTACGCTTTTGCATCCTCTCGAGCTGTCTCCTAGGGCGATGTGCATCAACCGCTGGAAACTTTCTCCTGCGTTGTGCGGCCCGAAGGGCATACAAGTGTAGCAATATACCGCGCACGGGGTCAGGAAGGCTGTTTTCTCAACATCTTGAACCACCATATTGATTTGATGATATCCCGAGAAGGCATCCAGGAAGCAAAGCAAATCGCACTCGGCGGTGCAGCCGATGATCTGGTCGATGCGTGCGAAAGGGAAAGGGTCTTGAGGGAAGGCCTTGATTACACATCAAACCCCATGAAGTCGATGCACATGCGCTCTTTCCTGGCTTTCTTGGGGACAATGACAAGGTTCGCGAGCCATTCTGGGTGCCGCACTTCTCTAATGATGCCTGCCTCTAGCAACTTGCGGGTCTCTTGAGTGATGAATGACTGCTTCTCCGGTTCTTGCCGTCGCGCTTTCTGCTTTACTGGGCACACGTTTGGGCAAACCATCAAGTGATGCCCGATCACTCCTCGCGGTACTTCGACCAGTTCCGTCGCCTCCCATGCGAATACCTCCTTGTTCGCACACAGGAAACTGATCAAAGCCTCTTCTTAGTCTGGGGGAGGACTGTGCCTATGGTGAAGGTGGAGCCTGACCTCCCATCTTCGTCCACCGGAACCAGCTTTGTTTCTGCCCTATCATGAGAGAAGAACTACTTTTTCTTCGTTAGTGCATCCCCCGGGGCTTCTAGAGCTCCTTCCTTGCATGGTTGCATGGCAGCCGCAAACCTGATAGCTATCTTGAGGGCGAAGAGCACACTCTTGGTATTGCCAGCCATGGTGAGGACTCCACTGCTCCCCGGCATCTTCATGAGGTTATAGGTAGGATGAGTCGCCGCCATGAACTTGGCCAGTGCTGGGTAGCTGAGGATGGCGTTTTATGGCAAGTTGATGCGGGCAATGTCGAAGTCGATGAGCTCGGTGCGGTAGTTGTAGCGCATACCAGAGGTGACAGGAATGCGGATGTGCCACAGGGGGCAGGTGGAGCTGTCGACGACCCTGGAGAAGGGCTTGGTGGGCAGGAGCCGACCGTAGGGCACATGGAGGAGGTCGAACGCCTCAACGGGGAGGACCTTTAGGCCTGTACCATAGTCGATCAGGGTCTTGGTGATGGCCACGTTGCATATGGTGGGGATGTAGAGCATAGGGAGTGCGCCCATGCCCGCCGTGGATGCAAGGTGGTCAGTCGAGTCGAAGGTGAGGTCGGACTCGGGGGCCCCCCAGCCTGTAGGCGACTGCGCGACCCCCGCCTGCTGCGTGAATTGCTTGATGTGGCGCCCTGATGCCGGCGCCCATGAACTGCCGAGGAGTGCCGCGACTGCATTGGGTGTTGGTGCCACGAAGCGCGCGACGAACAAGTAACGCAGATCTTCCAAAGAGGCCACCGAAGTATCCGACAAGTTGAGAAACCTAGCACGTGGCTCCCCCACGAGGGCCAAGGGGAGCCAGTTCGCCATCACCTTGTCGTCGCCGCCAGCTACCCAGACGGCATCTGCGTAGACCTCGAGGAACGCCTCGGGGTCGGCCGCGCCGTGGTACCGCGGTAGCAGCGCTGGCGTTAACCTTGGCGGCCACCGCACATGTCGCAAAGCAGGGGAGAGGGCCTGGGGGCCCGCGCTACCCAGACGGCCTCTGCGTAGACCTCGAGGAACGCCTCGGGGTCGGCCGCGCCGTGGTACCGCGGTAGCAGCGCTGGCGTTAACCTTGGCGGCCACCGCACATGTCGCAAAGCAGGGGAGAGGGCCTGGTGTCAGGACCCCGATCCTAAGTCAGACCAATCTAGATGTAACATGTCATATAACTTTGCGGCCTCACGCACGGTAACCCCACGGGTGCCACCTTACCTGGCCCGGGACCGTTTGCGCATTTTGGCACACGTATATGACAGTGTCGCTAGCATCCATATGACAGAGAACTCGGGCCGACATGGCTAGTTATAAACCAAAAGTGGCACTAGATTACAGAGACGGGCATCCATGACCCAGCAACGAACGTGTCGGTCATCAACGTATGAACCCAAGTCGTAGCAAGCTACATGGACTTAAAGGAACAACGCGTGACATTTCCCCTAAGGGACCGACACAGGAACGAAGAAGGACACATGCCGGCCAGCCTACGTGTTCCGAGCAGTAGCAAGCTACCAAGGCTCATTGGAATCACTAGGAGGCATTTCCCTGTAAGGTAGGCTACCAAAGGAAAACAACTAGGTGTCGGATCCCACACATACCAAGCATTTCAACCATACACACAATATGCTCAATATGTGCAAATACAACATTGCATCACAACAGAACTCTATGACTGAAAGTACTTTATTTAAAAGGCTCCAAGAGACATACATAACATATCCATACAGATAGGGGTCACATGACCCAACACTCAAGTCATACAGTCATACAAGCACAAGCGGAAGCTACATGTCTGAGTACAGACAACTTAGAAAATAAAACAGGCTTGGTGTAGCCTGACTATCTACAAGGCCCTTCACAAGCTCCAGATCTCCGTCTGGGTGTCAAGCTACTCGTCGACGTCAACGTCTATGTAGAACCCATCAGCAGGGGCAGGGTTCTCCTCTACAAGAGTTATTAAGCAAACATGAGTACAAAGGTACTCAGCAAGTCTTACCACAGAACCTATCATACATGCAACATTATCAAAGGGGGCAGTGGAGTTTATAGCAGAAAGCCAGCTTTGACTCTTGGCTAATCTATACTACAACTCTCAACGGATTGCAAGATGTTATTACGAACACGAGTCCTCTACTCATCACAACAATACACTACCGGGGATACTCTTCCGTCATCCTACGGAAGGGCCATCCACGGCACTCACACTTATCTTGAGGCTTTTAGTAGTATCCATCAACTTGTCTATGAACTGTAAGAGTAACCAAGTAGTCCGTACCGCGAACAACGGCTATTCGAATAGATTGTTAACCCTGCAGGGGTGTACCTCTTCACACACGCTTCCACCACTTATCGCCGTTTACTCGGCGTGTACTCGGCAACCTTCAAGCGGAAGCGCAGCGAGGGTGTCGGCCATGACCTGACTAACTACTCAAGTCTCTCGTCCAGGTTTATCGCCTATTTGGGTTCCATCTGTGGGGAGATCCGGCCGGGGTGTCGCTCACGGCCCCAAACGATGTGTACAGGGTTCCCGAGTCACCAAACGGGCAACCAGTACACCGTGCCACGTACCTGTCGCATCACAACCCACCCAGAGGGTCAGCGTTGTGCACGACCTCCAGTAAGCTATAAACACCAGAAACTAGTTGCAACTCCTGGACAGAGATCGAGGGTAATTAATAAGCCGAGAGGGTCAATTAAGAATCCCAATGTGTGGTAGTAGCTGTAACTTGAACCACACATACAGATCTCGGGTCCTATGGACGATTCCAATGAAACAACCTACCATGTACTCCTACATGGCCTTTCATCGATACCTTTACCAAGCGTATTCCACACCTCCTTCTCTTTATCGGTACGATCATTTCACTCTGATCCATCACCCAGATGAACCAGACCAGACACAACTCTAAGCATAGCAGGCAACATAAATAAATAGCATGGTGGATCACACATCACATGGCTCAATCAACTCCTACACATGCTAGTGGGTTTCAACTATTTACTGTGGCAATGACAGGTCATGCAAGGGAATAGGGTTCAACTACCGCAACAAGTAGCAGTTCACACGCTGTTGCCTTAATGCATAAAAGAGAGCAGGAGCGAGAAGATTGGGTTTGTATCGGAATGATCAATGATTGCTTGCCTGACAAAGTGGTTGTCGGGTACTGCTCTCCAACTGGATACGCATCAGTATCCTCGGGAGCAGGACCTAACACAGAGAATACCGGCGATACAATCATTAAACAAACAAGTGCAACAGTATGATGCATGCTTATGACATGGCAAGATGCATGTGTTTTGGATAATGCAACTATAACTAGAAGGCTTTGAGCCTAATTGAATCAAAGATTCAAATTGGCAATTTAGTTATTATTTAAATAAGTGCATTATCATGTTTTAATGTATACAGCAGGGTTAACTTGCTCAAACATGCATGAAACCAGTGCCATTGGAAAGATTGGATTTTTCTGATCATTTTTCATATATAAATCTTTTCCATCTGAGCTACTGTTGAATTTCTATGATTTTTTGAAGTTTAGGCATTTTCTGGAATTTTCCTGAATTATTCTTAAATCTAAAAATCCTAGAAAATCCTTTACCGCGTTAGCATGACATCATGCTGACGTTAGTCAGTCAACAGGAGCTAGTCCAAGTCAAACCTGACCGGTGGGTCCCTCATGTCAGTGTCTCAGGAGCTAATTCCGGTCAAAACTAGGGTTGACTGGGTTTGACTAAGCAAAGGGGCCCACTGTCAGTGACTGTGGTGATTAATCTAATTACTGTTAGCTCCTAATTAACAGGCCACGTCAGCCCGCCGGAGTTTGGCCGGCGGCGACCATTTCGCACGGCGGTGACTCGTCGGAATCCTTGTTCCGGAAACCATTTGCCGCGCGGATGGGCTCTGTGTGCTCCTGGTGATGCACGGCATCCAACGGTGCCACTGGTTTGTCGATTGGTCGCCGGAGTCAACGGCGACGAGCTCGTCCACGGCGGTGCTCGCACGGAGTTGGCCGGGATGGTGTTGTGGTGCACAGTAGGAGGAGTTAAAGCTGGCATTAGCTTGCTGGTGATCTACTGATCCTAATGGCGTGCTCAGCCACGAGGCACGGTGCTTGTGGCCACGGCGGCGAGTTGGCCGGCGGCGGTGATCTTCGGTCAGCAAGGGGGCGGCGGCTACAAGTCATAATCGAGCCCGTGGAGAGAGGGGTTCGAAGCGTGAGCTCACAGCGGTCGCAGAGGGCGTCGAAGCGAGCTCGGGGAAGGTCGGACGGCGGCGTACGGGCGGCGGCGATCTCCGGTGCCGAAGGTTGAAGACGACGGCGGGGAGGGCGTTGCGGGGCTTCTGGCGTCGTGTGCGTCGGTGAGGAGCTTCGGGGCGATGCAGCGGAGCTAATGGTGCGTCGGGGAGGCGAGGGAGTGGCGTAGGGCGCGGTGGCAGCGAGCGATGGCGACGAGCTCGCTCGGTGGAGCTCGGTGGAGGGGAGAGATGAGGGGGAAAGACACAGGGGAGAGGGGAAACGGTCGAGGGGTCTGCGTGGCGTCGTCCAGGTCCATCCAGAGGGTCGAAGGGCCAGCCAGGCAGGCAGGAGGTGGCCGGCGCGTCGGCGGCGCTCGCCACCGAGCTGCTTCGTGCGCTGGCACGGCAAAGAAGACGGGGATGCCCCTGGTGGGCTGGGCCATCTGGGCCAGCAGGTAAGTGGGCTCAGGTAAGTCTGCTTCTTCCTATTTTTTTCTATTTACTTTATGTTTCATTTCTTTTGCAACTTTGTTGAATTAAATAAAATGCCAGAACATTTTTATAACTCATAAAACTAGTCATGCCCACTGTATATATTATAAACAGTATGGAACATTATAGTTTATGATTATTTGAGCATTTAAAATATTTTATAGCATTTAAATGCCCAAATTCAAATACCATATGATTTAATCCAGAGCCCTTAGATGTCCTAGAAAATTGTGCACCATTTTTAGCAAAGGTTTGAGACCAAGGCAGAAATGATGAACATTTTTGAAGGGCATTTTGGGTACATTGGAAAATATTTTATCAAACCCTAGTTGTTAGAAGAGGGGTGCTAGGGTTTCTGTCATTCCCATTTCAAGTTTCTGTGATAAATAAACATGATGCACACTCTAGCTAGCCCTAATGAAAGTGCTAAACTAGGGATGTGACAACTCACCCCCACTTAAAAGAATCGCGTCCCGAGATTCGGGTTCCTCCGGAAAGAGGGTGGGGTACTCAAGTCGAAGACGATCCTCCCTTTCCCAAGTAGCTTCACTCTCGGAATGATGTGACCATTGAACCTTGAGAAACTTGATATTGTGGCGTCGAGTGGTGCGCTCGGTTTGATCAAGAATACGGACGGGGTATTCTCGATATGTGAGATTGTCTTGGAGATCAAGCGTTTCGTGGTCCACTCCGCGGATAGGATCCGAGAAGCAACGCCTGAGTTGAGATACGTGGAACACGTCATGAACTCTGGATATGTGCGGAGGTAGTTCCAATTGGTAGGCAACTTCTCCTCGTTTGGCAAGATTGCGAAAAGGACCGATGTAACGAGGGGCCAATTTGCCTTTGATACCGAAGCGATGGGTTCCCTTAAGAGGGGTAACCCGAAGGTAAGCCTTATCGCCGACTTCAAAAGTCACAGCCTTATGATGACTATCATATTGGCTCTTCTGGCGAGACTGGGCTATTTTCAATCTCTCACGAACGATGCGAACTTTCTCTTCTGCTTCCTGGATCATATCCGGGCCAAAGAATTGTCTTTCCCTGGTTTCTGACCAGTTAAGAGGTGTTCGACACCTTCGTCCATATAGAACTTCGAAGGGAGCTTTACCCAAGCTGGCTTGATAACTATTGTTATAAGCGAATTCGGCAAATGGAAGACACTTTTCCCATTCCATACCGAAAGAAATGACAGAGGCTCGAAGCATGTCTTCCAGAATTTGATTTACTCGTTCCACTTGACCACTTGACTGGGGATGGAAGGCAGTACTGAAAGAGAGATGAGTTCCCATAGCATTCTGGAAACTTTCCCAAAATCGTGAAGTGAAAATACTTCCACGGTCTGAGTTAATCTCCAACGGCACACCATGGAGTGATACTATCCGAGAGACATACAAGTCTGCTAGCTGGCTAGCGGTAATACTCTCTCGAACAGGCAGGAAATGAGCTACTTTAGAGAGGCGGTCGATAACGACGAAGATAGCATTATTCCCTTTCCTGGTCCTGGGAAACCCGGTAATGAAGTCCATACTGACTTTGTCCCATTTCCATTCAGGAATAGCTAAAGGTTGAAGGGTGTCAGCAGGCCGTTGATGCTCTGCTTTAACTCGACGACAAACGTCGCAGTTAGCAATGAATTGAGCGATTTCTCTCTTCATCCTAGTCCACCAGAATCTCTGACGTAAACACTGATACATTTTGGTACTACCGGGATGAATTGTGAGAGGAGATTCATGAGCCTCCTTAAGAATCATTTGTCGTAGTTGTTGTTTCTTGGATACCACCAAGCGGTTCTCGAAGTACACAACACCTCGATCATCCACATAGAAACTCCTAGCAACTCCGCTAGCAATGTTCTCCTTGATCCAAGATATGCCTTTATCATACCGCTGGGCAACTATGATTTGATCCATAAGGGTAGGTTTCGCCACCAAGGTGGAAAGGAACCCTCGAGGAAGAATGTGAAGGTTAAGCTTACGAAATTCCTCGTGGAGAAGTGGTTGCCCTTGTTGTAACATGAAGTTGTTACAATAAGACTTACGACTTAGTGCATCAGCCATGACATTGGCCTTCCCAGGGGTGTAAGTGATTCCTAAGTCGTAATCTGTAAGCAACTCAACCCAACGTCTTTGCCTGAGATTTAGATCCGGTTGGGTGAAGATATACTTCAAGCTTTGATGATCAGTGAAGATTTCACAGCGATTACCAAGGAGGTAATGTCGCCATGTTTTGAGTGCATGGACTACAGCTGCAAGCTCTAGATCATGTGTAGGATAGTTATCCTCATGTGGACGCAACTATCGAGATGCGTATGCAATCACTTGACGATCTTGCATGAGTATGCAACCTAGTCCTTGTCGCGAGGCGTCGCAATAGATTATAAAACCCTTGGAAAAGTCTGGTGGTACCAGTACAGGTGCAGATGTCAGGCGTCTTTTCAGTTCCTGAAAACTGGACTCGCACTGTGGGGTCCACTCAAACTTTTTATCTTTCTTGAGGAGTTCAGTTAGAGGTTTAGCAACCTTGGAGAAATTCTCGACGAAGCGTCGGCAATAGCTCGCTAGGCCAAGAAAACTCCTAACTTGCTTGACCGATTCAGGGGGAGTCCAATCAAGGACGGCTTGAACTCGCTCGGGATTGACAGCAATACCCTTGCCAGAGATCACATGACCTAGATAGGTTACTTCCGGCAACCAAAATTCACATTTGGAGAATTTGGCATAAAGGCGGTGCTCTCGAAGTTTCGTCAATACCTGCCTTAAATGCTCGGCATGATCTTCCTTGTTCTTGGAGTAGATGAGTATATCATCGAGGTATACCACGACGAATTTATCCAAGTACTCCATGAATATAGAATTCATGAGCCGGGAGAAGGTGGCTGGGGCATTGGTTAATCCGAAGGACATGACGGTGTACTCGTATTGGCCATAACGAGTAACAAAAGCCGTTTTAGGAATGTCCCCGTTCTTGATTTTGATTTGATGGTAACCCAACCTCAAATCCATCTTAGAGAAGACTGAGGATCCAGGGAGCTGATCATATAGGTCGTTGATCCTGGGAAGCGGATACTTGTTCTTTATGGTGACCAGATTGACAGGTCGGTAATCTACAACCATCCGCTTCGTTCCATCCTTCTTCTTGACGAAGAGGACGGGGCAAGCCCAAGGGGAAGAACTAGGACGGATGAAGCCTTTTTGCAAGGACTCATCGAGTTGTTTCTTAAGCTCAGCTAATTCTAGTGGTGCCATCTTATAAGGTCTCCTAGAGATTGGGACAGTTCCTGGGATACGATCTATCACAAACTCGACTTCTCTGTCAGGTGGAATTCCTGGCAGTTCTTCTGGAAAAACATCCGGAAAGTCACGGACTACCGGGATATCTTTGAGTTCTGGTAGAGGGCTGGCATTAAGAGAGTAGAGCTGACGTTCAGCCATTCGGGTCAAGACATTGACTATCTTGCCGGATGGGTGTGTTAGTTGAACGGTCCTAGTGTAGCAATCAATCTTGGCGTAATAAGTTGTCATCCAATCCATACCCAAAATGATGTTTATGTCCGAGGACTTGAGAGCGATTAGCGATGCAAGGAAAACAAGTCTATCGACAAGGATTTCATTTCCATGGCTTACCCTAGAGGTTTGCCACTTTGAACCAGGAGTTTGAATAACCATGGAAGTAGGCATGTCACAAAAAGTCATGTTGTGCAATCGAGCATAGCTCTAAGATATGAACGAATGGGATGCTCCAGTATCGAAAAGAACAGATGCCGGATGGCAGTTAACGAGAAGTGTACCAAGGACGACGTTAGGATCCTCATAAGCTTCCTCGGCAGAGACATAGTTGACATGACCACGTGCAGTGGGGATTGGCTTGACATAATTCACCTTGCCGGTTGGCTTACCACGGTCAACTGGTTTTCCTGGTTGATTCTGAGGACACTCACGCATGTAATGCCCCGGTTCTCCACACTTGAAGTAGGTCACAGTGTTAGTACGTGGAGCAAAGTTGGAAGGTGGTCCTCCATAGGTCTTAGCAGGTGCAAACTATTGAGTTGGGCGAGGCGCCTCATAGGATGGCCTCGGTGTGTACTTGGGTGGCAGAGTAGTGTTGGGAACCCACACACGGCGCTTGTGAGAGCCAGAGCCGGATGAGGAACCAAAGTCTCGAGTATGCTTGCCGGTGGCCTCGAAGTCGGTCTGGCCCGTTTCAGCACTGATAGCCTTGTTTACCAACTTCTGGAAGGAAGTGCACTCGTGCAGACGTAGATCTCAGCGGAGTTCAGGGCTGAGTCCCTTGCGGAACCTCGCCTGCTTCTTGGCATCGGTGGATACTTCCTCAGGTGCATAGCATGCCAAGTTGCAAAACTCACGACTATAGCCATCCACAGTTAACCGGCCCTGGGTGAAGTTGCAGAATTCCTCCTGCTTGCGATCCATGAGACCTTCCGGAATGTGATGTTCACAGAATGCCTCACTGAACTCAACCCAGGTAGTGATTTGGCCAGCAGGACGCATGGCTTCAAAGTTTTCCCACCAAAGACTGGCAGGGCCCTCAAGATGGTAGGCGGCGTATGTAACCTTGTCAGCTTCGGCCACACGGGCAGAGTGTAGCTTGTGGGTGATACTATGTAGCCAGTCATCCGCATCCAGAGGTTCAGTGGAGTGATGGAACTTCGGTGGGCACATCTTGATAAAGTCATTGATTGGCACCACGTCATTCCTCTGACGGAACCCAGTGTTCTGCTCTATGCGTTCCAGCAGACGGTTGGTCTCTCTCTTGTTCCGTTCTGCCTCGAGCATAACTTCCGCCAAGGAGGGTGGCTGGGGCAGATTCCCATCTCTAGCCCCACTAGCCTCACCCTGCTCCTGAGCAGCAGGAGTGTTGCGAGTGTTGACCATCCTAGGAAAACAAAACAACGGTTTAGACAAGGACGGCAAAAATTTGACATAGAAGTGCAGAATGTAATGGATGACACGGAATGCAGAGATGTTCATCCGTACGACATTGTAATATAGAAACTGCTATATATACACCAGTGGTCATACACACCATACATAGTTTAGTACAAGCCAAGGCTAAAGTACAACTGCGGTGAAAGACGATACATCCCATCAGAGGCATTCCAAGCTCCTATACATTATTTAACTACACCTCCGGAACTTAGTACACACTAAGTCATATTCCACAAGACGCGCAAGACTGTGGAAATACAACTACTACAGTACTACTACCTCCACGGTCTAGCTCAGACATTCCCGTAGTAATCTTCGTAAAGATTACCACCGTAGCCTGGGAGTGGAACAGACGGATCTTGAAACTCGCGAGCGCTCGAAGGCTGTGGACCATAGGGACATGGATGTGGCCTCGGTCCCGATGCTGGTGGTAACCGACGCCCACGTGGAGGTGTAATACCCCCAACGTCACGCCAATCCATGCGATCAGGCAGACGAGTCCGCACGGGGTACAAATCCCGCATGTCCAGATATCCGGCGTGCACAGCAGGTGCAAGCCGTGTCAAAGTAGTCCAGTGGGCGGCTCCAGTGTTATACAGCTCCATTCGGAGGGCACGGACCTCACGGTCCCTATCCTCCAGCATCTGAACAGTGGTCTGAAGCAGCGGCTCTTCATGAGCAGCATCAGTATACAGGCCAGTGTAGTATCCTTCCTCTCCGGGAAGTGAGGCTGGCATGTAACAGAACTCAGTGTTCAGCAACAGGGCATGCCTAGCCTAGAGAATGGTAATCATCGAATAGGCGGCATCCTGCACTGCCATCTCAATGGTAACCCCGAGTCCATAAGACCAATGGATGGGGTCGTTAGCTCCAGGATATGAGGGGTATATCCGGACTGTGCAGAAATACTGACTCTGATTGAAATCCCGGTACTGTTCCTCCACGATGTACTCAGGATACCAGCGATAACCGGTCTCAGTCAGCACACGGACTAGCATGGCCGTGTGACCGGGCACATTGATGCACCGAGTCAAACGAACCACTTGGTGAGGGATGCGGCCAGACATCTGAAACACGAAGTAATGCAAAGGCATTAGTGTTTCTGGAAGAAATCGGGCAGCATAACAACTGTAAATGCTCAAACAAAGATTTGAGACATCATACAAATGATAGCATAGCCACTCAACAATTCCATATCAAGGTTCCGGGTCCAACAATCATCATACTAGAAAGGATAGAAACTGAATTGAGGCTTGAAACCAACAATCCGAAGAGTCTACGGATTAGTAACACGTGAACCTAGTAAGGATAAGAGGCCAAGTCCTAAATCCCCGTAGAAAGAATAGACTGACTCAGATCAGAAGGGCATAGGGTAAAGGAGTAAAAAGAGCCTTACGTTCCCTTCCACAATCAATTCCCCTACATATAACTAAGAATTTTTCTAGACTCAACATCGACCAGTTTGGCTTGAGAAACCTACAGGCAGTCCAGCTCTGATGCCAACGCTGTCAGGACCCCGATCCTAAGTCACACCGATCTAGCTGTAACACATCATATCACTTTGCGGCCTCACGCACGGTAACCCCACGGGTGCCACCGTACCTGGCCCGGGACCGTTTGCGCATTTTGGCACACGTATATGACAGTGTCGCTAGCATCCATATGACAGAGAACCTGGGCCGACATGGCTAGTTATAAACCAAAAGTGGCACTAGATTACAGAGACATGCATCCATGACCCAACAACGAACGTGTCGGTCATCAACGTATGAACCCAAGTCGTAGCAAGCTACATGGACTTAAAGGAACAACGCGTGACATTTCCCCTAAGGGACAGACACAGGAACGAAGAAGAACACATGCCGACCAGCCTATGTGTTCCGAGCAGTAGCAAGCTACCAAGGCTCATTGGAATCACTAGGAGGCATTTCCCTATAAGGTAGGCTACCAAAGGAAAACAACTAGGTGTCGGATCCCACACATACCAAGCATTTCAACCATACACACAACATGCTCAATATGTGCAAATACAACATTGCAGCACAACAGAACTCTATGACTCAAAGTACTTTATTTAAAAGGCTCCAAGAGCCATACATAACATATCCATACAGATAGGGGTCACATGACCCAACACTCAAGTCATACAGTCATACAAGCACAAGCGGAAGCTACATGTCTGAGTACAGACAACTTAGAAAATAAAACAGGCTTGGTGTAGCCTGACTATCTACAAGGCCCTTCACAAGCTCCAGATCTCCATCTGGGTGTCAAGCTACTCGTCGACGTCAACGTCTATGTAGAACCCATCAGCAGGGGCAGGGTTCTCCTCTGCAGCAGTTATTAAGCAAACATGAGTACAAAGGTACTCAGCAAGTCTTACCACAGAACCTATCATACATGCAACATTATCAAAGGGGGCAGTGGAGTTTATAGCAGAAAGCCAGCTTTGACTCTTGGCAAACCTATACTACAACTCTCAACGGATTGCAAGATGTTATTACGAACACGAGTCCTCTACTCATCACAACAATACACTACCGGGGATCTTCTTCCGTCATCCTACGGAAGGGCCATCCATGGCACTCACACTTATCTTGAGGCTTTTAGTAGTATCCATCAACTTGTCTATGAACAGTAAGAGTAACCAAGTAGTCCGTACCGCGAACAACGGCTATTCGAATAAATTGTTAAGCCTGCAGGGGTGTACCTCTTCACACACGCTTCCACCACTTATCGCCGTTTACTCGGCGTGTACTCGGCAACCTTCAAGCGGAAGCCCAGCGAGGGTGTCGGCCACGACCTGACTAACTACTCAAGTCTCTCGTCCAGGTTTATCGCCTATTTGGGTTCCATCGGTGGGGAGATCCGGCCGGGGTGTCGCTCACGGCCCCAAACGATGTGTACAGGGTTCTCGAGTCACCATACGGGCAACCGGTACACCGTGCCACGTACCTGTCGCATCACAACCCACCCCGAGGGTCAGCGTTGTGCACGACCTCCAGTAAGCTATAAACACCAGAAACTAGTTGCAACTCCTAGACAGAGATCGAGGGTAATTAATAAGCCGAGAGGGTCAATTAAGGATCCCAATGTGTGGTAGTAGCTGTAACTTGAACCACACATACAGATCTCGGGTCCTATGGACGATTCCAATGATACAACCCACCATGTACTCCTACATGGCCTTTCATCGATACCTTTACCAAGCGTATTCCACACCTCCTTCTCTTTATCGGTACGATCATTTCACTCCGATCCATCACCCAGATGAACCAGACCAGACACAACTCTAAGCATAGCAGGCAACATAAACAAATAGCATGGTGGATCACACATCACATGGCTCAATCAACTCCTACACATGCTAGTGGGTTTCAACTATTTACTGTGGCAATGACAGGTCATGCAAGGGAATAGGGTTCAACTACCGCAGCAAGTAGCAGTTCACACGCTGTTGCCTTAATGCATAAAAGAGAGCAGGAGCGAGAAGATTGGGTTTGTATCGGAATGATCAATGATTGCTTGCCTGACAAAGTGGTTGTCGGGTACTGCTCTCCAACTGGATACGCATCAGTATCCTCGGGAGCAGGACCTAACACAGAGAATACCGGCGATACAATCATTAAACAAACAAGTGCAACAGTATGATGCATGCTTATGACATGGCAAGATGCATGTGTTTTGGCTAATGCAACTATAACTAGAAGGCTTTGAGCCTAATTGAATCAAAGATTCAAATTGGCACTTTAGTTATTATTTAAATAAGTGCATTATCATGTTTTAATGTATACAGCAAGGTTAACTTGCTCAAACATGCATGAAACCAGTGCCATTGGAAAGATTGGATTTTTCTGATCATTTTTCATATATAAATCTTTTCCATGTGAGCTACTGTTGAATTTCTATGTTTTTTGAAGTTTAGGCATTTTCTGGAATTTTCCTGAATTATTCTTAAATCTAAAAATCCCAGAAAATCCTTTACTGCGTCAGCATGACATCATGCTGACGTCAGTCAGTCAACAGGAGCTAGTCCAAGTCAAACCTGACCAGTGGGTCCCTCATGTCAGTGTCTCAGGAGCTAATTCAGGTCAAAACTAGGGTTGACTGGGTTTGACTATGCAAAGGGGCCCACTGTCAGTGACTGTGGTGATTAATCTAATTACTGTTAGCTCCTAATTAACAGGCCACGTCAGCCCGCCGGAGTTTGGCCGGCGGCGACCATTTCGCACGGCGGTGACTCGTCGGAATCCTTGTTCCGGCAACCATTTGTCGCGCGGATGGGCTCTGTGTGCTCCTGGTGATGCACCGCATCCAACGGTGCCACTGGTTGGTCGATTGGTCGCCGGAGTCGACGGCGACGAGCTCGTCCGCGACGGTGCTCGCACGGAGTTGGCCGGGATGGTGTTGTGGTGCACGGTAGGAGGAGTTAAAGCTGGCATTAGCTTGCTGGTGATCTACTGATCCTAATGGCGTGCTCAGCCACGAGGCACGGTGCTTGTGGCCACGGCGGCGAGTTGGCCGGTGGCGGTGATCTTCGGTCAGCAAGGGGGCGGCGGCTACAAGGCATAATCGAGCCCGTGGAGAGAGGGGTTCGAAGCGTGAGTTCACAACGGTCGTAGAGGGCGTCGAAGCGAGCTCGGGGAAGGTCGGACGGTGGCGTACGACCGGCGGCGATCTCCGGTGCCGAAGGTTGAAGACGACGGCGGGGAGGGCGTTGCGGGGCTTCTGGCGTCGTGTGCGTCGGTGGGGAGCTTCGGGGCGATGCGGCGGAGCTAATGGTGCGTCGGGGAGGCGAGGGGGTAAGTCTGCTTCTTCCTATTTTTTTTCTCTTTACTTTCTGTTTCATTTCTTTTGCAACTTTGTTGAATTAAATAAAATGCCGGAACATTTTTATAACTCATAAAACTAGTCATGCACACTGTATATATTATAAATAGTATGGAACATTATAGTTTATGATTATTTGAGCATTTAAAATATTTTATAGCATTAAAATGCCCAAATTCAAATACCATATGATTTAATCCAGAGCCCTTAGATGTCCTAGAAAATTGTGCACCATTTTTAGCAAAGGTTTGAGACCAAGGCAGAAATGATGAACATTTTTGAAGGGCATTTTGGGTACATTGGAAAATATTTTATCAAACCCTAGTTGTTAGAAGAGGGGTGCTGGGGTTTCTGTCATTACCATTTCAAGTTTTTGTGATAAATAAACATGATGCACACTCTAGCTAGCCCTAATGCAAGTGCTAAACTAGGGATGTGACACTGGGGGCCCGCGCCACCACCAAGCACGGCCAGCGGGCCAGCGGGTGGTGCGATGCCTGCCATGGTCGAAGTGTCACAGCCGTAGATCAGTCCTTGCTTGTCTTCGCTTGGTCTTCATGTCTTCATGTCTATTCTTCTCAGGAAACTGGAAATGGGGATGTTCAAACCCTAGCACCAGATGAATTCAACTAGGGTGAAGAATAAAATCATTTCCAATGACCAAAATGCCTTCATCAATGTTTGATAATTTTGGCAAGGCTTTGAGACCAAACAAAAATTAGTGAACATTTTTGTGGAATATTTTGGGCACTGATTTAAATCATACCTTATTTGCATTTGGGCATTTAAATTTTATATATTATTTTAAATGTCCAAATATTCATGAACTGAAATGTTTAATGTTGGAATTAATCCAAACAGTGGCCACAACCAGTCTCATGATTTTTGGAAATGCCCTGGCATTTTTAATAAAGCCAAAACAATACAGAAAATAGAAAACAGAAAGTTTTAGAAAAGAGAGAGAGAGAAGGACTTACCTGGCGCTCACCTGGCCCACCTCCTGTAGCCGGCCCAGCTGCAGGACCGGCCCACCACGAGCAGCACTGTCTTCCTCCTCCTACCAGGAGGAGAAGCAGCTGCTTGCCCGGTGCACAGCCGGCCGCGGCCACGTCTCCCCGCCACCTCCTGCTCCGTTGGCCCTCCTCGACCCCCCTGGAGACGCCACGCACGCCCCCCAAGGCTCTCTCACTCTCGCTCGATCTCTCTCCCCTCTCCTGGCTCTCTCCCCCGCGCAATCGAACGGAGTCGTCGCCGCCGACGAGCTCCCCCACGGCCACAGCCATCTTCGAGCCTCTCCGACGCGCCCCCGAGCTCCGCCGTGATGCCCCGGTCCTCTCCTCCGAGCCACATGACGCCGGACGCCCTGGGGCGCCGTCGTCGACGCCATCTCCACCCTCTGTAATGATGGCCATCGTCGACCGATTCATCGTCACCAGGCCATCCTCGAGCCCGCTGAGATCACTGACGACCCCGCCGTGAGCTCCTCTACCAAATCCCTCTCTACCCGTCGTCATTTTCCTCCTCTAGCCCCGCTGTCCACCGGAGCCGAGAGCTCGTCGCCGCCGTTCATGTCACCACCGCGGCCACAGCTGCTGCCGCTCGCGTCCGAACCCATAAACGAGCTCTGCACACGCCTAGGAGACGAACACCACCACTAGTTCCCCCTCTCGTGCTCTGTGGCGCCATGTTCATCGACGCCCGAGCTCCGGCCACCGCCGCACTGCTCGTCGTCGTCGTTTCTTGCCGCCCCAGGCCCGGCGACCACCATCGTTGGATGCGCGGGAGCGCCAGCAAGCCGTAGCTTCAATCCGCGCCTCGAATGGTGCCCTGTGGGCGTTTTCCGATGCACCCGCCGTCTCGGCACTCGCCGGCGGCGAGCCGCCAGCCAGTTTGACCCGCCTGACGAGGGGTTTGACTCCCCCTGAGTCACTGACTCGTGGGGCCGGCTTCTGTTTAATTAGTTTAGGTTTTTAGGTTAAGTGCTAACCACCTAATTAGTTAACCCCTAGTGCCACTGCCATGTGGGCCCCATGCCCGTTTAGTTTAATTTAATTTTTGTGTTAGTTTAGTTCTTAACCCAGTGGGACCCACACGTCAGAGTTGACTTTGCTGACGTGGCCGTTGACTGGACCCACATGTCTGTGACTCAAGCCTGCAGTGAGAGACTGACCAGTGGGACCCACTGGTCAGGTTTGACCTGGAGCAGCCCCTATTGACTGCTGACATCACAGTGACGTCATCCTGACGCAGTAAGTGTTTTCTGGAATTTAAAATAAATCATAAATGATTTATTTATTTCAGAAAATAGCCAAAACTTCTAAAAATCACAGAAAATAATCTATAACTCCAATGAAAATAATTTATATATGAAAAATGATCAGAAAAATTCAAGGAATTTGTTTATGGCGTTTTCATGCAAGTTTGAACAAGGTAAACCTGCTGTTCAGGTCAAATCAATTAAATGACATTTAAATAATCACATATGGAGATTGTATTTGAACATTTGGTTCAAACCAACTTCATTTAATATGGTTGCTAGTTGCATTAGCTCAATCAACATCATATTGCCATGTCATGATCATGCATCATATTGTCGCATTGCATTGATTGTGTTCTCTCTTGTTTGCCGGTGTTTGTCCCCATTCAGTAGACTTGTTCCGACGCTGTGATCGATGACATAGATGAAGAGCTTTACTATCTTCTAAAGTGCCAGGCAAGCAAAAACCCATTGAGCATTCCGATACAATCCCACTCTCTCGCTCTTGCTCTCTTTTACTGCATTAGGACAACAACGCTTCAACTGTTACCTGCTACAGTAGTTGAACCCCTTTCCACTGCATGACCTGTCATTGCCACGGTAAATAGTTGAAACCCACTAGCATGAGTAGGAATTGTTTGAGCCATGTTGTGCTTACTCATTCATGCTTTCTGGTTATGCCTGCTATTGCTTAGAGTTGAGTTAGGTCTGATTCATCGGGGATGAATTGGAATGGTGATGAACATGTCCTAATGTGTGTGAGCTAAGTGTGTGAGCACGATTTGGTAAAGGTAGCAATGAGAGGCCATGTAGGAGTACATGGTGGGTTGTCTCATTGCAGCCGTCCTCAGGAACTGAGTTCTGTGTTGGTTGATCCATGACCAGTTACTACCATACATTGGGCCCGAAACCAATGGACCCTCTCGACTTATTAACTGCCCTTGTCCTTTGTCCAGGATTTGCAACTAGTTTCTGGTGTTTGTAGTTTACTGGAGGTCGTGCGCAGCGCTGACCCTCGGGGTGGGCTGTGATGCGGCAGGTACGTGGCATGGTGTACCAGTCGCCCGTTTGGTGACTCGGGTACCCTATACACATCGTTTGGGGCCGTGTGCGACACCCCGGCCGGATCTCCCCACGGATGGAACCCAAATAGGCGATAAACCTGGAGTAGGGAATTGTGTGGTTAGTCAGGCCGTGGCTGACACCCTCGCTGGGCTTCCGCTTGAAGATTGCCGAGTACATGTCATGTAAATGGCGGTAAATGGTGAGAGCGTGTGTGAATAAGTACACCCCTGCAGTGTTATATATGATCTATTCGAATAGCCGTGTCCGCGGTAATGGACTTCTGGGTTACCTGTACAGTTCATAGACAAGTGAAAGTGGATACTCTAAAACACGCAAGATAAGCGTGAGTGCTATGGATGGCCTTCTCGTAGGGAGACGGGAGCGGATCCATAGTGGTGTATTGATTGGTGAATATGTGGACTCGTGCGCGCCACCTCAAAAGAGTTACTTGCAGTTGTAGTTCAGGATAGCCACTGAGTCAAAGCTGGCTTGCTGCAGTCAAACTCCACCATCCTTTGTTGATACTGATGCATATGTAGTTAGTTCTCATGTAAGTCTTGCTGAGTGCCTTTGTACTCACGTTTGCTTAATTTATGTTTTTGTAGAGAGACTTCAGTCTCACTAGTGGTTCCGCATGGACTTTGACGTTTAGCTTGTTACCTCAGCTACGGTCTTGTACCCTTGGGAGGGTCTTGTAGATAGTCAGGCTTCTCAGCCATTTTCATTTGTAGTTGTCTATACTCAGACATGTTATGCTTCCGTTGCCTGTATGCTCTGTATGTTGGGTCATGTGACCTCTGTTTGTAATAAATGCTATGATGGCTCTTCTGGGCCTTATCTATATGAGTTGTTGAGTTATGTTGTGATGACATGTTGTACAACACATACTTGCATGTTATGCGTACGTCTAATGTGTATTGCTATGTGTGGGATCCGACACCTAGTTGTTTACCCTTGGTAGCCTATCTTACAGGGAAATGTCTCCTGGTGCTTCCACGGAGCCTTGGTAGCTTGCTACTGCTCCAGAACACTTAGGCTGGCCGGCATGTGTCCTTCTTCGTTCCTGTGTCTGTCCCTTAGGGGAAATGTCACGCGTTGTTCCTTTAATTAATTCCTTGTAGCTCGATACGACTTGGGTTCATACGTTGATGACCGACACATTCGTTGCTGGGTCATGTTTGCATGTCTCTGTAATTTAGTGCCACTTTTGGTTTATAACTGGTCATGTCAGCATGGGTTCTCTGTCATATGGATGCTAGCGACACTATCATATACGTGTGCCAAAATGCGCAAACGGCCCCGGGCCAGGTAAGGTGGCACCCGTGGGGATACCGTGCGTGAGGCCGGAAAGTTATATGATGTGTTACAGGCTAGACCTGTGTGACTTAGGATCGGGGTCCTGACAGCTTTGGTATCAGAGCCTGACTGCCTATAGGATTAGTAAGCCAAACTAGTCGAAGTCGTGTCTAGAAATTCTTTAGCTACATAAGGGAATTGATTGTGGAATGGAACGTAAGGCTCTTTTTACTCCTTTACCCTATGACCTTCTGATCTGAGTCATCTTCTTTCTTTCTACGGGGATTAAGAACTAGGATTCTCATTCTATTTATCAGGATCACGTTAATGGTGGATTCAACTCTCAGTTCAGCGTCAAGTACTTCTGTGTGTTCAACTGTTAATCTTAGAACCTTGACATTATGATGTTCAGTGGTTAAGCTATCTTTGTGCATGAGTCTCAAAAGTATTTTGAGAATTTACAGCCGTTATGCTGTCCGAGTCTTCCCAGGTTTCTAAATAATCTGATGCGATTGCAAATCCCTTCCTCCTGTTCCCGATGCTCCTTTGGGCCAGATTAACCACACTAGTCGTGGTGTTGAGGTACTCCGTTGTCTCGACATACATGTTGGAGTTATTATTATGACCCTGGGTGTTCTAGAGAATCACCCAGTAATCTAGCAATACTTCATATTCCCAGTGTGAAGATTCTGGCCATCATTCTCGGAAGCATCCCGTGATGCCATTTAGTTAGTAAGCCTTCAATTTCTGGGTTCTTGAACCTAAGATTCATTTTACCTACTTCATGTTGGTAGTATTTGCTCGTCCCTTTAGGACATTAGTAACCTTGTGATAGTCTTCAAGGTCCATGGTTATCGTTCTTCCAATACCATGAACCATTATGGCAGAAGTTCTCTTGAACCGAAAGATCACAACCAGAGTGCTCTTGAGTAGTACTCCATTCATATTGTGAATCTGCCAGTCTTACCTTTCTGCATGGGTTATTCGGAAGAAATATGTTGAACTAGTTAGACATACTAATCCATGCACCCACAACTCAGAAAGTCATATGTTCCTTTGAGTTGTCCCCTTTTAGTTGTATTATGACCCCCGTCTATCAGTTGATAGTCAGGAGTAGTTGTGCACTCGTGTTCATCGATGCCTTTTACCCTTGTGGTCCGTCAAGCCATTCTATTCTGGAATGACTAGGAGAAACAAACTCCAGTACCTTATCCCTATCCAGGATTGGGTCAAAGAAGTTGTACTTCGCAGGTGAAGAATGCTAATCCAGCTTCTAATATGTTCTATCCTGGAGTATTACCATCCTTATGTCAAGAATGTCATGGGAATTGCACCACCTCCTATGAACTCATGATACAGTGATACCTCTCACCATCGTCGTTCATTCCTCGATCTCCGTGTTGTTGTAACCGGAATACTGACAAGTGAATCGTGATGTGTGTAGTCAATACTCCTAGCAACTCCGTTGCCTGGTAGTTAATGGACGGTAATCTCATTCTTAGCATGTTGGATACGGAATCATCATTCTAAGAATGATCGTGCTACCTAGTCCTTATTTCTGGTGCACTCTCTGATCAATGAGTTAGGATTGTGTCAAGCTCTCGCTCTTTTGATCATATCGCCTTGCCCTGAAAAGCAAGATTGTTCTCGGGCTTAGCAACATATCGTTGGTTCGTGATTTTCCCGTTATCTTCCCAAAAGTATCACCAGGTTGTTCCCTGACCAATGCATTGAGCTCATGATCAAGTTGGTTTCATATAAACCACCCCTTCTCCAAGAATCTGTAGTGCATACCCCTGAGCTGGTTGGTCAAGCTAAACAAGAACTTGGAGAGTTGGAAGATGGAAGCTTGTCCGATTTAGTTCGTGTTAAGGAATATCTTATTTGTGTGTTGAGGAGAGATGATATCTTCATCGATTGATCCTCGTGACCAGTTGTTGGACCTATTGTCTTGCCAAAACATTGATTTGAGTGTGGGCTATCATCAAATCAAATCAGAACCAACGATGTTCTTAATGTTGTCTTAATCATGGGTGTCCCTCAAGCATACCTCATTATATCTCTTGGTCTGACCAATGCTACCACCTTGTTCATATAAATTGTGGAATTCCATCTTCACGGATATCTCGATGACCCATTGTTGAGCCCATCAACATCGTTTATCTTGACCACGATTCATGTTGAACATTTAAGTTGGTATTGGAAACTTTTCAAGCATGGCCTTCGTGTTCCGTTCATGAGGTATATGTTTGGATGAGAGAAGTGATCTCCCCTAATTCACGTGTATTTGATGAAAGCTGCCACCGTGAATTTGAGAAAGCTTGTTTTTACCTCCTCTGGAATCATCCCAACTCAGTCATGCATACGTGCGAAGTATTGTATGGTCTGATAGACTGATCATCTTCATTCCATATGTATCCCTAGCACACCAAGCCACTGATTGATTTGTTCAAGAAAAAGAAGTCTGTTGTGCTCATCCTAGGTCATGCACATGACTTCGCTATCTTCAATGATGATTCCCAATCTAAACTCGGTAGTATTTTATAATAAGACTACCATGTGATCATGCTTGTCTGGGACAACATGTTCACAGGTACGTAGCAGAACTAGCTCATGTTTTGGAGCTTGCTATCGTAGTTCACTCCCCGAGAATCTCGCAACGCCGTCTCATCTGTTTGTGTTGCAAACTTCCATTTTTTCTTCTAGACTCGATGAGTCTGGAATATCCCGACACCAACCAGAACTGAATCTCAGGCAGATATGATGGTTGGAGCATTTTCCAAGAATTATAATATTGGTCTCTCAATAACCGGTAAAGTGGATGTCGTGGCCAACACACCCAGCCGGAAGACCTATTGTTGTAGTATCTTGATTGAAGAAGTTGGCCACCTCCCCATAAGGACTTTGTAGGATTGACTCCCTAGTTGTTCCTTATGGATTTTTGTGCTCCTGAAGTCTGACCTTTTACTTGACGTTCTAGGTACCAAACCATTTTAATAAATGGGTTGTGCTAGCACATGAAGGAGAACATTAGAAGCGGAGTGCTAAATGTCTTTCGGTCGATCATCCAGATTTTGCCCCTTGACCCCGCTAAGGTCAAATCTAAGAAAGCGTTATCTCCCTTTGCATCTGCATCGTCCATCGCTATTCATCATGGTCGTATGTTGTGTTGTCAGCACCATTGGCACGGATAATGGTAAAACCTTGATGATGATGGAAATGCTCAAGTTCTTGAGAGCACGCACAAGCACTAGGTGCTATCACTGGCACTAACCAGGATTGCTCCCAGTGCTCTTGCTTATGCTATAACATCTCAAAGAGTAGATTCACTCTCTACTGTTGGGTTTCTTCCCAGTTACCAGAATCAATCCCAGCAATTGCATTTTGTCCCCAGCTTGCACCCACCATTGTGCCATTACCATGGCTGCCCTTCTCAGCACTCGCTCCTCATGATCATTTTCAGAAGTGGTCCTACCATGGTTCCCATCCATTTCCGATGATAAGTAAAATCATCCCTTGTGTTGTCTTCAACAAGGTAGTCCACATCATCCATTCTGGCCTGGGAATGTCATTCCTTCGAACTCCGTCAAACGATCGATTGTGTTTGCCTTAGGCTGGTATAGAGAATTTCAATGATCTCTATATCAAAAGTAATTCTTTTTCCACTTAAGGGGATAATTCTACGAGTCACTATCTCTAAGGTGCCCCGTCTGGTGGTATCGATCACCATCATCTTAGGTGTGGAATTATTGCCACTAAGTGAACCTTCATCGTTTGTTTCACTCCATACCTTTGGATGTGTGTTCCATGTCTCAGCTCAAGAGATGTTTCAACGTCTCACTCCATGAGTTGGTATTGAGTTCCTCGATCTTTCAGAAGATCAATTTTGTAGAGTTTCTTTCATCGTCACAGTGTTGGACAAAGACCTCGAAAGCAAGGATGTCAAGATCAACATGATGCAAGAAATCAACATTCCTATGAAGTGCAACCTGGATCATGAAGATCGTGTTAGTGTTGTGTCCCCTCTGTCTTCTTACCTCACGTCCTAAATCTCGGGACGAGATTCTTGTTTAGTGGGGGTGAGTTTTCACAGCCCTAGATCAGTCCTTGCTTGTCTTTGCTTGGTCTTCATGTCTTCATGTCAATCCTTCTCAGGAAACTGGAAATGGGGATGTTCAAACCCTAGCACCAGATAAATTCAACTAGGGTCAAGAATAAAATCATTTCCAATGACCAAAATGCCTTCATCAATGTTTGATAATTTTGGCAAGGCTTTGAGACCAAACCAAAATTAGTGAACATTTTTGTGGAATATTTTGGGCACTTACTTAAATCATACCTTATTTGCATTTGGGCATTTAAATTTTATATATTATTTTAAATGTCCAAATATTCATGAACTAAAATGTTTACTGTTGGAATTAATCCAAAAAGTGGCCACAACTAGTCTCATGATTTTTGAAAATGCCCTGGCATTTTTAATAAAGCCAAAATAATTACAGAAAATAGAAAGCAGAAAGTTTAGAAAAGAGAGAGAGAGAAGGACTTACCTGGCGCTCACCTGGCCTAGCTCCTGTAACAGGCCCAACTGCAGGCCCGGCCCACCAGGGGCAGCACTGTCTTCCTCCTCCTGCCAGGAGGAGAAGCAGCTGCGTGCCCGGCGCACAGCCGGCCGCGGCCATGTCACCCCGCCACCTCCTGCTCTGTTGGCCCTCCTCGACCCCCCTGGAGACGGCACACACGCCCAGCAGGGCTCTCTCACTCTCCCTCGATCTCTCTCCCCTCTCCTGACTCTCTCCCCCGCGCAACCGAACGCAGCCGTCGCCACCGACGACCTCCCCCACGGCCATAGCCATATCCAAGCCTCTCCGACGCGCCCCCGAGCTCCGCCGTGATGCCCCGGTCCTCTCCTCCGAGCCACATGAGGCCGGACGCCCTGGAGCGCCATCATCGACGCCATCTCCGCCCTCTGCACCGACGCCGTCGTCGACCGATTCGTCGTCACCAGGGCATCCCCGAGCCTGCTGAGATCACCGACGACCCCGCCGTGAGCTCCTCTACCAAATCCCTCTCTCCCTGCCGTCGTTTTCCTCCTCTAGCCCCACTGTCCATCGGAGCCGAGAGCTCATCGCCGCCATTCATGTCACCGCCGCGGCCACAACTGCTGCCGCTCGCGTCCGAACCCATAAAGGAGCTCTGCACACGCCTAGGAGACGAACTCCACCACTAGTTCCCCCTCTCGTGCTCTATGGCGCCATCTTCATTGACGCCCGAGCTCCGGCCGCCGCCGCACTACTCGTCGTCGTTGTTTCCGGCCGCTCCAGGCCTGGCGACCACGATCGTTGGATGCGCGGGAGCGCCAGCAAGCCGTAGCTTCAATCCGCGCCTCGAATGGTGCCTTGTGGGCGTTTTCCGACGCGCCCCGCCATCTCAGCACTCGCCGGCGGCGAGCCGCCGGCCAGTTTGACCCGCCTGACCAGGGGTTTGACTCCCCCTGAGTCACTGACTAGTGGGGCCGGCTTCTGTTTAATTAGTTTAGGTTTTTTGGTTAAGTGCTAACCACCTAATTAGTGAACCCCTAGTGCCACTGCCATGTGGGCCCCGTGCCCGTTTAGTTCAATTTAATTTTTGTTTTAGTTTACTTCTTAACCCAGTGGGACCCACACGTCAGAGTTGACTTTGCTGACGTGGCCGTTGACTGGACCCACCTGTTTGTGACTCAAGCCTGCACTGAGAGACTGACCAGTGGGACCCACTGGTCAAGTTTGACCTGGACCAGCCCCTGTTGACTGCTAACATCACATTGACATCATGCTGACGTAGTAAGTGTTTTCTGGAATTTAAAATAAATCATAAATTATTTATTTATTTCAGAAAATAGCCAAAACTTCTAAAAATCACAGAAAATAATCTATAACTCCAATGAAAACAATTTATATATGAAAAATGATCAGAAAAATGCAAGGAATCTGTTTATGGCATTTTCATGCATGTTTGATCATGGTAAACCTGCTTTTCAGGTCAAATCAATTAACTGACATTTAAATAATCACATATTGAGTTTGAATTTGAACCTTTGGTTCAAACCAACTTCATTTAATATGGTTGCTAATTGCATTAGCTCAATCAATAGCATATTGCCATGTCATGATCATGCATCATATTGTCGCATTGCATTGATTGTGTTCTCTCTTGTTTGCCGGTGTTTGTCCCCTTTCAGTAGACGTGTTCCGACGATGTGATCGATGACACAGATGAAGAGCTTTACTATCTTCTGAAGTGCTAGGCAAGCAAAAACACATTAAGCATTCCGATACAATCCCACTCTCTCGCTCTTGCTCTCTTTTACTTCATTAGGACAACAACGCTTCAACTGTTACCTGCTGCGGTAGTTGAACCCCTTTCCACTGCATGACCTGTCATTGCCACAGTAAATAGTTGAAACCCACTAGCATGAGTAGGAGTTGTTTGAGCCATGTTGTGCCTACTCATTCATGCTTTCTGGTTATGCCTGCTATTGCTTAGAGTTGTGTTAGGTCTGATTCATCGGTGATGAATTGGAATGGTGATGAACATGTCCTAATGTGTGTGAGCTAAGTGTGTGAACACGATTTGGTAAAGATAGCGATGAGAGGCCATGTAGGAGTACATGGTGGGTTTTCTCATTGCAGCCGTCCTCAGGAACTGAGTTCTGTGTTGGTTGGTCCATGACCAGTTACTACCATACATTGGGCCCGAAACCAATGGACCCTCTCGACTTATTAACTTCCCTTGCCCTCTGTCCAAGAGTTGCAACTAGTTTTTGGTGTTTGTAGTTTACTGGAGGTCGTGCGCAGCGCTGACCCTCGGGGTGGGCTGTGACGCGGCAGGTACATGGCACGGTGTACCGGTCGCCCGTTTGGTGGCTCGGGAACCCTGTACACGTCGTTTGGGACCGTGAGCGACACCCCGGCCGGATCTCCCCACGGATGGAACCCAAATAGGCGATAAACCTGGACTAGGGAATTGTGTGGTTAGTCAGGCCGTGGCCGACACCCTCGCTGGGCTTCCGCTTGAAGGTTGCTGAGTACATGTCATGTAAACGGCGGTAAGTGGTGAGAGCGTGTGTGAAGACGTACACCCATGTAGGGTTATATATGATCTATTCGAATAGCCGTGTCCGCGGTAATGGACTCCTGGGTTACCTGTACAGTTCATAGACATGTGAAAGTGGATACTCTAAAACACGCAAGATAAGCGTGAGTGCTATGGATGGCCTTCTCGTAGGAAGACGGGAGCGGATCCATAGTGGTGTATTGATTGGTGAATATGTGGACTCGTGTGCGCCACCTCAAAAGAGTTACTTGCAGTCGTAGTTCAGGATAGCCACTGAGTCAAAGCTGGCTTGTTGTAGTCAAACTCCACCACCCTTTGTTGATACTGATGCATATGTAGTTAGTTCTGATGTAAGTCTTGCTGAGTACCTTTGTACTCACGTTTTCTTAATTTATGCTTTTGCAGAGAGACTTCAGTCTCACTAGTGGTTCCGCGTGGACTTTGACGTTTAGCTTGTTACCTCAGCTACGATCTTGTACCCTTGGGAGGGTGTTGTAGATAGTCAGGCTTCTCATCCTTTTTCATTTGTAGTTGTTTGTACTCAGACATGTTATGCTTCCGTTGCCTGTATGTTCTGTATGTTGGGTCATGTGACCTCTGTTTGTAATAAATGCTATGATGGCTCTTTTGGGCGTTATCTATATGAGTTGTTGAGTTATGTTGTTAGGAGAGGGGTGCTGGGGTTTCTGTTAATCCCATTTCCAGTTTCTTTGAAAAGTAAACATGATGCACACTCTAGCTAGGTCCTAATGCAAAAGCTAACTAGGGATGTGACAACTCACCCTCACTTAAAAGAATCGCGTCTCGAGATTCGGGTTCCTCCGGAAAGAGGGTGGGGTACTCAAGTCGAAGACGATCCTCCCTTTCCCAAGTAGCTTCACTCTCAGAATGATGTGACCATTGAACCTTGAGAAACTTGATATTGTGGCGTCGAGTGGTGCGCTCGGTTTGATCAAGAATACGAACGGGGTATTCTCGATATGTGAGATTGTCCTGGAGATCAAGCGTTTCGTGGTCCACTCCGCGTATAGGATCCGAGAAGCAACGCCTGAGTTGAGAAACGTGGAAAACATCTAGAACTCTGGAGAGGTGCGGAGGTAGTTCCAATTGGTAGGCAACTTCTCCTCGTTTGGCAAGAATGCGAAAAGGACCGATATAACGAGGGGCCAATTTGCCTTTGATACCGAAGCGATGGGTTCCCTTAAGAGGAGTAACCCGAAGGTAAGCCTTATCGCCGACTTCAAAAGTCACAGCCTTATGATGACTATCATATTGGCTCTTTTGGCGAGACTGGGCTGTTTTCAATCTCTCACGAACGATGCGAACTTGTTCCTCTGCTTCCTGGATCATATCCGGGCCAAAGAATTGTCTTTCCCCGGTCTCTGACCAGTTAAGAGGTGTTCGACACCTTCGTCCGTATAGAACTTCGAAGGGAGCTTTACCCAAGCTGGCTTGATAACTATTGTTATAAGCGAATTCGGCAAATGGAAGACACTTTTCCCATTCCATACAGAAAGAAATGACAAAGGCTCGAAGCATGTCTTCCAGGATTTGATTGACTCGTTCTACTTGACCACTTGACTGCGGATGGAAGGCAGTACTGAAAGAGAGATGAGTTCCCATAGCATTCTGGAAACTTTCCCAAAATCGTGAAGTAAAAAGACTTCCACGGTCTGAGTTAATCTCCAATGGCACACCATGAAGTGATACTATTCGAGAGACATACAAATCTGCTAGCTGGCTAGCGGTAATACTCTCTCGAACAGGCAGGAAATGAGCTACTTTAGAGAGGCGGTCAATAACGACAAAGATAGCATTATTCCCTTTCCTGGTCCTGGGAAAACCGGTAATGAAGTCCATACCGACTTTATCCCATTTCCATTCAGGAATAGCTAAAGGTTGAAGGGTGCCAGCAGGCCGTTGATGCTCTGCTTTGACTCGACGACAAACGTCGCAGTTAGCAATGAATTGAGCGATTTCTCTCTTCATCCTAGTCCACCAGAATCTCTGACGTAGGTCCTGATACATTTTGGTACTACCGGGATGAATCGTGAGAGGAGATGCATGAGCTTCCTTAAGAATCATTTGTCGTAGTTGTGGTTTCTTGGGTACCACCAAGCGGTTCTCGAAGTACACTACACCTCGATCATCCATAGAGAAACTTCTAGCAACTCCGCTAGGAATGTTCTCCTTGATCCGAGATATGCCTTTATCATACCGTTGGGCAACTATGATTTGATCCATAAGGGTAGGTTTCGCCACCAAGGTGGAAAGGAATCCTCGAGGAACAATGTGAAGGTTAAGCTTACGGAATTCCTCGTGGAGAAGTGGTTGACTTTGTTGTAACATTAAGTTGTTACAATATGACTTACGACTTAGTGCATCAGCCATGACATTGGCCTTTCCAGGAGTGTAAGTGATTCCTAAGTCGTAGTCTGTGAGCAACTCAACCCAACGTCTTTGCCTGAGATTCAAATCCGGTTGGGTGAAGATATACTTCAAACTTTGATGATCGGTGAAGATTTCACAGCGATTACCAAGAAGGTAATGTCGCCACGTTTTGAGTGCATGGACTACAGCAGCAAGCTCTAGATCATGAGTAGGATAGTTATCCTCGTGTGGACGCAACTGTCGAGATGCGTATGCAATCACTTGACGATATTGCATGAGAATGCAACCTAGTCCTTGTCGCGAGGCGTCGCAGTAGATTATAAAATCCTTGGAAAAATCTGGTGGTACCAGTACAGGTGCAGATGTCAGGCGTCTTTTCAGTTCCTGAAAACTGGACTCGCACTGTAGGGTCCACTCAAACTTTTTATCTTTCTTGAGGAGTTCGGTTAGAGGTTTAGCAACCTTGGAGAAATTCTCGACGAAACGTTGGCAATAGCTTGCTAAGCCAAGAAAACTCCTAACTTGCTTGACCGATTCAGGGGGAGTCCAATCAAGTACGGCTTGAACTCGCTCGGGATTGACAGCAATACCCTTGCCAGAGATCACATGACCTAGATAAGTTACTTCCGGCAACCAAAATTCACATTTAGAGAATTTGGCATAAAGGCGGTGCTCTCGAAGTTTCGTCAATACCAGCCTTAAATGCTCGGCATGATCTTCCTTGTTCTTGGAATAGATGAGTATATCATCGAGGTATACCACGACGAATTTATCCAAATACTCCATGAATATAGAATTCATTAACCGAGAAAAGGTAGCTGGGGCATTGGTTAATCCAAAGGACATAACGGTGTACTCATATTGGCCATAACGAGTAACAAAAGCCGTTTTAGGAATGTCCCCGTTCTTGATTTTGATTTGATGGTAGCCCAACCTCAAATCCATCTTAGAGAAGACTGAGGATCCAGCGAGCTGATCATACAGGTCGTTGATCCTGGGGAGCGGATACATATTCTTTATGGTGACCAGATTGACAGGTCGGTAATCTACAACCATCCGCTCCGTTCCATCCTTCTTCTTAACGAAGAGGACGGGGCAAGCCCAAGGGGAAGAACTAGGACGGATGAAACCTTTTTGCAAGGACTCATCGAGTTGTTTCTTTAGCTCAGCTAATTCTAGTGGTGCCATCTTATAAGGTCTCCTAGAGATTGGGACAGTTCCAGGGATAAGATCTATCACGAACTCGACATCTCTGTCAGGTGGAATTCCTGGCAGTTCTTCTGGAAAAACATCCGGGAAGTCACGGACTACCGGGATATCTTCGAGTTCTGGTAGAGGGTTGGCATTAAGAGAGTAGAGTTGACGCTCAGCCATTCGAGTCAAGACAATGACTGTCTTGCCGGATGGATGTGTAAGTTGAACGGTCCTAGTAAAGCAATCAATTTTGGCGTAATGAGTTGTCATCCAATCCATACCCAAAATGATGTTTATGTCCGAGGACTTGAGAGCGATTAGTGATGCAAGGAAAACAAATCTATCGACAAGGATTTCATTTCCATGGCTTACCCTAGAGGTTTGCCACTTTGAACCAGGAGTTTGAATAACCATGGAAGTAGGCATGTCACAAAAAGTCATGTTGTGCAATCGAGCATAGCTCTCAGATATGAACGAATGGGATGCTCCAGTATCGAAAAGAACAGATGCCGGATGGCAGTTGACGAGAAGCGTACCAAGGACGACGTTAGGATCCTCATGAGCTTCCTCAGCAGAGACATAGTTGACATGACCACGTGTAGTGGGGATTGGCTTGACATAATTCACCTTGCCGGTTGGCTTGCCACGGCCAACGGTTTTTCCTGGCTGGTTCTGGGGACAATCACGCATGTAGTGTCCCGGTTCTCCACACTTGAAACATGTCACAGTGGTGGTGCGTGGAGCAAAGTTGGAAGATGGTCCTCCATATGTCTTAGTAGGTGCAAACTGTTGAGTTGGGCGAGGCGCCTCATAGGATGGCCTCGGGGTGTACTTGGGTGGCAGAGCAGTGTTTGGAACCCACACACGGCGCTTGTGAGAGCCAGAGCCGGATGAGGAACCAAAGTCTCGATTATGCTTGCGGGTGGCCTCGAAGTCGGTCTGGCCTGTTTCAGCACTGATAGCCTTGTTTACCAACTTCTGGAAGGAAGTGCACTCGTGCAGACGTAGATCTCGGCGGAGTTCAGGGCTGAGTCCCTTGCGGAACCTCGCCTGCTTCTTGGCATCGGTGGATACTTCTTCAGGTGCATAGCGTGCCAAGTTACCAAACTCGCGACTGTAGCCATCCACAGTTAAACGGCCCTGGGTGAAATTGCAGAATTCCTCCCGCTTGCGATCCATGAGACCTTCCGGAATGTGATGTTCACGGAATGCCTCACTGAACTCAACCCAGGTAGTGACTTGGCCAGGAGGACGCATAGCTTCAAAGTTTTCCCACCAAAGACTGGCAGGGCCCTCAAGATGGTAGGCGGCGTAGATAACCTTGTCAGCTTCGGCCACACGGGCAGAGTGTAGCTTGTGGGTGATACTACGTAGCCAGTCATCAGCATCCAGATTTTCAGTGGAGTGATGGAACTTTGGTGGACACATCTTGATAAAGTCATTGATTGACACCACGTCATTCCTCTGGCGGAACCAAGTGGTCTGCTCTATGCGTTCCAGCAGACGGTTGGTCTCTCTCTTGTTCCGTTCTGCTTCAAGCATGACTTCCGCCAAGGAGGGTGGCTGGGGCAGATTCCCATCTCTAGCCCCACTAGCCTCACCCTGCTCCTGAGCAGCAGCAGTGCTGCGAGTGTTGACCATCCTAGGAAAACAAAACAACGGTTTAGACAAGGATGGCAAAAATTTGACATGGAAGTGCAGAATGTAATGGATGACACGGAATGCAAAGATGTTCATCCGTACGACATGGTAATATAGAAACTGCTATATATACACTAGTGGTCATACACACCATACAAAGTTTAGTACAAGCCAAGGATAAAGTACAACTGCGGTGAAAGACGATACATCCCATCAGAGGCATTCCAAGCTCCTATACATTATTTAACTACACCTCCGGAACTCAGTACACACTAAGTCATATTCTACAAGACGCGCAGGACTGTGGAAATACAACTACTACAATACTACTACAACCACGGCCTAGCTCAGACATTCGCGTAGTAATCCTCGTAAAGATTACCACCGTAGCCTGGAAGTGGAACAGATGGATCTTGGAACTCGCGAGCACTCGAAGGCTGTGGACCATAAGGACACGGGTGTGGCCTCGGTCCCGATGCTGGTGGTAATCGACGCCCACATGGAGGTGTAATACCCCCAACGTCACGCCAATCCATGCGATCAGGCAGACGAGTCCGCACGGGGTACAAATCCCACATGTCCAGATATCCGGCGTGCACAGCAGGTGCAAGCCGTGTCAAAGTAGTCCAATGAGCAGCTCGAGTGTTATACAGCTCCATTCGGAGGGCACGGACCTCACGGTCCCTATCCTCCAACATCTGAACAGTAGTCTGAAGCAGTGGCTCTTCATGAGCAGCATCAATATACAAACCAGTGTAGTAGCCTTCCTCTCTGGGAAGTGAGGCTGGCATGTAACAGAACTCAGTGTTCAGCAACAGGGCATGCCTAGCACGGAGAATGGTCATCATCGAATAAGCGGCATCCTGCACTGCCATCTCGATGGTAATCCCGAGTCCATAAGACCAATGGATGGGATCATTAGCTCCAGGATATGAGGGGTATATCCGGACTGTGCAGAAATACTGACTCTGATTGAAATCCCGGTACTGTTCCTCCACGGTGTATTCAGGATACCAGCGATAACCGGTCTCAGTCAGCACACGGACTAGCATGGCCGTGTGACCGGGCACATTAATGCACCGAGTCAAACGAACCACTTGGTGAGGGATGCGGCCAGACATCTGAAACACGAAGTAATGCAAAGGCATTAGTGTTTCTGGAAGAAATCGGGCAGCATAACAACTGTAAATGCTCAAACAAAATTTGAGACATCATACAAATGATAGCATAGCCACTCAACAATCCATATCAAGGTTCCGGTCCAACAATCATCATACTAAAAGGATAGAAACTGAACTGAGGCTTGAAACCAACAATCCTAAGAGTCTACGGATTAGTAACACGGGAACCTAGTAAGGATAAGAGGCCTAGTCCTAAATCCCCTTAGAAAGAATAGACTGAATCAGATCAGAAGGGCATAAGGTAAAGGAGTAAAAAGAGCCTTACGTTCCCTTCCACAATCAATTCCCCTACATATAACTAAGAATTTTTCTAGACTCAACATCGACCAGTTTGGCTTGAGAAACCTACAGGCAGTCCAGCTCTGATGCCAACGTTGTCAGGACCCCGATCCTAAGTCACACCGATCTAGCTGTAACATGTCATATCACTTTGCGGCCTCACACACGGTAATCCCACGGGTGCCACCTTACCTGGCCCGGGACCGTTTGCGCATTTTGGCACACATATATGACAGTGTCGCTAGCATCCATATGACAGAGAACCCGGGCCGACATGGCTAGTTATAAACCAAAAGTGGCACTAAATTACAGAGATAGGCATCCATGACCCAGCAACGAACGTGTCGGTCATCAACGTATGAACCCAAGTCGTAGCAAGCTACATGGACTTAAAGGAACAACGTGTGACATTTCCCGTAAGGGACAGACAAAGGAACGAAGAAGGACACATGCCGGCCAGCCTACGTGTTCCGAGCAGTAGCAAGCTACCAAGGCTAATTGGAATCACTAGGAGGCATTTCTCTGTAAGGTAGGATACCAAAGGAAAACAACTAGGTGTCAGATCCCACACATACCAAGCATTTCAAACATACACGCAATATGCTCAATATGTGCAAATACAACATTGTATCACAACAGAACACTATGACTCAAAGTACTTTATTTAAAAGGCTCCAAGAGCCATACATAACATATCCATACAGGTAGGGGTCACATGACCAAACACTCAAGTCATACAGTCATACAAGCACAAGCGGAAGCTACATGTCTGAGTACAGACAACTTAGAAAATAAAACAGGCTTGGTGCAGCCTGACTATCTACAAGGCCCTTCACAAGCTCGAGATATCCGTCTGGGTGTCAAGCTACTCGTCGACATCAACGTCTATGTAGAACCCATCAGCAGGGGCAGGGTTCTCCTCTGCAACAGTTATTAAGCAAACATGAGTACAAAGGTACTCAGCAAGTCTTACCACAGAACCTATCATACATATAACATTATCAAGGGGGGTAGTGGAGTTCATAGCAGAATGCCAGCTTTGACCTTGGCTAACCTATACTACAAATCTCAACAGATTGCAAGATGTTATTACGAACACGAGTCCTCTACTAACCACATCTATACACTACCGAGGATCCTCTTCCGTCATCCTACAGAAGGGCCATCCGCGGCACTCACGCTTATCTTGAGGCTTTTAGTAGTATCCATCAACTTGTCTATGAACTGTAAGAGCAACCAAGTAGTCCGTACCGCGAACAACGGCTATTCGAATAGTTTGATAACCCTGCAGGGGTGTACCTCTTCACACACGCTTTCACCACTTATCGCCGTTTACTCGGCGTGTACTCGGCAACCTTCAAGCGGAAGCCCAGCGGGGGTGTCGGCCACGGCCTGACTAACTACTCAAGTCTCTCGTCCAGGTTTATCGCCTATTTGGGTTCCATCCGTGGGGAGATCCGGCCGGGGTGTCGCTCACGGCCCCAAACGATGTGTACAGGGTTCCCGAGTCACCAAACGGGCAACTGGTACACCGTGTCACGTACCTGTCGCATCACAACCCACCCCGAGGGTCAGCGTTGTGCACGACCTCCAGTAAGCTATAAACACCAGAAACTAGTTGCAACTCCTGGACAGAGATCAAGGGTAATTAATAAGCCGAGAGGGTCAATTAAGGATCCCAATGTGTGGTAGTAGCTGCAACTTGAACCACACATACAGATCTCGGGTCCTATGGACGATTCCAATGAAACAACCCACCATGTACTCCTACATGGCCTTTCATCGATACCTTTACCAAGCGTATTCCACACTTCCTTCTCTTATCGGTATGATCATTTCACTCTGATCCATCACCCAGATGAACCAGACCAGACACGACTCTAAGCATAGCAGGCAACATAAACAAATAGCATGGTGGATCACACATCACATGGCTCAATCAACTCCTACACATGCTAGTGGGTTTCAACTATTTACTGTGGCAATGACAGGTCATGCAAGGGATAGGGTTCAACTACCGCAGCAAGTAGCAGTTCACACGTTGTTGCCTTAATGCAGTAAAAGAGAGCAGGAGTGAGAAGATTGGGTTTGTATCAGAATGATCAATGATTGCTTGCCTGACAAAGTAGTTGTCGGGTACTGCTCTTCAACTGGATACGCAGCAGTATCCTCGGGAGCAGGACCTAACACAGAGAATACCGGCGATACAATCATTAACTAACAAATGCAACAATATGATGCATGCTCATGACATGGAAAGATGCATGTGTGTTGGCTAATTCAACTAAAACCAGAAGGGTTTGAACCTATTTGAATCAAAGATTCAAATTGGAGTTCAAACTATTATTTAAATAAGTGCATTATCATGTTTTTGATGTATACAGCAAGTTAACTTGTTCAAACATGCATGAAACAAGTGCCATTGGAAAGATTGGATTTTTCTGATCATTTTTCATATATAAATCTTTTCCATCTGAGCTATGGTTGATTTTATATGATTTTTAGAAGTTTTGGGTATTTTCTGGAATTTCCTGAATTATTTTTAATCTAAAAATCCCAGAAAAACCTTTACTGCGTCAGCTTGACATCATGCTGACGTCAGCCAGTCAACAGGACTAGTCCAAGTCAAACCTGACAGGTGGGTCCCTCATGTCAGTGTCTCAGGAGCTAATTCCGGTCATAACCAGGGTTGACTGGGTTTGACTAAACAAAGGGGGCCCACTGTCAGTGACTGTGGTGGTTAATCTAATTACTGTTAGCTCCTAAACAACAGGCCACGTCAACCCGCCGGAGTTTGGCCGGCGGCGACCATTTCGCACGGCGGTGACTCGTCGGAATTCTTGTTCCGGCAACCATTTGCCGCGCGGATGGGCTCTATGTGCTCCTGGTGATGCACCGCATCCAACGGTGCCACTGGTTGGACGAAAGGTCGTCGGAGTCGACGGCGACGAGCTCGTCCGCGGCGGTGCTCGCACGGAGTTGGCCAAGATGGTGTTGTGGTGCACGGTAGGAGGAGTTAAAGCTGGCATTAGCTTGCTGGTGATCTACTGATCCTAATGGCGTGCTCAGCCACGAGGCACGGTGCCTGTGGCCACGGCGGCGAGTTGGCCGGCGGCGGTGATCTTCGGTCAGCAAAGGGGGCGGCGGCTACAAGGCATAAACGGGCCCGTGGAGAGGGGGGTTCGAAGCGTGAGCTCACAGCGGTCGCAGAGGGCGTCGAAGCGAGCTCGGGGAAGGTCGGACGACGGCGTACGGGCGGCGGCGATCTCCGGTGCCGAAGGTTGAAGACGACGGCGGGGAGGGCGTTGCGGGGCTTCTGGCGTCGTGTGCGTCGATGGGGAGCTTCGGGGCGATGCGGCGGAGCTAGTGGTGCGTCGGGAAGGCGAGGGAGTGGCGTAGGGCGCGGTGGCAGCGATCGACGGCGACGAGCTCGCTCGGGGGAGCTCGGCGGAGGGGAGAGAGGAGGTGGAAAGACACGGGGGAGAGGGGAAACGGTCGAGGGGTCTGCGTGGCGTCGTCCTAGTCCATCCAGAGGGTCGAGGGGCCAGCCAGGCAGGCAGGAGGTGGCCGGCGCGTCAGCGGCGCTCGCCACCGAGCTGCTTCGTGCGCTAGCGCGACGAAGAAGACGGGGATGCCCCTGGTGGGCTGGGCCGTCTGGGCCAGCAGGTAAGTGGGCTCAGGTAAAACTGCTTCTTCCTATTTTTTTCCCTATTTACTTTTTTGTTTCATTTCTTTTGCAGCTTTGTTCAATTAATAAAAATGCCAAAACATTTTTATAACTCATGAAACTTGTCATGCCCACTGTATATAATATGAACAGTAGGAAACATTATAGTTCATGATTATTTGAGCATTTGAAATATTTTTAAGTATTTAAATGCCCAAATACAAATACCTTATGATTTAATCCAAAGTCCTAGAGTGTCCTAGGAAATTGTGCACCATTTTTGGTAGAGGTTTAAGACCAAGGCAGAAATGATGAACATTTTTGAAGGGCATTTTAGGTACATTGGAAAATATTTTATCAAACCCTAGTTGTTAGGAGAGGGGTGCTGGGGTTTCTGTTAATCCCATTTCCAGTTTCTTTGAAAAGTAAACATGATGCACACTCTAGCTAGGTCCTAATGCAAAAGCTAACTAGGGATGTGACAGCGAATTTCAAATAATCACTTGGCCAGCTTTCAAGACATGACCAAAAATATTGGCTCACAGGCCTCATATTTTCTTTCAATGGCCGCAACAGCACTTGGCACTCAGGCCACAAGATTGATTTCAAGGGACGCAACATCCCTTGGCACTCAGGCCACATGATTGCTTTCAATGGCCGCAATAGCCCTGGTTTATCCTAGCTCACTATCAACTGGCTCTCACGTGACACAAGCCATCGTTTTAACCTTAACGAGTTCAGGGTCTTAAAAAAGATTGACTGTTAAGAGTTTGGCGGGCCACTTGGTGGAGTAGCAATTTGCAAACATGTAGGTAAAACCTATAAGAGTGGCGTTCAAGCTGGTCAAGAGGGTATGAAAGCTAAACCTAGTGGTTGGAAGCCCCCAAGTGACCTTGTAATAAGGCCGAAACATGTAGGCTCAGATACACAAAAATGAAACGACAGAGGCCCTGTAATTCGGGGATGCCAGCTTTATTATATTGATCACAAAAAGTTATATGCATTATCAAAGGTATGTACAAAGACAAGAGCCGGCGGCTCAAGTATAATAAGGCCGAAGATGAGCAATATTCCATTGCCGGCGCGTCTCTTCTTCTGACTTGCAGGAATCCTTGTTCTCACGCACATTAATGAGGTAATAAGACCCGTTGTTAAGATTCTTGCTGACCACAAACGGTCCTACCCATGTACGGGAGCACTTATGCATCCATGTTTGGTCTTGAATAAAACGGGGCACCAAATCGCCTTCCTGAAAGTTCCGGCTTCGAACTCTGCAGCTCTGATAGCGACGTACATCTTGTTGATAAATCGATGATCGAGCTGCTACAAGGTCTCGCTCTTCATCCATAGCATCAAGTGCATTTTGTCGTGTCGTCTCATTATCAGCTTCAACGTAAGCCGCCACTCCAGGCAAGTCATGACGGATATCACTTGGGAGAAAAACATCTACACCATAAACCATGAAGAATGGCGTATAGCCTGTTGATCTGTTGGGGTGCTCCTTATGCTCCATAGAACTGAAGGAAGCTCTTCCACCCAACAACCCGGAGTCCTACACAAAGAACCATCAGTTCGGGCTTAATTCCTCTCAGTATTTTCTGCTTAGCATGCTCGGCTTGACCATTGGACTTGGGATGTGCGACTAAAGAAACATCAAGCCTGATATGCTCTCTTTGACAAAACTCTATCATAGCACCTTTAGACAAATTTGTCCCATTATCAGTGATAATACTATGATGGAAACCAAAGCGCAAAATTAGCATCTAGACAAACTGAACCGCAGTCTCTGCGTGACACTTGGTAACCGGCTCTACACACTTGATAAATTTATCTACCGCCACCAAAAGGTGGGTCTTCTTATCTTTATATATTTTGAATGGTCTAACCATATCGAGCTCCCAGACTGCAAACGACCAGGTTACTAGGATCATCTGCAATTCTTGAGCCGTTACATGAACTTGTCTAGAATGTTTTTGACACCCGTCACATTTTCTCACAATATCCCCCGCATCAGCGTGAGCCATCAACCAATAAAACCCGTGCCGAAAATTTTTAGCAACCAAAGATTTTTAGTCGGCATGATGACCACCATCGCCTTCATGAATTTCTCATAGAATCTCACAATCCTCCTCAGGAGAAATACATCGCTAGAACACGCCCGTCACACTTCTTCGATGTAACACACCATTGACAATTGTCATAGACTTGGACCATCTAATGATCCGTCGTGCCAATGTTTCATCCTCAGGTAACTCGACCTGGCTCATATAAGCCAGATAGGGCAATGTCCAATCCGGAGTAATATGAAGATCCGCCGCCCGTTGGCTCTCCGGGTCCGATATAGCAACATCCTCCTGGGATGGTAATTTAGCCGGCAGGGTATGTAAGATGTCAAGGAATGCATTAGGGGTACCGGCTTACCCTGAGACCCGAGATGAGATAATGCACCAGCTGCCTCGTTCTTGTGTCGATCAAAGTGATCCACTTGGTAACCATTAAAGTGATCAGCACTATTTTCAACCGCCTGACGATAAGCCGTCATGAGAGGGTCTTTAGAATCCCACTTGCCTAAGACTTGCTGAGCCACCAAATCTGAATCGCCCAAGCATCTAACCTGGTATAAATTCATCTCATTGGCCCTACGAAAGCATGGGGCAAAGCTTCATACGCCGTTGCATTGCTAGTACAAGGAAACATCAACCATAAAACATTACAAAATTATCACCTCGTGGGGAAGTCAAAATAACTCGAGCCCCCGAGCCTTCCAGTTGTCTAGAGCCATCAAAGTGGATCATCCTATATGTGTTATCAAGCTTCTCCTCAAGCGTCTGCAACTCCGTCCCATCATTAATAAAATCCACCAGAGCTTGAGATTTGATAGCTGTCATGGACACATACTTCCAACCGTGAGGCCCAATTTCAGTTGCCGACATGGCAACCAGGTTTGTGGCGTCTCTATTTTGAATGATATCTCCCAAGAGAACAAAGCTAACCACCGTAATAGGATGCCCTTGCAAATAGTGCTTCAGTTTGAGACTCGCCATGAACACACCATATACCAATTTATGCCAATGTGGGTTCCTTTGCTCGGACTTAGTTAAAACATCACTGCTATAATAAGTCGGCCGCTGGACTGGATATTCCTTACTCGCTGTCGGGACCCCGATCCTAAGTCACACAGGTCTAGCATGTAACACATCATATCACTTTGCGGCCTCACGCACGGTATCCCCACGGGTGCCACCTTACCTGGCCCGGGACCGTTTGCGCATTTTCGCACACGTACATGATAGTGTCGCTAGCATCCATATGATAGAGAACTCGGGCCGACATGACTAGTTATAAACCAAAAGTGGCGCTAAATTACAGAGACATGCATACATGACCCACCAACGAACGTGTCGGTCATCAACATATGAACCCAAGTCATAGCAAGCTACAAGGACTTAAAGGAACAACGCGTGACATTTCCCCTAAGGGACAGACACAGGAACGAAGAAGGACACATGTCGGCCAGCCTAACTGTTCCGGAGCAGTAGCAAGCTACCAAGGCTCAGTGGAAGCAATAGGAGACATTTCCCTGTAAGATAGGCTACCAAGGGTAAACAACTAGGTGTCGGATCCCACACATACCAATACACATTACACGTACGCATAACATGCAAATATGTGATGTACAACATGGCATCACAACATAACTCAACAACTCATATAGATAAGGCCCAGAAGAGCCATAATAGCATTTATTACAAACAAGGGTCACATGACCCGACATACAGAGCATACAGGCAATGGAAGCATAACATGTCTGAGTACAGACAGCTACAAATGAAAAAGGCTGAGAAGCCTGATTATCTACAAGACCCTCCCAAGGTACAAGATCGTAGCTGAGGTAACAAGCTAAACATTGAAGTCCACGCGGAACCACTAGTGAGACTGAAGTCTCTCCGCAAAAACATAAATTAAGCAAACGTGAGTACAAAGGTACTCAGCAAGACTTACATCAGAACTAACTACATATGCATCGGTATCAACAAAGGGGTGGTGGAGTTTGACTGCAGCAAGCCAGCTTTGAGTCGGTGGCTATCCTAAACTACGGCTGCAAATAACTCTTTTGAGGTGGCGCACATGAGTCCACATATTCACCAATCAATACACAACTATGGATCCATTTCCGTCTACCTACAAGAAGGCCATCCATAGCACCCACACTTGTCTTGAGCATTTTAGAGTATCCACTTTCACTTGTCTATGTACCACGTAAGCATCCAAGAAGTCCATAACCGCGGACCCGGCTATTCGAATAGATCATGTTAACCCTGCAGGGGTGTACTTCTTCACACATGCTCTCGCCACTTACCGCCATGCACATGTCGTGTATCTCGGCAACCTTCAAGCGGAAGCCTGGCGAGGGTGTCGGCCACGACCTGACTAACCACACAAGACTCTAGTCCAGGTTTATCGCCTATTCGGGTTCCATCCGTAAGGAGATCCGACGGGGGTGTCGCTCATGGCCCCAAATGATGTGCGCAGGGTTGCCAAGCCCACCTCGACGGATGGATCTATGCTTGGTACACCGTGCCACAGTGCCTAGTCTGTCCCAAGCCCACCTATACCGGGTGCCACTTGGTAGACTACTAACACTACCTACAAACACCAGAAACTAGTTGCAAATCCTGGACAAAGATCGAGTTGATTAATAAGTCGAGAGGGGCACTTAAGCATTCCAATGCGTGGTAGTAGCTAGTCATTGGACAACTTACACAGAACTTAGTTCTTAAGGACGGTTCCAGTGAGACAACCCACCATGTACTCCTACATGGCCTCTCACCGCTACCTTTACCAAATCGTGTTCACACACTTAGGTCACACACGGTAGAACATGTTCACCACATTCCAATTCATCCCCGATGAATCAGACCTGACACAACTCTAAGCAATAGCAGGCATAACAAGAAAGCATGAATGAGTAGGCATAACAGGGCTCAAATAACTACTACTCATGCTAGTGGGTTTCAACTATTTACTGTGGCAATGACAGGTCATGCAGAGGAAAGGGGTTCAGCTACAGCAGCAAAAAGCAGTTCAATTGTTGTTGTCCTAATGCAGTAAAGGAGAGCAGGAGCGAGAGAGTGGGATTGTATCGGAATGCTCAATGGGGGTTTGCTTGCCTGACACTTCTGAAGATAGTATAGATCTTCATCGGTGTCATCGAACTCATCGTCGGAACGTCATCTACTAAGAGGGGACAAAACCGGCAACAGAGAAGGAACACAATCAATGCAATGCAACAATATGATGCATGATCATGACAAGGCAATATTCTGTGGGTTGAGCTAATGCAACTAGCAACAATTTAAATGAAGTTGGTTTGAATCCAAGATTCAAAATCAAACTCCACATGTGGTTATTTAAAAGTCATTTAATTGATTTGACCTGATCAGCAGGATTTACTTGTTCAAACATACATGAAAATGCCATAAATAGATTCCTTGAATATTTCTGATCATTTTTCATATATAAAATATTTTCATCTGAGTTATAGATTATTTTCTGTGATTTTTAGAAGTTTTGGCTATTTTCTGAAAATAAATAAATCATTTCTGATTTATTTAAAATCCCGGAAAAGCATTTATGACATCAGCACTGTGTCACTCTGACGTCACCTAGTCAATAGGGTCGGCCATGGTCAAACCTGACGCGTGGGACCCATTGGTCAGTGACCTAGGGCTGGATAGGGTGGCTGACATATGAGGCCGGTCAAGGGCCACGTCAGCTTGGTCAATGCTGACGCATGGGGCCACTGTGCTTAGTTAAAATTAAACAGGAACTAAAATATGGTTAAAAAAGTGTGTGGGGCCAACTGTCATTGACTCTGGTGGTTAATTAGCGGGTGTCTTAGCTGCTAACTACGGTGCCACGTCAACGGTCGCCGGAGTTCGGCCGGCGGCGACCAAATCCGTGGCGGCAACTTGCTGGACTTGAGCTACAGGCGGCGGATGGACTCGCAGGGACCACCAAAAGGTAGGCCACGCTCGTTCGCATCTAGCAGAGCGATCGGGAGGCCTTGGTGTCGCCGGAATTGACCGCACCGACGAGCGGGGCGGCGCCGGAGTTCGAACGTCGACGAATTTGACGCCGTAGGGCACGGCAGGAGCAATGGTTGGTTGCTACGGCCCCGTGGTGACACGCTGAGCGCGGTGATGCACTCGGATGTGGGTGGCAGCAGTTGTAGCCGCGGTTGCGTCATGGCCGGCGGCAGGAGCTCACGGGTGCGACGGGGAGGTCAGCTAGGGCTCGGGGGCGAGCAGGTAATTAAGGGGAAAACAGAGAGGGGCTCACGGCGATTAAGACGAGCAGGCCAGCGTGGTCGAGGAAGCACGGACGTCGATGAATCGACGGTGAGGATGTCGACGGTCGGAGGTTGAAGATGAGGTCGGGGATGACGCCATGAGGCTCCCGAACTCGCGTGCGTGGGCGTGTAGATCCATGGGTTCGTGGCGGAGCTCATGGTCATAAAGGTTAGGCGAGTGGTGGTATGTAGCCATGGCTACGGCGAACGGCGGCGACGGTGGCATTCGGCCATGTCTGGAAGGGAGTGAGGGAGAGGCGAGGGGGAGGACTGGAGAGGCCGGCTCGATCCAGACGACAACGGCGAGACGTTTCGCGGCGTCGCGCTGTCCTCGGGCTACCAGGCAGGCAGGTGGCGTGGTGGCATGGCCGTGCGCGCGCGCCGGCCACACTCCTGGCCGACTCGCGCCAGGAGGACGACGGCGGTGGTGGGCTGGGCCTGTGGGCCGCACAGGAGCTGGGCCAGGTGAGTGCCAGGTAAGTACTCTCTCTGTCTCTCTTTTTTTATTCTTGTTTTCTAATTTCTGTAGACTTTAGGGCTTTATTAAATATACTTAGGCACACTCAAAAATCACCAAACTTCTCATGGCCACTGTTTGGAATATATCCAACATGGAACATTTCAGTTTAGGATTATTTGGACATTTTAATATTTTATAGTATTTAAATGCCCAAATTCAAATAGAGTAAGATTTAATTCAGAGCCCAAATATGTCATGGAAAAATGTGCATCACCTATGGTTACTGTTTACAGTATTTCCCATAAATTATGAACATTTTTTAAAGCCATTTGGACTTACTGAAAATATTTTAGGTGAACCTAGTGAATTCCTTTAATGCTAGGGTTTAGGCAAACCCCATTTTAACTTTAAAAAGAAAATAGACATGATGCAACAACCAGGACTAGTCCACAAGCAGAGCTAGAACTAGGGCTGTGACAACTCACCCCCACTAAACAAGAATCTCGTCCCGAGATTCAAGCGTAGGGTAAGATTAAGGGGGAACGCAACTAACACAATCTTCATGATCCAAGTGTCCTTCATATAAGTGTTGATTGCTTGCCTCATGTTGATTCTGGCATCCTTGCTTTCGAGATCTTTGTCCAACACAGTGACGACGAAAGAAGCTCTACAAAAATGATCTTCTGAAAGATCAAGCAACTCAAGATGAACTCATGGAGTGAGACATTGAAACATCTCGAGCTGAGACACGGAACGCACATCCAAAGGGATGGAGTGAAACAAACAATGAAGGTTCACTTAGTGGCAATAATTCCACACCTAAGAAGATGGTGATTGATGTCACCAGACGGGGCACCTTAGAGAAGGTGACTCGTAGAATTATCCCCTTAAGTGGCAAAAAGAATTACTTTTGATATAGAGATCATTGAAATTCCCTATACCAGCCTAAGGCAAACACAAACGATTGTTTGATGGAGTTCGAGAGAACGACATTCTTGGGCCAGAATGGATGATGTGGACTACCTTGTTGAAGACAACACAAGGGATGATTTTGCTTATCATCGAAAATGGATGGAACCCATGGTAAAATGGCACATTGGCGGTGCAAGATGAAAACAAAATGCAAATGCTGGGAATGATTCTAGTAACTGGGAACAAACCCAACAGTAGAGGGTGAATCTACTCTTTGAGAGGTTATAGCATAATCAAGAACACTGGGAGCAATCCCGGTTAGTGCCAGAGATAACACCTAGTGCTTGTGCGTGCTCTCAAGAACTTGAGCATTCTCATATTCATCAAGGTTTTACCCATATCCGAGTCAAGGATCCTGGCAACACAACATACTACCATGATGAATAATGATGGATGGTGTAGATGCAAAGGAAGATAACACCTTCTCGGATTTCACCTTACCGAGGCCAAGGGGATGAAATCTGGATGATCGACCGAGAGACATTTAGCACTTCGCTCCTAATGTTCTCCTTGATGTGCTAGCGCAACCCATTTATTAAAATGGTTTGGTACCTAGAACGTCAAGTAAAAGGTCGGACTTCAGGAGCACAAAAATCCATAAGGAACAACTAGGGAGTAAATCCTACGAAATCCTTATGGGGAGGTGGCCAACTTCTTCAATGAAGATACTACAACAATAGGTCTTCCAGCTGGGTGTGTTGGCCACGACATCCACTTTACTGGTTATCGAGACACCAATATTATAGTTCTTGGAAAATGCTCCAACCATCATATCTGCCTGAGATTCAGTTCTGGTTGGTGTCAGGACATTCCAGATTCATCGAGTCTAGAAAGAAAAATGAAAGTTTGCAACCCAAATCGACGAGATGATGTTGCGAGATTCTCGGGAAATGGACTGCGATAGTAAGCTCCAAATCATGAGCTGGTTCTGCTACAAACATGTGAACACGTTGTCCAAGACAAGCATGACCACGTAGTAGTCTTATGATAAAACACTACCGAGTTCAGGTTAGGAACCATCATCGCGGATAAGGACGTCCCTGCATAAGCCATGCTTAAGAAGGAGCTCCTTCTCCTGAAACAAATTAATCAGTGGCTTGGTGTGCTAGGGATACATATAGAGTGAAGGTTGCAAGTCTCCAAACCACAGAATACTTCGCACGTATGCATGACTGACTTGGGATGATTCCACAGGAAGCAAAACAAACTTTCTCAAATTCACGGTGAAAACTTCCATCAAATGGTCATGAATTAGAGGAAGTCACTCCTCTCATCCTAACATATGCTTCATGAAGGTTCTTGGCGGAGCTCATGGTCATAAAGGTTAGGCGAGTGGTGGTCTGTAGCCATGGCTACGGCGAACGGCGGCAACGGTGGCATTCGGCCATGTCTGGAAGGGAGTGAGGGAGAGGCGAGGGGGAGGACTGGAGAGGCCGGCTCGATCTAGACGACAGCGGCGAGACGTTTTGCGGCGTCGCGCTGTCCTCGGGCGACCAGGCAGGCAGGTGGCGTGGCGGCACGGCCGTGCGCGCGCGCCGGCCGCACGCCTAGCCGATTGGCGCCAGGAGGACAACGACGGTGGTGGGTTGGGCCTATGGGCTGCACAGGAGCTGGGCTAGGTGAGTGCCAGGTAAGTTCTCTCTCTCCCTTTTTTAATTCTTGTTTTCTAATATGCTGTAGACTTTAGGGCTTTATTAAAAATACTTAGGCACACTCAAAAATCACCAAACTTCTCATGGCCACTGTTTGGAATATATCCAACATGGAACATTTTAGTTTAGGATTATTTGGACATTTTAATATTTTATAGTATTTAAATGCCCAAATTCAAATAGAGTAAGATTTAATTCAGAGCCCGAATTTGTCATGGAAAAATGTGCATCACCTCTGGTTACTGTTTACAGTATTTCCCATAAATGATGAACATTTTTTAAAGCCATTTGGACTTACTGAAAATATTTTGGGTGAACCTAGTGAATTCCTTTAATGCTAGGGTTTAGGAAAACCCCATTTAAACTTTCAAAATAAAATAGACATGATGCAACAACTAGGACTAGTCCACAAGCAGAGCTAGAACTAGGGCTGTGACACTCGCCTCCTTGCGTTCCACGACAACTGCTACATTAGCAACTTTATTATTAGCCGCCACGTACAGGAGCAAAGGCTCTTTGTCAATTGGAGCGGACAAAAGCTTCAAACGCTTGATCCGCCGCCTCAGTCCAGACGAAGTGGTCAGACATCTTCATCATTTGACACAAAGGCCGAACCTTTTCTCCCATGCGACTTATGAACCGGCTTAAAGTGGAAACATGACCCACCAGTTGTTGAACATCATTAACACACGCCGGCTTAGCCAATGAAGTGATAGCCTTTATCTTCTTCAGGTTAGCTTCGATGCCTCATTCTGAGACTAGGAAACCAAATAGCTTACCTCCAGGCACTCTGAAAACACATTTGGGCAGGTTAAGCATCATCTTGTAGACCCGAAGATTGTCAAATGTTTCTTTTAAGTCGTCCAGAAGAGTCTCTTTCTTTGAAATGATGCCCTTCGGATAATCTGTAAATGAAAATAATTCCTAAAATGCATAAGATGGTTATGACAAGAATTCTCATAATCAAAAACATTTACGAGGGTGGCATGAAGCTGGAACAATGAATCTTCAAGAGAACGGACCAAGATTTAGAGGAAAACTCTTCTTTATTCTTCAAATGTTTAGAATGATGATGAGGAACACCTTGAAGAATTTGTGATATACCCTCGAATAATTTAAAGACAAAGGTTGAGCCAACGATGAACATAATTGGAAGCAATCTTGGAGAAGGCATATGATTGATGGAAATCCATTCTTACGCCAAAATTTAAAAGAATTTGAGAATAACTCCGAAAACTAGAAGAGTAAGGTAAGATCATGGGAAAAGACCTGTCGGATAGGGCCCACTCGAAATAAACACCGTTGGAAAAGATTGCTTGAAAGAGAGATTGTACCGGTTTAATTAAATGGCTTGAATGAGATGACAACCTCAAAATAGTTTGAACGAATTGAGAATGGAAATGTGGATCTTCTGAGATATCTTGTATACTCCGGAGAAGAGATATTGAAAGTTGAATAAACAAGAGAGGCTTGGATAAGGAATTCCAACATCAGAAAACATGTGAAACAAAAGGAAGAGATATGATGAATGCTGAAAGCTTGAATTTAGTCCATGGGAGAAGAAACGAGAACAAAGAATTATAAACTTGAAGCTTCTTAAGCATCCACTAAGAATCACCTATTAAGAACATTGAAAGAAAAGAATGAAGGGACTTCACATCATAAAATGGATACTTGATTAAGAAATCCGAGTCATTGATGAAAAGGGTGGGATGGTCGGGAAAAAAATGCAACTTGGGATGGAGGAAATGGATATCGTTGAGAATGGCTCAGACTTGATCTTGCAAACAGGGAAATTGATAAACTTAACTTGAAGAGAAGCACACCGGTTGGACAAAAAATGAGATGACAATCTCAATGATCAAGAATAATTAGCACTCCGATAGAAATATGAGAACAACGCTTAGGAAAGGTATGGAAACAACACTTGACATTGAAGCATCTGGAATACCACAACTCAATACAAAACAAAGGATTTGGCAAGCGGAAGAAGCCGGAGCAAACATATGATAGAATTTTGTCCAAATTTTTTGCGATGAGGCCCCCGGGGCAGGACGTTACATTGGACATAACGAATGACAACGAAGCGCCCCCGAATCGGCATAGCCAAGGACTTTCTAAGGCGCAACGAGACCACTTGAAAATCAACCATGACAAGCAAACCGCTAGACGTTGGACTCCAACCTAATATCATACATTTGCCAGAAAGATATCCTAGGTAACTACTTGAATTCCCACCTAAGAACTCCCGATCTTTCTGGTTATGCAATCTGGTGTAGGGGATACAGGGAGGCACATATATCTCACACAACTAACAAATCCTACACTCCAACTGTATCCATCTGTCAACACATAACCAAGAAAGCCTGGGAAATCATGTAGCTCAGACCTTCGAAAACCATCCTCTATACTAGGTATGGCAATACTCCCAAACTCCCTCCCAGTACTAGGTGGCGTCGAGGTTATTTCACCACTAACACGCGTAGAAGAGTTTTCGATGTAGGCAACCTCTATTATTCCAGAACCGAAATGATACAATTGTGATGACAACACCTCGGAGATCAACTCCATGGGAGACTGCCACAACACCTAAATGTCAGGAGGTACCAAGAATAATGTTCTCGTCACAACAATATCAGAACGATCCCAAGATACCCGCGTTATCCTAAAAAAATTGAGTGAAAAGGAGAAGAGTGAAGTCAAAACATATACGTCAGGATTCCTCACCAGAGCGACAAGGGTGGTAAGGAGTAAAAAGAATTCCTACTCTCTGATATATAACAAGACTCAATTTTTTCTACACTCAACAACGACAACGGTTCGATCAATCAAGGGGGCTCCTGCGGTCGATATGACTCTAATACAACTTGGAGAGTCCAAGATGCAATTATATCCCGATCACGTGATGAACTCGTGATTAGGGCACAACGGCATTTCGAGCACTTAGCAAGGTGGATATCATTACAACATACCATGTACTGGATAGATGACAATACGACATACATGCGTACACTCTCAACAAGTTACAACAAGGATGCTTGAATACATCAATACATAGTAATCATCCTACAGAAGAACAGGATCCGACTACGAATGAAATCAAATGAAAAATAAGAATGATATCCACCCTACTAATCCGAACCTCCCGACCCGGAACCTATCTCTTGATCGAAGAAGAAGGAGAAGAAGAAGAACTCCAAAAGCAAACAAACATCACTCTCACGTCACATGATCACAATACCTATACCTGCAATTGTTGTTGTAGTAATTTGTGAGCCATGAAGACTCTTCAATCCAATTACAATGGGTCTCAAGACTAGCAAAGCTTACAGGGTATGGAATGGTTTAGTGGTGAGGCCGCAGCAAGCGACTAAGCATTTGTATGGTGGCTAACTTATGAGTTCAAGATAAAGATGAGAAGCTATGCGTAGTGGCCGCAAACTAGTAATGATCAATAAGTGATCCTGAACACCCTACGAGTCAAACATAACCCCACCGTGTTCTATTGCCGAACTTACTCGAAAAGAGATGATCACGGTTATGCACACAGTTGGTGTATTTTATTTCGGATCTTGTGTCAAGTTCTCTACAAATGGATATCATAAATTTCCAATCTGTCACATTACCAGGGGCACAGCTTTCGAAAGATTAAACCCTGCAGGGGTGTCCCAACTTAGTCCATCACTAACTCTCATGATCAGCGATGGAAAATCCTCTTGTCGGATTCGGGGCTCCGCAAAAACCTTGTAAGTTCGAACACTTGGGTGCGTGCGAAGAACTCAACTTCCCCTATCTACCTACTCGCCGTCCCCATGAACTAGCTTGAGGAACAAGACGGAAAATGACACAGGGCAGTTTACCCAGGTTCAGACCACCTATCGGTGAGTGACCCTACTCCTGCAATGTGGTGGATTGCCTCAAGTTGGGTGGCCCTACTCTTGCAATGTGGTGGATTGCCTCAAGTTGGGCTGAGGAGGAACTAGGAAAATGGTTGAACAACCTCGCGAGGTGTGTTCTTGCTTGCGAGGTGGTGAGGGTGGTCTGAATGATCCGTCCCCTTCTATGTGGTGGCTAAGCTATATTTATTGAGGCCTTGGTCCTCTTCCTCCAAAATGTAGGCGAGAAGGGATCCAACAATGGCCAAATTTGAAGGGAGACAACTAGTACGTCTTATCCTGACAAAATGTGGTCTTCACCTGCAAAGCTCCTGATCCTGACGCCACGATGGGCTCGGTGAGGACCTCTGTCCTACCATCCGAGCGATCCTGGTCTTGTCGCATGGAGGTGGAAATCTTTGGTTGATTCCTCGGGACTCTCCGCCTGCGCTTGCCTCTTTAGCACCAAAGAGGAAACATGTCGTCCTGCGCCCACTGGCGCCCGCTTGGCCATGGTCGTCATGGCTTGCATCATCCGAACCTCACGAGGAGGGGGATTACATAGAGATCTCCGCCCCTCGGGTGCCAGCGTAGTGAAGCTACTCCTTCCATGGGTCTTGATGGCATTCGCCTCGCGAGACTTGGCCCCCCGCGAGGGTCTTGAGTGTCGATGCTAAATATGGGCCTTATTAGGTTGGTGAAGGAGACACGTCATGGGCCACATGCATGAAAGTTTGGGTACCCTGGTTCCCAGAACACCAATAGTAGCCCCCGGGCCCAAGGCGTGCTCGAACTTGGCTTCGAGGCGAAGCAAGAGGGCAAGGGCGAAACACCACGGGCCCCAACCGCTCGCAAACCTGATTGACGCGTGGCGCCTGGATGGGACGTGGGCATCTCCACTTCCCCATGTTGCCTCAGCAACCATTTCGACTTGACATGAACCTGTTGCATGCAAAATGATCATCATTACCTTCGATCATGGAGGTCGGCGGTTCGCCTCCTTCTTGTTATAAATGAGGAGGGGTGGAGCCCCCTGCTCATACCCATCTCCTTGATCCTCATTCCTCCTTCCTCCTTCTTGCTTCGTCGGCCTGCTTAGGTATCAATGGCGCCACAGGGGAAGTTCTCCGCCGAAGAGAAGGGGAAATCCCCAAGGAGGGGCCGAGTGCACCACCATTCAAGAGAGGCCGTGGACGCCGCCGCAAGCACGTTGCGACCCCGGTGGTAACCACTTAGGGGTGCGGGAATGTTTCTTCAAGGGCGGCCACCGCCTCTAGGAGCCGTAGTGGCGCTTCTTCGCGTGGTGGGTGTCGCCACGGGCAGGGCGGCTACTGCGATGACGAGAGGCGCGCCAGGGTCATTCGGCCTTCAAGGCCGCCCTCTCGCTCGGCAGATGCCTTCCCGAAGTTCGTTGTGTGGTTGGAGAGGCCATCCGGCAACTGGCTCCCGCTCCCGCGCTTCTTCACGAGAGCGCTGCCGTCAGGACTTGACAGCCTCTGGCTACATGTCGACGGCTGCTGTAGCAAGGCCTCGTGGGTGGGGGTCGAGGTTGCCGCCACGGGCAGCGTGTCCTTGACCCGCGGTTGGCAGACATTCGCCCGCGCGCGGGGCCTGAGCGGGAGGTGCACCCTTCACTTCAAGTAAGACGGCCTTGATACCCTCTACGTGAGCGTGTTAGGAGAAGAAGGACGGCATGCGGGGTGCTGCCCGTAGGACGGCAGCGACGACGATGAGCTTGCCCTTGACGATGTCCATGCTTCTTTCAACAGCGACGGCTCCTCCTCCGGGGAGAGCGCCGGTGATAGTGGCTATGGCGAGCCGCCATGCTGTCGGGCATGGCTCGAAGAGGGAGACGAGGAGCCTTGCTCGCGTGCCTCGGTGAAGCGGGAGTGGGGCTCGGACTGAGCTTCCATGCTGCTGGAGCCAAGGCCTAAGTAGCTACTACGGCCGCTCGTCCCGTTTTATCTTTTTCCTGCATCTTCTAGAAAAAAAGGAAGACAACCTCGTGAGCTACTACGGCTGCTGGGGCGTGTAAGGAACTATGGCGCTTGCGTCAATATGCTATGCTTTGTCATTCATACTATGTCATGGTATCTATATTGCTACTAAGTGCAAGTAAGATAGCTTAGCTTGACATGCTCGTGTCGATTCTCACGTCTCCATGGGGTACCTTCCCGAGGCTTCCTTCCTGACAGCTCTAGAGACGTTGACCCTCCGAAGGCATTGTGTTGCCGCATAGTCGGGGAACCTCATGAGGCATCATGTCCCTCTTCACACATTCCCCAATCTTTGGTTTGCCATGGCTGATGCACTTCATTGCTATACCCGGAGGCACGGAGTTAAAGAGAGTGTGCATGCCCGCGAGCTCGTTCGAGTGTGTCTCGCGAGTATCAAATACGTCTAGGCCCTGGGGCACCCATGCATCGGTGAGGTGTGGTTGTGGGCTAGCCCAAATGTACACACCTGCCTAGACTCCGCGCCCGAGATGCTCGAGAGGGGGCGACGGGTAACTGCCGCTCTTTCTGGGGCGAGGGTGGAAAAATGAATAAAAAAGAGGGGGAATTCAAACCATTGAGAACGAAAAGCACAAACCTCAAATTTCATTCCAAGAAAAGCAAACCAGATACCAAAAGCAAGCCAATGAACATCCACGTCTGGCACCTAAACTAGTCTTTGTCTTCTCACCAGCGCAGAGCTAAGTGCTGCCACTGAGACATGGGAGGGAGCCCCCGTGAGGCTCGAGGGCGGCACTCAGGAGACTCTAAGGCGTGTACAACCCATTCATTATTATGTGTGAGTGTCACGAGCGGAGACCTTCACAGGCACGGGGCCTTGCTTCATGGGTAGAACTTTCAAAGATGTTGGATGTTCCAGGCATTCTGGATGGGGATCCAATCTTGCGTCTCCAGGCGCGCGGCGCCAGGCCTGGAGACACGGGAAATCCTGGATGGGCCCTCCCACATGGGCGAGAGATTATGCAGCCCTTCCCTAGAGAGCACCCGTCTCAGGACGAGATCTCCCACCTCGAGCGTCCTGGAGCGGATGTTGCAGCAGTGGTACCGTTGTAGTGCTTGTTGGTACCTTGCTGGACGGAGTGATGCTTGGCGGCGATGCTCCTCCCCCAGCACACGGTCCATGCCTCATGGGGCGTCCTGGCATGCCTCGTCAAACGGCAAGACTCAGGGGAACGATTCTTGACCTCGTGGGGGAGAACCTCTTTAGCTCCGTGGACGAGGAAGAATGGGGTCTCGCCCGTCAGCTTCGTCTTGGTGGCGCGGATGGACCACATCATGGACTGGAGCTCGTCCAGCCAGCCTCTTCTACAAGCTTCGAGCTTCTTCTTGAAGGTCCTTGCCTTGAGTCCTCTCAGTACCTCCACGTTAGCGCGCTCGGCCTGGCCATTGCTTTGCGGGTGTGCCACCGAAGAGTAGCGTATCTGCTTTCCAAGGCCAGCAAAGTATGTTTTGAAGAGATTGCTGGTGAACTGCGAACCATTGTTGGTGATGATGCGATTTGAGACACTGAAACGGCTGACGAGGCCCTTGATGAACTTGATTGCCGAGCCGGCCGGGATGGTGCGGACGGCCTCTACATCTGCCCACTTGGTGAATTTGTCGATGGCGACGTAGAGGTAGCGGCAGCCCCCAGGAGCTGGGGGGAATGGGCCCAAGATGTCCATCCCCCAGACTGCAAATGGCCAGGATAGCGGGATGGTTTGGAGGCCTTGGGCGGGCCGGTGAATCTTCTTCGTATGAAATTGACAGGCTTCACAGGACCTTACCAGTTTGGTGGAGTCGTCGAGTGATGTGGGCAAGTAGAATTTGCTGCGGAATGCCTTGCCTACGAGGGTGCGCGAGGAGGAGTGATGTGCGCAGTCTCCGCTGTGTATGTCAACCAACAGCTCGCTCCCCTACTTCTTGGAGATGCACCGCAGAGAAACATTGTTCGTCCTTCTCTAGTAGAGCTCACCATCCTGAATGCAGTACATGGTGGCCTGTTGGGCCACATGCTCCGCGTCATCTTCTTTGTCCGGCAGGGTTACCTGGAGTTGGTACGCCTTGAACTCCACAGACCAGCACCCCTCCCGAGGTTCCAGCACAAGAAGTAGGCGGACCCCTAAGGTCGGGCCGCGAGACGGGGTGCCTGAGGTTGGTGCTGGGGGAAATTCCTCCTGAGGCAACACCGGCTCGATATCTAGGGGGGCTACCGATGCCTTCAAAAGCCGCTCTCGAAAGATGCCAGGCTCTTGAGGCAATCGCCGAGACGCTCTCTTGGCAATATAGTCCGCCTCCTTGTTCGTGCCACACGGCACATGCTGCAATTCCAAACCCAAGAACCGTGTCACCATCTTGCGTACCTCCTAGAGGTATGCCTCCACGTGCTTGTCCTTTGATGTGTACGCCTTGTTGGAGAAGTTAACAAGGAGCTGGGAGTCGCCTTTTATAGTAAGGCACCTCACCTCCAGCGCCGCCGCAGCCTTGAGGCTAGCAATCAGGCCTTTGTACTCCACAATGTTGTTGGAGACCTTTTCTCCATTCTAGAAGCATAGTTGCACGGCGTAGTAGAGCTTGTCCTTGGTGGGTGAGATGGGCACGGCTCCAGCCCCCGCGCCTTGATGCGCGAAGGCACCGTAAAAGTACATGACCCAACCATCCTGGGCTTCATCTCTAGGGGGGAGGGGACAGTCCTCGCACATTCCTTGATCTAGGATTTCAGTCCATTCTGCCGCAAAATCAGCGAGGGTTTCTCCTTTGATGAACCGGGTTGTGCTGAACTCCAACTCAAATGCTTGTAGCTTGATGTTCCATTGGTGACTCTTCCCACCGCATTGGGGCTCCGGAGTACCCTTTCCAAAGGGTAAGCTGAGACGACCTTGATCGGGTGACCTTGGAAGTAGCGGTGCAGCTTACAAGATGCAACGAGGAGTGCTGGCAGGAGCTTCTAGGGCATGGGGTAGCATTTTAGCGCATCACACAACATTGTGCTGACGAAGTACACCGGGTTCTCAACGAGGGTGAAGGCGTTGGCGGAGTCCTGCAGTTGCTGAGGTACAAGGTCCTCGGGAACCTTTTCGCCTGCCGAGGCAACTGAAGCCTCGGGAGCATCGTCCTCGGTAGCCTTGTTTCCTTGAGGGACGGCCAGGGCACCAGGGGTGCCATTGGTTAGCGAGGGGGCCATGGCCTTAGGAGCGTCGTCCTGAGCTGGCGGTGCCCTAGTCAGGCGTGAGGCGCTACGTTTCTGCGGGCCCTTGGCTGGGTGCTCCTCCCGGACCGCCACCAGTGTCGCACTCGTAGAGTGCGGCGCTGCGGCCAGATAGAGCACCAAGGGTTCGTGGAGGCGCGGCACTACCATCAATGGAGGGCTGGTGAACTATCACTTGAGGTCTTCAAAAGCTGCGTCGGCCTGTGGAGAACACTTGAACGGGCCTTTCCTTTTCATCAGCTTGAAGAAGGGGAAGACATGCTCCCTAGCTTGGAGATGAAACGCCCGAGCGACATCACGCAGCCAGCTAGCCTCTGCGTATCTTTGAGCATCTTCGGTGGACTCATCTTCTCTATGGCCTTGACCTTCTCGGGGTTAGCTTCAATTCCTCTGTGCGACACCAGGAAACCCAGCAGCTTGCCTGATGGGACGTCAAACACACACTTTTCCGGGTTGAGCCGCAGGTCTTCCTTGCGCAGGTTGGTGAAGGTCTCCTCCAAATCATCAATGAGAGTCCTGGCCTCCGTAGATTTCACCACTATGTTATCGACGTACGCTTCTGCATCCTCTCGAGCTGTCTCCTAGGGCGATGTGCATCAACCGCTGGAAACTTTCTCCCGCATTGTGCAACCCGAAGGGCATACAAGTGTAGCAATATACCGCACACGGGGTCAGGAAGGCTGTTTTCTCAACATCTTGAACCACCATATTGATTTGATGATATCCCGAGAAGGCATCCAGGAAACAAAGCAAATCGCACTCGGCGGTGCAGCCGACGATCTGGTCGATGCGTGCGAAAGGGAAAGGGTCCTGAGGGAAGGCCTTGATTACACATCAAACCCCATGAAGTCGATGCACATGCGCTCTTTCCTGGCTTTCTTGGGGACAATGACAAGGTTCGCGAGCCATTCTGGGTGCCGCACTTCTCTAATGATGCCTGCCTCTAGCAACTTGCGGGTCTCTTGAGTGATGAATGATTGCTTCTCCGGTTCTTGCCGTCGCGCTTTCTGCTTTACTGGGCACACGTTTGGGCAAACCATCAAGTGATGCCCGATCACTCCTCGCGGTACTTCGACCAGTTCCGTCGCCTCCCATGCGAATACCTCCTTGTTCGCACACAGGAAACGGATCAAAGCCTCTTCTTAGTCTGGGGGAGGACTGCGCCTATGGTGAAGGTGGAGCCTGACCTCCCATCTTCGTCCACCGGAACCAGCTTTCTTTCTGCCCTATCATGAGAGAAGAACTACTTTTTCTTCGTTAGTGCAGCCCCCGGGGCTTCTAGAGCTCCTTCCTTGCCTGGTTGCATGGCAGCCGCAAACCTGATAGCTATCTTGAGGGCGAAGAGCACACTCTTGGTATTGCCTGCCATGGTGAGGACTCCACTGCTCCCCGGCATCTTCATGAGGTTATCGGTAGGATGAGTCGCCGCCATGAACTTGGCCAGTGCTGGGTAGCTGAGGATGGCGTTTTATGGCAAGTTGATGCGGGCAATGTCGAAGTCGATGAGCTCGGTGCGGTAGTTGTAGCGCATACCAAAGGTGACAGGAATGCGGATGTGCCCCAGGGGGCAGGTGGAGCTGTCGACGACCCTGGAGAAGGGCTTGGTGGGCAGGAGCCGACCGTAGGGCACATGGAGGAGGTCGAACGCCTCAACGGGGAGGACCTTTAGGCCTGTGCCATAGTCGATCAGGGTCTTGGTGATGGCCACGTTGCATATGGTGGGGATGTAGAGCATAGGGAGTGCGCCCATGCCCGCCGTGGATGCAAGCTGGTCAGTCGAGTCGAAGGTGAGGTCGGACTCGGGGGCCCCCCAGCCTGTAGGCGACTGCGCGACCCCCGCCTGCTGCGTGAATTGCTTGATGTGGCGCCCTGCTGCCGGCGCCCATGAACTTCCGAGGAGTGCCGCGACTGCATTGGGTGTTGGTGCCACGAAGCGCGCGACGAACAAGTCACGCAGATCTTCCAAAGAGGCCACCAAAGTATCCGGCAAGTTGAGAAACCTAGCACGTGGCTCCCCCACGAGGGCCAAGGGGAGCCAGTTCGCCATCACCTTGTCGTCGCCGCCAGCTACCCAGACGGCCTCTGCGTAGACCTCGAGGAACGCCTCGGGGTCGGCCGCGCCGTGGTACCACGGTAGCAGCGCTGGCGTTAACCTTGGCGGCCACCGCACATGTCGCAAAGCAGGGGAGAGGGCCTGGGGGCCCGCGCTACCCAGACGGCCTCTGCATAGACCTCGAGGAACGCCTCGGGGTCGGCCGCGCCGTGGTACCGCGGTAGCAGCGCTGGTGTTAACCTTGGCGGCCACCGCACATGTCGCAAAGCAGGGGAGAGGGCCTGGTGTCAGGACCCCGATCCTAAGTCACACCAATCTAGATGTAACACGTCATATCACTTTGCGGCCTCACGCACGGTAACCCCACGGGTGCCACCTTACCTGGCCCGGGACCGTTTGCGCATTTTGGCACACGTATATGACAGTGTCGCTAGCATCCATATGACAGAGAACTCGGGCCGACATGGCTAGTTATAAACCAAAAGTGGCACTAGATTACAGAGACAGGCATCCATGACCCAGCAACGAACGTGTCGGTCATCAACGTATGAACCCAAGTCGTAGCAAGCTACATGGACTTAAAGGAACAACGCGTGACATTTCCCCTAAGGGACCGACACAGGAACGAAGAAGGACACATGCCGGCCAGCCTACGTGTTCCGAGCAGTAGCAAGCTACCAAGGCTCATTGGAATCACTAGGAGGCATTTCCCTGTAAGGTAGGCTACCAAAGGAAAACAACTAGGTGTCGGATCCCACACATACCAAGCATTTCAACCATACACACAATATGCTCAATATGTGCAAATACAACATTGCATCACAACAGAACTCTATGACTCAAAGTACTTTATTTAAAAGGCTCCAAGAGCCATACATAACATATCCATACAGATAGGGGTCACATGACCCAACACTCAAGTCATACAGTCATACAAGCACAAGCGGAAGCTACATGTCTGAGTACAGACAACTTAGAAAATAAAACAGGCTTGGTGTAGCCTGACTATCTACAAGGCCCTTCACAAGCTCCAGATCTCCGTCTGGGTGTCAAGCTACTCGTCGACGTCAACGTCTATGTAGAACCCATCAGCAGGGGCAGGGTTCTCCTCTACAACAGTTATTAAGCAAACATGAGTACAAAGGTACTCAGCAAGTCTTACCACAGAACCTATCATACATGCAACATTATCAAAGGGGGTAGTGGAGTTTATAGCAGAAAGCCAGCTTTGACTCTTGGCTAATCTATACTACAACTCTCAACGGATTGCAAGATGTTATTACGAACACGAGTCCTCTACTCATCACAACAATACACTACCGGGGATACTCTTCCGTCATCCTACGGAAGGGCCATCCACGGCACTCACACTTATCTTGAGGCTTTTAGTAGTATCCATCAACTTGTCTATGAACTGTAAGAGTAACCAAGTAGTCCGTACCGCGAACAACGGCTATTCGAATAGATTGTTAACCCTGCAGGGGTGTACCTCTTCACACATGCTTCCACCACTTATCGCCGTTTACTCGGCGTGTACTCGGCAACCTTCAAGCGGAAGCGCAGCGAGGGTGTCGGCCATGACCTGACTAACTACTCAAGTCTCTCGTCCAGGTTTATCGCCTATTTGAGTTCCATCCGTGGGGAGATCCGGCCGGGGTGTCGCTCACGGCCCCAAACGATGTGTACAGGGTTCCCGAGTCACCAAACGGGCAACCGGTACACCGTGCCACGTACCTGTCGCATCACAACCCACCCCGAGGGTCAGCGTTGTGCACGACCTCCAGTAAGCTATGAACACCAGAAACTAGTTGCAACTCCTGGACAGAGATCGAGGGTAATTAATAAGCCGAGAGGGTCAATTAAGAATCCCAATGTGTGGTAGTCGCTGTAACTTGAACCACACATACAGATCTCGGGTCCTATGGACGATTCCAATGAAACAACCCACCATGTACTCCTACATGGCCTTTCATCGATACCTTTACCAAGCGTATTCCACACCTCCTTCTCTTTATCGGTACGATCATTTCACTCTGATCCATCACCCAGATGAACCAGACCAGACACAACTCTAAGCATAGCAGGCAACATAAATAAATAGCATGGTGGATCACACATCACATGGCTCAATCAACTCCTACACATGCTAGTGGGTTTCAACTATTTACTGTGGCAATGACAGGTCATGCAAGGGAATAGGGTTCAACTACCGCAGCAAGTAGCAGTTCACACGCTGTTGCCTTAATGCATAAAAGAGAGCAGGAGCAAGAAGATTGGGTTTGTATCGGAATGATCAATGATTGCTTGCCTGACAAAGTGGTTGTCGGGTACTGCTCTCCAACTGGATACGCATCAGTATCCTCGGGAGCAGGACCTAACACAGAGAATACCGGCGATACAATCATAAACAAACAAGTGCAACAGTATGATGCATGCTTATGACATGGCAAGATGCATGTGTTTTGGATAATGCAACTATAACTAGAAGGCTTTGAGCCTAATTGAATCAAAGATTCAAATTGGCACTTTAGTTATTATTTAAATAAGTGCATTATCATGTTTTAATGTATACAGCAAGGTTAACTTGCTCAAACATGCATGAAACCGGTGCCATTGGAAAGATTGGATTTTTCTGATCATTTTTCATATATAAATCTTTTCCATCTGAGCTACTGTTGAATTTCTATGATTTTTTGAAGTTTAGGCATTTTCTGGAATTTTCCTGAATTATTCTTAAATCTAAAAATCCCAGAAAATCCTTTACCGCGTCAGCATGACATCATGCTGACGTTAGTCAGTCAACAGGAGCTAGTCCAAGTCAAACCTGACCGGTGGGTCCCTCATGTCAGTGTCTCAGGAGCTAATTCCGGTCAAAACTAGGGTTGACTGGGTTTGACTAAGCAAAGGGGCCCACTGTCAGTGACTGTGGTGATTAATCTAATTACTGTTAGCTCCTAATTAACAGGCCACATCAGCCCGCCGGAGTTTTGCCGGCGGCGACCATTTCGCTCGGCGGTGACTCGTCGGAATCCTTGTTCCGGCAACCATTTGTCGCGCGGATGGGCTCTGTGTGTTCCTGGTGATGCACCGCATCCAACGGTGCCACTGGTTTGTCGATTGGTCGCCGGAGTCAACGGCGACGAGCTCATCCACGGCGGTGCTCGCACGGAGTTGGCCGGGATGGTGTTGTGGTGCACGGTAGGAGGAGTTAAAGCTGGCATTAGCTTGCTGGTGATCTACTGATCCTAATGGCGTGCTCAGCCACGAGGCACGGTGCTTGTGGCCACGGCGGCGAGTTGGCCGGCGGCGGTGATCTTCGGTCAGCAAGGGGGCGGCGGCTACAAGTCATAATCAAGCCCGTGGAGAGAGGGGTTCGAAGCGTGAGCTCACAGCGGTCGCATAGGGCGTCGAAGCGAGCTCGGGGAAGGTCGGACGGCGGCGTACGGGCGGCGGCGATCTCCGGTGCCGAAGGTTGAAGACGACGGCGGGGAGGGCGTTGCGGGGCTTCTGGCGTCGTGTGCGTCGGTGAGGAGCTTCGGGGCGATGCGGCGGAGCTAATGGTGCGTCGGGGAGGCGAGGGAGTGGCGTAGGGCGCGGTGGCAGCGATCGACGGCGACGAGCTCGCTCGGTGGAGCTCGGCGGAGGGGAGAGATGAGGGGGAAAGACACAGGGGAGAGGGGAAACGGTCGAGGGGTCTGCGTGGCGTCGTCCAGGTCCATCCAGAGGGTCGAAGGGCCAGCCAGGCAGGCAGGAGGTGGCCGGCGCGTCGGCGGCGCTCGCCACCGAGCTGCTTCGTGCGCTGGCACGGCGAAGAAGACGGGGATGCCCCTGGTGGGCTGGGCCATCTGGGCCAGCAGGTAAGTGGGCTCAGGTAAGTCTGCTTCTTCCTATTTTTTTCTATTTACTTTCTGTTTCATTTCTTTTGCAACTTTGTTGAATTAAATAAAATGCCAGAACATTTTTATAACTCATAAAACTAGTCATGCCCACTGTATATATTATAAACAGTATGGAACATTATAGTTTATGATTATTTGAGCATTTAAAATATTTTATAGCATTTAAATGCCCAAATTCAAATACCATATGATTTAATCCAGAGCCCTTAGATGTCCTAGAAAATTGTGCACCATTTTTAGCAAAGGTTTGAGACCAAGGCAGAAATGATGAACATTTTTGAAGGGCATTTTGGGTACATTGGAAAATATTTTATCAAACCCTAGTTGTTAGAAGAGGGGTGCTGGGGTTTCTGTCATTCCCATTTCAAGTTTCTGTGATAAATAAACATGATGCACACTCTAGCTAGCCCTAGTGAAAGTGCTAAACTAGGGATGTGACAACTCACCCCCACTTAAAAGAATCGCGTCCCGAGATTCGGGTTCCTCCGGAAAGAGGGTGGGGTACTCAAGTCGAAGACGATCCTCCCTTTCCCAAGTAGCTTCACTCTCGGAATGATGTGACCATTGAACCTTGAGAAACTTGATATTGTGGCGTCGAGTGGTGCGCTCGGTTTGATCAAGAATACGGACGGGGTATTCTCGATATGTGAGATTGTCTTGGAGATCAAGCGTTTCGTGGTCCACTCCGCGGATAGGATCCGAGAAGCAACGCCTGAGTTGAGATACGTGGAACACGTCATGAACTCTGGATATGTGCGGAGGTAGTTCCAATTGGTAGGCAACTTCTCCTCGTTTGGCAAGATTGCGAAAAGGACCGATGTAACGAGGGGCCAATTTGCCTTTGATACCGAAGCGATGGGTTCCCTTAAGAGGGGTAACCCGAAGGTAAGCCTTATCGCCGACTTCAAAAGTCACAGCCTTATGATGGCTATCATATTGGCTCTTCTGGCGAGACTGGGCTATTTTCAATCTCTCACGAACGATGCGAACTTGCTCTTCTGCTTCCTGGATCATATCCGGGCCAAAGAATTGTCTTTCCCCGGTTTCTGACCAGTTAAGAGGTGTTCGACACCTTCGTCCATATAGAACTTCGAAGGGAGCTTTACCCAAGCTGGCTTGATAACTATTGTTATAAGCGAATTCGGCAAATGGAAGACACTTTTCCCATTCCATACCGAAAGAAATGATAGAGGCTCGAAGCATGTCTTCCAGAATTTGATTTACTCGTTCCACTTGACCACTTGACTGGGGATTGAAGGCAGTACTGAAAGAGACATGAGTTCCCATAGCATTCTGGAAACTTTCCCAAAATCGTGAAGTGAAAATACTTCCACGGTCTGAGTTAATCTCCAACGGCACACCATGGAGTGTTACTATCCGAGAGACATACAAGTCTGCTAGCTGGCTAGCGGTAATACTCTCTCGAACAGGCAGGAAATGAGCTACTTTAGAGAGGCGGTCGATAACGACGAAGATAGCATTATTCCCTTTCCTGGTCCTGGGAAACCCGGTAATGAAGTCCATACTGACTTTGTCCCATTTCCATTCAGGAATAGCTAAAGGTTGAAGGGTGTCAGCAGGCCGTTGATGCTCTGCTTTAACTCGACGACAAACGTCGCAGTTAGCAATGAATTGAGCGATTTCTCTCTTCATCCTAGTCCACCAGAATCTCTGACGTAAATCCTGATACATTTTGGTACTACCGGGATGAATTGTGAGAGGAGATTCATGAGCCTCCTTAAGAATCATTTGTCGTAGTTGTTGTTTCTTGGGTACCACCAAGCGGTTCTCGAAGTACACAACACCTCGATCATCCACATAGAAACTCTTAGCAACTCCGCTAGCAATGTTCTCCTTGATCGGAGATATGCCTTTATCATACCGCTGGGCAACTATGATTTGATCCATAAGGGTAGGTTTCGCCACCAAGGTGGAAAGGAACCCTCGAGGAACAATGTGAAGGTTAAGCTTACGAAATTCCTCGTGGAGAAGTGGTTGCCCTTGTTGTAACATGAAGTTGTTACAATAAGACTTACGACTTAGTGCATCAGCCATGACATTGGCCTTCCCAGGGGTGTAAGTGATTCCTAAGTCGTAATCTGTAAGCAACTCAACCCAACGTCTTTGCCTGAGATTTAGATCCGGTTGGGTGAAGATATACTTCAAGCTTTGATGATCAGTGAAGATTTCACAGCGATTACCAAGGAGGTAATGTCGCCATGTTTTGAGTGCATGGACTACAGCTGCAAGCTCTAGATCATGTGTAGGATAGTTATCCTCATGTGGACGCAACTGTCGAGATGCGTATGCAATCACTTGACGATCTTGCATGAGTATGCAACCTAGTCCTTGTCGGGAGGCGTCGCAATAGATTATAAAACCCTTGGAAAAGTCTGGTGGTACCAGTACAGGTGCAGATGTCAGGCGTATTTTCTGTTCCTGAAAACTGGACTCGCACTGTGGGGTCCACTCAAACTTTTTATCTTTCTTGAGGAGTTCGGTTAGAGGTTTAGCAACCTTGGAGAAATTCTCGACGAAGCGTCGGCAATAGCTCGCTAGGCCAAGAAAACTCCTAACTTGCTTGACCGATTCAGGGGGAGTCCAATCAAGGACGGCTTGAACTCGCTCGGGATTGACAGCAATACCCTTGCCAGAGATCACATGACCTAGATAGGTTACTTCCGGCAACCAAAATTTACATTTGGAGAATTTGGCATAAAGGCGGTGCTCTCAAAGTTTCGTCAATACCTGCCTTAAATGCTCAGCATGATCTTCCTTGTTCTTGGAGTAGATGAGTATATCATCGAGGTATACCACGACGAATTTATCCAAGTACTCCATGAATATAGAATTCATGAGCCGGGAGAAGGTGGCTGGGGCATTGGTTAATCCGAAGGACATGACGGTGTACTCGTATTGGCCATAACGAGTAACAAAAGCCGTTTTAGGAATGTCCCCGTTCTTGATTTTGATTTGATGGTAACCCAACCTCAAATCCATCTTAGAGAAGACTGAGGATCCAGGGAGCTGATCATACAGGTCGTTGATCCTGGGAAGCGGATACTTGTTCTTTATGGTGACCAGATTGACAGGTCGGTAATCTACAACCATCCGCTTCGTTCCATCCTTCTTCTTGACGAAGAGGACGGGGCAAGCCCAAGGGGAAGAACTAGGACGGATGAAGCCTTTTTGCAAGGACTCATCGAGTTGTTTCTTAAGCTCAGCTAATTCTAGTGGTGCCATCTTATAAGGTCTCCTAGAGATTGGGACAGTTCCTGGGATAAGATCTATCACAAACTCGACATCTCTGTCAGGTGGAATTCCTGGCAGTTCTTCTGGAAAAACATCCGGAAAGTCACGGACTACCGGGATATCTTCGAGTTCTGGTAGAGGGCTGGCATTAAGAGAGTAGTGCTGACGTTCAGCCATTCGGGTCAAGACATTGACTATCTTGCCGGATGGGTGTGTTAGTTGAACGGTCCTAGTGTAGCAATCAATCTTGGCGTAATGAGTTGTCATCCAATCCATACCGAAAATGATGTTTATGTCCGAGGACTTGAGAGCGATTAGCGATGCAAGGAAAACAAGTCTATCGACAAGGATTTCATTTCCATGGCTTACCCTAGAGGTTTGCCACTTTGAACCAGGAGTTTGAATAACCATGGAAGTAGGCATGTCACAAAAAGTCATGTTGTGCAATCGAGCATAGCTCTAAGATATGAACGAATGGGATGCTCCAGTATCGAAAAGAACAGATGCCGGATGGCAGTTAACGAGAAGCGTACCAAGGACGACGTTAGGATCCTCATAAGCTTCCTCGGCAGAGACATAGTTGACATGACCACGTGCAGTGGGGATTGGCTTGACATAATTCACCTTGCCGGTTGGCTTACCACGGTCAACTGGTTTTCCTGGTTGATTCTGAGGACACTCACGCATGTAATGCCCCGGTTCTCCACACTTGAAGCAGGTCACAGTGTTAGTACGTGGAGCAAAGTTGGAAGGTGGTCCTCCATAGGTCTTAGCAGGTGCAAACTGTTGAGTTGGGCGAGGCGCCTCATAGGATGGCCTCGGTGTGTACTTGGGTGGCAGAGCAGTGTTGGGAACCCACACACGGCGCTTGTGAGAGCCAGAGCCGGATGAGGAACCAAAGTCTCGAGTATGCTTGCCGGTGGCCTCGAAGTCGGTCTGGCCCGTTTCAGCACTGATAGCCTTGTTTACCAACTTCTGGAAGGAAGTGCACTCGTGCAGACGTAGATCTCAGCGGAGTTCAGGGCTGAGTCCCTTGCGGAACCTCGCCTGCTTCTTGGCATCGGTGGATACTTCCTCAGGTGCATAGCATGCCAAGTTGCAAAACTCACGACTATAGCCATCCACAGTTAACCGGCCCTGGGTGAAGTTGCAGAATTCCTCCCACTTGCTATCCATGAGACCTTCCGGAATGTGATGTTCACGGAATGCCTCACTGAACTCAACCCAGGTAGTGATTTGGCCAGCAGGACGCATGGCTTCAAAGTTTTCCCACCAAAGACTGGCAGGGCCCTCAAGATGGTAGGCGGCGTAGGTAACCTTGCCAGCTTCGGCCACACGGGCAGAGTGTAGCTTGTGGGTGATACTATGTAGCCAGTCATCCGCATCCAGAGGTTCAGTGGAGTGATGGAACTTCGGTGGGCACATCTTGATAAAGTCATTGATTGGCACCACGTCATTCCTCTGACGGAACCCAGTGTTCTGCTCTATGCGTTCCAGCAGACGGTTGGTCTCTCTCTTGTTCCGTTCTGCCTCGAGCATAACTTCCGCCAAGGAGGGTGGCTGGGGCAGATTCCCATCTCTAGCCCCACTAGCCTCACCCTGCTCCTGAGCAGCAGGAGTGTTGCGAGTGTTGACCATCCTAGGAAAACAAAACAACGGTTTAGACAAGGCCGGCAAAAATTTGACATAGAAGTGCAGAATGTAATGGATGACACGGAATGCAGAGATGTTCATCCGTACGACATGGTAATATAGAAACTGCTATATATACACCAGTGGTCATACACACCATACATAGTTTAGTACAAGCCAAGGCTAAAGTACAACTGCGGTGAAAGACGATACATCCCATCAGAGGCATTCCAAGCTCCTATACATTATTTAACTACACCTCCGGAACTTAGTACACACTAAGTCATATTCGACAAGACGCGCAAGACTGTGGAAATACAACTACTACAGTACTACTACCTCCACGGTCTAGCTCAGACATTCCCGTAGTAATCTTCGTAAAGATTACCACCGTAGCCTGGGAGTGGAACAGACGGATCTTGAAACTCGCGAGCGCTCGAAGGCTGTGGACCATAGGGACATGGATGTGGCCTCGGTCCCGATGCTGGTGGTAACCGACGCCCATGTGGAGGTGTAATACCCCCAACGTCACGCCAATCCATGCGATCAGGCAGACGAGTCCGCACGGGGTACAAATCCCGCATGTCCAGATATCCGGCGTGCACGGCAGGTGCAAGCCGTGTCAAAGTAGTCCAGTGGGCGGCTCGAGTGTTACACAGCTCCATTCGGAGGGCACGGACCTCACGGTCCCTATCCTCCAGCATCTGAACAGTGGTCTGAAGCAGCGGCTCTTCATGAGCAGCATCAGTATACAGGCCAGTGTAGTAGCCTTCCTCTCCGGGAAGTGAGGCTGGCATGTAACAGAACTGAGTGTTCAGCAACAGGGCATGCCTAGCCCGGAGAATGGTCATCATCGAATAGGCAGCATCCTGCACTGCCATCTCAATGGTAACCCCGAGTCCATAAGACCAATGGATGGGGTCGTTAGCTCCAGGATATGAGGGGTATATCAGGACTGTGCAGAAATACTGACTCTGATTGAAATGCCGGTACTGTTCCTCCACGGTATACTCAGGATACCAGCGATAACCGGTCTCAGTCAGCACACGGACTAGCATGGCCGTGTGACCGGGCACATTGATGCACCGAGTCAAACGGACCACTTGGTGAGGGATGCGGCCAGACATCTGAAACACGAAGTAATGCAAAGGCATTAGTGTTTCTGGAAGAAATCGGGCAGCATAACAACTGTAAATGCTCAAACAAAGATTTGAGACATCATACAAATGATAGCATAGCCACTCAACAATTCCATATCAAGGTTCCGGGTCCAACAATCATCATACTAGAAAGGATAGAAACTGAATTGAGGCTTGAAACCAACAATCCGAAGAGTCTACGGATTAGTAACACGTGAACCTAGTAAGGATAAGAGGCCAAGTCCTAAATCCCCGTAGGAAGAATAGACTGACTCAGATCAGAAGGGCATAGGGTAAAGGAGTAAAAAGAGCCTTACGTTCCCTTCCACAATCAATTCCCCTACATATAACTAAGAATTTTTCTAGACTCAACATCGACCAGTTTGGCTTGAGAAACCTACAGGCAGTCCAGCTCTGATGCCAACGCTGTCAGGACCCCGATCCTAAGTCACACCGATCTAGCTGTAACACGTCATATCACTTTGCGGCCTCACGCACGGTAACCCCACGGGTGCCACCTTACCTGGCCCGGGACCGTTTGCGCATTTTGGCACACGTATATGACAGTGTCGCTAGCATCCATATGACAGAGAACCCGGGCCGACATGGCTAGTTATAAACCAAAAGTGGCACTAGATTACAGAGACATGCATCCATGACCCAGCAACGAACGTGTCGGTCATCAACGTATGAACCCAAGTCGTAGCAAGCTACATGGACTTAAAGGAACAACGCGTGACATTTCCCCTAAGGGACAGACACAGGAACGAAGAAGAACACATGCCGACCAGCCTACGTGTTCCGAGCAGTAGCAAGCTACCAAGGCTCATTGGAATCACTAGGAGGCATTTCCCTGTAAGGTAGGCTACAAAAGGAAAACAACTAGGTGTCGGATCCCACACATACCAAGCATTTCAACCATACACACAACATGCTCAATATGTGCAAATACAACATTGCAGCACAACAGAACTCTATGACTCAAAGTACTTTATTTAAAAGGCTCCAAGAGCCATACATAACATATCCATACAGATAGGGGTCACATGACCCAACACTCAAGTCATACAGTCATACAAGCACAAGCGGAAGCTACATGTCTGAGTACAGACAACTTAGAAAATAAAACAGGCTTGGTGTAGCCTGACTATTTACAAGGCCCTTCACAAGCTCCAGATCTCCATCTGGGTGTCAACCTACTCGTCGACGTCAACGTCTATGTAGAACCCATCAGCAGGGGCAGGGTTCTCCTCTGCAGCAGTTATTAAGCAAACATGAGTACAAAGGTACTCAGCAAGTCTTAGCACAGAACCTATCATACATGCAACATTATCAAAGGGGGCAGTGGAGTTCATAGCAGAAAGCCAGCTTTGACTCTTGGCAAACCTATACTACAACTCTCAACGGATTGCAAGATGTTATTACGAACACGAGTCCTCTACTCATCACAACAATACACTACCGGGGATCTTCTTCCGTCATCCTACGGATGGGCCATCCACGGCACTCACACTTATCTTGAGGCTTTTAGTAGTATCCATCAACTTGTCTATGAACTGTAAGAGTAACCAAGTAGTCCGTACCGCGAACAACGGCTATTCGAATAAATTGTTAACCCTGCAGGGGTGTACCTCTTCACACACGCTTCCACCACTTATCGCCGTTTACTCGGCGTGTACTCGGCAACCTTCAAGCGGAAGCCCAGCGAGGGTGTCGGCCACGACCTGACTAACTACTCAAGTCTCTCGTCCAGGTTTATCGCCTATTTGGGTTCCATCGGTGGGGAGATCCGGCCGGGGTGTCGCTCACGGCCCCAAACGATGTGTACAGGGTTCCCGAGTCACCAAACGGGCAACCGGTACACCGTGCCACGTACCTGTCGCATCACAACCCACCCCGAGGGTCAGCGTTGTGCACGACCTCCAGTAAGCTATAAACACCAGAAACTAGTTGCAACTCCTGGACAGAGATCGAGGGTAATTAATAAGCCGAGAGGGTCAATTAAGGATCCCAATGTGTGGTAGTAGCTGTAACTTGAACCACACATACAGATCTCGGGTCCTATGGACGATTCCAATGAAACAACCCACCATGTACTCCTACATGGCCTTTCATCGATACCTTTACCAAGCGTATTCCACACCTCCTTCTCTTTATCGGTACGATCATTTCACTCTGATCCATCACCCAGATGAACCAGACCAGACACAACTCTAAGCATAGCAGGCAACATAAACAAATAGCATGGTGGATCACACATCACATGGCTCAATCAACTCCTACACATGCTAGTGGGTTTCAACTATTTACTGTGGCAATGACAGGTCATGCAAGGGAATAGGGTTCAACTACCGCAGCAAGTAGTAGTTCACACGCTGTTGCCTTAATGCATAAAAGAGAGCAGGAGCGAAAAGATTGGGTTTGTATCGGAATGATCAATGATTGCTTGCCTGACAAAGTGGTTGTCGGGTACTGCTCTCCAACTGGATACGCATCAGTATCCTCGGGAGCAGGACCTAACACAGAGAATACCGGCGATACAATCATTAAACAATAAAGTGCAACAGTATGATGCATGCTTATGACATGGCAAGATGCATGTCTTTTGGCTAATGCAACTATAACTAGAAGGCTTTGAGCCTAATTGAATCAAAGATTCAAATTGGCACTTTAGTTATTATTTAAATAAGTGCATTATCATGTTTTAATGTATACAGCAAGGTTAACTTGCTCAAACATGAATGAAACTAGTGCCATTGGAAAGATTGGATTTTTCTGATCATTTTTCATATATAAATCTTTTCCATCTGAGCTACTGTTGAATTTCTATGATTTTTTGAAGTTTAGGCATTTTCTGGAATTTTCCTGAATTATTCTTAAATCTAAAAATCCCAGAAAATCCTTTACCGCGTCAGCATGACATCATGCTGACGTCAGTCAGTCAACAGGAGCTAGTCCAAGTCAAACCTGACCGGTGGGTCCCTCATGTCAGTGTCTCAGGAGCTAATTCCGGTCAAAACTAGGGTTGACTGGGTTTGACTATGCAAAGGGGCCCACTGTCAGTGACTGTGGTGATTAATCTAATTACTGCTAGCTCCTAATTAACAGGCCACGTGAGCCCGCCGGAGTTTGGCCGGCGGCGACCAATTCGCACGGCGGTGACTCGTCGGAATCCTTGTTCCGGCAACCATTTGTCGCGCGGATGGGCTCTGTGTGCTCCTGGTGATGCACCGCATCCAACGGTGCCACTGGTTGGTCGATTGGTCGCCGGAGTCGACGGCGACGAGCTCGTCCGCGGCGGTGCTCGCATGGAGTTGGCCGGGATGGTGTTGTGGTGCACGGTAGGAGGAGTTAAAGCTGGCATTAGCTTGCTGGTGATCTACTGATCCTAATGGCGTGCTCAGCCACGAGGCACGGTGCTTGTGGCCACGGCGGCGAGTTGGCCGGCGGCGGTGATCTTCGGTCAGCAAGGGGGCGGCGGCTACAAGGCATAATCGAGCCCGCGGAGAGAGGGGTTCGAAGCGTGAGTTCACAGCGGTCGTAGAGGGCGTCGAAGCGAGCTCGGGGAAGGTCGGACGGTGGCGTACGACCGGCGGCGATATCCGGTGCCGAAGGTTGAAGACGACGGCGGGGAGGGCGTTGCGGGGCTTCTGACGTCGTGTGCGTCGGTGGGGAGCTTCGGGGCGATGCGGCGGAGCTAATGGTGCGTCGGGGAGGCGAGGGGGTGGCGTAGGGCGCGGTGGCAGCGATCGACGGCGACGAGCTCGCCCGGTGGAGCTCGGCGGAGGGGAGAGAGGAGGGGGAAAGACACAGGGGAGAGGGGAAACGATCGAGGGGTCTGCATGGCATCGTCGAGGTCCATACAGAGGGTCGAAGGGCCAGCCAGGCAGGCAGGAGGTGGCCGGCGCGTTGGCGGCGCTCGCCACCGAGCTGCTTCGTGCGCTGGCACGAGGAAGAAGACGGGGATGCCCCTGGTGGGCTGGGCCGTCTGGGCCAGCAGGTAAGTGGGCTCAGGTAAGTCTGCTTCTTCCTATTTTTTTTCTCTTTACTTTCTGTTTCATCTCTTTTGCAACTTTGTTGAATTAAATAAAATGCCAGAACATTTTTATAACTCATAAAACTAGTCATGCCCACTGTATATATTATAAACAGTATGGAACATTATAGTTTATGATTATTTGAGCATTTAAAATATTTTATAGCATTTAAATGCCCAAATTCAAATACCATATGATTTAATCCAGAGCCCTTAGATGTCCTAGAAAATTGTGCACCATTTTTAGCAAAGGTTTGAGACCAAGGCAGAAATGATGAACATTTTTGAAGGGCATTTTGGGTACATTGGAAAATATTTTATCAAACCCTAGTTGTTAGAAGAGGGGTGCTGGGGTTTCTGTCATTCCCATTTCAAGTTTCTGTGATAAATAAACATGATGCACACTCTAGCTAGCCCTAATGCAAGTGCTAAACTAGGGATGTGACACTGGGGGCCCGCGCCACCTCCAAGCACGGCCAGCGGGCCAGCGGGTGGTGCGATGCCTGCCATGGTCGAAGTGTCACAGCCCTATATCAGTCCTTGCTTGTTTTCGCTTGGTCTTCATGTCTTCATGTCTATTCTTCTCAGGAAACTGGAAATGGGGATGTTCAAACCCTAGCACCAGATGAATTCAACTAGGGTGAAGAATAAAATCATTTCCAATGACCAAAATGCCTTCATCAATGTTTGATAATTTTGGCAAGGCTTTGAGACCAAACAAAAATTAGTGAACATTTTTGTGGAATATTTTGGGCACTGATTTAAATCATACCTTATTTGCATTTGGGCATTTAAATTTTATATATTATTTTAAATGTCCAAATATTCATGAACTGAAATGTTTAATGTTGGAATTAATCCAAACAGTGGCCACAACCAGTCTCATGATTTTTGGAAATGCCCTGGCATTTTTAATAAAGCCAAAACAATACAGAAAATAGAAAACAGAAAGTTTTAGAAAAGAGAGAGAGAGAAGGACTTACTTGGCGCTCACCTGGCCCACCTCCTGTAGCCGGCCCAGCTGCAGGACCGGCCCACCACGGGCAGCACTGTCTTCCTCCTCCTACCAGGAGGAGAAGCAGCTGCTTGCCCGGTGCACAGCCGGCCGCGGCCACGTCTCCCCGCCACCTCCTGCTCCGTTGGCCCTCCTCGACCCCCCTGGAGACGCCACGCACGCCCCCCAGGGCTCTCTCACTCTCGCTCGATCTCTCTCCCCTCTCCTGGCTCTCTCCCCCGCGCAATCGAACGGAGTCGTCGCCGCCGACGAGCTCCCCCACGGCCACAGCCATCTCCGAGCCTCTCCGACGCGCCCCCGAGCTCCGCCGTGATGCCCTGGTCCTCTCCTCCGAGCCACATGACGCCGGACGCCCTGGGGCGCCGTCGTCGACGCCATCTCCACCCTCTGCAATGATGGCCATCGTCGACCGATTCATCGTCACCAGGCCATCCTCGAGCCCGTTGAGATCACCGACGACCCCGCCGTGAGCTCCTCTACCAAATCCCTCTCTCCCTGCCGTCGTTTTCCTCCTCTAGCCCCGCTGTCCACCGGAGCCGAGAGCTCGTCGCCGCCGTTCATGTCACCGCCGCGGCCACAGCTGCTGCCGCTCGCGTCCGAACCCATAAACGAGCTCTGCACACGCCTAGGAGACGAACACCACCACTAGTTCCCCCTCCCGTGCTCTGTGGCGCCATGTTCATCGACGCCCGAGCTCCGGCCACCGCCGCGCTGCTCGCCGTCGTCGTTTCCTGCCGCCCCAGGCCCGGCGACCACCATCGTTGGATGCGCGGGAGCGCCAGCAAGCCGTAGCTTCAATCCGCGCCTCGAATGGTGCCCTGTGGGCGTTTTCCGATGCGCCCGCCGTCTCGGCACTCGCCGGCGGCGAGCCGCCAGCCAGTTTGACCCGCCTGACCAGGGGTTTGACTCCCCCTGAGTCACTGACTCGTGGGGCCGGCTTCTGTTTAATTAGTTTAGGTTTTTAGGTTAAGTGCTAACCACCTAATTAATTAACCCCTAGTGCCACTGCCATGTGGGCCCCATGCCCGTTTAGTTTAATTTAATTTTTGTGTTAGTTTAGTTCTTAACCCAGTGGGACCCACACGTTAGAGTTGACTTTGCTGACGTGGCCGTTGATTGGACCCACATGTCTGTGACTCAAGCCTGCAGTGAGAGACTGACCAATGGGACCCACTGGTCAGGTTTGGCCTGGACCAGCCCCTGTTGACTGCTGACATCACAATGACGTCATCCTTACGCAGTAAGTGTTTTCTGGAATTTAAAATAAATCATAAATGATTTATTTATTTCAGAAAATAGCCAAAACTTCTAAAATCACAGAAAATAATCTATAACTCCAATGAAAACAATTTATATATGAAAAATGATCAGAAAAATGCAAGGAATCTGTTTATGGCATTTTCATGCATGTTTGAACATGGTAAACCTGCTTTTCAGGTCAAATCAATTAACTGACATTTAAATAATCACATATGGAGTTTGAATTTGAACCTTTGGTTCAAACCAACTTCATTTAATATGGTTGCTAGTTGCATTAGCTCAATCAACATCATATTGCCATGTCATGATCATGCATCATATTGTCGCATTGCATTGATTGTGTTCTCTCTTGTTTGCCGGTGTTTGTCCCCATTCAGTAGACTTGTTCCGACGCTGTGATCGATGACATAGATGAAGAGCTTTACTATCTTCTGAAGTGCCAGGCAAGCAAAAACCCATTGAGCATTCCGATACAATCCCACTCTCTCGCTCTTGCTCTCTTTTACTGCATTAGGACAACAACGCTTCAACTGTTACCTGCTACAGTAGTTGAACCCCTTTCCACTGCATGACCTGTCATTGCCACGGTAAATAGTTGAAACCCACTAGCATGAGTAGGAATTGTTTGAGCCATGTTGTGCTTACTCATTCATGCTTTCTGGTTATGCCTGCTATTGCTTAGAGTTGAGTTAGGTCTGATTCATCGGGGATGAATTGGAATGGTGATGAACATGTCCTAATGTGTGTGAGCTAAGTGTGTGAGCACGATTTGGTAAAGGTAGCAATGAGAGGCCATGTAGGAGTACATGGTGGGTTGTCTCATTGCAGCCGTCCTCAGGAACTGAGTTCTGTGTTGGTTGATCCATGACCAGTTACTACCATACATTGGGCCCGAAACCAATGGACCCTCTCGACTTATTAACAGCCCTTGTCCTCTGTCCAGGATTTGCAACTAGTTTCTGGTGTTTGTAGTTTACTGGAGGTCGTGCACAGCACTGACCCTCGGGGTGGGCTGTGATGCGGCAGGTACGTGGCATGGTGTACCAGTCGCCCGTTTGGTGACTCGGGTACCCTATACACATCGTTTGGGGCCGTGAGCGACACCCAGGCCGGATCTCCCCACGGATGGAACCCAAATAGGCGATAAACCTGGACTAGGGAATTGTGTGGTTAGTCAGGCCGTGGCTGACACCCTCGCTGGGCTTCCGCTAGAAGGTTGCCGAGTACATGTCATGTAAATGGCGGTAAATGGTGAGAGCGTGTGTGAATAAGTACACCCCTGCAGGGTTATATATGATCTATTCGAATAGCCGTGTCCGCGGTAATGGACTTCTGGGTTACCTGTACAGTTCATAGACAAGTGAAAGTGGATACTCTAAAACACGCAAGATAAGCGTCAGTGCTATGGATGGCCTTCTCGTAGGGAGACGGGAGCGGATCCATAGTGGTGTATTGATTGGTGAATATGTGGACTCGTGCGCGCCACCTCAAAAGAGTTACTTGCAGTTGTAGTTCAGGATAGCCACTGAGTCAAAGCTGGCTTGCTGCAGTCAAACTCCACCATCCTTTGTTGATACTGATGCATATGTAGTTAGTTCTCATGTAAGTCTTGCTGAGTGCCTTTGTACTCACGTTTGCTTAATTTATGTTTTTGTAGAGAGACTTCAGTCTCACTAGTGGTTCCGCATGGACTTTGACGTTTAGCTTGTTACCTCAGCTACGATCTTGTACCCTTGGGAGGGTCTTGTAGATAGTCAGGCTTCTCAGCCATTTTCATTTGTAGTTGTCTATACTCAGACATGTTATGCTTCCGTTGCCTGTATGCTCTGTATGTTGGGTCATGTGACCTCTGTTTGTAATAAATGCTATGATGGCTCTTCTGGGCCTTATCTATATGAGTTGTTGAGTTATGTTGTGATGACATGTTGTACAGCACATACTTGCATGTTATGCGTACGTCTAATGTGTATTGCTATGTGTGGGATCCGACACCTAGTTGTTTACCCTTGGTAGCCTATCTTACAGGGAAATGTCTCCTGGTGCTTCCACGGAGCCTTGGTAGCTTGCTACTGCTCCAGAACACTTAGGCTGGCCGGCATGTGTCCTTCTTCGTTCCTGTGTCTGTCCCTTAGGGGAAATGTCACGTGTTGTTCCTTTAATTAATTCCTTGTAGCTTGATACGACTTGGGTTCATACGTTGATGACCGACACGTTCGTTGCTGGGTCATGTTTGCATGTCTCTGTAATTTAGTGCCACTTTTGGTTTATAACTGGTCATGTCAGCATGGGTTCTCTGTCATATGGATGCTAGCGACACTATCATATACGTGTGCCAAAATGCGCAAACGGCCCCGGGCCAGGTAAGGTGGCACCCGTGGGGATACCGTGCGTGAGGCCGGAAAGTTATATGATGTGTTACAGGCTAGACCTGTGTGACTTAGGATCGGGGTCCTGACAGCTTTGGTATCAGAGCCTGACTACCTATAGGATTAGTAAGCCAAACTGGTCGAAGTCGTGTCTAGAAATTCTTTAGCTACATAAGGGAATTGATTGTGGAAGGGAACGTAAGGCTCTTTTTACTCCTTTACCCTATGACCTTCTGATCTGAGTCATCTTCTTTCTTTCTACGGGGATTAAGAACTAGGATTCTCATTCTATTTATCAGGATCACGTTAATGGTGGATTCAACTCTCAGTTCAGCGTCAAGTACTTCTGTGTGTTCAACTGTTAATCTTAGAACCTTGACATTATGATGTTCAGTGGTTAAGCTATATTTGTGCATGAGTCTCAAAAGTATTTTGAGAATTTACAGCCGTTATGCTGTCCGAGTCTTCCCAGGTTTCTAAATAATCTGATGCGATTGCAAATCCCTTCCTCCTGTTCCCGATGCTCCTTTGGGCCAGATTAACCACACTAGTCGTGGTGTTGAGGTACTCCGTTGTCTCGACATACATGTTGGAGTTATTATTATGACCCTGGGTGTTCTAGAGAATCACCCAGTAATCTAGCAATACTTCATATTCCCAGTGTGAAGATTCTGGCCATCATTCTCGGAAGCATCCCGTGATGCCATTTAGTTAGTAAGCCTTCAATTTCTGGGTTCTTGAACCTAAGATTCATTTTACCTACTTCATGTTGGTAGTATTTGCTCGTCCCTTTAGGACATTAGTAACCTTGTGATAGTCTTCAAGGTCCATGGTTATCGTTCTTCCAATACCATGAACCATTATGGCAGAAGTTCTCTTGAACCGAAAGATCACAACCAGAGTTCTCTTGAGTAGTACTCCAATCATATTGTGAATCTGCCAGTCTTACCTTTCTGCATGGGTTATTTGGAAGAAATATGTTGAACTAGTTACACATACTAATCCATGCACCCACAACTCAGAAAGTCATATGTTCCTTTGAGTTGTCCCCTTTTAGTTGTATTATGACCCCCGTCTATCAGTTGATAGTCAGGAGTAGTTGTGCACTCGTGTTCATCGATGCCTTTTACCCTTGTGGTCCGTCAAGCCATTCTATTCTGGAATGACTAGGAGAAACAAACTCCAGTACCTTATCCATATCCAGGATTGGGTCAAAGAAGTTGTACTTCGCAGGTGAAGAATGCTAATCCAGCTTCTAATCTGTTCTATCCTGGAGTATTACCATCCTTATGTCAAGAATGTCATGGGAATTGCACCACCTCCTATGAACTCATGATACAGTGATACCTCTCACCATCGTCGTTCATTCCTCGATCTCCGTGTTGTTGTAACCGGAATACTGACAAGTAAATCGTGATGTGTGTAGTCAATACTCCTAACAACTCCGTTGCCTGGTAGTTAATGGACGGTAATCTCATTCTTAGCATGTTGGATACGGAATCATCATTCTAAGAATGATCGTGCTACCTAGTCCTTATTTCTGGTGCACTCTCTGATCAATGAGTTAGGATTGTGTCAAGCTCTCGCTCTTTTGATCATATCGCCTTGCCCTGAAAAGCAAGATTGTTCTCGGGCTTAGCAACATATCGTTGGTTCGTGATTTTCCGGTTATCTTCCCAAAAGTATCACTAGGTTGTTCCCTGACCAATGCATTGAGCTCATGATCAAGTTGGTTTCATATAAACCACCCCTTCTCCAAGAATCTGTAGTGCATACCCCTGAGCTGGTTGGTCAAGCTAAACAAGAACTTGGAGAGTTGGAAGATGGAAGCTTGTCCGATTTAGTTCGTGTTAAGGAATATCTTATTTGTGTGTTGAGGAGAGATGATATCTATCGATTGATCCTCGTGACCAGTTGTTGGACCTATTGTCTTGCCAAAACATTGATTTGAGTGTGGGCTATCATCAAATCAAATCAGAACCAACGATGTTCTTAATGTTGTCTTAATCATGGGTGTCCCTCAAGCATACCTCATTATATCTCTTGGTCTGACCAATGCTACCACCTTGTTCATATAAATTGTGGAATTCCATCTTCATGGATATCTCGATGACCCATTGTTGAGCCCATCAACATCGTTTATCTTGACCACGATTCATGTTGAACATTTAAGTTGGTATTGGAAACTTTTCAAGCATGGCCTTCGTGTTCCGTTCATGAGGTATATGTTTGGATGAGAGAAGTGATCTCCCCTAATTCACGTGTATTTGATGAAAGTTGCCATCGTGAATTTGAGAAAGCTTGTTTTTACCTCCTCTGGAATCATCCCAACTCAGTCATGCATACGTGCGAAGTATTGTATGGTCTGATAGACTGATCATCTTCATTCCATATGTATCCCTAGCACACCAAGCCACTGATTGATTTGTTCAAGAAAAAGAAGTCTGTTGTGCTCATCCTAGGTCATGCACATGACTTCGCTATCTTCAATGATGATTCCCAATCTAAACTCGGTAGTATTTTATTATAAGACTACCATGTGATCATGCTTGTCTGGGACAACATGTTCACAGGTACGTAGCAGAACTAGCTCATGTTTTGGAGCTTGCTATCGTAGTTCACTCCCCGAGAATCTCGCAACGCCGTCTCGTCGGTTTGTGTTGCAAACTTCCATTTTTTCTTCTAGACTCGATGAGTCTGGAATATCCCGACACCAATCAGAACTGAATCTCAGGCAGATATGATGGTTGGAGCATTTTCCAAGAATTATAATATTGGTCTCTCAATAATCGGTAAAGTGGATCTCGTGGCCAACACACCCAGCCGGAAGACCTATTGTTGTAGTATCTTGATTGAAGAAGTTGGCCACGTCCCCATAAGGACTTTGTAGGATTGACTCCCTAGTTGTTCCTTATGGATTTTTGTGCTCCTGAAGTCTGACCTTTTACTTGATGTTCTAGGGACCAAACCATTTTAATAAATGGGTTGTGCTAGCACATCAAGGAGAACATTAGAAGCGGAGTGCTAAATGTCTTTCGGTCGATCATCCAGATTTTGCCCCTTGACCCCGCTAAGGTCAAATCTAAGAAAGCGTTATCTCCCTTTGCATCTGCATCGTCCATCGCTATTCATCATGGTCGTATGTTGTGTTGTCAGCACCATTGGCACGGATAATGGTAAAACCTTGATGATGATGGAAATGCTCAAGTTCTTGAGAGCACGCACAAGCACTAGGTGCTATCACTGGCACTAACCAGGATTGCTCCCAGTGCTCTTGCTTATGCTATAACCTCTCAAAGAGTAGATTCACTCTCTACTGTTGGGTTTCTTCCCAGTTACCAGAATCATTCCCAGCAATTGCATTTGGTCCCCAGCTTGCACCCACCATTGTGCCATTACCATGGCTGCCCTTCTCAGCACTCGCTCCTCATGATCATTTTCAGAAGTGGTCCTACCATGGTTCCCATCCATTTCCGATGATAAGTAAAATCATCCCTTGTGTTGTCTTCAACAAGGTAGTCCACATCATCCATTCTGGCCCGGGAATGTCATTCCTTCGAACTCCGTCAAACGATCGATTGTGTTTGCCTTAGGCTGGTATAGAGAATTTCAATGATCTCTATATCAAAAGTAATTCTTTTTTCCACTTAAGGGGATAATTCTACGAGTCACTATCTCTAAGGTGCCCCGTCGGGTGGTATCGATCACCATCATCTTAGGTGTGGAATTATTGCCACTAAGTGAACCTTCATCGTTTGTTTCACTCCATCCCTTTGGATGTGCGTTCCGTGTCTCAGCTCAAGAGATGTTTCAACGTCTCACTCCATGAGTTGGTATTGAGTTCCTCGATCTTTCAGAAGATCAATTTTGTAGAGTTTCTTTCATTGTCACAGTGTTGGACAAAGACCTCGAAAGCAAGGATGTCAAGATCAACATGATGCAAGAAATCAACATTCCTATGAAGTGCAACCTGGATCATGAAGATCGTGTTAGTGTGGTGTCCCCTCTGTCTTCTTACCTCACGTCCTAAATCTCGGGACGAGATTCTTGTTTAGTGGGGGTGAGTTGTCACAGCCCTAGATCAGTCCTTGCTTGTCTTTGCTTGGTCTTCATGTCTTCATGTCAATCCTTCTCACGTCCTAAATAGTTGAAACCCACTAGCATGAGTAGGAGTTGTTTGATCCATGTTGTGCCTACTCATTCATGCTTTCTGGTTATGCCTGCTATTGCTTAGAGTTGTGTCAGGTCTGATTCATCGGTGATGAATTGGAATGGTGATAAACATGTCCTAATGTGTGTGAGCTAAGTGTGTGAACACGATTTGGTAAAGATAGCGATGAGAGGCCATGTAGGAGTACATGGTGGGTTTTCTCATTGCAGCCGTCCTCAGGAACTGAGTTCTGTGTTGGTTGATCCATGACCAGTTACTACCATACATTGGGCCCGAAACCAATGGACCCTCTCGACTTATTAACTTCCCTTGCCCTCTGTCCAAGAGTTGCAACTAGTTTTTGGTGTTTGTAGTTTACTGGAGGTCGTGCGCAGCGCTGACCCTCGGGGTGGGCTGTGACGCGGCAGGTACATGGCACGGTGTACCGGTCGCCCGTTTGGTGGCTCGGGAACCCTGTACACGTCGTTTGGGACCGTGAGCGACACCCCGGCCGGATCTCCCCACGGATGGAACCCAAATAGGCGATAAACCTGGACTAGGGAATTGTGTGGTTAGTCAGGCCGTGGCCGACACCCTCGCTGGGCTTCCGCTTGAAGGTTGCCGAGTACATGTCATGTAAACGGCGGTAAGTGGTGAGAGCGTGTGTGAAGACGTACACCCATGCAGGGTTATATATGATATATTCGAATAGCCGTGTCCGCAGTAATGGACTCCTGGGTTACCTGTACAGTTCATAGACAAGTGAAAGTGGATACTCTAAAACACGCAAGATAAGCGTGAGTGCTATGGATGGCCTTCTCGTAGGGAGACGGGAGCGGATCCATAGTGGTGTATTGATTGGTGAATATGTGGACTCGTGTGCGCCACCTCAAAAGAGTTACTTGCAGTCGTAGTTCAGGATAGCCACTGAGTCAAAGCTGGCTTGCTGCAGTCAAACTCCACCACCCTTTGTTGATACTGATGCATATGTAGTTAGTTCTGATGTAAGTCTTGCTGAGTACCTTTGTACTCACGTTTTCTTAATTTATGCTTTTGCAGAGAGACTTCAGTCTCACTAGTGGTTCCGCGTGGACTTTGACGTTTAGCTTGTTACCTCAGCTACGATCTTGTACCCTTGGGAGGGTGTTGTAGATAGTCAGGCTTCTCAGCCTTTTTCATTTGTAGTTGTTTGTACTCAGACATGTTATGCTTCCGTTGCCTGTATGTTCTGTATGTTGGGTCATGTGACCTCTGTTTGTAATAAATGCTATGATGGCTCTTTTGGGCCTTATCTATATGAGTTGTTGAGTTATGTTGTGATGCTATGTTGTACAACACATACTTGCATGTTATGCATACGTGTAATGTATATTGCTATGTGTGGGATCCGACACCTAGTTGTTTACCCTTGGTAGCCTATCTTACAGGGAAATGTCTCCTGGTGCTTCCACTGAGCCTTGGTAGCTTACTACTGCTTCGGAACACTTAGGCTGGCCGGCTTGTGTCCTTCTTCGTTCATGTGTCTGTCCCTTAGGGGAAATGTCACGCGTTGTTCCTTTAAGTCCTTTTAGCTTGCTACGACTTGGGTTCATACATTGATGACCGACACATTTGTCGCTGGGTCATGTATGTCTGTCTCTGTAATTTAGTGCCACTTTTGGTTTATAACTGGTCATGTCAGCATGGGTTCTCTATCATATGTAAGCTAGCGACACTATCATATACGTGTGCCAAAATGCACAAACGGTCCCGGGCCAGGTAAGGTGGCACCCGTGGGGACACCGTGCGAGGCCGAAGAGTGATATGATGTGTTACAGGCTAGACCTGTGTGACTTAGGATCGAGGTCCTGACACGAAGGCTGGACGACGAGGATAGAGCGCAACAATGGGAAAGGTGGCTCCTTGATACACACCCCTACATGGCGCGCCAAATGTCGGATTCGGGGCTCCGCAAAACCCTTGTAAGTTCAAACACTTGGATGCGTGTGAAGATCTCAACTTCCCCTATCTGCCTACTCATCGTCCCCATGAACTAGCTCGAGGAATAAGACGCAAAATGACACAGGGCAGTTTACCCAGGTTCAGGCCACCTATCGGTGAGTGGCCTTACTGTTGGGGATAGTTGCAGAAATCAAAAAACATCTACGCTTTACCAAGATCAATCTATGGATGAACCAACAATTAGAAGAGGAGTGCATCTTCATACCCTTGAAGATCGTGATACAGAAGCGTTACAAGAACGCGGTTGGTGGAGTTGTACATGCAGCATTTCAGATCGCGGTCGATTCCGATCTAAGCGCTGAACAACGGCGCCTCCGCGTTCAACACACGTACAGCCTGGGGACATCTCCTCCTTCTTGATCCAGCAAGGGGGGAGAAGTTGGGGAAGAGCTCCGGCAGCACGATGGCGTGGTGGTGGAGCTTGTAGTTCTCCGGCAGGGCTTTGCCAAGCACTGTGGAGGAATAGTAGGAGTTGGCAGGGGGAGGGCTGTGTCAGGCAAGGTTGTGGCTGCCCTCCCACCTCCCACCTATTAATAGGGGCAAGGGAGAGGGCGCCCGGCCCGATCAAATCCCATCTGAGGGGAGGTGTCGGCGGCCAGAGGAGGGGGCTTGCCCCCCACGCCAAGGGGGGCGCCCCCTTTAGGGTTCCCCCTCAACCCTAGGCGCATGGACCTAGGGGGATGGCGCCCAGCCCACTTACGGACTGGTTCCCGTCCACATACAACCCATAGGGCCCTCCGGGGCAGGCGGACCCTCCCGATGGACCCCCGGAACCCCTTCGGTGGTCCCGGTACAATACCGGCAACCCTCGAACACTTCCGGTGACCATATGATGACTTCCCATATATGAATCTTCACCTCCAGACCATTCCGTAACTCCTCGTGATGTCCGAGATCTAATCCGGGACTCCGAACAACATTCGGTAACTACATACAATTTCCCATAACAACTCTAGCGTCACCGAACCTTAAGTGTGTAGACCCTACGGGTTCGGGAACCATACAGACATGACCGAGACATCTCTCCGGCCAATAACCAACGGCGAGATCTGGATATGCATGTTTGCTCCCACATGTTCCACGATGATCTCATCGGATGAACCACGATGTCGGGGATTCAATCAATCCCGTATGCAATTCCCTTTGTCTACCAGTATGGTACTTGCCCGAGATTCAATCATCAATATCCCTATACCTTGTTCAATCTCGTTACCGTCAAGTCTCTTTACTCGTTCCGTAACACATCATCCCGTGACCAACTCCTTAGTCACATTGAGGTCATTGTGATGATGTCTTACCGAGTGGGCCCACTTACGGAGTGACAAATCCTAGTTTCAATTCGTGGCAACCCAACAGACACTTTCGGGGATACCCGTAGTGTACCTTTATAGCCACCTAGTTACGTTGTGACGTTTGGCACACCCAATGCACTCCAACGGTATATGGGAGTTGCAGAATCTCATGGTCTAAGGAAATGATACTTGATATTAGAAAAGCTTTAGCAGACGAACAACACAATCTTGTGCTATGCTTAGGATTGGGTCTTGTCCATCACATAATTCGCCTAATGATGTGATCCCGTTATCAACGACATCCAATATCCATGGTCAGGAAACTGTAACCATCTATTGATCAATGAGCTAGTCAACTAGAGGCTCACTAGGGACATGTTGTGGTCTATTCACCACACATGTATTACAGTTTCCGGTTAATACAATTATAGCATGAACAATAGACAATTATCATGAACAAGGAAATATCATAATAAACAACAGTCTCCCACTTGCACTAGAGTCAATAATCTAGCTACATTGTGATGAATCGAACACCCATAGAGTTCTGGTGCTGATCATGTTTTGGTCGTGGAAGAGGTTTAGTCAACGGATCTGCGGCATTCAGATCCGTATGTGGTTTACAAATATCTATGTCTCCATCTTGAATATAACCACGAATGGAGTTGAAACGACGCTTGATGTGCTTGGTCTTCTTGTGAAACCTGGGCTCCTTGGAAGTGGCAATACCTCCAGTGTTGTCACAAAAGAGAGTCATCGGGCCCGACGCGCTTGGGATAACTCCTAGGTCGGTGATGAACTCCTTCATCAAGACTCCTTCATGTGCTGCTTCGGAAGCAGCTATGTACTCCGCTTCACATATAGATGCCGCCACGACGCTTTGCTTGCAACTGCACCCGCTAACTGTCCCACCATTCAAAATATACACGTATCCGGTTTGTGCTTTGGAGTCATCCGGATCTATGTCGAAGCTAGCATCGACGTAACCCTTTACGACGAGCTCTTTGTCACATCCATAAACGAGAAACATATCCCTAGTCCTTTTCAGGTACTTCAGGATTTTCTTCAACGCTGTCTAGTGTTCCATTCTGGGATCACTTTGGTACGTCCCCACCAAACTTATGGCAAGGTTCACATCAGGTCTGGTGCACAGCATGGCATACATAATAGAACCTATAGCTGAGGCATAGGGGATGACACTCATCTTTTATCTATCTTCTGCCGAGGTCGGGCATTGAGCTGTGCTCAATCTCACACCTTGCAATACAGGCAAGAACCCTTTCTTGGACTGATCCATATTGAACTTCTTCAATATTTTGTCAAGGTATGTGCTTTTGTGAAAGACCAATGAGGCGTCTCGATCTATCTCTATAGATCTTGATGCCTAATATGTAAGCAGCTTCTCCAAGGTCCTTCATTGAAAAACACTTATTCAAGTTGACCTTTAAGCTTTCCAAAAGTTCTATATCATTTCCCATCAACAATATGTCATCCATATATAATATGAGAAATGCTAGAGAGCTCCAACTCACTTTCTTGTAAATACAGGCTTCTCCTTAATTCTGTATGAACCCAAACGTTTTGATCACTTCATCAAAACGAATGTTCCAACTCTGAGATGCTTGCACCAGCCCATAGATGGAGCGCTGGAGCTTGCATACCTTGTCAGCATTCTTAGGATCAACAAAACCTTCTGGCTGCATCATATACAATTCTTCTTTAAGGAAACCGATGTTTTGACGTCCATTTTTCAGATCTCATAATCATAGAACGCGGCAATTGCTAACATGATTTAGACGGACTTCAGCATCGCTACGGGAGAGAAAGTCTCATCGTAGTCAATTCCTTGAACTTGTCGATAACCCTTAGCGACAAGCCGAGCCTTATAGATGGTCACATTTCCATCCGCGTCAGTGTTCTTCTTCAAAGATCCACTTGTTTACTATGGCCTGCCGATCATCGGTTAAGTCCACCAAAGTCCATACTTTATTATCATACATGGATCCTATCTCGGATTTGATGGCTTCAAGCCATATGTTGCAATCCGAGCCCGCCATTGCTTCTTCATAGTTCGAATGTTCACCGTTGTCAACAACATGATTTCCAGGACAGGGTTGCCGTACCACTCTGGTGTGGATCGTGTCCTCATGGACCTATGTAGTTCAGTAGCAACTTGATTCGAAGTTTCATGATCATTATCATTAACTTCCTCTCTAGTTGGTGCAGGCACCACATAAACATCTTCCTGTGCTGCGCTACTTTCCGGTTCAAGAGGGGTTACAATCACCTCATCATGTTCTACTTCCTCCCACTTACTTCTTTCGAGAGAAACTCTTTATCCAGAAAGGATCCATTCTTGGCAACAAAGACCTTGCCTTCCGATCTGAGGTAGAAGGTATACCTGATAGTTTCTTTAGGGTATCCTATGAAGACGCATTTTTCTGTTTTGGGTTTGAGCTTTTCAGGTTGAAGTTTCTTGACATAAGCATCACATGCCCAAACTTTTAGAAACGACAACTTAGGTTTCTTCCCAAACCATACTTCATACGGTGTCGTCTCAACGGATTTAGATGGTGTCCTATTTAAAGTTAATGCCGCAGTATCTAAAGCATAACCCCAAAATGATAGAGGTAAATCGGAAAGAGACATCTTGGACCGCACCATGTCCAACAGAGTACGATTACAATGTTCAGACACAGCGTTACAAGCGGTGTTAGTTGTGAAACAATTCCACATTTCCTTAGGTGCGTGCTAAACTCGTGACTCAAATATTATCCTCCACGATCTAATCGTAAGAAGTTTATTTTCCTATCACGTTGAATCTCTACCTCATTCTGAAATTCCTTGAACTTTTCAAAGGTCACAAACTTGTGTTTCATTAGGTAGACATACCCATATCTACTTAAGTCATCAGTGAGGGTGAGAACACAACGATAGCCACCACAAGCCTCAACGCTCATCGAACCGCACACATCAGTATGTATGATTTCCAACAAGTTGGTTGCTCGCTCCATTGTTCCGGAGAACGGTGTCTTGGTCATCTTGCCCATAAGGCATGGTTCACACATGTCAAATGATTCATAATCAAGAGACTCCAAAAGTCCATCTGCATGGAGTTTCTTCATGCGTTTGACACCAATATAACCAAGGCGGCAGTGCCACAAGTTTGTGGCATTATCATTATCAACCTTACATGTTTTGGTATTCACACTACGAATATGTGTAACATCACATTCGAGATTCAATAAAAATAAACCATTGACCAGCGGGGCATGACCATAAAACATATCTCTCATATAAATAGAACAACCATTATTCTCAGATTTAAATGAGTACCCATCTCGCATTAAACGAGATCCAGATACAATGTTCATGCGCAAGGCTGGCACTAGATAACAATTATTGAGGTTTAAAACTAATCCCGAAAGTAGATGTAGAGGTAGCGTGCCGACGGCGATCACATCAACCTTGGAACCATTCCCGACGTGCATCATCACCTCGTCCTTCACCAGTCTCCGTTTTCGCAGCTCTTGCTTAGAGTTACAAATGTGAGCAACTGCACCGGTATCAAATACCCAGGAGCTACTACGAGCGCTGGTAAGGTACACATCAATAAGATGTATATCACATATAACTTTGATGTTGCCGGCCTTCTTATCCACTGACAAGGCCGATGCCACCCGCGAGGCGGCGCTGAAGGATGTGCTGGTCGTCAAGGAGAGATGCTAGTCGATGGAGATTGAGCCGCACACCATGCGCAGCAAGCGCGCGGCAGAGGAGGAGAAGATGAAGGCCTGAGAAGACGTTGTGGCCAGCCGTGACGCCAAGCTGGAGTAGTTGGCGAAGATGCTGGCTGTAGAGAGCAGCCGCCTAGGGGGGTTGAGGTAGGCGGAGGAAGCAGAGAAGGCCCAGCTGGAGACCAAGGCGAAGGTTCTGGCTGAGGACCACGCGGCCTTCATGTCCCTAGAGGAAAGGCCCCCCAAGCGCTGAGGTCACTCTATGAGAAGGGCTTGGAGAAGCCGCTGGTGATGGACGATGAAGGCCTCGCCCAGCTGCTTCCTAACCTCGTTATGGCACTCGAGGGTGTCGTAGATGAGATCGGCCCCATGGTGGAAGGGGAAGCCCGCGCCCTGTCCTCCTCAGCCCTGACGCATGTCTTCAGCCACCTGCATCTTCGTGATCCCTCCGCTGAACTTGGTGCACTACTTTAGCCTGTGGACGAAGAGCGCTGCGAGGCCGCTGCTGAGGCCGTGAGGGTTCTGGAGGAGGCCTTGCTGCAGAAGTTCCTCACCATCAACCCTTCATCTCCAGCCGACCACGCCGCCGTCCCTTCGGCCGAGGACTGCTCCGCAGGGCTTGGTGGTGCTGCTGATGGAGAAGTGCTTCCTGGTTGCGGTGCCCGAGGCTGAAGGAGGGGCTTGTTGGTGAGTGACAACGCTCCTTCCTAGCTTTGTTTCCCTACGACATGTGACATGCCTCGTGGAGGCGTTAAAACATCTGTTTGATGCTTGAAGGAAAATTTGGCTTGTAATAATTGCTAGATATTTGTGGTTCCCTTCCTATTTATCTTGTCGTTATACGTTAGCAGAGCCCGGCCCCGCACGTACCTCAGCCATCGCTAGCTTGTACGGATCACCAGGACAAGACCAGGGAGTGAGGGGCTATGTGGCTAGTTAGCCTCCTGAGTCGCGATGCTCAGGAGTCTCCCTTGATGTGCAAACGGTCCTTAGGATGGAAGCACAGAACAGGGCCTCAGCGTTCTGCATTGACAGGGCCCGGCCCAGCACGTACCACAGCTGCCGCTGGCTTGACCGGATCACCAGGACAAGGCCAGGGAGTGAGGGGCTACAGGACCAGTTAGGCCCTTGGGTCGCGATGCCCAAGGGTCCCCATTGACCTACGAACAGCCCTTAGGAGAGTAATGCGAGAGCTGGCCTTAGCGTTCTGCGTCGGCAGGGCCCGACCCCGTGCGTACCTCAGCCGCCGCTGGCTTGGCCGGATCACCAGGACAAGACCAGGGAGTGAGGGCCACAGGACCAGTTAGGCCCTTGGGTCGTGATGCCCAAGGGTCCTCCTTGGCGTACGAACATACCTCATACCTTTCCTCGCCGGGCTTTCGCTCGAGAGGGTTGCGACGACCAGGTCCAGGGAACCTGGTGGGGCGTATGCTAGGCGTGACCTGAGCGCAGCCCCCGTGCCCAGCCCCCTCGCGCTACTCTCCCAAGGGGAGTGCAGCGCGGTGGGTCTGGCCACCGAGACGGGTGGCTCCCTGAGGTTAAAGCAGCCGTGTGGCCACCCCTAGTTGTTTATCACCAACGCAGAGCATGGCGCCACCGTTCTTGCATGGGCATAGCCACTCCTTGACCGTGTCGACTGCCAGCGCAGAGCATGGTGCTTCCACTAGAACGTGGGAGGGGACTCCCTACTGCGGAGAGCCCCCGGGGCGTGTACAGCCACGCCCTAACACGTGGCATGCACGATATGGCTGGACGAGGTGTATCTGGGAACTCGTGAGCCAGTGCGGGACTCACGGGGCCCTACCTCAAGGCGGGTTGCACCTGGTCTTGAGCTAGAAGGCTTGAGGTGATCCTACAAGATGGTTAGGAAACCTGCGCCAAGTGAATCCTCTAAGGTTGCCACGTGAGAAGGCTAGACACCAACAACCCCAGGAGGTGACGTGAACGGGGCCGGCCCGCCAAACAGAGCTCAGTCGTTGGGTTTATCGACGCTGCAGGGACGGACCCGAGCACAGACGTCGTGCCTGGTCTTCTCATGCGGTTATCCTGAGCGCAGACACCTGGCGCGCTGCCCCTGGGGTAACGTGAACCATGTTGTGCGCTCTTACCCGCCTATCAGCACCCAGCTCATGTGAGGGCGAGGCACCAAGGACCATGGGAGGTGACGTACAGGGGGCTGGCCCGCGAGCCAGAGCTCGGCCGCTTGGATTTGGCGACGCTATCGGGACGGACCCGAGCACAGACGCCATGCCTGTCCTTAGTCATGAGGCGGGCGCAAGCAGGTTAGTAAGGGCGTACAACGCTCATGGCATCGAGGTGCCGGCCAGTCAGATAAATGATCTTAATGCAACTGACGGAAAAGGTAACGCTAGCTCAGGTAAGATGCAGGAACGATACATGCCACTCGGATGGATCCGCGCAGCTTGGGGATGATGCAGCCCGAGGGGCGCCCCCAACATAGCGAGCTAAAGATGCAGAAGGGATAAACGCCACAGGGACAAACCCGTGTGACCTGGGAATGATGCAGCCCGAGGGGCTCTCCCAGCTGGACAAAACAAGAAAATGACACCTGGCACGGTTGCTGAAGTAGTGCTGATGTAGCTGAAGACGCTCGATGTATATGCCTTTCCTCACGAGCCGCCTGACTCTGGGGTTTCACGAGGCTCCAGAGGTTCCCAGAGCTCGCGAAGAACCAGTCCATCTCCACCAGGATCTCCTGATGCTTGGCCTCGCGAGTTGCCAGGACCTCCCACATGTGGCGCCGGTGCAGGGTTGCTTGGTTCGGCAGGCCAAAGAGCATGCGAACATAGCTGTGAGGGGGTCCCTCGCACCGGCCCACCTGAGAAGGCCAGTAGAGCTCCCGAGGCGCGATCCAGTTGAGTGCGGGCATGTTGACGCAGATGCACAGCTCGTTGCCTAAGCCTGGGGCGACAGCTGCACTCCGAGGCATCGGGCAGCGCTCGCCCCACATTGCTCTTGGCACCTGCAATTCTTCGATGGTCTGGCTGATGAACTCCTGAGCGCTTGGTGCCTCACGCCTTGAGGCCTCCGGAGGGTAACGTGCAGTGAAGCACGCCTCCACATTGTGCCCGAGCACCTCCCTCAAGACATTGGCTAGGTCAGAGGTCCTCCAGAGGAGAGCCCCCGAGCCCAGCCTGAGGGCGGCGCCGGGCGCGCCTTCCTATGCGAGGGAGGGAGGCGCCCCATCCCTGGGTGCGGGTTCTGAGGTGCAGCCACCATACGGCGCAACTTCGTGAGGCTCTAGGGTGAGTCACTACTTCTTCTTCTTCTTAGGGACGGCCTCAGGAGTGTAGATGGTGCTATCGTTGTCTGGGTCCTCGATCCTCGCTGCCTGGTAAGCGTGCTCGAGTGAGCACACTTTGTCCTTCTCTTCACATGCAACAACGATGATGCCGCTGCTTCCTGGTATCTTGAGGACATTGTTGCCGCGGTGAGTCACAACCATGAACTAGGCCAGGGCTGGGTACCCGAGGATGGCGTTGTATGGGTGATGAATGTAGGCCATGTCGAAGTTGATGAGCTCGGTGTGGTAGTTGGCGCGCTTGCCAAAGGTGATGTGCAGGCGGACCTGCCCTATCGGGGTGGTGGTGCCGTCAGTCACTCCGGAGAAAGGCTTGGTTGGTAGTAGTTGATCGTACGGTACTTGAAGGTTGTCGAATGTCTCGACGGACATGACATTAAGCCCTGCGCCGCCATCGCTGAGGGTCTTGGTGACTTGAACGTTGCTGATGATGGGTAAACAAAGCATCGGGAGGACGCCAGCCTTAGCCGCGCACTTGAGCTGGTCTGCTGAACTGAAGGTAATGGGGCACTTGGACCACCTGAGTGGGTGCGTGGCTTCAAGCTTGGGGAGAGTTGTGTTCACTTCTCGGACGAACTGCTTGATAAGGCACTGAGAGGCTGGGGCATGCGCTCTGCCCAAGAAGCAGGTGATCGCGCGAGGCTCCTGGAAGCCCCCAGCCCCCTTGTCCTAGTCGTCGTTCCTTCTTGGTGGCGGCAGAGGAGGGAGACCAGCCTTGCCCTAAGGGCGGTCCTCACGAGGCTAGTCCCTCCAAGCACCATCATGAGGCTGGTCCCTCCATGCATCCTCACAAGGCTCATCACGCCATCGGTCCTCCCAAGGTTGGTCACGCCACTCCTGGCGGGAGCCGTGGTCGTCCCAGTGTCCCCCGGTTCGGCTTCCCCCACGGCTGTAGCCACGGCTGCTGCGCTCGGGGCATTGGCTGCCGCGTCCTTCGTGGAGGGCCGTGAGCTCTTGACAGTCATGGGTGTTATGGATGTGCATGTGAAAGCACAAGTGCTCCCTGGGTGATTTTGGTAATTAATGTCAACATATCTCTTGTTGGACTAATGTTTCCATCTAGTATATTTCAGACAAGTTCAACAGATGGAGTGGCATGGACTAGAGGATGTGGAACCCTTTCAAGATGATAAGGACAAAAGGATTGGCTCAAGCTCAAGGCTCAGGATTCTACATTTACTATTTCAGTGATCCAAGATCACATTTGAGTCCATAGGAAAGCCAATACTATTAAAAGGGGATGAGGTGTTGCTTAATGGCTTGCTTGCTCAAAGTGCTTAGTTATACGCTCCAAAACCCTCAACCACTTTTTCACATCCACATATGTCCAAAACCGAAATTCAAACTCGGCCCCACCAAAAATATCTATCCGGCGCAACCGAGTTCATTTGATATAGCCACTGCCAGAAACCCTAATCATTTCGATCTCACCGAAAGGGATCTCGATCTCACTGAGATGGGATTGCAAACTCTTTTGCCTGTTGCAATATTATCGGTCTAACCGAGATGTGCAATCGGTCCCACCGAGTCTGTAATGCAAACTCTCTGTTGCCTCTTTGTAACATTTTGGTCTCACCGAAATGAGCGAATCGGTCCCACCGAGTTTGCCTGAACAACTCTCTATAATACTATTACCAAAATCGGTCTCACCGAGTTTGTGTGATCGGTGTCACCGAGATTAATTTATGCCCTAACCCTAATGAAATCGGTCCCACTGAGTTGATCATATCGGTCCCACCGAAATACCTAACGGTCACATTATGTAATAAATCGGTATGACCGAGTTCTCTGAATCGGTCCCACCGAGTTTGGTAAATTGTGTGTAACGGTTAGATTTTGTGTGGAGGCTATATATAACCCTCCACCCACTCTTCACGGGTGGAGAAAGCCATCAGAACATACCTATACTTCCATCATTCATGTTCTGAGGGAGAACCACCTACTCAAGTGTTGAGATCAAGAAATTCCATTCCAACCAGATGAATCTTGTTCTCTAGCCTTCCCCAAGTTGCTTTCCACTCAAATCCTTCTTCCGCCATGTCCAAATCTGTGATGAGCTGTTTGAGTGTTGGGGAGACTATCATTTGAAGCATTTGAGCAAGGAGTTCATCATCAACACACTGTCTATTACCTTTTGGAGAGTGTTGTCTCCTAGATTGGTTAGGTGTCACTTGGGAGCCTCTGACAAGATTGTGGAGTTGAACCAAGGAGTTTGTAAGTGCAAGGAGATCCCCTACTTCGTGAAGATCTACCGCTAGTGAGGCAAGTCCTTCGTGCGCAATGGCCATGTGGGATAGACAAGGTTGCTTCTTCGTGGACCCTTCGTGGGTGGAGCCCTCCATTGACTCGCGCAGCCGTTACCCTTCGTGGGTTGAAGTCTCCATCAACTTGGATGTACGATAGCACCACCTATGGGAACCAAGACAAAAAACATCGTTGTCTTCACTTGCGTTTTCTCCCTCCAAACTCCTCCCTTTACCTTCATATGCAATTGTTTACTTTCCGCTGCTATACTCTTAGAATTCATGTGTAGGTTCATTACTTGACTTGTGCTAAGTTGCTAAAATCTACCAAGAATTAAAATTGGGAAAAGGCTAGGTTTTCGCTTTAGTCAAGTGGTCAAAGGTGCATGCTTTACTTCAAAATACGTATATACTCTTGTCGTGCATGCTTGTAGTATATTGTGAAAGTTAAGCATGTGCTAAATTTTCATTTAAACATCAAGTATCTTAAAAGCTGCCACTTTTCTTGCTAGAGTCTATTCACCCCCCCCCCCCCTCTAGACACATTCTCTTCTCGATCCTCTCAGCATGTTGTGGAAAGCGCAATACGGACGGCTATATTTGGATGACTCTGGGTAGTCGCGGACGCGCTTCGTCTCTAGCTCAGAAGCAAGTATTGCCACTCCCTTGCGCTTTACGTCCTTGCTCTTGGCCTTCTTGTCTTTGGTGTCGGCAGCGGGGAGCTCGACGAGGGACTGGCGCCCCTCCTCAGATCTGGCGCACTTGGTCACGAGGTTTAACAGCTCAAGGGACGTGCACATGTCTTCGTGGATGGCAAGCTCCTCCGTCATCTTGACGTCACGGACACCATCTGAGAATGCTGAAATGATGGCCTCGTCTGTGACCATGGGGATCTTGACGCGGACACTGTGGAAGCGCTGGATGAACTTCTGCAAGGTTTCTCCTGGTTGTTGTTTGATACGCCGCAAGTCACCCGCAGCCGGGGGCGGTCGCGGGTGCCCTGGAAGTTGGTGATGAACCGCTCGCGCATCTAGGTGGAAATTGATCCCGCGGGCAGGTTCAGGAGCCACGAGCGCGCGCCATCCTTGAGAGCCATGGGGAACTAGTTCGCCATGATCTTCTCGTTGCCACCGGACACTTCGATGCTCAGCTTGTAGAGCTGCAGGAATTCAGCAGGGCCAAGGGTGCCATCGTAGCGTGGAGGCAGGTCGGGCTTGAACTTCCCAGGCCAGTTGATGTTGCGCAGCTTGGGGTGAGGGTTTTGTAGCCTGCTGTCGACACGGGAGCTTGTCGGGGAGGCGGAGCTTGTTCTTGGTCCTCGCGTGCCACCACGACGGGGGCGCACGGTCTCGACGCGGTGGTGGAGGGAGCGTTGGCGCTCCTCCTTGGGGCCAGTGGATCTCTTGGTAGCTTCCTTCTTCGTGCACTGGCACCACGCGTGGGTGGTCACGCCACGGGGCCACGTGTCTTGGGTCCTGGACGACGCCTTGACGTGGAGGTGGCAGAGGCACTTCATGGGCCTCGTCACCCGGATGGGAGGCGGATGAGGAAGCGAGAAGGACGGCGCTGGAGAGCCCCCAGCGGCGTTGATGAGCTCGGCGATACGGTTGAGCCACTCTTCGTACAAGTCGTTGACGGGGCGGTAGCGCAGGAGCTCGCGTGCCATGAGCAATGTAGCCTGCGCGTCCGCGGGTCCGCGACGAGCGTGGGACGACGAGACCACCGGGGTCAGTGACAGGGTCGCGGTGCGTCCGTCTCGCCGGATGGAGGGGTGCCGAGACGAGGCCTGCTGCTCATGCCGCGCCGGTCCGGTGGCGGCGTTGGCAGCAGGTGACGGAGAATGGCAGGGCGGCCCACCGGCAGGAGCCGTTTGTGTGATGTAGAAACTTGCTTGTATGTTTGCCAACTCTTGAATGTGGTTACACTATATGGATATTTCTAGAGGACCGATTCCCAAATTATTCCTTGAAAAATCTGGATAAGATTCTCCATAAGTCTATTGCATTGAATAAGATGAGTACTAGTGATCCTAGGTTTGGTGATAATTTGTTTGAGTTTCGTGAACTTATGCTTGCCAAAGGATATGTTGAAATAATTAGCAATATCATTTCTGAAGTCCTCAGAATTCATAGAGATGAACATTGTTACAGTCATACTTCTAATGAATCACTCTCTCTAGGTGTTGACCAATCACATGACGATGAGGAACATGGATACTATAATGAGCAAGACGATAGTGAACTTGATGAACAAATGAGACATTTTGGTCTTATGGCAAATCGTCGTGGTTACGCAGTTCGAGGAAAGGAATGGGTGCTTGATAGTGGTTGCACGGATCAAATGATCGTAGATAAGGACATGTCTGATGAGCTTGCTAGAAATGATGGTCCACGAAAGTATGTTACCTTTGGTGAAAACTCAAAGGGTAAAGTTGTTGGCCTTGGTAAGGTGGCCATATCCAACGATAGCTCAATTAAGAATGTCATGCTTGTAGAATCTCTCAGATATAATCTTCTCTCTGTGTCTAGATTAGCTGATATTGGTTTAAATGTGTTATTCACTCATGTTGATTGCCAAGTCTTTCGTAGAGATAATCACAACATGGTCTTTACCGGCATACGTTGGGGGTACCTATACATTGTTGACTTCACTAAGAAAGACCAAACCCGCACTTGCTTTATTGCTAAATCTTCTAAAGGTTGGTTATGGCATAGAAGGTCATGTCATGTCGGTATGCGAAATCTGGATAAGCTAATTAAAGGTGATCATATCCTTGGTGTTAAAGATGTTCTATTTAACAAGGATAGACTTTGTAGTGCTTGTCAAGCAGGAAAACAAGTTGGAGGAAGTCATCCCGTGAAGAACATCATGACTACTAGAAGACCACTTGAGCTACTTCATATCGATCTTTTTGGTCCCAACGCTTACAAAAGCCTCGGCGGTAACTCTTTTGGATTAGTCATTGTTGATGATTTTTCAAGATTTACGTGGGTGTTCTTTCTTGATGATAAATTGCAGGTCCAAAAGATCTTCAAAAACTTTGCTAGGAAGGCCCAAAATCAAGTTGAAGTGAAGATCAAGATGGTTCGCAGCAACAACGGAATGGAGTTCAAGAACGCAAATGTGGATACCTTTCTTGACGAAGAAGGGATTTCACATGAGTTCTCGGCTACGTACACGCCTCAACAAAATGAAGTTGTTGAGAGGAAGAACCAGACACTCATCGAAATGACAAGGACAATGCTTAACAAATACAAGATGCTAAGACACTTTTGGGCGGAAGTAGTTGAGACAGCTTGTCATGCAAGAAATTGCTTGTATCTTCACAAGCTTCTCGGCAAGACGGCATACGAGCTTCTGACTGGTAACAAACCCCAAGTTGGATACTTTCGAGTATTAGGCTCAAAGTGCTACATTCCTGATAAGCATCATCGTTCTAAATTTGCTTCTAAATCTCATGAAGCTTTCCTACTTGGTTATGGCTCGAACTCACACACTTACCGTGTCTACAACAATTTCACCCGACAGGTTGAAGAGACGGTGGATGGGAAGTTTGATGAATCTAACGGCTCGCAAGTAGAGGAATTGCCAATTTATGTAGGAAACAAAGACCCTTCGGAAGCAATTCTAGACTTGTCTATTCGCAAGATCCGTCCAATGGAGGTGAAAGAAAATACTTCGTCCGTCCATGTGGAAGCTCCTACCTCACGACAAGGTGAACCTCAAGTTGACTTGGAGGCATCCACGAGTGGGGCATGCCATGACGAAGGAAATGAGGATGTGTATCAAGATGAACTTCATCGATCTCCCTCTCCACCTCCACAAGAGGACAACAGCACCAAGAACAATGAATAAGTACAAGAAGGGGAAGAAGGCGATGAAGATGATGTTCCACCCTGACCCAAACAAAAGCTTTCACGAGTTAGAGCAAGAATTGCTAGAGATCATCATGTAGAGCAAATCTACAATAATATCCAAACCGGGAGAATCACTCGCTCTAAATCTCGTTTAGCTAACTTTTGTGAACATTACTCTTTCATATGTAACATTGAACCTATGAAGGTTGAAGACACTCTTGATGATCCAGATTGGGTAAACGCCATGCACGAAGAGCTACACAACTTTGAGTGAAATCAAGTGTGGACATTGGTCGAGAAGCCCTACAACAACCACAACATCATCGGTACTGAATGGGTGTTTCGCAACAAGCAAGACAAAGATGGTCAAGTCGTTCGCAACAAAGCATGTCTCGTCGCCCAAGGCTACACTCAAGTCGAAGGTATGGACTATGGTGAGACATATGCCCCCGTTGCAAGACTTGAATCCATTCGCATCTTACTTGCCTATGCTAATCACCATCATATCACCCTGTACCAAATGGACATTAAAAGTGCTTTTCTCAACAGTGAAATTGAGGAGGAAGTTTATGTTAAACAACCTCCCGGCTTTGTTAAACCCAAGAAACCCGATCATGTCTACAAACTACACAAAGCCCCTATATGGTCTTAAACAAGCTCCTAGAGCTTGGTATAAATGCTTGACCAAGCTCCTAATTGAAAAGGGCTTTGAAATTGGAAAAATAGACTCCACTCTTTTTACTAAAAGCATTAATGGTGAATTATTTGTGTGCCAAATCTATGTTGATGATATTATATTTGGTTCCACTAATCCCCATTTTAGTGAAAGGTTTGGAAAGCTAATGTCGGAAAAGTTTGAGATGTCTATGATGAGTGAACTCAAGTTCTTTCTTGGTTTGCAAATCGAGCAAACTAAAGAGGGCACCTTTGTTTCACAAAGTATACTAAGGACTTTTTCAAGAAGTTCAACATGCAAGAATGCAAAGGTATGACTACACCCATGCCTACTAGTGGACATATTGACTTAACTAAGGATGGCGAACCAGTTGATCAAAAGGTTTACCGCTCTATGATTGGTTCATTGTTATATCTATGTGCCCCCCGTCCCGATATTATGCTAAGTGTGTGCATGTGTGCACGATAACAAGCGGCTCCTAAAGAATGTCATCTTAAGGTCGTGAAAAGGATAGTGAGATACCTAATACATACACCAAATTTTGGCATTTGGTATCCTAAGAGGCCTTCTTTCGATCTTGTTGGCTACTCCGACTCGGACTATGCCAGTGACAAGGTTGATCGAAAGTCCACTTCAGGTACTTTTCAATTTCTTGGTACATCTCTTGTGTCTTTGTCCTCCAAGAAACAAAACTCGGTATCCTTATCCGCCGCCGAAGCGGAATACATTGCCGCTAGTTCATGTTGTGCTCAATTGCTTTGGATGACTCAAACTCTTAAAGGTTAAGGGATATATGTTAAACATGTACCATTACTTTCCGACAATGAAAGTGCTATTAAGATTGCTCATAATCATGTGCAACACTCTCGAACTAAACATATTGAAGTTCGTCATCATTTCATTCGAGATCATGTTGCTAAGGGTTACATTAATCTTAAACATGTTCGCACCGATAAGAAATTAGCGGAAATATTTACTAAACCACTTGATGAGAAAGTGTTTTGTAGGTTGAGAGGTGAATTGAACATTATTGATGCCACAAACTTGGAGTAGAATCTCCATTTGGACACATGCAAGGCATAATCCTTTGACTAATCCTTGACTTTTCCCTTATGATCTTATGTCTTGGATATATTTGTACCCTTGCATGCTATCTAACTCTTGTAGGCACTTGGATGAATCTAAATCCATGAGATTGCAACTCACTCGTATCTTGAGCAATCTCTATATCACCAAGTCTCTACACCATGGTGGATGAAGACAAGGAAGCATGAAACTCTTCAACATATCCTTTGACAATTCCTATATATCAACTTTCTTTTGGTATCAAGTGTTCATGATTGTCATTTTGGATACACAAGTGCTCTTCCTTGCAAGACCAACTCAAGTAGGTAGATGAACTCAAACTACAAGTGGTACTCCCAATCCTTGATGAGCTTCGTCAACCTTGAGCAACACACACAAGTTCAACTGCATGACCAAGATCAACACAACCACCCAAGGTATGTCATTCCATCTTAGAGAAGTGTCAGGACCCCGATCCAAAGTCACACAGGTCTAGCCTGTAACACATCATATCACTTTGCGGCCTCACGCACGGTATCCCCACGGGTGCCACCTTACCTGGCCCGGGACCGTTTGCGCATTTTGGCACACGTATATGATAGTGTCGCTAGCATCCATATAACAGAGAACCCGGGCCGACATGACTAGTTATAAACCAAAAGTGGCACTAAATTACAGAGACAGGAATACATGACCCAGCAACGAACGTGTCGGTCATCAACGTATGGACCCAAGTCGTAGCAAGCTACAAGGACTTAAAGGAACAACGCGTGACATTTCCCCTAAGGGACAGACACAGGAACGAAGAAGGACACATGCCAGCCAGCCTAAGTGTTCCGGAGCAGTAGCAAGCTACCAAGGCTCAGTGGAAGCACTAGGAGACATTTCCCAGTAAGATAGGCTACCAAGGGTAAACAACTAGGTGTCGGATCCCACACATAGCAATACACATTACACGTACGCATAACATGCAAGTATGTGCTGTACAACATGGCATCACAACATAACTCAACAACTCATATAGATAAAGCCCAGAAGAGCCATCATAGCATTTATTACAAACAGAGGTCACATGACCCAACATGCAGAGCATACAGGCAACGGAAGCATAACATGTGTGAGTACAGACAACTACAAATGAAAAAGGCTGAAAAGCCGGACTATCTACAAGACCCTCCCAAGGGTACAAGATCGTAGCTGAGGTAACAAGCTAAACGTCGAAGTCCACGCGGAACCACTAGCGAGACTGAAGTCTATCTGCAAAAACATAAATTAAGCAAATGTGAGTACAAAGGTACTCAGCAAGACTTACATCAGAACTAGCTACATATGCATCAGTATCAACAAAGGGGGTGATGGAGTTTGACTGCAGCAAGCCAGCTTGACTCGGTGGCTATCCTAAACTACGACTGCAAGTAACTCTTTTGAGGTGGCGCACACGAGTCCACATATTCACCAATCAATACACCACTATGGATCCGCTCCCGTCTCCCTACGAGAAGGCCATCCATAGCACTCAGGCTTATCTTGCGTGTTTTAGAGTATCCACTTTCACTTGTCTATGAACTGTACAGGTAACCCAGAAGTCCATTACCGCGGACACGGCTATTCGAATAGATCATATATAACCCTGCAGGGGTGTACGTCTTCACACACGCTCTCACCACTTACCGCCGTTTACACGACATGTACTCGGCAACCTTCAAGCGGAAGCCCAGCGAGGGTGTCGGCCACGGCCTGACTAACCACACAATTCCCTAGTCCAGGTTTATCGCCTATTTGGGTTCCATCCGTGGGGAGATCCGGTCGGGGTGTCGCTCACAGCCCCAAACGACGTGTACAGGGTTCCCGAGCCACCAAACGGGCGACCGGTACACCGTGCCACGTACCTGCCGCGTCACAGCCCACCCCGAGGGTCAGCGCTGCGCACGACCTCCAGTAAACTACAAACACCAAAAACTAGTTGCAACTCTTGGACAGAGGGCAAGGGCAGTTAATAAGTCGAGAGGGTCCATTTGTTTCGGGCCCAATGTATGGTAGTAACTGGTCATGGATCAACCAACACAGAACTAAGTTCCTGAGGACGGCTGCAATGAGAAAACCCACCATGTACTCAGCAAGACTTACATAAATTAAGAAAACGTGAGTACAAAGGTACTCAGCAAGACTTACATCAGAACTAACTACATATGCATCAGTATCAACAAAGGGTGGTGGAGTTTGACTGCAGCAAGCCAGCTTTGACTCAGTGGCTATCCTGAACTACGACTGCAAGTAACTCTTTTGAGGTGGCGCACACGAGTCCACATATTCACCAATCAATACACCACTATGGATCCGCTCCCGTCTCCCTACGAGAAGGCCATCCATAGCACTCACGCTTATCTTGCGTGTTTTAGAGTATCCACTTTCACTTGTCTATGAACTGTAATAGGCAACCTAGAAGTCCATTTCCGCGGACACGGCTATTCGAATAGATTATATATAACCCTGCAGGGGTGTACTTCTTCACACATGTTTCCACCACTTAGTGTCTGCACACGACATGTGCTCGGCAGACTTCAAGCGAAAGCCGACGTGGGTGTAGACCACGACCTAACCAACCACTCAAGTCTCTCGTCCAGGTTTATCGCCTATTTGGGTTCCATCCGTGGGGAGATCCGGCCGGGGTGTCGCTCACGGCCCCAAACGATGTGTACAGGGCTCCCGCGTCACCAAATGGGCGACCGATACACCATGCCACGTACCTGCCGTGTCACAGCCCACCCCGAGGGTCAGCACTGCGCACGACCTCCAGTAAACTACAAACACCAGAGACTAATTGCAACTCCTGGACAAAGAACAAGGGCAGTCAATAAGTCGAGCGGGGTCATATTTCAGGGCCCAATGTGTGGTAGTAGCTGTTTCATGGATCAACCAACACAAAACTCAGTTCCTGAGGACGGTTTCAATGAGACAACCCACCATGTACTCCTACATGGCCTCTCATCGCTACCTTTACCAAATCGTGTTCACACACTTAGCTCACACACAGTAGGACATGTTCATCACATTCCAATTCATCCCCGATGAATCAGACCTGACACAACTCTAAGCAATAGCAGGCATAACCAGAAAGCATCAATGAGTAGGCACAACATGGCTCAAACAACTCCTACTCATACTAGTGGGTTTCAACTATTTACTGTGGCAATGACGGGTCATGCCGTGGAAAGGGGTTCAACTACCGCAGCAGGTAACAATTGAAGCGTTGTTGTCCTAATGCAGTAAAAGAGAGCAAAAGCGAGAGAGTGGGATTGTATCGGAATGCTCAATGGGGTTCTGCTTGCCTGGCACTTCTGAAGATATTAATAGCTCTTCATCGGTGTCATCGAACTCATCGTCGAAACGTCGTCTACTAAGAGGGGACAAAACCGACAAACAGAGAAAGAACACAATCAATGCAATGCAACAATATGATGCATGAACATGACATGGCAACATGCTGTGGATTGAGCTAATGCAACTAGCAACACAATTAAATGAAGTTGGTTTGAACCCAAGATTCAAATTCAAACTCCATATGTGATTATTTAATTGTCATTTAATTGATTTGACCTGATCAGCAGGTTTAACTTCTTCAAACATGCATGAAAATGCCATCAACAGATTCCTTGAATTTTTCTGATCAATTTTCATATATAAATTATTTTCATCTGAGTTAGGGATTATTTTCTGTGATTTTTAGAAGTTTTGGCTATTTTCTGAAATAAATAAATCATTTCTGATTTATTTAAAATAACAGAAAATAGTTACTGCATCAGCATGACGTCTGTGTGACGTCAGCAAGTCAGCAGGGGCTGTCCAGTCAAACCTGACCAGTGGGTCCCACTGGTCAGTCTCTCAGCACTAACTAAAAGTTTAAAACTAAACTAAACAGACACGGGGCCCACATGTCAGTGTCTCAACTAATTAACTAAATTAGATAACACTAATTTAAACCTAACTCTAACTAGTCAAGGGCCTGGGCCCACGCGTCAGTGAGCTGGGGTTGATCCTATTTTAATTAAACCTAAACTAGGTAGTTAACAGTGGGGCCCGTATGTCAGTGGCCCTGGGGGTTAGTTAGAGTGTCATTAGTGGCTAATGACTTGCCAAGTCAGCACTGCCGGCGTTTAGTCGCCGGCGACCCCATTCCGTGGCGGTGTCTCGCCGGAGAGGCTCGGGTTTCATCCCACGGCGACCAAATCGAAGGTCGAGGCCATCTACGGAACGAGGAGACTCGTCCGCATCGAATGGTGCAAGTGGGAGGAGCTGGGGTGGAGCGGGCTCGCCGGAGTTGAGCTCGCGGCGGCGCCGGAGTTCGGGTGTTGAACGAAACGGCGCCACGGTGCACTATGGGAGGAGCTAGTGGGTGCTGCGTGCTCCTGGGAGCTCAGCGAACATAGTGACGCACTCAGCTGCGAGCTGGGGTGGCCCTGGCCGCGGCGGTGAAGAACCACGGCGGCGGTGAGCTCACGGGTCCGATGGTTTGGTGGCTACAGCATACAAACGAGGAAAAGAGGAGAGGGGAAACGACGAGATGCTCACAGCGGAGTTGAGGCGGAGCTCAACAAGCTCAGGGAGGCATCAGGGTCGGCGTATGGTCGCCGGCGATCTCGGGGGCCGGAGGAGGAAGAAGGGGTCGGGGACGATGCTGCAGGGCTCCCGCGGTCGCATGGGTCGACGGAGGGGACGAGGGGGGCATGGCGGAGCTCGGGGCGCGTCGGAGAGGCGAGGGAGTGGCGGTGCACGCAGCTACGGCGGCGCCGTGCTCACGGGCGCGTCGGCCAACGTTCGGGAGAGACGAGGGAGGGAGGAAGGGGGCGAGTGAGGGGTCAGCTCGATCCGGACGGCAGTGGGGTGGTCATCCGCGGCGTCGACGTGGCTTGCGGCAAGCAGGAGGTGGAGGCTGGCGCGCATGCCGTCGCCATGCACCTGCCTGTCCTCCTGGCAGGAGTTTGAAGACGCCCTTGCCCCTGGTGGGCCGGGCCATCTACTTGGGCTGCCAGGTAAAGCCTAGGTGAGTCTCTCTCTCTCTCCGCTTTTCTCATTTTAATTACTGTTTTCTATTTTTTTATATGTTTTTGATTTAGTACTAATACTAAACCATTTTTGTTGCTTCTGAGATTATTTGTGGATGCAATATGGATTATTCCAAAACTCCACAAAATGTTTTCAGAATAATTGGAGCATTAAAAATAATTATAGAATTTATTTGCTCCAACTCAAATACATTATGAGTTAATTCAAAAATCCAAAAATGTCCTAGAAATATGTGCAACATTTTTGGCAGAGGTTTTTAATCAATCCATAAATGATGAACTTTTCCAAAGGGCATTTTGGGTTCATTGAAAAGATTTTAATTGACCCTAGTTGAATTACTTTACTGCTAGGGTTTAGGCAATCCCCATTTCAAGTTTCTTTCAAGATTAAACATGATGCACACATGAGGCTAGCCTAGTGCATTACCAGAAGCTAGGGATGTGACAACTCACCCCTACTAAACAAGAATCTCGTCCCGAGATTCAGGACGTGAGATAAGAAATCAGAGGGGACACTATCTAACACAATCTTCTCGATCCCGGTTCCCTCCTCGAAATTGTTGATTCATTGCATCCTGTAGATCTTGGCATCTTTGATTTCAAAGCTTCATCCAACACGATAACAAAAGAACGTGAGTTCTACAGGATTTGATCTTCTCGAAGATCGAGCAATTCAAGATCAACTCATGGACTGAGACGTCGAAACATCTCTTGAGCTGAGACACGGGACACACATCCAAAGGGATGGAGTGAAACAAACGATGAAGATTCACTTGACGGCAATAATTCCACACCTAAGGTGATGGTAACGATACCACAAGACGGGGCACCTTTAGAGAAGGTGACTCGTAGAATTATTCCCTTAAGTGGCAAAAAGAATTACTTTCGATATAGAGATCATTGAAACTCTCTATACCAGCCGGAGGCAAATCACAATCGATCATTTGACGGAGTCCGAAAGAATGACGTTCTCGGGCCAGAATGGATGATGTGGACTACCTTGTAAAGGACAATGCCAAGGTTGATTTTACTTATCCTCGGAAATGGATGGGACCCATGGTAGGACCACTTTTGAGGATAATCCTGAGCAGCAGTGATTGAGAACGGTAACCCATGGAGAATTGGCACATTGGTGGTGCAAGCTGGGAACAAAATGCAAATGCTGGGAATGATTCTGGTGACTGGGAAGAAACCCAACAGTAGAGAGTAAATCTACTCTGTGAGGGTTTATAACATAACCAAGAACACTGGGAGCAATCCCGGTTAGTGCCAGTGATAACACCTAGTGCTTGAGCGTGCTCTCAAGAACTTGAGCATTCCCATATTCATCAAAGTTTTACCCATATCCGTGTCAAGGATCCTGGCAACACAACATGCTACCATGATGAATAATGATGGATGGTGTAGATGCAAAGGAAAATAACACTTTCTCAGATTTCACCTTAGTGGAGTCAAGGGAAAAATCTGGATGATCGACCGATAAACATTTAGCACTCCGCTTCTAATGTTCTCCTTGATGTGCTAGCGTAACCCATTTATTAAAATGGTTTGGTACCTAGAACCTCAAGTAAAAGGTCGGACTTCAGGAGCACAAAAATCCATAAGGAACAACTAGGGAGTAAATCCTACGAAATCCTTATGGGGAGGTGGGCAACTTCTTCAATCAAGACTCTACAACAACAGGTCTTCCGGCTGGGTGTGTTGGCCACGACATCCACTTTACCGGTTATCGAGAGACCAATATTATAGTTCTTGGGAAAGGCTCCAACCATCATATCTGCCTGAGATTCAGTTCTGGTTGGTGTCAGGATATTCCGGACTCATTGAGTCCAGAAGGAAAAATGAAAGTTTACAACCCAAATCGACGAGATGGCGTTGCGAGATTCTCGGGGAGTGAACAACGATAGCAAGCTCCAAAACATGAGCTGGTTCTGCTACATACATGTGAACACATTGTCCAAGACAAACATGACCACGTAGTAGTCTTACAATGAAACACTACCAAGTTCGGGTTGGGGAACCATCATCGAGGATATCGAAGTCCTTGATTAAGCCCGGGTTAGCTCTTAAGAAGGAACTCCTTCTCCTTAAACAAATCAATCAGTGGCTTGGTGTGCTAGGGATACATGTAGAGTGAAGGGTGCAAGTCTCCAAACCATAGAATACTTCGCACGTATGCATGACTGACTTGGGATGATTCCACAGGAAGCAAAACAAACTTTCTCAACTCACGGTGGCAACTTACATCAATTACACATGAATTAGGGAAAGTTTCTTCTCTCATCCAACATATACCTCATGAACGGAACACGGAGGCAATGCTTACAAAGTTTCCATCACTAGCTTAATGTCCTACAAAATCATGGAGAAGATAGCAGTGTTGCTGATGGGCTCAACAACAATTCATCTAGGTTTCCATGGAGCTGGAATTCCATAATTATGTGAACAAGTGATAGTATTGGTCAGACCCAGAAGATATAATGGTGTATGCTCGAGGGATCAACCACGAGTAAGACAACATTATGAACATCGTTGGTTCTGATTTGATTTGATGATAGCCCATACTCAAATCAAAGTTTTGATATGATAATAGGTCCAACAACTGATCACAGGGACCAATTGATGAAGATGTCATCTATCTTCAACACACGCAAACATACCCCTTGAGATGAACTAAGCTGGCAAGCTTTTATCTTCCAACTCTCCAAGTTATTATTTTAGCTTAACCAACCAGTTCAGGGTATCCAACACAGATTCTTGGAGAAGTGGTGGTTTATAAGAAACCAACATGATCACGAACTCAACATAGCGGTCAGGGAACAACCTGGTAATACTTCCAAGAAGATGTTCGGAAATCACGAACCACTGATATGTTACTAAGCTCGAGATCAATCTTGCTTTTCAGGGCAAGACGATATGATCAAATGGGCAAGGACTTAACAAAATCCTATCTCATCAATCAAGGAGTGCACCAAGAAAGTGGACTAGGTAGCACGATCAATCTTAGGATGATGATTCGGTAACCATCATGCTAAGAATGAGATTATCGTCCATTAACTACCAAGCAACGAAGTTGCTAGGAGTATTGATTTCACACATCACAATTCACTTGTCGGTATTCCGGTTATAACAACGCGGAGACCGAGGAATGAGCGATAATGGCGAGAAGTATCACTGTATCAAGAGTTCATAAAAGGTTGTGCAATTCTCATGACATTCATGACATAAAGATGGTAATACTCCAGGATATAATAGTTTAGAAGCTGCATTAGCATTCTTCATCTGCGAAGTACAACTTCTTTGACCAAATCCGCGATATGGATAGGATACTGGAGTTTGTTTCTCCTAGTCATTCCGAGATAGAATGAATTGACAGACCACAAGAGTAAAAGGCATCGATGAACACGAGTGCACAACTACTCCTGGCTATCAACTGATAAACGGGGGTCATGATACAACTAAAAGGAGACAACTCGAGGAACATATAACTTCTGAGTTGTGGATGCATAGATTAACATGTCGAACGAGTTCAACATATTTCTTCCGGATAACCCATGCAGAAAATAGAATTGGCAGAGTCACAATATGAATGGAGTACTACTCAAGAGCACTCGGGTTGTGATCTTTTGGTTCAGAAGAACTTCTGCCAAGGATGGTTCATGGTATTTGGAAGAATGATATACCACGGACCTCGAGGACTATCACAAGGTTACTAATATCCTAAAGGGACGAGCAAATACTACCAACATGAAGTAGGTAGAAAGAATATTGGGTTCAAGAACCCAGGAGTAGAATGCCTACTAACTAAATGGCATCACGGGATGCTTTTGAGAATGACGGCCAGAATCATCACACCGAGCATACAAAGTATTGCTGCATTACTGGGTGATTTTCTAAGACACCTAGGGTCATAGTAATAAGTCCAACATATATGTCGAGGTAACAGAGTGCCTCAACACACCGACTAGTGTGGTTAATCTGGCCTAAAAGGACATTAAGAACAGATAGGAATGGTTTGCAAATGCATCAGACTATTTAGAAACCTGGGATGACTCGGACAGCATAACGGCTGCAAATGCTCGAAAATACTTTTGAGATCCAAGCATAGGGGTAGCATATCCACTTAACATCATAATGTCAAGGTGCTGAGACCAACAGTTGAACAAACGGAAGTAGTAGATACTGAACTGAGGATTGAATCCACATTAGCGCGATCCTGATAAACGGAATGAGAATCCTAGTTTCTTAATCCCCGTAGAAAAAAGAAGGTAACTCAGATCAGAAGGTCATAAGGTAAAGGAGTAAAAAGAGCCTTACGTTCCCTTCCACAAACAATTCCCTTACATAACTAAAGAGTTTCTAGACACGACTTCGACCAGTTTGGCTTACTAATCCTACACGCAGTCAGGCTCTGATACCAAAGCTGTCAGGACCCCGATCCTAAGTCACACAGGTCTAGCCTGTAACACATCATATCACTTTGCGGCCTCACGCACGGTATCCCCACGGGTGCCACCTTACCTGGCCCGGGACCGTCTGCGCATTTTGGCACACGTATATGATAGTGTCGCTAGCATCCATATGACAGAGAACCCGGGCCGACATGACTAGTTATAAACCAAAAGTGGCACTAAATTACAGAGACAGACATACATGACCCAGCAACGAACGTGTCGGTCATCAACGTATGGACCCAAGTCGTAGCAAGCTACAAGGACTTAAAGGAACAACGCGTGACATTTCCCCTAAGGGACAGACACAAGAACGAAGAAGGACACATGCCGGCCAGCCTAAGTGTTCCGGAGCAGTAGGAAGCTACCAAGGCTCAGTGGAAGCACTAGGAGACATTTCCCTGTAAGATAGGCTACCAAGGGTAAACAACTAGGTGCCGGATCCCACACATAGCAATACACATTACACGTACGCATAACATGCAAGTATGTGCTGTACAACATGGCATCACAAGATAACTCAACAACTCATATAGATAAAGCCCAGAAGAGCCATCATAGCATTTATTACAAACAGAGGTCACAGGACCCAACATGCAGAGCATACTGGCAACGGAAGCATAACATGTCTGAGTACAGACAACTACAAATGAAAAAGGCTGAAAAGCCTGACTATCTACAAGACCCTCCCAAGGGTACCAGATCGTAGCTGAGGTAACAAGCTAAACGTCGAAGTCCACGCGGAACCACTAGCGAGACTGAAGTCTCTCTGCAAAAACATAAATTAAGCAAACGTGAGTACAAAGGTACTCAGCAAGACTTACATCAGAACTAGCTACATATGCATCAGTATCAACAAAGGGGGTGGTGGAGTTTGACTGCAGCAAGCCAGCTTGACTCGGTGGCTATCCTAAACTACGACTGCAAGTAACTCTTTTGAGGCAGCGCACACGAGTCCACATATTCACCAATCAATACACCACTATGGATCCGCTCCCGTCTCCCTACGAGAAGGCCATCCATAGCACTCACGCTATCTTGCGTGTTTTAGAGTATCCACTTTCACTTGTCTATGAACTGTAATAGGCAACCCAGAAGTCCATTTCCGCGGACACGGCTATTCGAATAGATTATATATAACCCTGCAGGGGTGTACTTCTTCACACGTGTTTCCACCACTTAGCGTCTGCACACGACATGTGCTCGGCAGACTTCAAGCGAAAGCCGACGTGGGTGTAGACCACGACCTAACCAACCACTCAAGTCTCTCGTCCAGGTTTATCGCCTATTTGGGTTCCATCCGTGGGGAGATCCGGCCGGGGTGTCGCTCACGGCCCCAAACGATGTGTACAGGGCTCCCGCATCACCAAACGGGCGACCGGTACACCGTGCCACGTACCTGCCGTGTCACAGCCCACCCCGAGGGTCAGCACTGCGCACGACCTCCAGTAAACTACAAACACCAGAAACTAATTGCAACTCCTGGACAAAGAACAAGGGCAGTCAATAAGTCGAGCGGGGTCATATTTCAGGGCCCAATGTGTGGTAGTAGCTGTTTCATGGATCAACCGACACAAAACTCAGTTCCTGAGGACGGTTTCAATAAGACAACCCACCATGTACTCCTACATGGCCTCTCATCGCTACCTTTACCAAATCGTGTTCACACACTTAGCTCACACAGTAGGACATGTTCATCACATTCCAATTCATCCTCGATGAATCAGACCTGACACAACTCTAAGCAATAGCAGGCATAACCAGAAAGCATCAATGAGTAGGCACAACATGGCTCAAACAACTCCTACTCATACTAGTGGGTTTCAACTATTTACTGTGGCAATGACGGGTCATGCCGTGGAAAGGGTTTCAACTACCGCAGCAGGTAACAATTGAAGCGTTGTTGTCCTAATGCAGTAGAAGAGAGCAAGAGCGAGAGAGTGGGATTGTATCGGAATGCTCAATGGGGTTTTGCTTGCCTGGCACTTCTGAAGATATTAATAGCTCTTCATCGGTGTCATCGAACTCATCGTCGAAACGTCGTCTACTGAGAGGGGACAAAACCGACAAACAGAGAAAGAACACAATCAATGCAATGCAACAATATGATGCATGGACATGACATGGCAACATGTTGTGGATTGAGCTAATGCAACTAGCAACACAATTAAATGAAGTTGGTTTGAACCCAAGATTCAAATTCAAACTCCATATGTGATTATTTAATTGTCATTTAATTGATTTTACCTGATCAGCAGGTTTAACTTCTTCAAACATGCATGAAAATGCCATAAACAGATTCCTTTAATTTTTCTGATCAATTTTCATATATAAATTATTTTCATCTGAGTTAGGGATTATTTTCTGTGATTTTGAGAAGTTTTGGCTATTTTCTGAAATAAATAAATCATTTCTAATTTATTTAAAATTCCAGAAAATAGTTACTGCGTCAGCATGACGTCTGGGTGACGTCAGCAAGTCAACAGGGGCTGTCCAGTCAAACCTGACCAGTGGGTCCCACTGGTCAGTCTCTCAGCACTAACTAAAAGTTTAAAACTAAACTAAACACACACGGGGCCCACATGTCAGTGTCTCAACTAATTAACTAAATTAGAAAACACTAATTTAAACCTAACTCTAATTAGTCAAGGGCCTGGGCCCACGCGTCAGTGAGCCAGGGTTGATCCTATTTTAATTAAACCTAAACTAGGTAGTTAACAGTGGGGCCCGTATGTCAGTGGCCCTGGGGGGTTAGTTAGAGTGTCATTAGTGGCTCATGACTTGCCAAGTCAGCACTGCCGGTGACCCCATTCCATGGCGGTGTCTCGTCGGAGAGGCTCGGGTTTCGTCCCACGGCGACCAAATCGAAGGCCGAGGCCATCTACGGGACGAGGAGACTCGTCCGCGTCGAATGGTGCAAGTGGGAGGAGCTGGGGTGGAGCGGGCTCGCCGGAGTTGAGCTCGCGGCGGTGCCGGAGTTCGGGTGTTGAACGAAACGGCGCCACGGTCCACTAGGGGAGGAGCTAGTGGGTGTTGTGTGCTCCTGGGAGCTCAGCGAACACAGTGACGCACTCAGCGGCGAGCTGGGTAGCCCTGGCCGCGGCGGTGAAGAACCACGGCGGCGGTGAGCTCACGGGTCCGATGGTTTGGTGGCTACAGCATACAAACGAGGAAAAGAGGAGAGGGGAAACGACGAGATGCTCACAGCGGAGTTGAGGCGGAGCTCAACAAGCTCAGGGAGGCATCAGGGTCGGCGTATGGTCGCCGGCGATCTCGGGGGCCGGAGGAGGAAGAAGGGGTCGGGGACGATGCTGCAGGGCTCCCGCGGTCGCATGGGTCGACGGAGGGGACGAGGGGGGGCACGGTGGAGCTCGGGGCGCGTCGGAGAGGCGAGGGAGTGGCGGTGGACGCAGCTACGGCGGCGCCGTGCTCACGGGCGCGTCGGCCAACGTTCGGGAGAGACGAGGGAGGGAGGAAGGGGGCGAGTGAGGGGTCAGCTCGATCCGGACGGCAGTGGGGTGGTCATCCGCGGCGTCGACGTGGCTTGCGGCCAGCAGGAGGTGGAGGCTGGCGCGCATGCCGTCGCCACGCACCTGCCTGTCCTCCTGGCAGGAGGTTGAAGACGCCCTTGCCCTGGTGGGCCGGGCCATCTACTTGGGCTGCCAGGTAAAGCCTAGGTGAGTCTCTCTCTCTCTCTCTCTCTGCTTTTCTCATTTTAATTACTGTTTTCTATTTTTTTTTGTATGTTTTTGATTTAGTACTAATACTAAACCATTTTTGTTGCTTCTGAGATTATTTGTGGATGCAATATGGATTATTCCAAAACTCCACAAAATGTTTTCAGAATAATTGGAGCATTAAAAATAATTATAGAATTTATTTGCTCCAACTCAAATACATTATGAGTTAATTCAAAAATCCAAAAATGTCCTAGAAATATGTGCAACATTTTTGGCAGAGGTTTTTAATCAATCCATAAATGATGAACTTTTCCAAAGGGCATTTTGGGTTCATTGAAAAGATTTTAATTGACCCTAGTTGAATTACTTTACTGCTAGGGTTTAGGCAATCCCCATTTCAAGTTTCTTTAAAGATTAAACATGATGCACACATGAGGCTAGCCTAGTGCATTACCAGAAGCTAGGGATGTGACAACTCACCCCTACTAAACAAGAATCTCGTCCCAAGATTCAGGACGTGAGATAAGAAATCAGAGGGGACACTATCTAACACAATCTTCTCGATCCCGGTTCCCTCCTCGAAATTGTTGATTCATTGCATCCTGTAGATCTTGGCATCTTTGATTTCAAAGCTTCATCCAACACGATAACAAAAGAACGTGAGTTCTACAGGATTTGATCTTCTCGAAGATCGAGCAATTCAAGATCAACTCATGGATTGAGACGTCGAAACATCTCTTGAGCTGAGACACGGGACACACATCCAAAGGGATGGAGTGAAACAAACGATGAAGATTCACTTGACGGCAATAATTCCACACCTAAGGTGATGGTAACGATACCACAAGACGGGGCACCTTTAGAGAAGGTGACTCGTAGAATTATTCCCTTAAGTGGCAAAAAGAATTACTTTCGATATAGAGATCATTGAAACTCTCTATACCAGTCGGAGGCAAATCACAATCGATCATTTGACGGAGTCCGAAAGAATGACATTCTCGGGCCAGAATGGATGATGTGGACTACCTTGTAAAGGACAATGCCAAGGTTGATTTTGCTTATCCTCGAAAATGGATGGGACCCATGGTAGGACCACTTTTGAGGATAATCCTGAGCAGCAGTGATTGAGAACGGTAACCCATGGAGAATTGGCACATTGGCGGTGCAAGCTGGGAACAAAATGCAAATGCTGGGAATGATTCTGGTGACTGGGAAGAAACCCAATAGTAGAGAGTAAATCTACTCTTTGAGGGTTTATAACATAACCAACAACACTGGGAGCAATCCCGGTTAGTGCCAGTGATAACACCTAGTGCTTGAGCGTGCTCTCAAGAACTTGAGCATTCCCATATTCATCAAAGTTTTACCCATATCCGTGTCAAGGATCCTGGCAACACAACATGCTACCATGATGAATAATGATGGATGGTGTAGATGCAAAGGAAGATAACACTTTCTCATATTTCACCTTAGCGGAGTCAAGGGCAAAATTTGGATGATCGACCGATAGACATTTAGCACTCCGCTTCTAATGTTCTCCTTGATGTGCTAGCGTAACCCATTTATTAAAATGGTTTGGTACCTAGAACCTCAAGTAAAAGGTCGGACTTCAGGAGCACAAAAATCCATAAGGAACAACTAGGGAGTAAATCCTACGAAATCCTTATGGGGAGGTGGCCAACTTCTTCAATCAAGACTCTACAACAACAGGTCTTCCGACTAGGTGTGTTGGCCACGACATCCACTTTACCGGTTATCGAGAGACCAATATTATAGTTCTTGGGAAAGGCTCCAACCATCATATCTGCCTGAGATTCAGTTCTGGTTGGTGTCAGGATATTCCAGACTCATTGAGTCCAGAAGGAAAAATGAAAGTTTACAACCCAAATCGACGAGATGGCGTTGCGAGATTCTCGGGGAGTGAACTACGATAGCAAGCACCAAAACATGAGCTGGTTTTGCTACATACATGTGAACACATTGTCCAAGACAAACATGACCACGTAGTAGTCTTACAATGAAACACTACCAAGCTCGGGTTGGGGAACCATCATCGAGGATATCGAAGTCCTTGATTAAGCCCGGGTTAGCTCTTAAGAAGGAACTCCTTCTCCTTAAACAAATCAATCAGTGGCTTGGTGTGCTAGGGATACATGTAGAGTGAAGGTTGCAAGTCTCCAAACCACAGAATACTTCGCACGTATGCATGACTGACTTGGGATGATTCCACAGGAAGCAAAACAAACTTTCTCAACTCACGGTGGCAACTTACATCAATTACACATGAATTAGGGAAAGTTTCTTCTCTCATCCAACATATACCTCATGAACGGAACACGGAGGCAATGCTTACAAAGTTTCCATCACTAGCTTAATGTCCTACAAAATCATGGAGAAGATAGCAGTGTTGCTGATGGCCTCAACAACAATTCATCCAGGTTTCCATGGAGATGGAATTCCATAATTATGTGAACAAGTGATAGTATTGGTCAGACCCAGAAGATATAATGGTGTATGCTCGAGGGATCAACCACGAGTAAGACAACATTATGAACATCGTTGGTTCTGATTTGATTTGATGATAGCCCATACTCAAATCAAAGGTTTGATATGACAATAGGTCCAACAACTGATCACAGGGACCAATTGATGAAGATGTCATCTATCTTCAACACACGCAAACATACCCCTTGAGATGAACTAAGCTGGCAAGCTTTTATCTTCCAACTCTCCAAGTTATTGTTTTAGCTTAACCAACCAGTTCAGGGTATCCAACACAGATTCTTGGAGAAGTGGTGGTTTATAAGAAACCAACTTGATCACGAACTCAACATAGCGGTCAGGGAACAACCTGGTAATACTTCCGAGAAGATGTTCGGAAATCACGAACCACCGATATGTTACTAAGCTCGAGATCAATCTTGCTTTTCAGGGAAAGACGATATGATCAAATGAGCAAGGACTTAACAAAATCCTATCTCATCAATCAAGGAGTGCACCAAGAAAGTGGACTAGGTAGCATGATCAATCTTAGGATGATGATTCGGTAACCATCATGCTAAGAATGAGATTATCGTCCATTAACTACCAAGCAACGAAGTTGCTAGGAGTATTCATTTCACACATCACAATTCACTTGTCGGTATTCCGGTTATAACAACGCGGAGACCGAGGAATGAGCGATAATGGCGAGAAGTATCACTGTACCAAGAGTTCATAGAAGGTTGTGCAATTCTCATGACATTCTTGACATAAAGATGGTAATACTCCAGGATAGAATAGTTTAGAAGCTGCATTAGCATTCTTCATCTGCGAAGTACAACTTCTTTGACCAAATCCGGGATATGGATAGGATACTGGAGTTTGTTTCTCCTAGTCATTCCGAGATAGAATGAATTGACAGACCACAAGAGTAAAAGGCATCGATGAACACGAGTGCACAACTACTCCTGACTATCAACTTATAAACGGGGGTCATGATACAACTAAAAGGAGATAACTCAAGGAACATATAACTTCTGAGTTGTGGATGCATAGATTAACATGTCGAATGAGTTCAACATATTTCTTCCGGATAACCCATGCAGAAAATAGAATTGGCAGAGTCACAATATCAATGGAGTACTACTCAAGAGCACTCGGGTTGTGATCTTTTGGTTCAGAAGAACTTCTGCCAAGGATGGTTCATGGTATTTGGAAGAATGATATACCACGGACCTCGAGGACTATCACAAGGTTACTAATATCCTAAAGGGACGAGCAAATACTACCAACATGAAGTAGGTAGAAAGAATCTTGCGTTCAAGAACCGAGGAGTAGAATGCCTACTAACTAAATGGCATCACGGGATGCTTTTGAGAATAAAGGCCAGAATCATCACACCGAGGATACAAAGTATTGCTGCATTACTGGGTGATTTTCGAAGACACCTAGGGTCATAGTAATAAGTCCAACATATATGTTGAGGTAACAGAGTGCCTCAACACACCGACTAGTGTGGTTAATCTGGCCTAAAAGGACATTAAGAACAGATAGGAATGGTTCGCAAATGCATCAGACTATTTAGAAACCTGGGATGACTCCGACAGCATAACGGCTGCAAATGCTCGAAAATACTTTTGAGATCCAAGCATAGGGGTAGCATATCCACTTAACATCATAATGTCAAGGTGCTGAGACCAACAGTTGAACAAACGGAAGTAGTAGATACTGAACTGAGGGTTGAATCCACATTAGCGTGATCCTGATAAACGGAATGAGAATCCTAGTTTCTTAATCCCCGTAGAAAAAAGAAGGTAACTCAGATCAGAAGGTCATAAGGTAAAGGAGTAAAAAGAGCCTTACGTTCCCTTCCACAAACAATTCCCTTACATAACTAAAGAGTTTCTAGACACGACTTCGACCAGTTTGGCTTACTAATCCTACACGCAGTCAGGCTTTGATACCAAAGCTGTCAGGACCCCGATCCTAAGTCACACAGGTCTAGCCTGTAACACATCATATCACTTTGCGGCCTCACGCACGGTATCCCCACGGGTGCCACCTTACCTGGCCGGGGACCGTTTGCGCATTTTGGCACACGTATATGATAGTGTCGCTAGCATCCATATGACAGAGAACCCGGTCCGACATGACTAGTTATAAACCAAAAGTGGCACTAAATTATAGAGACAGGCATACATGACCCAGCAACGAACGTGTCGGTCATCAACGTATGGACCCAAGTCGTAGCAAGCTATAAGGACTTAAAGGAACAACGCGTGACATTTCCCCTAAGGGACAGACACAGGAACGAAGAAGGACACATGCCGGCCAGCCTAAGTGTTCCGGAGCAGTAACAAGCTACCAAGGCTCAGTGGAAGCACTAGGAGACATTTCCCTGTAAGATAGGCTACCAAGGGTAAACAACTAGGTGTCGGATCCCACACATAGCAATACACATTACACGTACGCATAACATGCAAGTATGTGTTGTACAACATGGCATCACAACATAACTCAACAACTCATATAGATAAAGCCCAGAAGAGCCATCATAGCATTTATTACAAACAGAGGTCACATGACCCAACATGCAGAGCATACAGGCAACGGAAGCATAACATGTCTGAGTATAGACAATTACAAATGAAAAAGGCTGAAAAGCCTGACTATCTACAAGACCCTCCCAAGGGTACTAGATCGTAGCTGAGGTAACAAGCTAAACGTCGAAGTCCACGCGGAACCACTAGCGATACTGAAGTCTCTCTGCAAAAACATAAATTAAGAAAATGTGAGTACAAAGGTACTCAGCAAGACTTAAATCAGAACTAGCTACATATGCATCAGTATCAACAAAGAGGGTGGTGGAGTTTGACTACAGCAAGCCAGCTTGACTCTGTGGCTATCCTAAACTACGACTGCAAGTAACTCTTTTGAGGTGGCGCACACGAGTCCACATATTCACCAATCAATACACCACTATGGATCCGCTCCCGTCTCCCTACGAGAAGGCCATCCATAGCACTCACGCTTATCTTGCGTGTTTTAGAGTATCCACTTTCACTTGTCTATGAACTGTAATAGGCAACCCAGAAGTCCATTTCCGCGGACACGGCTATTCTAATAGATTATATATAACCCTGCAGGGGTGTACTTCTTCACACATGTTTCCACCACTTAGCGTCTGCACACGACATGTGCTCGGCAGACTTCAAGCGAAAGCCGACGTGGGTGTAGACCACGACCTAACCAACCACTCAAGTCTCTCGTCCAGGTTTATCGCCTATTTGGGTTCCATCCGTGGGGAGATCCGGCCGGGGTGTCGCTCACGGCCCCAAACGATGTGTACAGGGTTCCCGCGTCACCAAACGGGCGACCGGTACACCGTGCCACGTACCTGCCGTGTCACAGCCCACCCCGAGGGTTAGCACTGCGCACGACCTCCAGTAAACTACAAACACCAGAAACTAATTGCAACTCCTGGACAGAGAACAAGGTCAGTCAATAAGTCGAGCGGGGTCATATTTCAGGGCCCAATGTGTGGTAGTAGCTGTTTCATGGATCAACCAACACAGAACTCAGTTCCTGAGGATGGTTTCAATGAGACAACCCACCATGTACTCCTACATGGCCTCTCATCGCTACCTTTACCAAATCGTGTTCACACACTTAGCTCACACACAGTAGGACATGTTCATCACATTCCAATTCATCCCCGATGAATCAGACCTGACACAACTCTAAGCAATAGCAGGCATAACCAGAAAGCATCAATGAGTAGGCACAACATGGCTCAAACAACTCCTACTCATACTAGTGGGTTTCAACTATTTACTGTGGCAATGACGGGTCATGCAGTGGAAAGGGGTTCAACTACCGCAGCAGGTAACAATTGAAGCATTGTTGTCCTAATACAGTAAAAGAGAGCAAGAGCGAGAGAGTGGGATTGTATCGGAATGCTCAATGGGGTTTTGCTTGCCTGGCACTTCTGAAGATATTAATAGCTCTTCATCGGTGTCATCGAACTCATCGTCGAAACGTCGTCTACTGAGAGGGGACAAAACCGACAAACAGAGAAAGAACACAATCAATGCAATGCAACAATATGATGCATGAACATGACATGGCAACATGCTGTGGATTGAGCTAATGCAACTAGCAACACAATTAAATGAAGTTGGTTTGAACCCAAGATTCAAATTCAAACTCCATATGTGATTATTTAATTGTCATTTAATTGATTTGAACTGATCAGCAGGTTTAACTTCTTCAAACATGCATGAAAATGCCATAAACAGATTCCTGGAATTTTTCTTATCAATTTTCATATATAAATTATTTTCATCTGAGTTAGGGATTATTTTCTGTGATTTTTAGAAGTTTTGGCTATTTTCTGAAATAAATAATTCATTTCTGAGTTATTTAAAATTCCAGAAAATAGTTACTGCGTCAGCATGACGTCTGTGTGATGTCAGCAAGTCAAAAGGGGCTGTCCAGTCAAACCTGACCAATGGGTCCCACTGGTCAGTCTCTCAGCACTAACTAAAAGTTTAAAACTAAACTAAACAGACACGGGGCCCACATGTCAGTGTCTCAACTAATTAACTAAATTAGATAACACTAATTTAAACCTAACTCTAATTAGTCAAGGGCCTGGGCCCACGCGTCAGTGAGCCAGGGTTGATCCTATTTTAATTAAACCTAAACTAGGTAGTTAACAGTGGGGCCCGTATGTCAGTGACCCTGGGGGTTAGTTAGAGTGTCATTAGTGGCTAATGACTTGCCAAGTCAGCACTGCCGGCGTTTAGTCACCGGCAACCACATTCCGCGGCGATGTCTCGCCGGAGAGGCTCGAGTTTCGTCCCACGGCGACCAAATCAAAGGCCGAGGCCATCTATGGAACAAGGAGACTCGTTCGCGTCGAATGGTGCAAGTGGGAGGAGCTGGGGTGGAGCGGGCTCGCCGGAGTTGAGCTCGCGGCGGCGCCGGAGTTTGGGTGTTGAACGAAACGGCGCCACGGTGCACTAGGGGAGGAGCTAGTGGGTGTTGCGTGCTCCTGGGAGCTCAGCGAACACAGTGACGCACTCAGCTGTGAGCTGGGGTGGCCCTGGCCGCGGCGGTGAAGAACCACGGCGGCGGTGAGCTCACGGGTCTGATGGTTTGGTGGCTACAGCATAAAAACGAAGAAAAGAGGAGAGGGGAAACGACGAGATGCTCACAGCGGAGTTGAGGCGAAGCTCAACAAGCTCAAGGAGGCATCAGGGTCGGCGTATGGTCGCCGGCGAACTCGGGGGCCGGAGGAGGAAGAAGGGGTCAGGGACGATGCTGCAGGGCTCCCCTGGTCGCATGGGTCGACGGAGGGGACGAGGGGGGCCACGGCGGAGCTCGGGGCGCGTCGGAGAGGCGAGGGAGTGGCGGTGGACGCAGCTACGGCGGCGCTGTGCTCACGGGCGCGTCGGCCAACGTTCGGGAGAGACGAGGGAGGGAGGAAGGGGGCGAGTGACGGCAGTGGGGTGGTCATCTGCGGCGTCGACGTGGCTTGCGGCAAGCAGGAGGTGGAGGCTGGCGCGCATGCCGTCGCCACGCACCTGCCTGTCCTCCTGGCAGGAGGTTGAAGACGCCCTTGCCCCTGGTGGGCCGGGCCATCTACTTGGGCTGCCAGGTAAAGCCTAGGTGAGTCTCTCTCTCTCTCTCTGCTTTTCTCATTTTAATTACTGTTTTCTAATTTTTTTGTATGTTTTTGATTTAGTACTAATACTAAACCATTTTTGTTGCTTCTGAGATTATTTGTGGATGCAATATGGATTATTCCAAAACTCCACAAAATGTTTTTAGAATAATTGGAGCATTAAAAATAATTATAGAATTTATTTGCTCCAACTCAAATACATTATGAGTTAATTCAAAAATCCAAAAATGTCCTAGAAATATGTGCAACATTTTTGGCAGAGGTTTTTAATCAATCCATAAATGATGAACTTTTCCAAAGGGCATTTTGGGTTCATTGAAAAGATTTTAATTGACCCTAGTTGAATTACTTTACTGCTAGGGTTTAGGCAATCCCCATTTCAAGTTTCTTTCAATATTAAACATGATGCACACATGAGGCTAGCTTAGTGCATTACCAGAAGCTAGGGATGTGACAAGAAGCTTTACCACAAGTCATGTGTAAAAGCAGCTCAACAAGATGTGAATACATCAAAATGCTTAAACGAGAAATGGCAACCACATTTTGAGCTTAAACGATGAGTATGACCTATGATCAAGTGTCTTCACTTGACTCCCAAGTCAGTATACTCTAACATAGGTGACGTTGTCGCCGACCAATTCTAGATGAAGTTCTCTAAGTATTTCTTTCTGCTCTTGCATTTCTTCCTTGCATTTTGTTCCCCTTCTCTTAACAAAAAAAAACTTCATCTATATTTTCATTTCTCTATTTTATTATGCATTTTATGCATCCAATTCATTGCAAATATTTTAGTTAATTCCTTGCAAATCCTTGTGAGATCTTATTTGACTAGAGAGCTGAGATGAAAAATTGTTCTCTCAGTACTGAACTCGGACCCGCCGATTTACCTCTTTCGGTTGAACGAACCATCTCGGTGCCACCGAAGAAAACCACTTGGTTCTACCGGTTTCAATACTGAGGAGACAATTTGTCATTTGCATCCTGCATATATGTTTCAGCTCCACTCAATGACAGTTGTCCTCTACCAGCATCACATGTGTATACAGCTCTGCTCTGTGCCTCAAGGACCAAACCTATTTTGACGCACACTCCAGAAGATCCATTCTTGGAAATTGATGTCAAAGGGGGAGAGAAAGTTCACATCAAAGCTTTAGTGAGAGATCAAAGCTTCAGAAAGAGAGAGAGCTCAAAGCTTAAGGGAGAAAAATCACCTGCCCCAGATGCCTGGTATTCAAGAGGAGAGTAGCTACATGTCATTAAAAGGGGAAAGACATGTCTATGATTGTTGATTGTTTTGCTCTGATTATGCTTCCCTACCTTCTTCCATTATCCAATATAAGATTCAGGGGGAGAAAAATTGTCGAGGGAAGAAAGTTCTTGAATTAATTACATATCTTTTACATTTGGGAACATGTCTGTATTTAAGAGTACCTAGGAGTCAATCTCTACATGTTATCCCAATCTTGGTATCCTTGTGGCTCTTTTGTCGCTCTGTCTAGTAGATGTACCTGTGTTATCTAACCTTGTTTACTCAGGTTCATCCCTTCATAAGCCAGCTCAAGATCACAAGGTAATTATATGCATCACACTCATGAGCATGAATATTACTTGCTACATATTGTTTGCAAGAAGGGATCATGAACATGAGGATACACTTCATATATTCATATCATTCACTCTGATGCATATAGCCAAGATACATGTAACTCATTGCTTGCTCTGTCATGCCTATGCTTTCATATGTTCTTATATTCCATATTCACATGATTGCATACATGTAGGGGGAGCCTATGCATGTTACATGTTCTTCCAAAGCTTTAACTTCTATTATTCATATCTTTATATAAAGCTTTGATGTATATTGTCATCAATTACAAAAAAGGGGTAGATTGAAAGCACAAGTGCTCCCTGGGTGATTTTGGTAATGAATGTCAACATATCTCTTGTTGGACTAATGTTTCCATCTCGTATATTTCAGACAAGTTCAACAGATGGAGTGGCATGGACTAGAGGATGTGGAACCCCTTCAAGATGATAAGTACAAAAGGATTGGCTCAAGCTCAAGGCTCAGGATTCTACATTTACTATTTTAGTGATCTAAGATCACATTTGAGTCCAAAGGAAAGCTAATACTATTAAAAGGGGATGAGCTGTTGCTTAATGGCTTGCTTGCTCAAAGTGCTTAGTGATACGCTCCAAAACCCTCAACCACTTTTTCACATCCACATATATCCCAAACCAAAAGTCAAACTCGGCCCCATCGAAAATATCTATCTGGCGCCACCGAGTTCATTTGACATAGCCACTGCCAGAAACCCTAATCATTTCGGTCTCACCGAAAGGGATCTCGGTCTCACCGAGATGGGATTGCAAACTCTCTATTGCATGTTGCAATATTATCGGTCTAACTAAGATGTGCAATCGGTCCCACCGAGTCTGTAATGCAAACTCTCTGTTGCCTCTTCGTAACATTTCGGTCTCACCGAAATGAGCGAATCGGTCCCACCGAGTTTGCCTGACCAACTCTCTGTAAGCCTATTACCAAAATTGGTCTCATCGAGTTTGTGTAATCGGTCTCACCAAGATTATGTTATGCCCTGACCCTAATGAAATCGGTCCCACCGAGTTGATCATATCGATCCCACCGAAATACCTAACGGTCACATTATGAACTAAATCGGTCCGACCGAGTTCTCTCAATCGGTCCCACCAAGTTTGGTAAATTATGTGTAACGATTAGATTTTGTGTGGAGGCTATATATACCCCTCCACCCACTCTTCACTCGTGGAGAGGGCCATCAGAACATACCTACACTTCCATCATTCATGTTCTGAGAGAGAACCACCTACTCAAGTGTTGATATCCAAATATTCCATTCCTACCATATTAATCTTGTTCTCTAGCATTCCCCAAGTTGCTTTCCACTCAAATCCTTCTTCCACCATATCCAAATCCGTGAGAGCTGTTTGCGTGTTGGGGAGACTATCATTTGAAGCATTTGAGCAAGGAGTTCATCATCAACACACTGTCTATTACCTTTTGGAGAGTGGTGTCTCCTAGATTGGTTAGGTGTCACTTGGGAGCCTCCGACAAGATTGTGGAGTAGAACCAAGGAGTATGTAAGGGCAAAGAGATCGCCTACTTCGTGAAGATCTACCGCTAGTGAGGCAAGTCCTTCGTGGGCGATGGCCATGTGGGATAGACAAGGTTGCTTCTTCGTGGACCCTTCATGGGTGGAGCCCTCCATTCACTCACGCAGCCGTTACCCTTCGTTGGTTGAAGTCTCCATCAACTTGGATGTACGATCGCACCACCTATGGGAACCAAGACAAAAAGCATGGTTGTCTTCCCTTGCGTTTTCTCCCTCCAAACTCCTCCCTTTACCTTCATATGCAATTGTTTACTTTCCACTGCTATACTCTTAGAATTTCATGTGTAGTTTGATTGCTTGACTTGTGCTAAGTAGCTAAAATCTGCCAAGAATTAAAATTGGGAAAAGGCTAGGTTTTCGCTTTAGTCAAGTGGTCAAAGTTGCATGCTTTACTTCAAAATACTTATATACTCTTGTCATGCATGCTTGTTGTGTATTGTGAAAGTTAAGCATGTGCGAAATTTCCATTTAAACATCAAGTATGTTAAAAGCTGCCACTTTTCTTGCAAGGAGTTCATCATCAACACACCGTCTATTACCATTTGGAGAGTGGTGTCTCATAGATTGGTTAGGTGTCACTTGGGAGCCTCCGACAAGATTGTGGAGTTGAACCAAGGAGTTTGTAAGGGAAAGGATATCGCCTACTTCGTGAAGATCTACCTTTAGTGAGGCAATTCCTTCATGGGCGATGGCCATGGTGGGATAGACAAGGTTGCTTCTTCATGGACCCTTCGTGGGTGGAGCCCACCGTGGACTCTGATACGTCTCAAACGTATCTACTTTTCCAAACACTTTTGATATTGTTTTGACCTCATTCTTGCATGATTTGGACTAAACTAACCCGGACTGACGCTGTTTTCAGCAGAGCTGCCTGTATGGTTTATTTGTGTGCAGGAAAACGGATTTTTAAGCATCTCAGAAAAATCCACGAAAAATCACGAAAAATCCACGCACCCAAGGAAACCAAATGCCAGAAGTGGGGCCAGAGGGGGGCCAGGGGGTGCCCAGGCGCCTTGTGGGCGCCCCCCCCCCCTGGGCCGCGCTGGGGGGGCGCCTGGGTGGGGCCCACACCCCCTGGTGCCCTACTTTAGCCCGTATTTTTCCTCCCGACGCAAAAACCCCAGATCGGAAGTTCTTTCGCTGTTTTTCATCGCGGAGCCGCCGCCACCCTCTGTTCTTCTTCGGGAGGGCTAATCTGGAGGCTGATTTGGCCTCCGGAGAGGGGAGATCGTCGCCATTGTCATCATCATCACCACTCCATCATCCCTCCATGACTTCCCCCTTCATGTGTGAGTATTTCCCCTGCTGTAGGCGAAGGGGGTGGTAGGGATTGGATGAGTTAGATCATGTAATAGTTCGTCAGATTGTTGGGGGCATGTTGCCTATCATCTAGTATGGTGTTTATCATCTTTGCTACAACTTGTTATTCTTAATGCTTGACACTTAGGGCTCGAGTGCCATGATTTCAGATCTGAACCATATGTGTTTGCATGAATATATTTGTGTTCTTGATCCTATCTATGAGTTGTATGCACCTGTTACGGTTCGGAACCGGCGATCCCAAAAGTGACAGCTTGGGATACCAAAGGGGATGGCCCGTAGCTTGAGGATTACATGTATCCATTGAGTTCATTGCTTTGTTCCGGTGCTCTTTGACAGGAGCACCTTACTATCCATTAGTTCCTTTTGGCCCCGTTCGTAGCGGGATGGTAGGACAAAAGATGTTGTGCAAGTTCTTATTGCAAGCACGTACAACTACCTACGGGATACATGCCTAATGTTTGATATTTGCCTAAATGATCATTACTTTTCCGTGTGCCGTGCCCCAAGTTAGAATCTATCTCATCCATGCAGCGCCCAACCATCCATCTCCCTAGCCTACAGTATTTTAAACCTTGCCTGTCACTAGTTGCTACTTCTGCCATTTACTACTGCTATTTACTTTTGCTGTTTTACTTTTACTATTACTATCATCACTATCATATCACTGTTACCACTTATCTTTTGTTGCAAGTTAGTATATTTCAGGTGTGGTTGAATTGACAACTCAACTGTTAAAGCTTATAAATACTCTTTGGCTCCCCGTGTGTCGAATCAATAAATTGGGTTATTCTTACCCGCGAAGACTATCTCGATCCCTTACGGTTGAGGGTTATCAAGTACCGTTTTCTGGCGCCGTTGCCGGGGAGCATAGCAATATTTACAAGTCTACTTGAGGTATCCTACCTGCTGCACTTTATTCACTATGGGTAAGAAAGGTGACCCCAAGGTTCCGATCTTACTATCCACTACAAGAAGAGGTACTGCTCTTAGCACTAGTGCTACGCTTGATTCACCTTCTGTTATGAGTAAGTTTGCCTCACCACCACCACATGCTCTTACTGAATCTGTTATTATGTCTGATACTCTTGATGATGCTTCTACTACTTTTGATGATGATATTAGTTCGCTTGGTTATGCTCTTGAGAAACAAATTACTGCTGCTGCTGAAAAATATGGAATTGAACTTCCTGTTGCTCGCTACCCTATTGGTGAAACTTATGATTATCCTTATTTGAGTAAACTCCAGGAGAGGCTCCTTGATGATGATTACTATATACTTGATGAAGATTTATGCAGGGAACTGACAGAGTTTGCCGGCTCTGACCCTGAAGTTATTAAGAAAATATTTGAAAAACACTCTTTGAAAAACAAACATGTTCCTAATCCTGAGTTTGCTACATCTCCTATATGCATTGATGATCATGATTTTGATTTCTCTGTTGATCTTTCACTTATACCTATGGTTGAAGCTGACCCCTTTTATGGCAGAGAAAATGATGATGCTATTGCACACCTAACTAAACTTGGTGAGCTAGGTAGCCTGTTTACCACAGATGAGAAGATATGCTACTTTTATGTGACCAAGCTTCTTCCTTTCTCCTTGAAGGAAGGTGCTAAAGCATGGTATGATTCACTCCCATGCGGTTCTATTAAGAGTCCTCAGGACTTAGCTCACTCTTTTGTTGATAAGTACTTTCCTGCTCATATGCAACATGCTGCTTTACAAAGAATTTACAACTTTAAACAGTTGCAGGATGAGTCCCTCCCTAAAGCTTGGGGAGGTACTGCGGTTTGATTCGGCCTAGACCAGGACATGAAATCCCTAAGAATGAATTAATTGATATATTCTATGCTGGTCTAACTGATGAATCTAGGTCCTATCTGGACAGTTGTGCTGGTTGTGTTTTCATGAAAAGAACACCGGACGACGCAGAAGATTTAATGGGCAGGATTGCCAAAAACCATGAAGATTGGTCCGTCCCTGAACCACCTCCACCAACAAAGAAGAGGGGCATGTTTGTTCTAAGTCTTGAGGTTATGCGAGAAGCAAAGAAGTCTATTAAAGAGAAAGGTATTAAAGCTGAAGACGTGAAGAATCTACCCCCTATTGAGAAGCTATGTGAGCCTACCACTCACCCTCCTATGGTAGAGGTACACTCTCTTTTAGATTTCAACGCAAGTGACATCCCTCATGGAAAGCCTCCTGATCAATGTTTAGATGAGTTTGATAATTTTATTATGAAATAGAATCATTTTAATGAGAGGATAGAAAGTCAGTTGCATGATAATTCCCTTGCTATCAAAAAGTTGCTTGGTGTTTTAGATAGAACAGTTAATGATGTTCAATGTCTTGTGAAGCATTTTCATATGGTTCAAACTCAGCTCGATCAAATTTCTAATGTGCAAAGAGATTTGCTTGCTAACAATGCCAAACAAGATAAATTGCAGGCTTTTGGGATTAAGACCCGAGGAGGAACTAGTACTCAAGATCCTCTTTATCCAGAGGGACATCCGAAGAGAATCGAGCAAGATTCTCAAATGCAGAAAGAAGAAATTGTTGTCTCTCCAAATAAGAGGAAGAAACATAAAGAGACTGACAATTCTTATGATCCTATTGCAGATGAAGAGCCAGCTATTGATCCCAACAGTGTATCTATTTCCGATGCTAAGACTGAAGACGGTGCTGAACCTGAAGGTAATGATAATGAGAAGAATGATCCGCCTGAAGTTCGAGAAGAAGAAGCACCTGACAAACGTAAGAGGTACACTAAAGAAGACTTCATCGCAAGAAAACATGGGAAGGAGAAAGAACCATGGGTACAGAAACCCATGCCCTTTCCAGGTAAGTCCATCAAATCTAAAGAAGAAGAGCATTACAATAAGTTTTGTGAATGGATTAAACTTCTTTTTCTTCAAATCCCTTTGACTGATGCTATCAAGTTACTTCCTTATTCAAAATATATGAAAGATATTGTCACTAACAAAAGAAAAGTTCCTAATGATGCAATATCTACTATGCTTGCTAACTATTCTTTCAGCGGAAAGATTCCTGAGAAGCTCGGTGATCCAGGTATACCCACCATTCCTTGCTCCATAAAGAATAATTATGTCAAAACTGCTTTGTGTGATCTTGGAGCGGGAGTGAGTGTTATGCCTCTCTCTCTTTACGAGAGGCTCTGTTTAGAGAAACTAATTCCTACAGATATCTCCCTTCAGATGGCTGACAAGTCAACCGCTGTTCCGATAGGTATTTGTGAGGATGTTCCAGTTGAAGTTGCTAATTGTTTAATTCTTACTGATTTTGTTGTGCTCGACATGCGTGAGGATGGGAGCATGTCCATTATTCTTGGTAGACCTTTCCTTAACACCGCAGGTGCTATTATTGATTGCAACAAAGGGAAGGTTACCTTTCATGTGAATGATAAAGAACACACGGTATATTTTCCGAAGAAGACCGACAGGAGGCATGCCCTCAACTCTATAGAGAATATCGAGACCGTGAAAATTGGAGAATGGGACTGTCCACTACATGTGCCTCACAAATACAAAACTATCATGGTAGGGACAATGTCCATCAAGGTAAAAGTTCAGTGATTACTTCGTAGGAGGTGAGACTTTTTGCTCTATATATCACTTGTTTGTTGGTAAGACTTGATCAACCTTACTAGTGAACGTGTTTTATATGGATAAAAAGTTGAGCTTGCTATGTTTTCATTTGTTTTTAGTGTTGTCCTACTTGCTGTACCAAGTATCTATGTTTTTGAAGCTTCACAATACTACTAAATGCTTCAAGTTTTCAGAGAGTTTCGCAGCTTTTTGAACTTCGAAAAAATTTCAACAGTGAAGTTTTCAGAAAAATTCCAGAAAAAATATATTAAAAATTTCCACAACGGGAGAGACTCAGAAAGTCCTGGGGCCAGCCAGGGGGGGCCACCAGTGGCCCAGGCGGCCAGCTGGCGCGGCCCAGCCCCTGGCCTCGCCCACAGGGCGCCTGGGGCCCACGGGACCCCCCTCCAGGTACTTCTTCTTCCCCTCTCTCTCTCTCTTTTTCCAGAAACCCGAGTTCTGGTCGTGTTCTTCTTGTTCTTGCTGTTCTTGGGGGCGATTCTTCGATCTCTCTCTACAACACATCATTTGAGCTGAAATTTTGAGCAAATACTCCCTGGTATGTGACTCCTCCACCCCTCCAATTAGATTTTTGATTGGTGGCCTCATTTGTGAGTATTTAGTAGTTCTTGGTGCTGTAGAGATGAGCTTGCATGCATGTGTAGAAAGTTGTTTTCCAAGTTTTGATGCAAGTTTATGCCTTGGGCAAGTGAGTTGAGTAGTTTGCCTTAGCTCACTTTGTTTTAATCCTCGTTTTTGTAAATTATAAAAAAATTCAGAAATGAGTTTGTTAGGAAGGGAAAAACGATGGCTTGAGAAGAGGAGGCCCGCACACTCCGATCGAGTCACTAGAGCCGCAGCTTCACCATCGACTGCTAGGGTGAGCTATAATGAGGATCATGTACCCCTGGAGTTGTTGGAAGACACAAGTCCAGCACGTGCGATGACATTTCCATGTGATGAATTCATGGAAGCTGCGGGAATCAAGGATGAGTTTTATAATCTTTGTGCTAATGCAGGTTTGACACGACTCGTCACGAGCCGTGTTACTCAGTATCAGAAACTCACCTCCGGTTTCATTAACAGTTTTAGATATAATCCTGATTCAGGTGCTATTGAGTTTAAAATTTATAATGATCTTATCACCATGACTCTGGGAAATTTTTGTGAAGTAATAGGTGTGCCGAACGTTGGGAGGACGGCAAGGATGGCCACGCAGCCCTCCGAGCTGAAAACCGTCATCAACTCTCTCTGCAGCATGGGTACGAGGGATATTCATCGGTCGAAGATCTCAAGCATCTTGTTTCCTCGCCTCAGGTATTTTGCATATTATATTGCTAGAGGGGTGTTAGCTCGTGACAACACGAGCAACATTTCTGCTCCGGATATTGCTATCCTGGCAGCAGCCCTCTCAGGGAGGTCTGACTATAATATTGTTACCTTAATTGCTCGACGCCTTGCTATGAACGGTAACAAGGGGGACTTATATGGTGGCATTTATGCCACCCTTATTTTAGAGCATCTTGGAGGCACCCCACACCCTGATGATACTCCTTTTACTTATTTAAGCTTTGATCTTGCTGCTATGAAAAGGCATAAGTTTGTTACCATGGGTCCTGAACCTGATAACCTTGTTTATATCTTGCGTTTCGGAACTACCGCGGAACGCGAGATCCGTCTACCTGCACCTCTTTTGTTTAATTTTTCTCGCAGGAACGGATGGTCCTTTGATGTTGTCCAGTTCGATGAGTTCATGGTCCAGCATCAGTTCCATAACCCCATGGAGGGGGTTGTGCCCGACGAGGAGAGGCACGGTGAGATACCACATTTTCAGGATGAGACCGCCATCGAGTTTGGTGAAGGGTCTTCCTCTGTTTGGCGCTCGGAACCTTCCTCGTGGGAGACTCCGAGGAGTTCGGTGTATGCGCCATCATCCTTCTACGACCCTTGGTCTCACCACCATACCCCTGGAGCAGGAGGCTCCTGGGGGCAGTAGCTGCTACCAACTTAGGCCAAAAGCCTAAGCTTGGGGGAGTACGTGCCCTTCTCACTTTTCCATTGTATTATCCGTTTTATTCACTTTGATCTTTTCGAAGTTTTTACCCGTTCTTCTTTATTTCTCTATTTGCAAAAACAACAAAAAGATTTTCTCTTTCTTTTTATTTTTATTCAACTTTTGAAAAACTCAAAAAGATTTCCTTTCTCTCTTTAGTTTGCTTTGTTTTCAGAGATCAGCTCGAGTCTGTGATGGCATTTGATTATATTTTCTACGTTCGATCGTGCAAGTGACAAGCAGTAATGACGAAGATCGACTGAAAGGAAGCAACAAGGAAGACCGGTATGAACTCTTTCTGTTTCTACTTTTGTACATATGCCTGTACTTATGATCTAGAGACCAGCTTGTAGCGACATAGTGCTATGTTTACAATGCTTTTTCAGTGGTTCATGCTTTCCTTGTGGCTAGTCCCGAATAACTAGAGTACATAATGTGTTATTGAAATGATCTACATGCATCGCGCTGTTCATAGTCTGGCATACTAAGGTGGTATTTCCCTTTAGAGAATTTTTGGATTGACTTGGCACATGCTTACACATGTTTAAGACTAAAAAGTCTACTTTGCCTTGATGATCTTTGAGTTTTAGAATAGTTATGTCACTTTCATGCCCGATTCAATGTTGCTTTGTCGCTCTGCATGATTATGACCATTATTGCTCTCTAGTTGGTCGCTTCCCAGTCTTTTGCTAAACCTCCACCCGTACTAAGCGGAATGACTGCTTGTGCATCCAAAACCTTTAAACTTGTTATGCCATATGAGTCCACTATACCTTCCTATACATGGTATTTACTTGCCATTCCTAACGAAGACTTTCATGTACCATCTCGAAATTAATCAAAAGCAGTTCTCTTTTTGTGCCTATGTTTTAGCTCATGAGGAAGTAGTAGTTAATTCATGATCTCTTTAAGTTGGACAAGTTTCACCCCTAGATTGCATGTATAATGTGCGAACCCCTAATATGAAAAGGAACTGGCATTGTGTGCGCCCGGCTCAAAAAGATAATATAACAAACGAACCCTCCTTCACGCTTTGTTCATGAGAAATCAGAAAACTTTGGCAGTGATAAACAAAGGAGATTAAGAGGATGTGATCGTCCTCATGCGGGAGCCGTTCCTCGAGACTTGTCTAGCTTAAAAAGTGATTGAGTTATCTGCTAGCATTCGTTGACGAAATATGTACCTCTCAAAAACATATTTACTTCTGTTTTTAAAACCAAGAGCTCTGGTACATGTTTAGTTTTTGTTTCCGATCACGGGTTTTCAACTTTGCCAATAAAAGCCACGGTTCGAGAGTCTCATCTTCTTTCTTCGAAGCACTGACTAGGAGAGCATAATTGTCATTCTGAGTGTAATGTGCATTGTCCCAAAGTATTACATTGTCTTCTGCATACTTGTGATATGATTTATTCTGAAATTCTTAGTTCTAGTCTCCTTTAAAACTCTGGAGGAGTCTCTACATTTATATTTTGCTTCACTCATGGAGACTAGCGAGATACCACCTTAATATGCTCAAGCTATGTGCAATGTGATCTTGTCTTGATTTTTGGTAATATATTGTTTACTCTTAATTATTTGTGACTGGTCACTTGAAAGAAGGATTGCTCCTTGCATTGTTCTCATAAGTACTGTTTTAATACTTGCTGAACTCTTTTCGTAGTACATGCTTATATACATCTAATGAAGCAAAAGAGTTTGTCAAAGTTTTCTTTGTCGCATCCAGTTCGTTGAACTGAATTGCTTGAGGACAAGCAATATGCTAAGCTTGGGGGAGTTGATACGTCTCAAACGTATCTACTTTTCCAAACACTTTTGATATTGTTTTGACCTCATTCTTGCATGATTTGAACTAAACTAACCCGGACTGACGCTGTTTTCAGCAGAGCTGCCTGGATGGTTTATTCGTGTGCAGGAAAACGGATTTTTAAGCATCTCAGAAAAATCTACGAAAAATCACGAAAAATCCACGCACCCGAGGAAACCAAATGCCAGAAGTGGGGCCAGAGGGGGGCCAGGGGGTGCCCAGGCGCCCTGTGGGCGCGCCCCCCCTGGGCCGCGCCAGGGGGCGCCTGGGTGGGGCCCACACCCCCTGGTGCCCTACTTTAGCCCGTATTTTTCCTCCCGACGCAAAAACCCCAGATCTGAAGTTCTTTCGCTGTCTTTCGTCGCGGAGCCGCCGCCACCCTCTGTTCTTCTTCGGGGGGGGCTAATCTGGAGGCTGATTTGGCCTCCGGAGAGGGGAGATCGTCGCCATCGTCATCATCATCACCACTCCATCATCCCTCCATGACTTCCCCCTTCATGTGTGAGTAATTCCCCTGCTGTAGGCGAAGGGGATGGTAGGGATTGGATGAGTTAGATCATGTAATAGTTCGTCAGATTGTTGGGGGCATGTTGCCTATCATCTAGTATGGTGTTTATCATCTTTGCTACAACTTGTTATTCTTAATGCTTGACACTTAGGGCCCGAGTGCCATGATTTCAGATCTGAACCATATGTGTTTGCATGAATATATTTGTGTTCTTGATCCTATCTATGAGTTGTATGCACCTGTTACGGTTCGGAACCGGCGATCCCAAAAGTGACAGCTTGGGACACCAAAGGGGATGGCCCGTAGCTTGAGGATTACATGTATCCATTGAGTTCATTGCTTTGTTCCAGTGCTCTTTGACAGGAGCACCTTAATATCCATTAGTTCCTTTTGGCCCCGTTCGTAGCGAGATGGTAGGACAAAAGATGTTGTGCAAGTTCTTATTGCAAGCACGTACAACTACCTACGGGATACATGCCTAATGTTTGATATTTGCCTAGATGATCATTACTTTTCCCGCCGTGCCCCAAGTTAGAATCTATCTCATCCATGCAGCGCCCAACCATCCATCTCCCTAGCCTACAGTATTTTAAACCTTGCCTGTCACTAGTTGCTACTTCTGCCATTTACTACTGCTATTTACTTTTGCTGTTTTACTTTTACTATTACTATCATCACTATCATATCACTGTTACCACTTATCTTTTGTTGCAAGTTAGTATATTTCAGGTGCGGTTGAATTGACAACTCAATTGTTAAAGCTTATAAATACTCTTTGGCTCCCCGTGTGTCGAATCAATAAATTGGGTTATTCTTACCCGCGAAGACTATCTCGATCCCTTACGGTTGAGGGTTATCAGACTCGTGCAGCCGTTACCCTTCGTGGGTTGAAGTCTCCATCAAATTGGATGTACGATAGTACCACCTATCGGAACCAAGACAAAAAACATTGTTGTCTTCACTTGCGTTTACTCCCTCCAAACTTCTCCCTTTACCTTCATATGCATTTGCTTACTTTCCGCTGCAATACTTATAGAATTGCATGTGTAGGTTGATTGCTTGACTTGTGCTAAGTTGCTAAAACCTGCCAAGAATTAAAATTGGGAAAAGGCTAGGTTTTCTCTTTAGTCAAGTGGTCAAAGTTACATGCTTTACTTCAAAGTACCTATATACTCTTGTCATGCATGCTTGTTGTGTACTGTGAAAGTTAAACATGTGCTAAATTTCCATTCAAACATCAAGTATGTTAAAAGCTGCCACTTTTCTTGCTAGAGTCTATTCACCCCCCTCTAGACACATTCTCTTCTCGATCCTCTCAGCATGTTGTGGAAAGCGCAAAATGGACGGATATTCTTGGATGACTCTGGGTAGTCGCGGCCACGCTTCGTCTCTGGATTAGCCGCAAGTACTGCCACTCCCTTGCCCTTTACGGCCTTGCTCTTGGCCTTCTTGTCTTCGGTGTCAGTAGCGGGGAGCTCGACGAGGGAGAGGTGCCCCTCCTCAGCTCTGGTGCACTTTGTCGCGATGTTGAACAGCTCAAGGGACATGCACAGGTCTTCGTGGATGGCGAGCTCCTCATTCATCTTCACGTCACGGACATCATCTGAGAATGCTGAAATGATGGCCTCGTCCGTCACCTTGGGGATCTTGACGCTGACATTGTTGAAGCGCTGGATGAACTTCTGCAAGGTTTCTCCTGGTTGTTGCTTGATACGCCGCAGGTCACCCACGGCCGGGGGCGGTCACGGGTGCCCTGGAAGTTGGCGATGAACGGCTCGCGCATCTCACCCTAGGTGTAGATCGATCCCGTGGGCTAGTTTAGGAGCCACGAGCGCGCGCCATCCTTGAGATCCATGGGGAACCAGTTCGCCATGATCTTCTCATTGCCACCAGACGCTTCGATGCTTAGCTCGGAGAGCTGCAGGAACTCAGCAGGGTCGGGGGTGCCGTCGTAGCATGGAGGCAGGTCGGGCTTGAACTTCCCAGGCAACTTGATGTTGCATAGCTTGGGGGCGAGGGCTTTGCAGCCTACTGTCGACACCGGAGCTTGTCGGGCAGGCGGAGCTTGGTCTGGGTCCTCGCGCGCCACCACGGCGGCGGGCGCACGGTCTCGACGCGGTGGTGGAGGGAGCACTGGCGCTCCTCCTTGGGGCCACTTGATCTCTTGGCAGCTTCCTTCTTCGTGCCCTGGCGCCGCATGTGGGTGGTCATGCTCGGGGCCACGTGCCTTGGGTCTTGGGCGACGCCTTGATGTGGAGGTGGCAAAGATGCTTCATGGGCCTCGTCGCCCGCATGGGGAGGCGGATGAAGCTGCGAGAGGGACGACGCTGGAGAGCCCCCAGCAGCGCTGACAAGCTCGGTGATGCGGTCGAGCCACTCTTCCTAGAAGTCGTCGACGGGGCGGTAGCGTAGGAGCTCGCGTGCTATGAGCAACATAGCCTGCGCGTCCGCGGGTACGCCACAAGCGTGGGACACGAGACCGCTGGAGTCAGTGACGGGGTCGAGGTGCGTCCGTCTCGCCGCACGGAGGGGTGCAGAGACGAGGCCTGCTACTCGTGCCGCGCCAGTCTGGTGGCGGTGTTGGCAGCAGGTGACGGAGAATGGCGGGGCGGCCCGCCGGCAGGAGCTGTTTGGGCGACATGGGCGGCAAGGGCGGCCCACCGCTCAGCATGGGCTCTACGAGCGTCGGCCATGGAACAGGTGGGACGACGGAGCGTGGATTGACAGAAGGGAAGTTTCGGCACACCCCTACCTAGCGCGCCAAATGTCGGATCTTGGGTTTATATGTTTCGGGCCACCTTTGTGGTGTAATACCCTAATCCAGTCTGGTGTGGTGGATTGCCTTATAGGCTGAGGAAGAACTAGTACAAGGGAAGAACAACCTCCCGAGGAGAGGTGTTCTTGTGCTCGGATGAGCTTGCTGGTGTGTGCCTTGTTGGCTCTCGATCCGATCGCCTTATATGGTGGTGGCTAGTCCTATTTATAGAGGCCCGGGTCCTCTTCCCAAATATTGAGCAGGAAGGGATCCCACAACGGCCAAATTTGAAGGGGGGCAACTAGTACAAGCTATCCTAACAAAAGGTGGTCTTCACCTGCCAAAGGTTCTGGTGGTGACACCACCGTGGGCTCCGCGATGACCTCCGCTCTGCCGTCCTGCTGGTCTTGGTCTTGTTGCGCCAATATGGAAACCTTTGCCTGATGCCTCGGGACGCCTCGCCTGCGCCTGCCCCTTTAGCACCAAAGAGGAAACTGGCAACCGGCGCCCGCTGACGCCCGCCTGGCCTTGGTCGTCATGGCTCACGTCACGAGGACCTCGTGAGGTGTCCCTAGCTTTGATATCTCCGCTCCTCAGGAGCTAGCCTAGTGAGGCCACCCCAGGGGAGGTCTTGTGTCGCCCGCCTCACGAGGCTCGGCCCCTCACGTGGGTCTTGAGTGGTTGCTGACGAGGTTTGGCCATAGCAGGGCGCTGGATGAGCCACGCCCTGGGCTGCAAGAAGGCAATTCTAGGTACCCCCGTTCCAGAACACCGACATATGTAGGTCATGCTCTGAAATGATATGCATATATATGATACAGTTTGAGCACACACACATGCATGTGTATGCATGAATCCCTCCCATCGAGCCGAAGTGGCTAGTACAACGACACATCATGAACAGATCTCCCTCAGTGTAGGGAGTGTGCGATTTACAATGCACACGCCACATCAATGTTGTGAAATAGTATTCAAACATGCATGCACGCATCACCTCCATACATATGCATGTAGTGGTTGCCTTCAAACGGTACACTCCCTTGCATGGTTATCGATGACAAGCCTATATATTCATGGGCCTGCGTGGACATCCATGCATGATCACCTTGACTGACAACAAGATAGGTTACCATGGCGGATTCTTCATTTGGTTCATGTTATCATAGTATAGATCATGGTGTGATTGAGACCTAATTAAGTTTGAGGGCATATACTATGCACGCATGCATGCATGGATCCCTGTCGTTTACTTAAAGTGTGGTGTAACATACATATGCATCGTCAACCTAACCCTCACTCATCAGTGTGGGTATTTCTAGTTCGAAATCACTGTGCCACATCAAAGTTGTTCCATTGTGTACTCAAAAATACACTTCTCCATACATATGTTTGGGCCATACGAATATAGTGGTTGTCTTTGGGGACTAGCTACTTGCGTGATTATTGGCGAGCTAGCCCTTCTTCGGGGTCGCATGGACGACCATCAATTTGACCAACAACAAGAGAGAGGTTGTATGACCAAGGTGGATTATTCTTGGTGAGATATGTCTCTCTGGCCCGCCGACTGAAAGTGTGTGTGTGCGTGGTGGGGGCTGCTACTTCGCACTTTTCTAGGTGAACCTCGGTTGGGGGGGCATGCATACATAGCTTAGGTTTCCCTTCGTGCCGACACGAGGGGGGCTGCTAGCTACTTCACACTTTGCTAGGTGAACCTCGGTTGGGGGG
>LR738709.1:228057361-228095005 GCA_902687465.1 Secale cereale | reverse complement strand
CCCCCCCCGCCACCACCACCACAAGGCCTCCATTGTCAACATTTGTCGGTTTGCCTGTGCAGCCTACCCACCGATCTCCATGCCCAGAACGCCCTGTGTTTCTTAGATGACTCCTGCCAAACGCCCCCTTTCCCACATATCCCCATCCCCCACTCCAGAGCGCCATAGCCTAAGCCCGACTATGCTTCCCGTGGAACGCGACAAGCGACTGGACCAAAAGAGGTGTATCGCGGTCTCTTCGCCCGACGTCACCGAGGAAGCTGACCACCATTACTGGCGGCAGGCACGCAAGCAGCAGACTAGACTATGCGGGCATGTCTCGGCCACCAGCTACGACATCGAGGTCATCGACGGTGATGACCTGAGGCGGGCTATGTCACACGTTAAGTGGCCCACCCAAACCCCTCGGGTTCAACCGTCGTCGGTCTCATCCATGGCCCCACCGTTGATCTCCTCTGGCTCGCTGTCAAAAATTTGCCATCCTACATCGCTATCGAGCCCCTTTTGTCATTTCTGTAGGACATGTTCTGTGACGCTGGCTTGGGATGCACAGCTTCCAAGTCAGACCTCATCGATGGCGACCACGAGGAGGGCACCCTCTCCCTCTCTTCCAAGGGGAAATAGCCCATCTGGTCTTCCAACTGGAAAGCGCCTGTCTGCGACATCAGGGAGGGCACCCTATAGCCGTGCTCTTCTAATGGGAAGGAGCCCATCTGCGACAACATGGAGCGCATCCAGGGTCTGTGCTCTTCCAACGGGAACGAACCCATCTATGACAAGTGAGGAAACCCATGAAATGTTTTCCCGTGCCTCTTCACAGGGGGAAATTGTAGGATCTAAAGTATGTCTAGAGGGGGTTTTTACTAGACTTCTTGACCAAATAAAAACTCATCCTTTTCCAAATTTTATGTTTTGACAGTTTTTAGCAATTTAGCACAAGTCAAGCAATCTTCCTACACATGCAATTTTAGAGTTGTAGCAGCGGAAAGGGAGGGGGTTGGAGAGTCCAAATGCAAATGGAGACACAGATGTTTTCGGCGTGGTTCCGATAGGTGGTGCTATCGTACATCCACGTTGATGGAGACTTCAACCCACGAAGGGTAACGGCTGCGCGAGTCCATGTAGGGCACCACCCACAAAGGGTCAATGAAGAGGCAACCTTGTCTATCCCACCATGACCATCGCCCACGAAGGACTTGCCTCACTAGAGTAGATCTTCACGAAGTAGGCGATTTCCTTGACCTTACAAACTCCTTGGTTCAACTCCACAATCTTGTCGGAGGCTCACAAGTGACACCCCTAACCAATCTAGGCGACATCACTCTCCGAAAGGTAATAGATGTTGTGTTGATGATGAACTCCTTGCTCTTGTGCTTCAAATGATAGTCTCCCCAACACTCAACTCTCTCTCACTGATATGGATTTGATGGAAAGAAGATTTGAGTGGAAAGCAACTTGGGGAAGGCTAGAGATCAAGATTCATATGGTAGGATTGGAATATCTTGGTCTCAAAACATGATAGGTGGTTCTCTCTCAGAAAATGAATAGTGAAGTGTAGGTATGTTCTGATGGCTCTCTCCATGAATGAAGGGTGGGTGGAGGGGTATATATAGCCCCCACTCAAAATCTAACCGTTACACACAATTAACCAAACTCGGTGGGACCGAATCATGAAGCTCAGTCGGACCGATTTAGTTCCAAATGTGAAAGTTAGGCTTTTCGGTGGGACCGACATGATCAACTCGGTGGGATCCATTTGATTAGGGTTAGGGCGTAACGTAATCTCGGGGAGACCGATCACATCAACTCGGTGAGACCGATTTCTGTAATAGGCAAACATAGAGTTGGTTCGGAAAACTCGGTGGGACCAATTCGCTCATTTTGGTGAGACCGAAACATTATGAAAAGGAAACAGAGAGTTTCCATTGCGAACTCGGTGGGACCGATCGCTCACTTCAGTTAGACTGAAACGTTACGAAGGGAAACAAAGGGTTTGCAATCGGTGGGGCCAAACTGATTAGGGTTTCTGGCTATGCCTATGTCAAATGAACTCGGTGGCGCCGGATAGATCAAATCGGTGGGGCCGCGTTTGACTTTTTGTTTGGGACATATGTGGATATGAGAAAGTGGTTGAGGCCTTTTGGAGCATATCACTAAGCATTTTGAGCAAGCAAACCATTAAGCAACACCTCATCCCCTTTTAATAGTATTGGCTTTTCCTGTGGACTCAATGTGGATCTTGGATCACTAAAATAAAAATGCAGAGTCTTGAGCTTGAGCCAATATGTGTCCTTAGCATTTTGAGGGGTCCACATTCCTATTCCATGCCATGCCAATCATTGAACTTTCTGACACAATCATCTTGAAAGAGCACTAGTTCAATGAGCTATATGTTGTTAGGAATTACCAAAACCACCTAGGGATAGTTGTAATTTCAGTCTCCCCCTTTTTGGTAATTGATGACAACATATAGATCAAAGCTTCAACAAATGATAATAAGATTGAAACATCGCTTTGAGAAGTATGTGCTAAGAAAGAGCTCCCCCTAAATTTTTGCATTATTTAAAATTTGCTTTTGAATGCAAATGCACAACCGATTAGGATCATGGGTTACTCTTCCATGTCACATACATCTTGGTGGAGCGCTTAGAATGATAGAGAGTAAAGTATGCACTCATCACCAAGGCAAAGTGAATGATCATATATGAGAGATAAATAATAGCATTATTCAAGCAAGCGCTAAAGTATGATATGATCAATAACATGATCATACAAGTATCTCACACACATAAACATAGAGTACCAACCAAGCACATGAATAAGTTTCAACCAAAAACAAAAGAAGGAAAAAGAAGCAAAGCTCTGTCTCTCGAAGCCTATGATCTATACACTTTCTCCCCATTTGGCAACAAGTTACCAAAAAGCTTGAAAATGCATAGTGCTATGCTTCTCTCTAGGCTTGATCTTTGAGAGGAGGCATTGAGAGTACTCCAAGGATGAATGCATCTGTGGAAGTTGTTGGAGCTGGTGGAGTGGCAACTGGAGGTGACACTGATGTTGTGGCTGTAGGTGCTGATGTAGTTGCTCTAGTGTTAGCCATGGACACTACAGTAGATCTCTTCCCTCTTGGCACTCTTTGAAAGACATCTATCATTTCTCTGTCCTCAGCCTCTTCCTTGAGCTTCTCCACTGTAGCTTGGATCTCCGTGACCTTCACATCTAGATCATAGAATATTTTCTCAATAATCCTTTCAAGTCTAGCTTGATTTTGAGTCAAGTTGGCTAAACTCTTCTCAATCCTCAGAGTGGCCTCAAGCAAATGATTGAGCTGATCGTGCTTGGTCTTAGGAGCTCTAGAAGCACTTGCTTGCTTGGCTGCCTTTGCTTGAGCAATCTTCTCTTGGCCCTCAAGTGAAGTAGGATGGGATGCATCCATGACAACTTCATTGTCCTCGAAATCTGGCCTAGGACGAAGATGCCTCTTGTTAAGCAGATATGTCCCTTTCTCCACCTTGGAGTTGATAAACATCTGAATGTGAGGAGCGTATCCACAAGACCTTTTCTGGTCAGCTGCTGACCTCTTGATTGTCTCTACAATCAGACTCATGACCTTGAACTTCTCGGGAACATCAAACATGTGGAGTAATTTGATGGAGTGACCTCGGATCATTCAATGATCTCCCCACTTGGGCAACAAAGTGTGCCTAAGTATAGTGTTGATTGTGGTCAATCCAGACAATAGATGATATATGGAGCCAAACTTGTGAGTTTTCACTTCTCTGTCAGGAATTGGCTTTCACATATTTGACATAGAGTTTGAATCCATCCTAGACTTGGCATACACATCAGTGTCATTTTCATTCTCCTTGGGGGCATTGATAAAACTTGCCCACTCAGCCACAGTTGATTGGTACCTTGTACCTTCAGTCATCCATACAATCCTACCACCTGGATAGAAATGAGAAGTGGAGTAGAGATGCATGATCATCTCATCGTTCCATCTAGTTAGTTTCTTTCCCACAAACTTGTTAACTTCATTTTGCCTGAAGCTCTCATGAAAACCTGGAAAGAAATCAGCATGTTTATCGATGTACTTCAAATCAACCCACTTCATGTCACAGACAATGGGCTTCTTATCCAACAGCACTGTCTCATAGAAATCCTGTTGTTCCTTTGTGTGAAACCTGTAGTCCACAATAGTATTTCTCCTTATGGCATATGGATTAGTCTATCTCCATTTTCTCATACCTGCATCCTTTCTCAGCTTCATGTTCTCAGCAACAATATGGGCATCATTACGATCGGAATCTTTGGCTTGAGTCTTCTGAGCATCATAGACTCATCATCATCTGAGGATTCTTGATCTGAATCTTCGTCCTCCTCGGGAATATCTGGCACTGGGGCCTTGTTCTTCTTAGTAGCTGGTATGTCTCTAGTGGACCTCTTGGCTGCAGAAGCTTTGGGAGCAGCTTTGGGCTTAGATGGAGCAGCCCTAGCTTTGATGGCATCCCCCGTCATCTTTTGAGTCTTTGTAGTAGGTGCAATAGGCGCATCAGCATTATCTCCAGCAACATAATCATCTTCACCTCTCATCGATGGCTTGACAACCACTCTGGTTGTGATCTTCCTAGCCCTCCTCTTGGTTCCTGCAGGCTCATCATCTCTTGTTTCACGAGTGAACACCTCTTGAGTGGTGGTTCTGGCCTTTGACATTGGAGCTCTCTTGGCTGGGGCCTTATTGTTCTGCCCAGGCTTTGTTGAAGCAACTATGACATACTCCTTCTTAGTAACTTTCTTCTTTGTGGTGGCCTCACCCTCAACAGCCATATAGTCTTCATCCTCACTATGAGAATTCTTCTTCTTCCTTGACTTGGTAGCAGCCTTTGGAAGATTACTTGAAGTGCTTCTGCTGCTATCATGGTAGCTGCTACTGGAGGGACTAGATCCCTCACTTAGATGTGCCTGCTCCTTAGACCTGTTCTGGCTGTCACTTTGACCAGACATTGTTGACACTTCAAACTGAAAGTTGACCCTGTGAATAGATGTAGATGAGATAGAGTGGATGAGCATCACAAAGTGCAGAGGTTTTTCAGAACAAGTAAGTCAAAATCTTAGTTTGGGTTTCTACAGAAAGCATTTTGGAGCTACCGATTTGTTAAACTCGGTGACACTACAACAACTTTGGAGTCTAAACTAGTGAAATCGGGCAGACCGAGACACAGTTCGGTGACTCCGAGATTGCTAGGGTTTCACTCATAGTTGAACTTGGTCACACCGATTTGCAAGTTTCGGTCAGACCAAAAAGTGCAAGTGCAATGGCCTAAGCGAAAGTGGTGAGACTGATTTCCACAACTCGGTCGGTCCGAGATGAGTTCAGCGGAAACCTAACCCTAAATTTTCGAATCGAATCTAATCTAAAAGATCTTTTTGTTGGACAGGATGATCTCATATGTGGTAAAGAATCATGGCATTGACTTTGTGCTAAGAATCGGAGGTAAAGATTGCACGAAGGGTCGAACTCATACCCTAACTTGGCGATGACATCGCTATGGCGGCAACGACGGCGTTGAATTCCGTTGACGGCGGTGGAAACCAGCGGCGAGGTCGCTCGCAACGAGAGGATGATCCGGAGACGTCGAGACGGCAGAGTTGGATAGGCGCTGACGAAAGAATTCGAAAAACTTTCCAAGTTTCGGCCCGTGGGTATATATAACCAGACTCTGTCATTGTGACCGAGTGGAACGACTCGGTGGCACCGAGATGCAAAACCGCTGGTGGTTACTGCAACTCTATGAGACCGAATTGTTCTAATCGGTTGCACCAAGATTAAAAACCTAGATCAACTTAACGAACTTGGTATGACCGATGGCAAATAATTGGTCAGACCGAAATGCACTAAGAGGTTTTGGAAGTTTAAGTCCATGATGAATCTGAGGTTCCAAGTGCTCCTCACTTAGAGTGGTACGAATCTGACTTGATCAAAATTTGTGATGCAGCATGAATAGAGTTTGAGACAAGAAAATCATAGATAGCTAGAGGAGGTTCTTAGGGATTCTTGTCCATCCATTTGGCAAAAGAAGAAAGCCAAATAATCAAAGCAACAAATGGATGTCCTGGAATGAGAAAAATATGCACTCAACATGCTCACACAATAAGATAGAAAATGGAACATGTGGCAAAGCATGCACATCCAATCTAGCATCTATCAAGAAGTTGGCAATGACTAGGTCATCTATATATGAGTATATTGACTTAGGAGTCAGATGAGAGCATTTGATCATAGGTCATACTCATCGTTTAAGATCAAGTGGAGTTGCCACTTTTACGTAAAGCATTGTTGTGCTCACACCATTAGAGTTGTGTTAGCTCAATTCTTAGAGTAAAGCTCCCCCTAGATGTTATATCCCCCCTAAGAGGGATCAACTAACCTTGGGTTTTGTCGACGATGACTTCATGTAGGTGTTGAAAATGTAGATGCTCTATGTTGATGTAGATCATTTTGAAGCAATCCATTGGAGTGAGTTGCACTTTCAATACCTACACGGGTTAGTCCCACAAGGAACAAACAAAGGTATCCATGTTCATATATTGAATTGCACATAATATGATGTCCATGAAAGCATTAGGTTACCTTGTCCCTTGTCTTACCAACAAGAGGGTTTGTGACTCCTAGAACTAGTGCAAGATGTGAAAGTTGATTGCACTTGTCCTTGCCAATATGAATAAGAGTGAAGTAAGTTGGCGGAGTCACCCTCAAGAACACTCTAGTTTTTCTTCTTCGGGATCCACACCATCTTGATGGGAATCCTTGGAGTTGTAGATGTACTTGATGAAGTAGAACTCTATGTAGTCTTGGGAACCCACTTGACCATGGCCTTAGGATCTTCTTCAAATGCATCAATCTCTTCTTGAAGCTTGTCCTTGCCTTTAGCTTGTGGTATTATGGTGGAAGATCATCTTGGCTTGTGTCCCCTTGAAGGAAGTAGGACATAGTTCTCTTGTTGCGGAACAAACTTTGTCTTGGGGTATTGATCTTCTTCCCACTCAACTCCATTGGGATTGAACTTTCGTTCAAAACCAACAACTTGATTCTTCCGGTGCCTTGCTTGCTTGCGTACAATTTCCTCGAATTGCTTACTCCCGGCAAGGCTCTTATAAACACCTTTCTCTATAATTCCCTTTAATAAGCTATTTTCTTGCTCAAGTGTAACTTGGCTAAGAGAACCCTTAGTGGAATCAAGAGAACTGCTAGAAGCAACAACATTTGTTTTATCATGATTATTGTTACTACTAGAGGAAGAATCTTTCTTGTTCTTATTGCTAGATTTTACTTGTGGCATGTAGGTACACAAGAGCAAATGCTTGGCAATGTAAGAACTTTTCTTACGAAGATCATCATTGATTGCTTTAGAACTCATGCTCTTGTTCTAGATTGAGCTTTTCAAAGCGTAGCTTCTCATGAGTCCTCAAAATTTCTCGATGATCCTCCAAGGTAGTTTCATGAGCTAACTTGAGAGTGTTTAATTCTTTAGTTAGACGCTCAATCTTCTCCTTATCATTGCCATTCGTTTTATCTTGATTTGCATAATTAATAGCAATTTTATCATATTTTTCATCATATGTTCCATCACCATTGCTACCAAGAAGTAAATCATCATCTCCTAGCAAATCAGAGTCGGAACCGGATACCCATTCACCAACATGAGCTTGATGTATTCGTCTTGTATAGCTCCTTGATGATTTGTCCTTCCTTTCCGAATCCTTCCTTTTTCGAGAGGGTCTTCGTTCATAACGATCATCTCTAATCCTTCTCTCTCTTGGTGGTGAATCTTCTCTTCTACTCATCCTTTTCGGTGAGTCGTCTCTTCCTTTATGTGGAGCCGTACACTCATTTGAGTAGTGTCCGGGTCTCCCACAATTGTAGAAATTCCGAGCACGACTGGAAGATCTTTCGTCATTGTAGGACCTTGATTTGGAGTTCCTATCTTTGCTTCTATTCTTGAAGAATTTGTTGAAGTTCTTCACCATTAAGTGCAATTCTTCATTGAAGACTTGTTTCTCACTTGATGATGTAGGAGCAGCACATGAAGCTTTGTAAGCACCACAAGACTTGTTGTGAAGCTCTTCTTTATCCTTGAGTGACATCTCATGAGCAACAATTCTTCCAATGACTTATGTTGGCTCGAGATCTTTTTAATTTGGCATCATTTGGATCAATGTGCACACGGCGTCATATTTTTCATCCAAGGCTCTTAGTATTTTCTTGATGATGAATCTATCGGTCATCTCTTTGCTTCCTGAGCCGACAATCTCATTTGTGATGAGAGCAAGCCTAGAGAACATTTCAGCGACACCTTCACCTTCCTTGATATTGAACTTGTCAAGTTGAATTTGAAGCTCATCCAACTTAGATTCCATGACGGAGTTGGTAACTTCGTGCATATCAATCAAGGTATCCCAAATTTCCTTTGCATTCGCAAGACGGCTGATTTTGTTGAATTCTTCGGGAAACAATATCCATTGAAGAGGATGTCGCAAGATTGAGCATTGTATTGCAACATCTTCAATTCTTCAGCGGAGGCTTCATGATTTGGTTCCTTCCCATCGAAGAATTCACCTTGCAATCCAATACAAAACAATAGCCCAAATGGTGGGGTTATGTCCAAGAATATGCATTTTCATCTTATGCTTCCAACTAGCAAAATTTGTACCATCAAAGTAAGAACCTCTATGATGGTAACTTCCCTCGCTAGACGCCATACTCTCCTAGGTTGTGAAACCAAGGCTATGATCACAAAAGCTGTGGAAATTAAGGGAAGTGGAGACCAAAGCTCTGATACCACTTGTAGGATCAAAAGTATGTCTAGAGGGGGGTGATTAGACTTCTTTACCAAATAAAAACTTATCATTTTCCCATTTTTATGTCTTGATAGTTTTTAGCAATTTACCACAAGTCAAGCAATCTTCCTACACATGCAATTTTAGAGTTATAGCAGCAGAAAGTAAATCATTTCATATGAAGGTAAATGGAGGGGTTTGGAGAGTGCAAACGCAAGTGGAGACACATATGTTTTTGGCGTGGCTCCGATAGGTGGTGCTATCATACATCCACATTGATGGAGACTAGAACCCACGAAGGGTAAAGTTGCGCGAGTCCACGGAGGGCTCCCCCCACAAAGGGTCCACGAAGAAGCAACCTTGTCTATCACACCATGGCCATGGCCCACAAAGGACTTGCCTCACTATGGTAGATCTTCACAAAGTAGACGATCTCCTTGCTCTTACAAACTCCTTGGTTCAACCCCACAATCTTGTCGGAGGCTCCCAAGTGACACCTAACCAATCTAGGGGACACCACTCTCCAAAAGGTAATAGATGGTTTGTTGATGATGAACTCCTTGCTCTTGTGCTTCAAATGATAGTCTCCACAACACTCGACTCTCTCTCATAGATCTGGATATGATGGAAAGAAGATTTGAGTGGAAAGCAACTCGAGGAAGGCTAGAGATCAAGATTCATATGGTAGAATTGGAATATCATGGTCTCAACACATGAGTAGGTGGTTCTCTCTCATAAAATGAATAGTGGAAGTGTAGGTATGTTCTGATGGCTCTCTCCATGAATGAAGAGTGGGTGGAGCGGTTCATATAGCCTCCACACAAAATCTAACCGTTATACACAATTTACCAAACTAGGTGGGACCGAATCAAAACTCGATTGGTCCGATTTGGTACAAAATTTGAACATTAGGCATTTCAGTGGGACCGACATGATAAACTCGGTGGGACCGATTTCATTCGGGTTAGGGCATAACGTAATCTAGGTGAGACCGATCACATCAACTCGGTGAGACCCATTTCTGTAATAGGCAAATAAAGAATTGGTCAGGCAAACTCGGTGGGACCGATTCCCTCATTTCTGTGAGACCGAAACGTTACGAAAAGTAAATAGAGAGTTTGCATTGCAAACTCAGTGGGACAGATCTCTCACTTCGGTTAGACCAAAACGTTACGAAGGGAAACAGTGAGTTTGCAATCCTATCTTTGTGAGACCGAGATCCCTATAGGTGAGAGCGAACTGATTAGGGTTTCTGGCTATGGCTATGTCAAATGACCTCGATGGCGTCGGATAGATCAAATCGGTGGCGTCAAGTTTGACTTTTGGTTTGGGACATATGTGGATATGAGAAAGTGGTTGTGGGCTTTTGGAGCATATCACTAAGCATTTTCAGCAAGCAATCCATTAAGCAACACCTCATCCCCTTTTAATAGTATTGGCTTTTCTTATGGACTCAATGTGATATTGGATCACTAAAATAAAAATGTAGAGTCTTGAGCTTGAGCCAATATGTGTCCTTAGCATTTTGAGGGGTCCACATTCGTAGTCCATGCCATGCCAATCATTGAACTTTCTGAAATGATCATCTTGAAAGAGCATTAGTTCAATGAGCTATATGTTATTAGGAATTACCAAAACCACCCAGGGATAGTTGCACTTTCAGAAACCCATGATTTGTTTTGTCGAGTCCCTTTTGTAGTGTAGTGAGAATATGTCTAGTTTTAATTGTTATATCTGGTTGTTTGCAGTATGCCTTGTTTGTTTCAGTTGTTCACAATGTGATGCTCTATATGTGCAATTATTTACCGTGCTGTACATTTCATTAATCCAGTTTTAAACATATCGATAGGAATGCATATATTTGCTTGTTATTAAGCATGTTATAGCTAGCATATGCCTATTTTAAAGTTTTTTGATTGTTCGATTGTTTGTAGTAAGCATATGTCCAGTTTCAAATGTTATCTTTCGGTGTTCGTAGTATGCCTTGTTTATTCCAGTTATTGACAACGTGATGTTCTATATGTGCAAGTATATGAACTGTGCAGTTCAATTTCATTAGTACTAGTTTCAACAATAGCACTATGAATGACTACATTTGGTTGCTTCATCTTGTAGTTAACACGCCTTTCCATTTTTATTTATTAATAACAAGTGTACTTAGACCAGCACAATACCAGTTTGAATGACTATGTTTGCTTGTTGTTAATTGTTAGGCGTGTTGCAGTTAACACACCTTTCCACTTGTTTTGCTTTACTACCTTGCTTAAACATGCACACTGAAGCTATCTTTTGGAGATTATTTTTTCTGCCATGGATAATTTTGGTTGATGTTTAGCCTGTTGTGCTTAACATGCTTCTCGATGTACCAACACAGGACAATTTTGGGAACGACTGTTGTTTTCCATCGAGGTTAGTTTCATCCCATGGCTCATATATGCCCACTTTTCAGGATATCGGTAGCTAGTACCATATAGGGCGGGGGCTGATAAGGGACTAATCAGTGAATCGGAATTTTAACTGAATATATGTGCAACACATTTATCATTATGTTAACTAGGGCCATATGCAATATATCTGTGGCTACATAGAAACATGCACTGTACTTAATGTCTGAATATGTAATCCTAGGCTACATAGCAACAAGGAAGAGTGTTACGTTAATGTTCTGATGATGTCTAGACATACGTAGAAGAGCAGCAGCAACAACAACAACAACACAACCCTATTTGGATACTCAACTTAGCTAGAGGTTAGAGTTAGTTTCTAGCTGTTGACTAACCCTGAACTAACTCCATCCAAAGAATTGTTTTGATGGCAGGGTTTGATTAAAAATAAATCCACTAGGAGAACTAGCTCCAATTAGCACCTCTTGGGTTGGATAGTTTTTTTGGTTGGGTTATAGATACAACTAGCTTAAACTAGCCCTCATGTTTAGATATACTTTAGGGCTATTTGAGCCCGAACTAGCTCAAACTAACTATAACCCATGGATACAGCAATAGCTAATCAGCCGATACTTTGTAAGAATGCAATAAACTCCTTCCGACCCATAATATAAGATTTTAATTCATCTAATATGTGAGTATATTGGATGTTATAAGATATTATGAAAGAGTGTTGTACTACATCATTGTGCAATTGCTTCCTAGCTTCTAATATTAACTTGGTGCTTTTAGATATATATGTCATTCGTAAAGATCCGCGCTTCGACCCTTTCTGCGTATGGGGCAATGAGATATCGATGAACCAGCATCAAGTGAGGAAGCTGATAAACATTATTAGTAAAATGGGTCCAAATATGGCAATTAAACTATTTTTTTACACTTTATCCAAGACAACAGTGAACTACAACCTTCTTTTTATTGCCCATAATGAGTTGTGTTAGATGACAATGTCTGAATCTTTTTCCTTTGATTGCCAAAGCAGTTTACTCACGATTACCTCTCAAATAACATGATTGGTGGTCATGCAAAGGTTAAAGTATTTCTACCATAACTAGATGATTATCTAGATGTTTTCATGAAGACCGTGAAGGATGGGCGGTCAGCCATCACAAGGGATTGGACTAGAGTTGTGCGTCCCTTCTGCATGGAGGACGGCACAATATGGGCATTCCGCTTCACCTTGTTCAGCAACCAGAATGTATTTCACATCTTTCTTTACCGTCTTTAATAGTACAAGTATGCAACTGTGGTTCATCGTTATTTATTTGGTTCTTATGTAATTCTTGAACATATGTACCTATGAATTAAATAATGCATTGGTTGTTTGAACTTGGTGGATATGAATAAAGCTATAGCATACATTCAAATTCAAATTCAAATCCGGTACAATTTGAAATAGCAGCAATTAAATTACGGTGAAATTACGCCCTCCAAGTCGTTACGGCACACACGATTGGTAAAACACAAATGTTGGCGATATACACCATGATCTGAGACGGTTCATAGAGAGAAAATGTGTGTAAGCATGCACATAGTTGCCGTTTGTAAAACGTGTGCGATGTCAGACAATATCAAAAACGGTACGGCCAAACTAAACGTTAGTGATAGTTTCCTTATTGTACACGATTCACAACCATGAATTGTTTCTGGTGAAGTATGTGTCGTAAACGTTGCACCACTGAATAGCGTGAGCGATAGTTATCGTGTACGACGGTCTGACATTTCATAATCCTCTCTGACAACCGTATGACGATTAGCTAATCTTCTTAATTAGTTATCACATCCGGTTTGGGACAAGGGAATGTGTGTGATTGTATGCTTATCATACACGTTCAATAATAGTGAACCGTTTGTGATGGGTCGCACATCCTAAACGTAGCACCACATAATACAGATTGTGATGGCAATGCGAGCACAAACGAGTAGGAGTACTGTATATATGCATCTTAGCTCCCTATTCCCAACGGTTTCTGGGTGATGTGGGAAGGACCCCCCTATCGCCGTCACTCACTTCGCGACGGTTCCAAACGCCATCGCGGATAGGGGTTAAAAATCGTTTGTATAGCACCGATGCGTACGAGTGACTGACTCTGTCTCTATGTCGCGTTGCGTTGCCAGGCAAGCTTCCATCGGGCGGCTCACACCTTCGGGTCTTGAGTCATCTCCGGGTCACGGGCCTTCAATAGGCCTGCTTGTAAGCCACCTTAAGTCTTCTTGTCTTCTTAGGACCTACTGGGCCTTCACTTATAAGTCACCAACTATGTGACCCGGCGCCTCCTGGGCCTGTCACACCTTTGGGTCTTGATTCGTCTCCGGGTTACAGGCCTTCAATAGGCCTTCTTGTAAGCCACCTTAAGTCTTCTTGTCCTCTTAGGACGTACTGGGCCTTCACTTATAAGTTGCCAACAGTGTAAGTTGAAGCCTCATGGGCTGGTCACACTACGGTGTTATATCCCCAACAACATCCCAATTACCACCACACTCTCATGCAATGATAGGTGAATAAACACTCATCTTCATATAACACCCTTAGCAGGCAAAATACCGGCCACCCCACGCCGCTTCATGAGCGGTACGAGCACACAAAAGAGAAGTTTCTTTTGAAAATTAGAGTTGGCACATACAAATTTACTTAGGAAGACATGGAAATACCGCATATAGGTAGGTACGGTGGACTCATTTGGCACAATAGGGGTTTTAGGATTTGGATGCACAAGCAGTATTCCCGCTTAGTACAACTGAAGGCTAGCAAAAAGATTGAGAAGCGATTAACCATGGAACAAAAACCATCAAAAGAGAACATTAAATATAACTAACATCGAGTAATGCGACACAAGTAGGATGTAATTTCATTGCGTAACTATTGACTTAACGTGCTTAAATAGGGAATCACAACCCTTAACACCTATATTCTTACTAACCCATAAAGAATCAAGTTTAGTATCCAATGATCTTCATGAAAGTTTTTATTATACACTCCCCAGGTATCCATCACTTCGAGACAAAATTATTTTAAATCAAATTGCCATTGCAAATAAAAAGCTCTCAAACAAATTTTAGTGAAGAACGAGAGCACATATTTCTTCAAAGTTTCATCTCCCGAAATAATATAAGTGAAGCATGGGATGGTTTCTTCAAAATTTCTATTAACTATCAAACACTTCTAAGTGAAGCATGAGAGCATATTTCTTCAAAATAACAGCACCACCGTGCTCAAAAAGATATAAGTGAAGCACTAGAGAAATTGCAAGGCTAAAAAAATCTAAGTGAAGCATAAAAAGCGATTCTAGTAAACCATAGCATAATTTTGGCTTCCTCAAATAGGTGTCTCTAGCAAGCATGATTGTGAAAAAACTAAAAAGAAAAACAAGCAAAGACACATATAATGCAAGACGCTCCTAGCAAAACTCATGACATGTGACGAATAAAAATATAGCTCCAAGTAAAATTACCAATGGTTGTTAGAAGAAAGAGAGATACCTTCTTGGGCATCCCCAAGCTTAGTTGCTTGATACTTCATCAATATTACCTTGGGGTTCCATGGGGCATCCCTAAGCTTAGGTTCTTTTCACTCCTTATTCCTTCATCATCGTGATCTCACCCAAAACTTGGAAACTCTTAAAATTAGGAATAAATAGGAAACCTTGGGCAATTTGTATATCAGTTCTGTACAAAATTGAGGAATTGTTCATGAAGCAAATTAAAAAAAAATAACTCGATGCAAAAATTTATGTTGATGCACAGAGTCAAATTAACTCTCACCCAAATCAATTCTATAGGCTTTGCTTGGCACAAAAACTAATTAAAACACCAAAAACAAAATCATTACATAATTGATAGTGTGTATTTTTATTTAAAAAACAAAAGAAAAATATTGGGTTGTCTCCCACAAAGCGCTTTTGTTTAAAGCTTTTTAGCTAGGCATTGCTAATTCTAATGATGCTCACATGAAATACAAGAATGTAAACATAGAGAGAGTATCATAAAACACATGACAAACACATCTAAGTCTAACATACTTCCTATGCATAGGCATTCTATAAGCCAAAAATTATCACGGCAAGCAAAAATTAGCATATGCAAGGAAGAAGAATAAAACTTTGAATATTTAAGCATCAAGAGAGGTAATTTAGTAACATGAACATTTCTACAACCATATTTTCCTCTCCCATAATAATTCCATGTAGGATCATAATCATATTAAAAAATATAACTATCACATAACATATGCCCTATATGATTCATATGCAATGAAAGTTGACACTATACCAAAATAGTGGGCTTATTATCAAATAAAGTCATGACCTCTCCAAGCCCACTTTTTTAAAAAAATCATAAGATTGATCATTCTCCAAAGCAGTGGGACCATTATTACCTAAAGTTGGAAGCCTTCCAAACCCACTTTCAATATTGTTGCAAACATATTCATCATGAGGCTTAAATAATTTTTCAAGATCATTAGAAGAATCACCCCGATCATCATCATTGCAATAAGTAGAGGACATATCAAAATTAGCATCCCCAAACTTGGAGTTTTGCATATTATTAGCATAATTGACATTAATAGAGTTTATTATAAGACCATCGCAGTCATGCTTTTCATCCAAGGAGCTATTGTGAATCACTTCATAAATTTCTTTTTTAGCACTTCATCACAATTCTTAGATTTACAAATCACAAGCAAAACTTCGTAAAGATAATCTAGTGAACTCAACTCACTAGAAATTGATTCATCATAATTGGATATTTTGAAAATATTAGCAAGTGGATGAGGATCCAAACACCTTTTCCTTCTGATTTCCAATAACACACACAATTATACCAAACAAAGAAGCAAAGCAACCAAGTAAGACAAAAGGGCAAATGAAAACGGCAAGCGGAACGAAGGCAAATAAAAAGGCAAATATTTTTGTGTTTTTTGTAAAAACATTTTAGAAGTCGGGGAGATGAAAATGAGAGGAAAATAGCAAATAATGTAAATCACAAGGAGATGAGAGTTTATGTGTGGGAACTTGATAGATCTTGACTTAACCCTCCCTGGTAACAGCGCCACAAATTCTTCCTGCTACTTGTGAAACGCGTTAGTAAATTCCCAAAAGAGGAGGGGATGATGGAGCACATCGGCGGTAAGTTATAAAACCAAGGTTATCAATCTAGTAGGAGAACCAAGCAAGCTATGTGAACAGCACCAGGACACAAACAACAAATCCTCGCAACCCGATGCGTAGAGGAGTTTTCAATCCCTCTTGGGTAAGGTAGTATGATAGAAAGATAGATTGATAGATACAAATAAAATAAAAGCAAATTAAACGCGGCAAGGTATTTTTTGGGTTTTGATACTATAGATTTGAAATAAAAGAGGCAAATAAATTGGAAACACAAATAGCAATATATATCTACAAGTGTATAATGAGAAATAGACCCTGGGCTATAGGTTTAACTAGTGGCTTCTCTCGAGAAAATAGCATACAGTGGGCAAACAAATTACTCTTTGGCAATTGTTAGAAGAGAAAATAATTATGATGCTATCCAAGATAGTGATCATGCATATAGGCATCATGTCCAAAATTAGTAGACCGACTCCTGCCTGCATCTACTAATATTACTCCACACATTGACCACTATCCAGCATGCATCTAGTGTATTAAATTCACGAAAGAATGGAGTAATGCCTTAAGAATGGTGGCATGATGTAGACAAGATATGTTCATGTAGGAATTGACCTTAGATTTTTATCCTTAATATCAACGATACAAGCGTGTCATGTCTCTTTCTATCAATGATATTGATCACCGCAAGATCGAATCCATTACAAAGCACCTCTTCCCATTGCAAGATAAATCAATCAAGTTGGCTAAACAGAACTGAAATATCAAAGAAGAATTAAGAGGCTATAATAATCATTTATGAATAAAAATAGAACTGATCATAAACTCACAATTCATCGGATCGCAACAAACGCACCACAAAAGAATTAATCAAATAGATCTCTAAAGAGAAGATTGTGTTAAAGATCAAATAGAGAGAAGAAGCCATCTAGCTACTGCCTACGGGCCCAGGTCTGTGGTAAACTACTCACGCGTCATTGGAGGAGTACCAATGAGGATGATGAACCCCTCTGTGATCGTGTTCCTATACGACGGAGTGCTGGAAAAGGGCTCTTAGATTGGATCTCGTGGTTATGGATCTTGCGGCAGCTGAAACATTTTTTGTCGGCTCGTCTAGGGTTTGTGGAATATTTGGGTATTTTTAGAGCTGAGAGGCGGTGGAGGGCACTCCTGTGGGTCCCACCACCTACCAGGGTGCGTCAGGGGCCTGGGGCGTGCCTTGGTGTCTCGTGGGGCCCACGGGCCTTCCCTCTTCTTTGACTTTTTGAATGACTTCTGGTCCAAAAAAATCTCCAACAAGTTTTGTTTAATTTGGACTCATATAGATATTATGTAAAGTGAAAAACAAGCAGAATACAACAGCTGGCACTAGGCACTATGTCAATAGGTTAGTCCCAAAAAATGATATAATTTCGCTAGAAACTGATTGTAAAACATCGAAGAATGGTAATATAACAGCAAGGAATAATAAAAATAATAGATACGATGGAGCCGTATCACTCGCCTCACGGTGAGCCTACACAGCGGACTGCTGCCATGCCTACTGTCATTTCACAAAGCTACTCGCACGCCTCCCGATGAAACTTCAAAGTGAGAAGGCCTCCCATCAATTCAACACCTGCACGCACGCCTCCCGGTCCGCCTACACGGCGGACTGCTCGTATGCGTCTCGTCACCTCACACCTGCTCGCATGGCACATGGGACGTGTGGCGGCACGTATATTGTTTTTCTATTTTGGTGATTAATGTTGTCGTTTTATTGCTTAACCGAAGTATGGCACGTATGCATTGTTGGTCTAACGCCCACGGTTGGAATACATAATCCATTTGCGATATTGGTTCCCAATTCTTAATAATCTCCCGTTTGTACGTAAGATAAAAAATACATCCAAACTTGTCTCAAATTTGACAAGAAGTATAATATCATTGTGTGTTGGTGTCCATATGACAACACGATAAGTTTCATGAATTTCAACTAAGTTTTGGATTTACTAAATTTTAAAAATAAAGATTCTCAATGCTTGAAATTTCTTGCATGGGGGACTGGTATGTACCCAACAACACACATGTGTTTTCCCAATCCATTTAGGTGCACTGCCGCGTGTGCATGTAGCTCAAATTTGATTTTTGCACATTATACCCCTAGAAAATCAATCAATTTAAAAAAATGTCTTAATTATCTCTGGTTTCTTTTTCAAAATTAAAACGTCCCTCCGTTGGTCACATACGTTCACCGTGGAAAAATTTAACATGCCTCGTAGTTGCGATGGATGTGCGGTTTGTGTGTGTGCGCGTCTGGCAGTACACTACGAGTCGCGAGCTGCCATGTGGGATTTGCCATTTTGTGAGGCAGGTGCCATAGCAAAGTCATGAATTTCATTATTTAAAACATTACACAAGCCTTTCATACATACATGTTTGGGCCACATGCACTCGGTGGTTGTCCTACACGACACTCACTCGCGTGTGACGCTTTTTGTGGCCCCGCGAGGTCGTCATTCATCACTTTGACCTACTACCGGCAAAGAGGTTAATTTGACCTGCAAGGTTGATTCTTTTTTGTTCGTGTTATGGTAGAAGTATATAGTACGTATCGAAGAGGTAGGAGGGGACCTTCATATATACTACGTACGCATCCATGAACACACTTCACTCAGTGTGGGCACTTTTTAGTTTCCGAGGCACGTGACACATCAAAGTTGTGCATTGGCTATTCAAACTTCATAGAAAACCTCTTTGGGCCACATGCATGCAGGCGGTGGTTATCATAGGACACTCGCGTGTGATGCTTCCATCTATGGTTCCGTGAGGTCACCGTCCATGCGTGCATCACTTTGACCTACCCCGGGAGAGGTTAATTAATTTGACCATCTAGGAGGATTATTTTTGGTTTGTATTACGGTAGTAGCATATACTAGAGGGGGAAGGGGACCATCATATACTACGCTTCATGAACCTCGCTCTGTGTGGGGACTTTATGTTTTTTGAGGCATGTGCCACATCAAAGTTGTGCATTTTGGGTATTCAAACATCACAACCACACACACCTCCATACATATGTTTGGCCCACATGCAAAGCGATGGCGGTTGACCTTTGGCACCCACTCATGCAGTTATCAGTGATATTAATGCTTTCCATCTATGGGCCCGCTTTGTCCATCACTGCTTTGATCGACAGCGAGAGAGGTTAATTTGACTTAGGAGGGAATTATTTTTTGTTCTGTATTAGGGTATATAGGTCATACTCTGGGTTGACATGATATAGTTTGAGCACATGCATGTGTACGCATGAATCCCTCCCACCGGGTCGAAGCGAGCAGCGGGGGGAGGGGCAGCACCATGACACGTCATGCCACATCAATGTGGTGCATGGTTTTCAAACATGCATATATATGGTGGGTCTATTATAATAACATCCCTTAAGACCTTATTCTGATAACACCCTCTTATTCTGATAACATCAAAACACGCAGTGTCGTGCATCAAGTGAACCGCAGACAAAGCAGCCCACCCCACCTTCTTGGCAAATTTGACTATTTTGACCTGTTGTGGCAACAAATTCACAAAATGAACCGCTCGCGAAACTATTTCACTCCCGTAACCCTTTTGTGCAGCGCCCGCCACGATGGCGCTGCACCCTTCTGTGCAGCGCCTGCCCTGGAGGCGTTGCACGCCTGTCCACCGTGGCAGCCCCTGGCCCGCACCTGGCCGTGCAACGCCTCCCACTCAGGCGCTGCACATTGTAATGTGCAGCGCCCCCGAGCCAGGCGCTACACTAGCAGTTATCCCTTCGCCGCACGCAGGCCCAATCCCCACCCTCCCATTAACCCTTGCGGCTGCTGCATCTTCTCCTCCCCCCTCCTCAATCTCAATCTCAAAAACCCTCAGATCTGAAGCTTTTGTCCGTGGATTTCTTCCCCCTTCGATCCTACAAGGTACACTCCTCCGATCCCCTTCTTTCTATCCATACATTTTCTCTTTTTTGCAAGATTTGTGTAATTCTTTTTAGATTAGATTAGAATATTGCATATGTGGGATTTGTGATTTGTAGATGATTATGTTAGATGGTATTTGATGGTATTAGATTATGTTAGTGTAGTTAGTATTCAAGTAGTGTTAGTTTAGTTAGATGAGTTAGATGAATTTAGGAGAGGGGGAGGATGATGTTAGTGTAGTTAGTATTGAAGTAGGCTTAGTTAGTTAGTATGTATTGAAAAAACTCTTCTATGTTGGAAACCTACACTATGTTAGATGGTATTAGATGTTATGTTAGATGAGTTAGGATATTATTTTAGATTAGTTAGATGTTATTTTAGATGGAAACCTACATTATGTTAGATGGTATTAGATGTTATGTTAGATGAGTTAGGATGTTATTTTAGATGAGTTAGATGTTATTTTAGATGGAAACCTACATTATGTTGAAAACTCTTCTATGTTGGAAACCTACATCGTGTTGAATACATTTTTTCAAAAAAATTCAAATGGTTAGGCTGATGGAGTGGCTTCTCGATGATCACTGGGACAAACAACACCGGTCTTACGCTATGTCTGTGGATCAATGGGTAATAATGAAATTTGCCGTTGTTAATTATTCCGTTAATTTTCAAACACATACCCCATATTTAATGATTTATTTGTCTTGCTTGTAGGAACTTGCACCTCTGAAGCTTCGGGCTCACAGAGTGAACCTTGAAAGGATGCGCTATGATGAGCGCTACACACCTTATGTTAGGGAGGCAGGACTTCTCCCTTTCATTCAGCTGGTCAGCCGGTCGACGCCACCCAACAATGCTGCGGCACTCACCGCGCTCATTGATCACTGGAGGCCTGAGACACACAGTTTCCATCTGCGGACCGGGGAGATGACGGTGACGCTTCAGGATATAGCAATGATCACCGGTCTTCCTATCGATGGCGTTCCTTTATGTATGAGCACTGATTCAGATGGGTGGCGCCAACAGATGGAAGCCCTTATCGGCATGGTTCCTCCAGAGCCTCAGGAACCAGTAGATGAAGGCAAGAAGAAGGAAAGAGTCGCAGCCGGTGCCCCTTACACATGGATTACCACGCACTTTGGTACTTGCCCTTTGGAGGCTGATGAGGACACGGTGAGGACACATGCTCGTGTCTACATGTGGTATGTTATATCCAGGACTTTGTTTGCTGATGGCACAGGCAAGAATGCTCCATGGATGTGGCTGAAGGCGTTGACCGTCTTCGATAGCAATTGGAGTTGGGGTTCGGCGACACTGGCTTATTTGTATAGACAGGTATGAAGTTGTTCATATTTCATCTCATTGGTACATGCTGAATGCGATCTTTCTTTTAATACGATCATGATCTTTCTTTATGTGCAGTTGGACGAAGCCAGTTGCAGGCTATCTGGAGGTATCGGTGGTTGTTTGCTCGCTCTTTCCATATGGAGCTGGGAGCGTTTGCCGGTTGGACGTCCGAAGACCGTGAAGTACGAGCCTTGGGACGAGAAACAGGACCCACTACGGCTCCCCACTTGGGCTTACAAGTGGGATGTGTTAAATGAGATGACGGATGATCCATCGGTCATGTACAAGCTCTACAGGAGCGAGATGGACGCCATCACGGCTGAGCAGGTTAGTTGATATTGCATAAGTTTTTATCATGCTTATATCTTAACTAGATATCAATTTTGCATTTTATCTCCTTTTGCAGGTTGTATGGGAACCGTATGGCAGCGGAGAGAGTTTTGGGAACCCTCATGAGTTCGCGCTGAATCCGATGTGCACTAGGGATAGGGAACTCTGGCATATGCGGTGTCCACTCATATGCAACTGGGCGGTCGAGGTTCACCTGCCACATCGGGTGTACCGCCAGTTTGGTTTGTTCCAGGCATTCCCGCCGGAATGGGAGGACACGGACCGACTGCTACACGCGTAAGATATAACTAACCTTGAGCACCTAGATGCTTGTCGGCCTCATCGTTGGTTCTAATAGTATGTTTATAATCTCCAGGTTGGATAGGAAAAAGCAGCGCAAGATCAAGGACTGGGCCAAGCATCACAGGAAGTATGTTGTGCAGTGGCAGTATGCTATTGATCAAGCTAGGCGCAACAAAGGAGCTCCGCTTCGTGAGCACAGCCCGTTGGCGTTCAACAACTATCTCACATGGTTCCTTGCAAGAACCCGTGTGGAGGTATGCAAGCCGGCGTATGCTAAGGATATTTTGGAAGATCCTACCGTATTCGATGAGATAGCCCAGCACGAGTACAACTCATTAGTTCGTAAAGGAAACTCAGTGATCCCTGCAGGCCCAATGATGAACTTTGTGGTATTTGCCCTTTACTCTTTTCCATTCGCACTATTTACATCTTCGCTTGCCTAACACGTTAATACCATTTGTGTTCACAGCGTGCCCAGATCAAGAAAGCAGCCGATGAGACCGATAGTATATTGGAAACAACCCCGGCTGGCAAAGACGATGGGGAAGGTGCCCTTCGAGCATTCCTTAAGGTTCACATCTCCTTCAAAGTAGCACTTAACATGTGTTTGCACGTTCGTTCTCTCATTCACTTATTCATGTTGCAGCGCCAGGGCCAAAAGTTAAGGCGGCTATCTAATCTTTTTGGTTGTCGTGACCCCGAGTACGTATCACCAGAACGTTCTGGGTCGGCGACACCATCAGATCCCATTTCTGGCGATGGTAATCCTTTGGATGATGAGGATGTTGGTGTGGTCACCCAAGAGGTATGGCATTGCTAACTACATGCTCACGGTACGGTTGTTGTTGCATTGCTAACTACATGCTCGCACACGGTCTTTCCTTAACTTTTGTTGATGCATAGGCTCCTGACGATATGGTCTTGGGGAAGTACAAGCCTCGTTCTGCAATCAAGTTAAAGCCTAGGAGGGAATACAAGAAATACACACCCGATGACTTTACCCAGAAAGGCAAAAGGGCGGTCGAAACCTCGCGGATGGCGGCTTTGGATGACTACTTGGATGACGATGAGGATGAGGAGGCGGAGCCGGAGCCGGAGCGGGTTCCTCTTCCTAGGAAGGTCAAGAAGACATGTGTGAAGAAGGCAGCAGGAGCTAGCAAGCGCGGAAGGAACTAGTCATATTTCGAACGCTATGTCGGACTTGTGTCTCTATTCCTATATGTGTTGAACTTGTCCTATTTCTATATGTGTTGAACTAGTCTCTATTTCTATATGTGTTGAACTAGTCCTATTTCTATATGTGTTGAACTTGTCCTATTTCTATATGTGTTGAACTTGTCCTATTTCTATATGTGTTGAACTTGTCTCTATTATATATGTGTTGAACTTGTCTCTATTGTTGGCATTTGCTGCACATGTCTCTATAACTATATTTGTTGTACTATTCAACACATGTGTGGCGCCTGCCACAGAGGCGCTGCACTGTACAGTGCAGCGCTTCTGCGGCAGGCGCTGCACATGCCTGTATCTCTCCAGGATAAGTGGTAGTGCAGCGCCTGGCTTGGGGGCGCTGCACATTACAATGTGTGGCGCCTGAGTGGGAGGCGTTGCACGACCGGGTGCGGGCCAGGGAGCTACCACGGTGGACAGGCGTGCAACGCCTCTAAAGCAGGCGCTGCACAGTAGGGTGCAGCGCCGTCGTGGCGGGCGCTACACAAAAGGGTTACGGCTGTGAAATTGTTTCGCTGGCAGTTCATTTTGTGAATTTGTTGCCACAACAGGTCAAAATAGTCAAATTTGCCCACCTTCTTCCCCGCACTCCGAACCCCCTGGCGCATAGCACGACACAACCTCCCTCCTCCCACCTTCTTCCCCGCACACCAACCACCTCCCGGCCCCGTGTCTCCCCCCGCCACCATGCCCCACCACCCGTGCCGCGTGCCCATTCCTCTCCTTCCCCCCGCCGTCCTGGATCCAGCCGCACGGAGAGATCCGTCTGTAGGCCCCATGGCACCGCCAATCACCCATCCCACCACGCCGGCCTTGAGAGCTCCCCTGGCACTTTTCCTCGCCGACTGGTCGACCGCAACAGCTTGCCGCCGTGCCCCTGATTTCCCCTACTAGATCCGGCGAATCCTTCTCAACTTCCCTCCTCCCACACCTGCCTGGCCTACCTTCGCCCTGCCGTCTACGATACCACCCCGCTACCCTACCTTACCGTCCTCCTCGCCTCCTCGTCCGGAGCTCCCACAACCTCCACCTCGGGCACCCGAGCGGCTATGGCGCCGCTCGCCCCCTCCTGCTCACCAGCGCCTCCAGTGGCCCATGGATGCCGGCGACCGTGGACCCTCCTTGTTTCTTCCACTGGCCGACCCACTATGCCGATAGTGCCCTGGCATGCGTGGGTCTTGGTCCTACTTTAGTTCAGGCCACACGATGATGCAGCCCAAACACGGCCATCGCCGAGTAGATCCGCACCATCGCCGTCTGGTTCCATCCCATCGCCGCTGCCCCAGACCAGAGGCATCCTAGGATCTGAGCTCCCGCCTCCCCCGAGCCTTCTTTGAGCAGCACCGAGTCCGGTGATGGCCATCGGTTCAGTGCAGCTCGGTGATCGTGGCAATGCAGCTCGGATGCGTGATGTGGTTCAGCCTCCACCGCGCTAGTCGTTTCTGGTGTCGACTGCTGCAACGATGCCGCGTGGTGCGATTCATTGGTGAACGACATGTAATCCTCGCGCATCATTGTGTGTTCTTCGTGGAGCTTGCAGTTCCTGACCGTGGGCTTGCATCAATTTTATTCACATGCATCATTGTGTGTGCTTCGTGGCGCTTGTAGTTCCTGACCGTGGGCTTGCATCAATTTTATTCAGATGCAGAAGTAGACAGGATTGTATTTTTCCAGCTGGTGTGCAGTTCCCGCAGCATGGCCGTGCAGTACACGGGCATGGGTTTTCACTGTGGTGCCTGTGTCTGTGCAGTCCACGATGGCCAAAAGTGTTGACCGATAGGTGCAGCTCATCCCAGGCCGGCATGCGGCTCGACCGAGAACGCCTTGCAGTTCTGACCACGGGGCGCCCACTACGCAGATGCTCTCCGTGCTCGCCATCTCCACTTGCAGTTCGCTCCGCCACACATTACCGACGAGTATCTTCGTGCCTTTTTTGCATCTTGTTTCTGCAGCTCACTTCGGCGACAATGCAGTTTGTGGCGTGCACGGATGCAATTTGATCCACATGGCAGCAATCAAACTCTTGCAGCTGGCTGATTTTTGTGCTTTCCGTTCACTCGGCAAAAAAGAAAAAACCCTTATAATTTTATTTTGTTCTTCAGTTCTGAACATTTAGAGTTTGGCTAGCACGCAAGGGTAGTTCAATTCGATTTGTTTTGCAACTTTCTCAAGATTTTAGCCCCTCCAGGTGGGCTCCTGCTCCCCCTACATCTCGTTGTTCTTTGGTACAGACTCTGTAGTTCTCAGGGGCACAACAATGCATAAGGGACCCCTATTGTGAAATTTATGTTTGCTTTGAGGTGGTATCTGCTATTTCCCATGGAACCATTTGAAAAATGTTTTATTGATGAAAAAGGAATTAGTCCATCCAGTGAGCAAACGCAGTACATGCAGATATTAGGGCATGTACAATGGTTCTAGCTTAAGGATGCCACGTAAGATAAATGATGAGGTGGAGGAGAGAGAAATCATAAGAGAAGGCTTGTCTTAGCTTATTTAGGGCATGTACAATGGTTGCTAAGATAGTCTTATCTTAAGTTTTGCATGTAAATTAGAGATGACAAAAAAACAAGTCTACAATGGGTCATCTCTTAGCCTTATCTTCAATAATTAGTTATTCCTAAAAACATGGTGAGACAAATTGTGCTAAGCTATCATCTCTTGTCTTTGCTTAAATAAGCTAAGACAAGCCTTCTCTTATGATTTCTCTCTCCTCCACCTCATCATTTATCTTACGTGGCATCCTTAAGCTAGAACCATTGTACATGCCCTTAAGCAAAGACAAGAGATGATAGCTTAGCACAATTTGTCTCACCATGATTTTAGGAATAACTAATTATTAAAGATAAGGCTAAGAAATGACCCATTGTAGACTTGTTTTTTTGTCATCTCTAATTTACATGCAAAACTTAAGATAAGACTATCTTAGCAACCATTGTACATGCCCTTATAGTATAAAACAAACAGTTTGTAGTTAAATCACCACACAGAATGTTTGTAATCACCTAGAAAAATCATGTAGTCCACGATAAGGCCTGAAAAAACATGTAGCAAATGTGAGAAAATAAGTTCTATTCGCCACTTCGGAAAAGTTTACTGTATATTAGGTGTTCGTGGCATTGCAAACGTTTTAAAAAATAAAACATTTAGAAAAAGAATGAAGTCCACACGTTTAAAAAAATAAAAGATTTGGAAAAAGAATGAAATCCACTCAACTCATGTTGGGGTTCACTTTGTCGTCCGAAAAATGCAGTCCTCTAGTACCATGCATCCTCATGCATTTAGAAAATGATAAAATACACTAATGTTGACAACGTATTCCATTTAAAACTACGAACAAAGTTAGACAAAAGAAAATAAATCATACCATTCACTTAGACTGAGGTCACGGTTCACTTGCCCTCATCTTTGCAGATCGCTCTCGTTCATAAAAAAGGTATAAAAGAAAATAATGAAGTTCTCTTGCCCGTATGATGCAGCGCGGTTTTCCATCTGAAGCGGTGCGGTCGACCATCTGATGATGTATGTCTCGTAAGTGCAGAAAAATATTAAGGAAACGACAGAAAATAATAATGTGACTCAATTCTTGATACTGTTGCGGTCCACTTACGCCCTCATTAAGCGCGGTCCAGTTCCTCGCCTAGGAAAATTACGTCCAACAAAATAAATCATGAAGTTCACTTGACTGTCCGATGCGGTGCGGTTTCCTATTCGATGCGGTTCACTCGTCGATTTTAGTGCCGCGAAAAAATAGAGTGTCCGTGTTTTGGTAAAATCGAAATTACTCTTAAACCGTAAGGAATCAGCGAGATTGTTTGAAAATGCATTATATCGACTAGAGGGGGTGAATAGGCGATTTTTATAAATTCGTCATTGAGGAAATTCTAACTGAGAAATTTCCTAAGCACCGAACTACTTAGCAGCGGAATAGATACTCAGGTGCAAGCATAACAAGACAGTAGCATGGTCATCATGATGAAATGAAAACAAGCACAGAGTATAAGTAGCGTGTAAACAGGATAAGTAGACTGATGACTTAGGACTGAAGAAATAGGGTTGAGCAAATTGAGAAAGTCTTTAGTCAAAGTCTTTAAATAGTACAGATTAAGTTCAACAACACAAGAATGAGTAAATGGAAGAGTTGAGGAAATAGAACCAGTAGGCTTGATGAAGACAATGATTTGGTAAACCAGTTCCCACTGTTGTGGCAGTTGTACATCTGGTTGGAGCGGCTAGGTATTCTAACCTGAGGACACACAGTCCCGGACACCCAGTCCCAGACACATAGTCCAGGACACCAAGTCCTCACCGTATTCTCCATGATCTAAGGTCACACAGTCCTCACCGAAGCACTCGTGGTAAGTCTTCACAGGTGACTTCCAAACCTTCAAAAACTCGGTCACCCGGCGATCCACAATTCCTCTTGGATGCTCTAGACCATTGACGCCTAACCGTTTGGAAGATCACAGTCTACAAAGGTAACAAGCGACGGTTCCACACAGGAACAATCTCTTCATTTATGCTCAATCACTTTGGGGTCTTAGGTGTTTGGGTTTTGGGTTTTCCTCACTTGATGATTTTCGCTCAAATTCCTCGTAGGATGGGTTGCTCTAATGACAAGTGTCAGTTTTTCTCGGAGCAGCCAACTAGCTAGTGGTGGAAGGGGGGCGGGCGGCGGCTATTTATGGCCTAGGGAGCAGCCCGACATGATAAGACATAATGCCCTTCAATGATATGACCGTTAGGTAGGTAGATATTTTCGGGCAGCTGATGCCTAGCACAGCAACGGTCGGAATTTTGAGTATCAAATTCCTCAAGGCTATCATGTTCCTCACTTGGTAGGCAATCCGCACTCGCAAGTTCCTAACTCCTCAGTCAGAACAAATTCCACAGAGACCAGAAGAACTTCTTCTCTATCACTTACGAAATTTACTAGACTGTATGAGATTTCCAATGGCTTCACTCGAAAGGATTGGGTAGTGTAGGCTCAGAGTTGAGCATCACTTGGAAATATGTTTCCTTAGTTTTTCCTCGACCCCCTTTAATTGTACGGTGTTTCCTATGACTCAAGAAAATGAAACTACGAAAACAAAAGTCTTCACGCTTCATAATCCTCGCATGATTATCCAAGTCTTCAAGTTCACACCAATTTCTTCACTTTCAAAATCTTCAGAAAGTCTTCAAAAATCCAAATTCTTCAGTTGAAGACATTCATTTTTAGGGTTTGACTTTCTCTGTAAATATCAAACTCCTCATAGAATTATAGACATGTGTACACTTACAAATGGCACTGGATGCACTTACAATCTCCCCCTTTTTGGTGTATATGTTAAGTTTTCAACGGGGATAAACATATGAAGTGTAAATATTGATTTTGAGGAATTTGATTGCAAGATATAGAAGAACTCCCCCTAAAGATGTGCATAGTGAGGAATTTGCTTTTGAAGCAATGCACATTTGAAGAGTAGTATCATGGAGATCTCCCCCTATATCTTGTGATTCATACACGCATTTAACATATGATATGAAGAATTTGAAATGCATGATGAAATATGGTGACTGATGTAATTAAGCATGCGTGCATTAACATATATGTGGAAATAGCATGCAGAAGAACATAGCGAAAGTATCAGACCACCATAGGGTTTAAGGTTACAACTTGATCCAACAAAGTATTCAAAAGAACGAGAGTTGTAACTTGGTAAAAAAACACCCATATACAAAGACCCGTTTGGAGACTAACTCAAATTTCTCCCCCTTTGTCACCGAATGACCAAAAAGGGACGAAAAATGAGGACTAACGCCCCTGAAGAATATCATGAAGACGATGGAGGAGCGCCAGTGTTGTTGGGGTCGGTTGTTGAAGGAGGGCATGCCGCAGTGTCCTCCAAATCTTCATACTCATCGGTCTCACGTGATGAAGAATATGAGCTGGCCACCAAGGAAGGAACTTTGACTTTCTTGAATTTCTTCGCTGGAGGCTGAGACCAGTCAAAATCTTCCTTGAAGCCCATTTGCTTCAGATCTTCTTCGCGGTAGAGATGAGACATAACAGCCCAGGTGCGATTGAAAACTTCATGGAGGTAGTAGTGGTTTTTCTTCACTGCATTGTATGTAGCAGTCATGTTGTGAATAATTGAACCAAACTGCATCTTGACACATTTATGGTTGCGATCGAGCTTCTGATGAAGACTGAGGAGAAGCTCACGATCAGTCATCACCCTTGGAGCTGTGCCTTGAGGATTTTGCTTTGAGGCATTGGCGGTAGAGTCATGAGTGGCAGGATCATCATTGGTAGAGTAGGATGCAGCTAATGATCAGTAAGTTTAGGTTCCACTACAAAAAAAGACACATCCGTGACATTTTGGGCTGAACAAATTTTTTTTCTGTCATACTTATGACACTTCTATGATGATAATTGTGACAAAAACCCGGTATCATCATATATGTGGTGGGGTACTACTTCTATGACAAAAAATCATGACAAAAAATGGGCTTTTCATCCTAGGCGGGCCGGAGACACAACTGCATGACATTCTTTGGGCTGTCCATGACGGAAAAACCGTGGTAGAAGCGAGGGCGAGGAAATTATCGGGGTGTTCCGGTTCCGGTGGGTGGTCGGGGCCGAGCGATGCGCGTTTCTCTCGTACACGCACGTGCGTGGGTGCGAGGCGTTGGGCTCTAACTGAACCCGAGCGAGGCGTTGGGCTCTAACTGAACCCAAGCGATTGCACTGGAGCCTACGCGTTACTCAACCCGAGCGATCGACCGATGGCTGTTAACTGAACCAGATCGAGCGATTCCTTCGCTACTGCTGCTAACTGAAGCCGGTCGATGTTGCCTCTGGATGAACAGTGAGCGTTGCTAGGGGGTTTGGATGAACAGTTCCCAGTGCGGGTGGTTGAACAGGACCCCTTGGTGTTGCCTCTGGAAGAACAGGACCCTGATCGATCGAGCCAGTTGGGGCTGGATGAACAGGATCCCGTGGAGGGCTGGATAATTAGGACCACTCCGTGGAGGGCAGGATGAAGAGTAGCCCGTGGAGGGCTGGATGAAGAGTAGCCCGTGGAGGGGTGGTTGAACAGGAGCCCGTGGAAAGGGCTAGTTGAACAATAGCCGGTGGAGTAGCGCGCGGTGGGGGCTGAACAGTCGTAGGTGGAGGCAGGAGGAGGTCGACGGTGGATGAACAGTAGCCCGTGGAGGCTGGAGGGGGTCGACGGTGGAGATGAATAGTATCCCGTGGAGTCCCGTTTTGTCGTACGCCACCCCTCCCAATGAACAGGACCCCCGGTTCGACCATAGCACTCCAACACAAGTCTGTTGCCTCCGTTTTGCGATACGCCACACCCCTCCCGTTTAACAGGACCCCTGTTTGGACCGTAGGAGGTCCGTTTCCTCCATTTTGCGGTACGCCAGACCCCTCCCGATGAACAAGATCCCGTTCCGACCGTGGCCGGTCGAACACAAGGCCGTTTCCTCCGTTCTGCGGTACGCCATGCCTCATTTCCATCGGCTGTTTCGTCCAAGCCCTCCCGGTGAACACGATGACGCATTCCGTTCCAACCCAGCCGGTTGGCTCCCCATGAACACGACGACAATGCTATTTCTCCATTCTGACCCAGCCATTTACACGAACCCTAGCCATACGTATCCGCGAGTAGGCATTCGAAACCCTGCCCGTATGTACGTACGTGGCCATATTTTCTTTCTTGCACACTGGCCGCTGTATGTACGTGTATATGCTACGTGCGTGCCTCTACTACGACACGTGCGCGCGTCTACATCGACAAGTATGTACATATACGTTCGCGACCATAATGACAACGCTATGTATGCTTCGACCACGTGGGTCCCGACTGTCAGGCACTTCCTTATGTGCGAAGATGTAGCTGGTGGGTCCCAGCAGTCAGGGGGGCGAATCAATTTTTTTTGCCCGGACGCACTTCGTAGCGTGCGAAGATGTAGCTGATGGGTCCCAGCAGTCAGGAGGAAACATTTTTTTCGTGAAATACGGTGGCCCGTCCGGTGGGTCCCCGCTGTCAGGTGGAGGAATAATTATTTTGCGCATAATAAGGAGGCACTCTCTTGCTGCGTTCGTGGACCAAGCTGTCAGCCTCTCTACGTACAGTACTCTTCCGATGGAAGTCGTTCCCTGACCACGCTGACCACGCCGCGACAAGAGCACCAGGGCAGTGGACGACGACGAGGCCTAGGAAGGGGACGATGCGGAGCCGGGGAAGACGCGGCAGTGGAAGCCCACGCGAAGAGGATTACGAGGGTTCATTGGTTCGGCTGCGGTGTGAGGCTGCCGTTGCCGCAGGGCCTGGCCAGGAGTGTGAATAGTATAGGGCGGTGAGGCCACCACGGCAGCACAACCGGCCACTGGAGGCAGGAGCATGCCGCATGACCGGCGCTGCTTTGGGCGGCTGGAGCAAGAAGACCAGAGGTTGAAGAAGCACTACGGCTGTTGGATGGACATCGTAAGGTCACTGGAGCTAGATTCATTCATATTGACTAAGTTGACAAAGCACTCCGTCCCCATCAACTTAGTAGGCCCACAAGTCTGCCACCCACCAAGGTGGGTCCCAACTAGCAGGGGGAGTATTTATTTTTTTGTGCGTAATAAGGCGGCACTTCCAATGGGTCCGAGATGACAGCGGAGGGAACGTTTGTTTCGCGAAATACGGTGGCCCGTCCGGTGGGTCCAAGCAGTCAGGGGAAACGTTTTTTTCGCCAAATACGGTGGCCCGTCCGGTGGGTCCCTGCTGTTAGGTGGAGGAATAATTATTTTCCGCGTAATAAGGAGGCACTTCCTTGCGGCTGCCATGGACCCAGCTGTCAGCCTCTCCACGTACATTACTCTTCCGATGGAAGCCGTTCCTTGACCATGTTGACTACGCCGCGCAGAGGGCACCAGGGCGGTGGACGATGGCGAGGCCTAGGAAGGGGATGACGCAGAGCCGGAGAAGACGCGGCAGTGGATGCCCACGTGTAGAGCAATATGAGGGTTCACTGGTTCACTGTGGTGTGATGCTGCCGTTGCCGCAGAATAACACGGGGTGTGGGTGAGTAGAGGGATGGCCTGGCCAGCAGTGGGAGCAGTAGGGGGCGGTGAGGCCTCTGCCGCATCGCAGCCGGCCACGGGAGGCAGGAGCACGAGGCATGACCGGCACTGGTTTGGGCAGCTGGAGCAAGAAGATCAGAGGTTGAAGAAGCACTACGTACGGCCGTTGGACGGACATCGTACGGTCACTGGAGCTAGAATCGTGCATATTGACTAAGTTGACAAAGCCCTCCATCCCCGTCAACTTAGTAGGCCCACAACTTAGCCTACCTCTATACTGGGTCCGAGCTAGCAGGGGGAGTATTCATTTTTTTGTGCGTAATAAGGACGCACTTCCTTGCGTGTGAAGATATAGTTGGTGGGTCCGAGCTGTCAGCGGCGGTAACGTTTTTTTTGTGAAATACAGAGGCCCTTTCGGTGGGTCCCAGATGTCAGGTGGAGGAATCCTTAATTTGCACATAATAAGGAGGCATTTCCTTGCGTGTGGCCGTGGACCCAGCTGTCAGCCTCTCCACATACAGTCCACTTCAGATGCATGTCGCTCGTTGACCATGTTGACCAGGCTACGTCGAGAGTACCAGGGCGGTGGACGATGGTGAGGCCTATGAAGGGAATGACACAGAGGCAGGGAAGACTCGGCAGTTGTTTCCCACGCGGAGGGGAGTACGACTGTACGAGGGTTTACTGGTTCGTCTCCCGTCGTCGGAGAATAACAACATGTGTGGGTGAGTAGAGGGATGGCTAGGCCAGCGATGGGAGTACGGTGGGGCGATGAGGCCTGCGCAGCAGCACAGCCGGCCGCGGGGAGGAGAGAGCAGGAAGTCCCGCCGACGCATGTTTGAGCGGCTGGAGCAGGAAGAGCAGAGATTGAAGAAGCACGACGGCTGTTGGATGGCCATTCAACAATCACTGCTTGTGCATCAACCTTCTTTTTAGGAAAGCCTCAAATCTATGGAAAACAACATACAACCCATCTGCCATTATTTCTAATAATTTACAGCCCATTTGCTAATTCTTAAGGTTTTTTTGGAGCCCATATTAATTTTGTTAGCATTACAGCCCATATTGTGGCCCCGGTTGAAAAATTATACGAAATTTTGCATATTTCGATGCGGTCCGAACTGTTTTTAATCCCAAAATTTTGAGTCACATTCAAACTGATTTTAAAAATAAATGTATATCAATATAAAATCCAACAAATTGTCCAAGCATAAAAATTAATGCAATTTAAAATCTCAAAAAAAAAAATTGAAACTAATTGCCGGTTTGATGTGTTTTAAAAATGTACAACCCATTTCTCATTACTGATAGGCCATTTTCTCATCCAGCTGAATGAAGCTCTCCTCATCTTGAAAGATTTGCAGCCCAACAGGCCTGACAAAAGCGACTTACTTGGCAAATCACAAAAAGAACTGGGTTAGCCATTTTCAGAAAGAAAAAAAACTACTTGGTTGGTCTGTGGTAAACATAAAAGAGAAGGTTGTCTAGACAGACCACAGTGCCCTGGACAACCCAGTTGACACCTCGCTTCCGTCTCAAAAACAAATTAGATAAATGCCACTCCAATTATGGCAATTCATAAAAATGCCACTGCAATTTCCAAACTTTGAAAAATGACACTGCATTTTTTTGCAAACTTTGGAAAACGACATTGCAATTTGCAAACTTTGAAAAACACCACTCCAGACTTCGAAAAATGCCACTGGAAATGGCATGAAATTGCATTTTTCAAAGTTTGGAAATTGCAGTGGCATTTCTCAGAAACACCAGATTTGGAGTGGCATTTATCAAATTAACCCAAAAGAAAAATAAATGGGCGGGCTATTGGGTCCCTGGTGTCAGCCGCTCGTTGTGCAATTCTCTCGTTTATTTACTACGTTGACAATGGCATGGGACCCAGATGTCAGAAATCCATTAGGAGGAGCCATTTTTTTATTGGCTTGAAATAAGGAGGCACTTGCTTGCGTAATGCCATGACCTTGGCGGGTCCATGTTGTCGTCCTCTCCACGTACAATCATCTCCTGATTGTGTACGCGTCAACTTGGTAGGCCCACAAGTCAGCCTATAAACCTGTGGAGGACAAATAAAACCCATTTAAAAAAATAACAGTCCATTCGATACGTTCAAACGGAAAGTTCAACATTCAGAGCAAAGTAACAGGACTGATCCACATATAGACTACTGAACTTCCATGTTGACAACCATCATAGCCAAGTTAACTATCTACTCCCACTAATACTCTAATAGTGTATAGGTACTAACTTACTCTTAGCTAACTACAAGATGTCGGACGCCATCTACGGGTACACGCTAAACACCGGCACCGGCGTCCTCCGCCTCGCCTCGGACTTGCCAGAGGTGCGATAGGGCGAGTTGCTCGCGTGCGTTGGCCCTTTCCATGCCGGCGTGGTCCACCGAAGCTTCGGCTTCTAAGCGAGAAACCCACTTGACAAGCTGGTAGTAAAAATTGGCGTCGCGAACGCGTGCGTGCCCGACAGCCTCCACGGCTATTTTCCGGGCTCCGGCCTCCACGTAGTCGGCCCAGTTGTGGGTGTTCTGCTCGCGACTCAGAGCGTCGGTGCCCTGCTGCTCCATGTCCCGCTGGCGGCGCAAATCGGCGATACGATGCTCCTCCGCCAAGCGGTCGCGCTCCAACCACTCCTGCTCCTCCGCCAGGTGGTTGCGCTCCAACAAGTCCTTGATCTCCGCATTGCCATCTAAAGACCGATAGAATGCCTCCTCCCCTCCGTCTGCCTTATGGTGAAAAACCGAACACTAGTTCTGGCGGTGACCGCCTCCGGCCTCGCCTATCACGGACCGGCGGGGGCATGGCGGACGTGGCGAGAGCGAGGATAAGTAGCGAGCGACGTTGGGCTGGTGGGGGCTTATGAGGATAGGGTGATTTGGGTCTCGGTGCCACCATAGAAGGCCGGGAAACAGTACCTATAGGCGGAAGGTAGCGCGACGGTCATCGGAATTCAATGCATAATTAAAAAAGCATGGCTTAGCGTGCCAGCTTCCTGTGGAAAACTAGAGAAACTGAAATTCTGACTGTGCCGTCCCGTCCCATCCGTGTTGGGTCGCACGCCGGCATGATGGTCAAACGAGTGCACTCGATTCATCTCCCTCCTTGTCAATAATGATTCCACAGATTTAAAAGGCCTGCAATAATTAAATCGCATCTTTTTCGCGTCAGTTAGCTGCCTTAAGTACGGTCGGCTGCATGCAGGCACTCAAAATCGCTCGCAACCAGTACGCGGAGCAGCATGCAACGAGTCACAGCCGAGGGCATTAGTTGATGAACTTTAGCTGGGAGATAAGGCATTTAGCTGGGAGATAAGGCATTTGCGAACTCGAATCATCCAGATGAGGTACTCCCTCCTTGTCAAAAATCATTCCACCACTCATCATCTAGCTTGGTTGGTGAGATTTTCGAATTAAGCCCTGCAAACCGAAAAGGAGGTAGTACGTGCGTGATCCGCTATTTATTTGTGCGTGATACGCTATTTATTTGTGCATTAACTGATGAACATTCACTGGGACATAAGGCATTTGCGAACGTTTTTGCTGGCAGTTTCTTCAGATTCACATGGCATTTTCTTTAGAGCAGCTTGTCAGCTTCTTCATAGGTAGGCATTTTTATTCAAAAGGCTACCACTTCGGATCTTCCGTTGCAACTAAAACTGCCAGGAGCATCATTAGTAGGCTAGCTAGTGATTGATCAGTAACTTGTAAACACAGAGCGAACAGATATAAGGAACTGTTAATGCTTCTCAATGATTCACAAATCATATACAAATATGTAGCTCCAAAAGCAAAGATCAGCCACAACTAAAACCAACTAGTACGGTTCCCATACATAAGATCAACTTGTTAATGCATCTCAATGATTCACATATCATGTACAAATATGTAGCTCCGAAAGCAAAGATCTAGAAAAAACATATGTTCTACCTACTAACATGGATGCTTCTCTTCGCCAACATTCAGTACAGACTGAAAGACAAATTTGTTGGTGAAGTCTACAATTCCTCTTGCAAGCGCAAGTGGTTTCATCAACAGCTGGAACCATCAGAATAAACCATACATGATGAAGGAACATCCACTTCAATATGATTTGGTCTTCTCTCGATCGCACGGCGAGACTATTTTCAGAATACAAACTTTAACTTAGGAAAAATGATGCCCATTGTATAATCAGACAAAAGCAATGAATCACCTAGTGTTGGCCAATAAAAAGTACAGTACTACTTTTCTGAAGTCCATGAAGTGACTATCCAATCTTTCTGTGTCTATTTTCAAATGGCACTGCATGCAGTGATTATACTATTCTTTTGTGCAGTTCAACCACAATTGCGGCCACTTTGAGTGTTTGCCAAATAGCAACGAGAAAACATCTCTGTCTACACAAATATCAAGCAGCTAGTAAACATATACTTCACCTTGTATTTTCGGTTTAAACATGTCTCTTTCGCTTAGCATCTCTCATATTTTGCACTGGACAATTTGATACAGTCATGTTTTGCCCTGGACAATTTCATACTGAATTGATTTGCTTGTTCAGAGCAGAAATATAGCGCCTATTCTTCATCAGACCAAGGATATCCATGTTCGCAGTGATGGAAGAGGTGAAATCGATACAACCGAAATTGAGCATCCAATCATTGAATCTTGTCCTACACCTCCAATGTAGGTCCTGTTGGGGAGCGTAGCAGAATTCAAAAAAATTCCTACGCTTCACCAAGATCAATCTAAGGAGTCATCTAGCAACGAGCATAATGGAGTGCATCTACATACACTTTGTAGATCACGAGCGGAACCGTTCGAAGGAACGTGGATGATGGAGTCGTGATCCCTATCACCGATGATCCCAGCGCCGAACGGACGGCACCTCCACGTTCAACACACGTACGGTACAGCGACGTCTCCTCCTTCTTGATCCAGCAAGGGGGAGGAGAGGTTGATGGAGATCCAGCAGCACGACGGCGTGGTGGTGGATGCAACGGGAAAAGCTGCAGGGCTTGCCAGGACCCTGCGGGGG
>LR738709.1:228037377-228056178 GCA_902687465.1 Secale cereale | reverse complement strand
GGGGAGGCGCCAGGAGCTGAGGTGCGGCTGCCCTATCTCCCCCCACTATATATAGGGGCCGGGGGGGGCGCCGGACCTAGGAGATTGGATCTCCTAGGGGGGCGGCGGCCAAGGGGAGTGGCTTGCCCCCTAAGCCAGGGGGCGCCCCCCACCCTAGGGTTTCCAACCCTAGGCGCAGGGGGGAGGCCCAAGGGTGTGCGCCAGCCCACTATGGGCTGGTACCCCTCCCCCTACGGCCCATGGGGCCCTCCGGGAAGGGTGGCCCCACCCGGTGGACCCCCGGGACCCTTCCGGTGGTCCCGATACACTACCGGTGACCTCCGAAACTCTCCCGATGGCCGAAACTGGACTTCCAATATATCATTCTTTACCTCCGGACCATTCCGGAACTCCTCGTGACATCCAGGATCTCATCCGGGACAACGAACAACATTCGGGTTACCGTGTGCATATATCTCTACAACCCTAGCGTCACCGAACCTTAAGTGTGTAGACCCTACGGGTTCGGGAGACACGTAGACATGACCGAGACGACTCTCCGGTCAATAACCAACAGCGGGATCTGGATACCCATGTTGGTTCCCACGTGTTCCTCGATGATCTTATCGGATGAACCACGATGTCAAGGATTCACTCAATGCTGTATGCTATTCCCTTTGTCTATCGGTACAGCACTTGCCCGAGATTCGATCGTCGGTATACCGATACCTTGTTCAATCTCGTCATGGCAAGTCTCTTTACTCGTTCCGTAATCCATCATCCCATGACTAACTCCTTAGTAACATTGAGCTCATTATGATGATGTCTTACTGGGTGGGCCCAGAGATACCTCTCCGTCATACGGAGTGACAAATCCCAGTCTCGGTTCATGCCAACTCAACAGACACTTTCGGAGATACCTGTTGCGTACCTTTATAGCCACCCAGTTACGTTGTGACGTTTGGCACACCCAAAGTATTCCTACGGTATCCGGGAGTTGCACAACCTCATGGTCTAAGGAACAGATACTTGACACTGGAAAAGCTTTAGCATTACGAACTACACGATCTTGTGCTAGGCTTAGGATTTGGTCTTGTCCATCACATCATTCTCCTAATGATGTGATCTCGTTATCAATGACATCCAATGTCCATGGCCAGGAAACCATGACCATCTATTGATCAACGAGCCAGTAACTAGAGGTTAACCAGGGACACGTTCTCGTCTATGTATTCTCACATGTATCGCTGTTTCCGTACAATACAATTCAAGCATGAATAACAGACAATTATCATGAACAAGGAAATATATGATAATAACCATTTTATTATTGCCTCTAGGGCATATTTCCAACAGTCTCCCACTTGCACTAGAGTCATTAATCTAGTTACATTGTGATGAATCGAACACCCATAGAGTTCTGGTGTTGATCATGTTTTGCCCGTGGAAGAGGTTTAGTCAACGGATCTCCAACATTCAGATCTGTATGCACTTTACAAATATCTATGTCTCCATCTTGAACATAATTCCCGATGGAGTTGAAACGGCGCTTGATGTGCTTGGTCTTCTTGTGAAACCTGGGCTCCTTGGCAATGGCAATAGCTCCAGTGTTGTCACAGAAGAGAGTCATCGGGCTTGACGTGCTTGGAATGACTCCTAGGTCGGTGATGAAGTCCTTCATCCAGACTCCTTCCTGCGCTGCTTCACAAGCAGCTATGTACTCCGCTTTAAATGTAGAATGCGCCACGACGCTCTGCTTGCAACTGCACCAGCTGACTGCCCCACCATTCAAAATATACATGTATCCGGTTTGTGACTTTGAGTCATCCAGATCTGTGTCGACGCTAGCATCGACGTAACCCTTTACGACGAGCTCTTCGTCACCTCCATAAATTAGAAACATATCCTTAGTCCTTTTCAGGTGCTTCAGGATGTTCCTGACCGCTGTCCAGTGTTCCATACCGGGATCACTTTGGTACCTCCCTACCAAACTTATGGCAAGGTTCACATCAGGTCTGGTACACAGCATGGCATACATAATAGAACCTATGGCTGAGGCATAGGGGATGACACTCATCTTTTCTCTATCTTCTGCCGTGGTCGGGGATTGAGCCATGCTCAATCTCATACCTTGCAAAACAGGCAAGAACCCTTTCTTGGACTGGTCCATATTGAACTTCTTCAATATCTTATCAAGGTATGTGCCTTGTGAAAGACCAATGAGGCGTCTCGATCTATCTCTATAGATCTTGATGCCTAATATGTAAGCATCTTCTCCAAGGTACTTCATTGAAAAACTCTTATTCAAGTAGGCCTTTATGCTCTCCAAGAATTCTATATCATTTTCCATCAGCAATATGTCATCCACATATAATATGAGAAATGCTACAGAGCTCCCACTCACTTTCTTGTAAATACGGGCTTCTCCCCAAGCCTGTATAAAGCCAAACGCTTTGATCACATCATTAAAGCAAATATTCCAACTCCGAGATGCTTGCACCAGCCCGTAGATCGAGCGCTGGAGCTTGCATACCTTGTTAGCATTCTCAGGATCGACAAAACCTTCCCGCTACATCATATACATCTCTTCCTTGAGGAAGCCATTAAGGAATGCTGTTTTGACGTCCATTTGCCATATCTCATAAGCGTAGAATGCGGCAATTGCTAACATGATTCGGACGGACTTCAACATCTCTACGGGAGAGAAAGTCTCGTCGTAGTCAATCCCTTGAACTTGTCAATAACCTTTAGCAATAAGCCGAGCCTTATAGATGGTCACATTACCATCCGTGTCAGTCTTCTTCTTGAATATCCATTTATTTTCTATGGCATGCCAATCATCGGGCAAGTCCATCAAAGTCCATACTTTGCTTTCATACATGGATCCTATCTCGGATTTCATGGCTTCAAGCCATTTGTTGGAATCCGGGCCCGCCATCGCTTCTTCATAGTTCGAAGGTTCACCGTTGTCTAACAACATGATTTCCATGACAGGGTTGCCGTACCACTCTGGTGTGGAACGTCTCCTTGTGGACCTTCGAAGTTCAGTAGTAACTTGATCTGAATCTTCATGATCATCATCATTAACTTCCTCCCTTGTCGGTGCAGGCATCTCAGGAACAATTTCCCGTGCTGTTCTACTCTCCGGTTCAGGAGGGGTGACTGTCACCTCATCAAGTTCTACTTTCCTCCCACTCACTTCTTTCGAGAGAAACTCTTTCTCCAGAAAGGATCCATTCTTTGCAACAAAGACCTTCCCTTCAGATCTGAGGTAGAAGGTGTACCCAATCGTTTCCTTTGGGTATCCTATGAAGACGCATTTTCCGATTTGGGTTCGAGCTTTTCAGGTTGAAGTTTCTTGACATAAGCATCGCAACCCCAAACTTTCAGAAATGACAGCTTAGGTTTCTTGCCAAACCAAAGTTCATACGGTGTCGTCTCAACGGATTTTGACGGAGCCCTATTTAAAGTGAATGCGGCAGTCTCTAAAGCATCACCCCAAAAAGATAGCGGTAAGTCAGTGAGAGACATCATAGATCGCACCATGTCCAACAGAGTACGATTTCGACGTTCGGACACACCATTACGCTGAGGTGTTCCGGGCGGTGTCAATTGTGAAACAATTCCACAATTCCTTAGGTGCGTGCCAAATTCGTGGCTTAAATATTCTCCTCCACGATCTGATCGTAAGAACTTTATTTTTCTATCACGTTGATTCTCAACCTCATTATGAAATTTCTTGAACTTTTCAAAAGTCTCAGACTTGTGTTTAATTAAGTAGACATACCCATATCTACTTAAGTCATCCGTGAGGGTGAGAACATAACGATAGCCTCCGCGAGCTTCAACACTCATTGGACCACACACATCGGTATGTATGATTTCCAATAAGTTGGTCGCTCGCTCCATTGTTCCGGAGAACGGAGTCTTGGTCATCTTGCCCAAGAGGCATGGTTCGCACGTATCAAATGATTCATAATCAAGAGATTCTAGAAGTCCATCTGCATGGAGCTTCTTCATACGTTTGACACCAATATGACCAAGGCGGCAATGCCACAAGTATGTCGGACTATCATTATCAACTTTACATCTTTTGGCATTCACACTATGAATATGTGTAACATCACGTTCGAGATTCATCAAGAATAAACCATTGACCAGCGGGGCATGACCATAAAACATATCTCTCATATAAATAGAACAACCATTATTCTCGGATTTAAATGAGTAGCCATCTCGCATTAAACGAGATCCAGATACAATGTTCATGCTCAAAGCTGGTACTAAATAACAATTATTAAGGTTTAAAACTAACCCCGAGGGTAGATGTAGAGGTAGCGTGCCGACGGCGATCACATCGACCGTGGAACCATTCCCGACGCGCATCGTCACCTCGTCCTTCGCCAGTCTCCGCTTATTCCGCAGCTCATGCTTTTAGTTACAAATGTGAGCAACCGCACCGGTATCAAATACCCAGGAGCTACTATGAGCGCTGGTAAGGTACACATCAATAACATGTATATCATATATACCTTTGATGTTGCCGGCCTTCTTATCTGCTAAGTATTTTGGACAGTTCTGCTTCCAGTGACCCGTTCCCTTGCAATAAAAGCACTCGGTCTCAGGCTTGGGTCCATTCTTTGGCTTCTTCCCGGCAACTGGCTTACCGGGCGCGGCAACTCCTTTGCCGTCCTTCTTGAAGTTCTTTTTACCTTGCCTTTCTTGAACTTAGTGGTTTTATTCACCATCAACACTTGATGCTCTTTCTTGATCTCCACCTCCGCTGATTTCAGCATTGAATACACCTCGGGAATGGACTTCTCCATCCCTTGCATATTGAAGGTTATCACGAAGCTCTTGTAGCTAGGTGGGAGCGACTGAAGGATTCTGTCAACGACCGCTTTATCTGGGATATTAATTCCCAACTGAGACAAGCGATTGTGCAACCCAGACAATTTGAGTATGTGCTCACTGACAGAACTATTCTCCTCCATCTTACAACTGTAGGATGCGTCAGAGACGTCATATCTCTCGACTCGGGCATGAGCTTGGAAAACCATTTTTAGCTCTTGGAACATCTCATATGCTCCGTGGTGCTCAAAACGCTTTTGGAGCCCCGATTCTAAGTCGTAAAGCATGCCACACTGAACCAGGGAGTAATCATCACAACGCGACTGCCAAGCGTTCATAACATCTTGGTTCGCTGGGGCGGGAGCGTCACCTAATGTTGCTTCAAGGACATATGTTTTCTTGGCAGCTATGAGGATGATCCTCAAGTTACGGACCCAGTCCGTATAGTTGCTACCATCGTCTTTCAGCTTGGCTTTCTCTAGGAACGCGTTGAAGTTGAGGGTAACATGAGCGTGGGCCATTTGATCTACAAGACATATTGTAAAGATTTTAGACTAAGTTCATGACAATTAAGTTCGTCTAAACAAATTTAATGAACTCCCACTCAGATTGACATCTCTCTAGTCATCTAAGTGATACATGATCCAAATCGACTAAGCCGTGTCCGATCATCACGTGAGACGGACTAGTCATCAACGGTGAACATCTTCATGTTGATCGTATCTTCTATTCGACTCATGTTCAACCTTTCGGTCTTCCGTGTTCCGAGGCCATGTCTGTACATGCTAGGCTCGTCAAGTGAACCCTAAGTGTATTGCGCGTGTAAATCTGGCTTACACCCGTTGTATGCGAACGTTAGAGCCTATCACACCCGATAATCATGTGGTGCTTCGGGACAACAATCCTTAGCAACGGTGCACAGTTAGGGGGAACACAATTCTTGAAATTTTAGTGATAGATCGTCTTATTTACTACTGTCGCTCTAAGCAAATAAGATGCATAAACATGATAAACATCACATGCAATCAAATAGTGACATGATGTGGCCAATACCATCTTGCTCCTTTGATCTTCATCTTCGGGGCTCCATGATCATCATCGTCACCGGCATGACACCATGATCTCCATCATCGTGTCTTCATGAAGTCGTCTCGCCAAATTACTTCTACTACTATGGCTAACGTTTAGGAATAAAGTAAAGTAATTACATGGCGTTATTCAGTGACACGCAGGTCATACAATAAATAAGACAACTCATATGGCTCCTGCCGGTTGTCATACTCATCGACATGCAAGTCGTGATTCCTATTACAAGAACATGATCAATCTCATACATCACATATATCATTCATCACATCTTTTGGCCATATCACATCACACGGCACATGCTGCAATAACAAGTTAGACGTCCTCTAATTGTTGTTGCAAGTTTTACGTGGCTGCTATAGGTTTCTAGCAAGAACGTTTCTTACCTACGCCAAAACCACAACGTGATATGCCAATTTCTATTTACCCTTCATAAGGACCCTTTTCATCGAATCCGATCCGACTAAAGTGGGAGAGACTGTCACCCGCTAGCCACCTTATGCAACTAGTGCATGTCAGTCGGTGGAACCTGTCTCACGTAAGCGTACGTGTAAGGTCGGTCCAGGCCGCTTCATCCCACGATGCCGCCGAATCAAGATAAGACTAGTAGTGGTAAGAGCATTGAACAAATATACACCCACAACTGCTTTGTGTTCTACTCATGCAAGATGCTACGCAAAGACCTAGCTCAGATGCCACTGTTGGGGAACGTAGCAGAATTCAAAAAAATTCCTACGCTTCACCAAGATCAATCTAAGGAGTCATCTAGCAACGAGCATAAAGGAGTGCATCAACATACCCTTTGTAGATCGCGAGTGGAAGCGTTCGAAGGAACGTGGATGATGGAGTCGTACTCGTCGTGATCCCTATCACCGATGATCCCTGCGCCGAACAGACGGCACCTCCGCGTTCGACACACGTACGGTACAACGACGTCTCCTCCTTCTTGATCCAGCAAGGGGGGAGGAGAGGTTGATGGAGATCCAGCGGCACGACTGCGTGGTGGTGGATGCAACGAGAAAAGCTGCACGGCTTCGCCAAGACCCTGCGGGACGAGGGAGAGGTGTAACGGGGGGGAGAGGCGCCAGGGGCTGAGGTGCGGCTGCCCTTTTTCCCCCCACTATATATAGGGGCCAGGGGGGCGCCAGCCCTAGGAGATTGGATCTCCTATGGGGGGCGGCGGCCAAAGGGGGTGGCTTGCCCCCCAAGCAAGGGGGGCGCCCCCCCAGCCCTAGGGTTTCCAACCCTAGGCGCAGGGGGAGGCCCAAGGGGGTGCGCCAGCCCACTATGGGCTGGTCCTCCTCCCCCTACGGCCCATGGGGGCCTCCGGGATGGGTGGCCCCACCCGGTGGACCCCCGGGACCCTTTCGGTGGTCCCGGTACACTACCGGTGACCTCCGGAACTCTCACGATGGCCGAAAATGGACTTCCTATATATCATTCTTTACCTTCGGACCATTCCGGAACTCCTTGTGACGTCCGGGATCTCATCCGGGACTCCGAACAACATTCGGGTTACCGTGTGCATATATCTCTACAACCCTAGCGTCTCTGAAGCTTAAGTGTGTAGACCCTACGGGTTCGGGAGACACGTAGACATGACCGAGACGACTCTCCGGTCAATAACCAACAGCGGGATCTGGATACCCATGTTGGTTCCCACGTGTTCCTCGATGATCTCATTGGATGAACCACGATGTCAAGGATTCACTCAATCTCGTATGCTATTCCCTTTGTCTATCGGTACAACACTTGCCCGAGATTCGATCGTCGGTATACCGATACCTTGTTCAATCTCGTCATGGCAAGTCTCTTTACTCGTTCCGTAATCCATCATCCCGTGCCTAACTCCTTAGTCACATTGAGCTCATTATGATGATGTCTTACCGAGTGGGCCCAGAGATACCTCTCCGTCATACGGAGTGACAAATCCCAGTCTCGGTTCGTGCCAACTCAACAGACACTTTCGGAGATACCCGTTGCGTACCTTTATAGCCACCCAATTACGTTGTGATGTTTGGCACACCCAAAGTATTCCTACGGTATCCGGGAGTTGCACAACCTCATGGTCTAAGGAACAGATACTTGACACTGGAAAATCTTAAGCATTACGAACTACACGATCTTGTGCTAGGCTTAGGATTGGGTCTTGTCCATCACATCATTTCCTAATGATGTGATCCCGTTATCAATGACATCCAATGTCCATGGCCAGGAAACCATGACCATCTATTGATCAACGAGCCAGTAACTAGAGGTTTCCCAGGGACACGTTGTGGTCTATGTATTCACACATGTATCACTGTTTCCGTACAATACAATTCAAGCATGAATAACAGACAATTATCATGAACAAGGAAATATATAATAATAACCATTTTATTATTGCCTCTAGGGCATATTTCCAACAGGTCCACCCTGCCAATAAATTCACATGCAAACCACTAGTATTACTATCTAATGACAGTACAAAAAGAGTAGCAAGATAGTAGCAAACCATGTACCTTGTTAATGAATAGCTCATAGTGCCACCAATTGGATATAAAGGTTTGGAAGAAAACATGCTCCTAATGTTGAACCAGTTGGACTTTTTGTGCAGTTCCACTAAAATCGGGCATCCCTGTTTGCATAGATATTGAAAGTGTGATTACTATAAAAGTGGCACTTGTTGAAGCATAGACTCACAAATATAAGCATTCCAATTTCTTAATGGGAAAAGGTTTCTATAAGCTCTAGCACTGGAAGATTTCCATAAGCTCTAGCACTGGAAGATTTCTATAGGAATTAACAATACAAAATGTAAAGGTAACAAGTTTCAGCATTGGTACACTAGCTGTGCAAGAGCATTAAACCAAATACAAAAGTCTGAAGGTAACTACCATTATTAACTAATGATAGTATTAAAAAATTGCAAACCATGTACCTTCAAGGTAAATATCATTTCGAACTCGGGTGAACATGAAAAATGGCTATCCCAATCATAACAAAGGTGTGGCTAACTTTACTGGCAGTATTTGAGTGAACTCTACACCCTCTGTACCAATGCTGAAACTTGTTGCACAGCTAGTATACCAATGCTGAAACTTGTTGCACTGGGAAAGCTTGCCACACCTTATATATGTCGATACGCTAATGCAACACCATTCAAATAGTACAAATATACACTAATCCACTGGCTAGTGGAATAGTGGAGTAATTTTTTTATTATGGGGTAGAGTATAATGGTTTTACTGAACTGATCTCCATAAGCTAGCACTTGAAGATTTCTATAAGGATTAACAATACAAAATGTAAAGGTAACAAGTTTCAGCATCGGTATACTAGCTGGCAACAACATTAAACCAAATATAAAAGTCTGAAGGTAACTAGCATTATGAACTAATGATAGTATAATTTTTTTGCGAACCATGTACCTTGAAGGTATATATCATTTCAAACTCGAGAGGACCTGAAAATTGATATCCCAATCTTGATAGTCGATTAAACATAAAACTTGACTAACCGAATCAAAGTAAACAGTCGGATAAGGAGGTGCCCACTCTTGACCTTTCCTCTAGTCTTCATAATTTTTTGTGCAGTTTAACAAAAATAAAATGACATCAGCACCTTTGCATTTTGGGGACACTGTACAACAAAATTGACTTATCTCATGAAAGTGAGGTATGTAATCGATAAACATTAACAGTGCAAAAATATGAAGGTGGTAACAAGTTTCATCGTTGGTATGCTGGTTGTGAAACTACATTAGAATGCCTTAGCTGAAAAATCTTTAATGCATCCACAATCAACAGCTAACCCTGAAGTAATCCAGAGACATTAAATGGCATTGCTTAAATTTATCGGTGGCATTAGACTGAGTGCGGCATTAGTTAAATGTGGCATCATTTTAGCAGTAGCATTGGTTGACTTTACCACTGGCGTTATACTAACAGCAAAAAAGTGGCAATACGAGCATGGGAGACCCATTCGGATAGTAGGCGCACCAATACGATGTACCTCCACGGACCCATAGAGTGGTGAGGGAGGTATGGTTGCCCAGAGCAACAAATATCCAGACAACATATGTGGATTAAGTCCCATTTTTGTTATGTTTAGCCACCTTTGTCCTATGTGAGGACAACAAACCGATCGACCTGGTCATTCTCTATTGCATTGCCATGCCTTTCTACCCTTCTTCAATGAAGAGACATGAGACTCGTTCCTTAGCTACTGATTTTGCCCTTTTCAACCTAGATGCAGCTTCGATGCCGACTCTCTTGGACAGTACAGTCTCCCTTCCTTACCTTATTCAACCCAGACATGGATTAGTCTGCATGAAGTAGGGTTTCCTTTAATAGTGCAAATTAAGGTTTTTGTCTGCGTGACCAGAAGAGTAGAGGATAGCAAATTGGGAAGATGGTGGAGTGGAAAAAGATCCACATGCAGCGACGTGGCAGATGGGGCAATAGAACAAGGGTATGGTTCGAAAAGAGGTAGCATACCTGAGGGTCGGCGGGAAGTGGCTTCGCTCGTGGTTGTCGTCCTCCGCACGCACTACGGTAGCGAGCTTGGGGACAGAGGCCATACCGTGTGGGCGCTAGGTGTGAGAGGATGGCCTTATCGTCAGTGTGTGACCTCGCTCGCCGAGGACGAGTGCTTCAGCGCTGTACGTCATTTTCTTCCCCGACGGATCTGTGACCACTGGATAGGAGGGAGAGAGAAGCCGTCTTTTTTAGATCTGGAGATAGGGTGATAGTATGAGAAGCAAGTGGGCAGCACTTAGCAAGAAAGCTCTTAAGCTCGAGCCTATATATCTTTTTTATACTACTAGTACTAGAGGTGGAGTAGTGGTAGAGTAGTTTATATTTTCTCTGCAAACAGTACCAGTTAGTCGTGCTTCAAAACTGAATGGCACGCCATTAAAAAAAATATAGGTCGATAACTAATGCGGCACCTCGGGCCGACGCGATCAGATCGCATTTTGCACGAGAAATTACACACCATGTTTCATTGCCATGTGGTCCCGTGTACCAGATGAGTGACTCCAAGTTCGACCACCGTGATGCTAGGTGCGAGCCGAGGAACACTGTTGGAGAGACTCCGCTCATAATTTTCCTACATTGGTCGTTTGATTCATAGGATAGAATGCTATATGATTTTTTTCCTATGTAATCATGTTTTAATTGGCAATCTAGCATCCACTCCAACTTTTGTTTCACTTCCTTTGATCCTACGAAGAGAGTACTTGCTCTAAATGACGTGCCGCTGCAAGAGCCGCCTATATTAATTAACCATCCTCTAAAAAGGTGGACCAACTTTGGCTATAGTAGTACTGTAGGTTAGTAGGTGACCTTGCGCTTGGCTCTTCTCCTCTTATGGAAGTCGAATAATAATGATGGTACTACTTCTGGCAATCTAGCACCAAGTGAACTGCTGCATGTCCACCGCTTGTAAGCAAAAGTTTCTCCTCGTGCTGCGAGCCACCGCGCACGCATTGGCGAGGGAGAAGGCATAGTAAGCAAGCTTCTCGTCGTTCTGCGAGTTGACGGGACACATCAAAGTTACGTATTTATTAGTACTCTCTTCAAAAAGGGCCGACCATGTCAATGGCTACCATCCCATTCACTGTCATTGAGTACGTGCACTATTCACGTGCCATCGAGGAGAAAAAATATTGCGCAGTACTAGGTGCCATCGAAGTGCACGACTCACTTACGCACTGCATATCTCCATTTTCTTGCATGACACGCCACCTTGATGCTAGATTTCCTGCATGTCATGGAGGCATATAGTATGATTTTGTAAAATGGAGGCATATAGATGTCCCGCATGTCGGCAACACGATGAACAAATCTCATGTATTAAACGAAAGAGTGGAAGAACATAGATTCCCGACGACCGAGAAGGAGCTACAAACCTCGGGGTGAAGCGTCTGCACTCATAATATTTTATATTATTCAGCGATATAAAATCAACCAAATCTCTCCACGTTCCTATACCATTCTATAGTATGAGAATAACTTTGAACGTAAGCCATTGATTCACTCTATCCAATGGTCATAGTTGGAAAATCAAAACAAAACCAAGGATTGGATCAACTCTTTTTTCGACATCAACTCTTTTAGCACTTAGATTGTTGTCGCCTGCGCCCACCTAGCCCACCTATATATCCACTCACGTGTGATGACCACAGGAGCTATCCACTCATATTGTATGTTAAAAAAATAAAGGTTGATAACTAATGCGGCACCTCGGGCCAACGCGGCCAGATCGCATTTTGCACGAGAAATTACATACCATGTTTCATTGACATGTGGTCCTGTTCCAACATGTCAGTGAGATGACAATGAGTCCTTTTGTACAATTTACAAAAGGACGTGTAGGCCGGGGCGCCTCTTCGTGTACCGTGGCAAAATGGCAACCGTCCATCGACTCTTCGCCTTTCCCTCTCAATTTGGAACTGTTGTCGCATGCTCTTCCTCCCTCCATTTTCCTTCACCCTTCCTTCTGCCATTGTTCGATCGTCTTCTCCATGGAGGGAACAAGCCAGAAACGAACCCGTTATTCTTGCCCCGGTCTAAAAGATGACATGGTGGGGGAACTCATTGATCGGTTGAAAGCACATTTGCTCCCTGGGTGGTTTTGGTAATTAATGACAACATACTTTGTGGTTGGACTAATGCTTTTATCAAGTATGTTTCAGGAAATTCAATCACATTGGTATGGCAAGATGACTGAAGAAGTGGACCCCTCAAATGCTAAGGCAAGCATTGGCAAAAGCTCAAGACTCTATTTTTGGTTTAGTGATCAAAGATCACATTGAGTCCATAGGAAAAGCCAATACTATTAAAAGGGGATGAGGTTGTGTTGATGATCTGGTTGCTCAAGTGCTTAGTGATATATCTCCTTCAACTATCAGCACCTTTCACTTCTATACACACTCATAAGTAATCTCGGACAAACCGATTCTTCCAACTCAGTCCCACCGAGATGAACCACTTCTGCCATATTCCAAACCCTAGAAAAATCGGTCATACCGAGTTTGAGATCGGTCTCACCGAAACTGAACTGCCAACCTTCTGTAACCATTTCACATCATTTCGGAATAACCGAGTTTGTATTATCGGTCTCACCGAAATGGGCAAGCTTCTGTCTTGGCTCAAATCGGTCTCACCGATAATACATTTTCGGTCTCACCGATTCTGGCATGTTCCTATTCTTTCTCAAATCGGTCCAACCGAGTTTTCTTTCTCGGTCCCACCGAAAACTCCAACGTTCATATCTTTTGCACTTTCAGTCTCACCGAGATGGTATTTTCGGTCCCACCGAAAATCCCAACGTTCACTATATTTGAACTTTCGGTCTGACCGAGTTTTCACTTCGGTCTCACCGAGATTGGTCAAATGTGTGTGTAACGGTTGGATTTTGTGTGGAGGCTATATATACCCCTCCACCCCCTCTTCATTCGTGAGGAGAGCCATCAGAAAGTCTACCACTCCTACTATACACTTTCTGAGAAGAGAACCACCTACCCTTGTGTTGAGATCAAGTCATTCCATTCCTACCATATGAAACTTGATTTCTAGCCTTCCCAAGTTGCTTTCCACTCAAACCTTTCTTCCACCACAGCCATATCAGTGAGGAGAGTTGAGTGTTGGGGAGATTATCATTTGAAGCACAAGAGCAAGGAGTTCATCATCATCAACACCGTCTATTACCTTTTGGGGGGTGGTGCCTCCTAGATTGGTTAGGTGTCGCTTGGGAGCCTCCGTCTTTGAGATGTGGAGTTGAACCAAGAAGTTTGTAAGGGCAAGGAGATCGCCTACTTCGTGAAGATCTACCCCGAGTAAGGATAGTCCTCCGTGGGCGTAGGCCATGATGGAATAGACAAGGTTGCTTCTTCGTGGACCCTTCGTGGGTGGAGCCCTCTGTGGACTCGCGCAGCCGTTACCCTCCGTGGGTTGAAGTCTCCATCAACGTGGATGTACGATAGCACCACCTATCGGAACCACGACAAAAATCTCCGTGTCACCAAACTGCGTTTGATCTTCTCCACCTCTCTTTTACATGTGCAATTTACTTTCCGCTGCTTATACTCTAGAATTGCATGTGTAGGGTGATACTTGAATTGATCTTAATTGTGAAACTGCCAAAAACATTGCATGATCTAAAGGCAGATTTTTTATATTGTCAAGTAGTCTAATCACCCCCCCTCTAGACATACTTCTTCGATCCTACAATTGGTATCAGAGCTTTGGTCTCCATTGCTTTGGTTTACACACCATTGGAGGAAGATGGACGTGTCTACGAATGGGAGTGTTAGCCATAGAGTGCCTGTTCTTGATGGAAGGTTCTATAACTCTTGGAAGTCTGAAATGCTTAGTATCTTTAAAATGTACAATTTGTGCAAATATGTTGAGACCCCCTATGTGCCTCCTTTTGATCCCTTGCACCCTACCATGGATGAAGAGCTTGATTTGCTTCGTAACCTTAGAACTGTAAATCTTATCATTAGAGGGTTACCCGATGACTTGCTTAATCTTGTTACAAACTTTGAGTGTGCCTATGCTATGTGGAAATTCTTGGAAGAACTTTATCCGGACTACTCGTTGAGAAGTCTTGATGAAATTCTACACAAGACTATTGAATTTGATAAGTTGCACCCCAATGATCCCAACTTTGATAAATGCTTTTTTGAGCTTCGTGATCTTATGAAAAAGAAGGGTGATCCCGGTCTTATCAATATTATCATTAGAAATGCTCTTGCATTGCATTCCGAAGATTATTGTTCCATTGACCAAACTAATGCAAGTACTTATCAAATTGACCTAGGTGTTGATGATGAACAATCTATGGGTCAATATGATTATGAGCATGAGCATGATGATGATTACTCTGATTCGGACACCGAGCTAGACAAGGTCATGAAAAGTCTCAATCTTATGGCAAATATGAGAGACTACATGTCCGGCGGAAAAGAGTGGATTCTTGATAGTGGATGCACCGATCACATGACCGGAGACAAAGACATGTTTCGAGAGCTTGCAAAGAATGATGGTCCACGCAAGTATGTGAATTTTGGAGACAACTCCAAGGGTAAGGTACTTGGCCTTGGTAAGGTGGCCATATCTCATGATAGCTCTATTCAAAATGTCATGCTTGTAGAATCTCTTGGATACAATTTACTTTCCGTGTCTAGATTAGCTGACTTTGGATTCAATGTGCTATTCACCAAAGTAGATTGCCAAGTCTTTCGTCGTGACAATCAAAACATGGCTTTTACTGGTATCCGTAGAGGTGATCTATATATAGTTGATTTCACTAAGAAAGCCCAACCTAGAGCTTGTTTCATTGCTAAATCCTCTAAAGGTTGGTTGTGGCATAGAAGGCTAGGACATGTTGGTATGCGTAATCTAGACAAGCTGATCAAAGGTGATCATATTCTTGGTGTTAAAGATGTTTTCTTTGACAAAGATAGACTTTGTAGTGCTTGTCAAGCAGGAAAACAAGTTGGTGGAAGTCATCCCGTGAAAAACATCATGACCACTAGGAGACCGCTTGAGCTTCTTCATATGGATCTCTTCGGTCCCAATGCTTACAAAAGCCTTGGTGGTAACTCCTTTGGTCTAGTTATAGTTGATGATTATTCCAGATTTACGTGGGTATTTTTCCTTGATGATAAATCGCAGGTTTAGAGGATCTTCAAGACCTTTGCCAAAAAGGCCCAAAATCAATTTGAGGTGAAGATCAAGAAAGTTCGGAGTGACAATGGAACGGAGTTCAAGAACGCCAATGTAGACTCTTTTCTCGATGAGGAAGGAATTCTACATGAGTTCTCGGCTACGTACACTCCTCAACAAAATGGAGTTGTTGAGAGGAAGAACCGAACGCTCATTGAGATGGCAAGAACGATGCTTGATGAATACAAGACACTGAAACACTTTTGGGGAGAAGCAGTCGAGACAGCTTGTCATGCTATCAACAGGCTTTATCTTCATAAGCTTCTCGGCAAGACATCATACGAGCTTCTCACCGGTAACAAACCCCAAGTGGGATACTTTCGTGTCTTTGGTTCAAAATGCTATATCCTTGATAAGCATCGTCGGTCTAAATTTGCTCCTAAATCTCATGAAGGCTTTCTTCTTGGTTATGGATCAAACTCCCACACCTACCGTGTCTACAACAATTTCACCCGAAAGGTTGAAGAGACGGTAGACGTGAAGTTTGATGAATCTAATGGCTCGCAAGTAGAGCAAATGCCTATTGATGTAGGAGACAAGGACCCATCTGAAGCTATCCAAGATTTATCTATTGGAAAGATCCGTCCCATGGAAGTGAAGGAGAGTACCTCATCTACATATGTGGAGCCACCTACCTCACGACGAGATGAACCTCAAGGCAACATGGAGGCCTCCACAAGTGGAACTCATCAAGATGAGGAAATGCAACAAGAAGATCCACCACAACCTCCTTCTCCACCACCTCAAGACAACACCAACAACAATGAAGAAGAAGAAGAAGAAGATGAAGATGATGAGGAAGCTGAGCCACAACATCAACAAAAGCTATCCCGAGTTCGAGCAAGAGTCAAGAAGAATCATCCCGTGGAACAAATGATGAACGACATCAACTCTAGGAGAATTACTCGCTCTAAAACTCGCTTAGCTAACTTTTGTGAGCATTACTCATTTATCTCTAGTATTGAACCTATGAAGGTAGAAGAAGCACTTGAAGACCCGGATTGGGTGAACGCTATGCACGAAGAACTACACAACTTCGAGAGGAACAAAGTATGGACTTTGGTAGAGAAGCCCAACGATGATCAAAACATCATTGGAACCAAATGGGTGTTTCGGAACAAGCAAGATGAAGATGGACAAGTCATCCGCAACAAGGCTCGTCTCGTAGCTCAAGGTTACACACAAGTCGAAGGTATGGACTATGGTGAGACCTATGCCCCCGTTGCTAGACTTGAGTCCATTCGCATTCTTCTTGCTTATGCCAATCACCATGATATTACTCTCTATCAAATGGATATCAAAAGTGCTTTCCTAAATGGTGAAATTGAGGAGGAAGTATTTGTAAAACAACCTCCCGGATTTGTGAATCCCAAAAAGCCTAATCATGTTTACAAGTTGCACAAAGCTCTTTATGGTCTTAAACAAGCTCCTAGAGCTTGGTACAAATGCTTAACTAGCTTTCTTCTTGAAAAAGGCTTTGAGATTGGAAAGATAGACTCAACGCTGTTCACGAAAAGGGTTAATGGTGAACTATTTGTGTGCCAAATATATGTTGATGATATTATCTTTGGTTCAACTAACCCCCATTTTAGCAAGAAGTTTGGACAGCTCATGTCGGAGAAGTATGAGATGTCCATGATGAGTGAACTCAAATTCTTCCTTGGGTTGCAAATCAAGCAATCTAAGGAGGGTACCTTTGTCTCACAAACAAAGTACACCAAGGATCTCTTCAAGAAGTTCAACATGCAAGAAAGCAAAGGTATGAGTACCCCCATGCCTACTAGTGGACATAATGACTTGACAAAAGATGGAGAACCCGTTGATCAAAGGGTTTACCGATCTATGATTGGTTCTCTACTATATCTCTGTGCTTCCCGTCTTGACATAATGTTGAGTGTATGCATGTGTGCGCGATATCAAGCAGCCCCTAAAGAATGTCATCTTAAAGCTGTTAAAAGGATAGTGAGATACTTGATACACACACCAAACTTTGGCATTTGGTATCCTAAGAGGGCCTCTTTCGACCTTGTTGGCTATTCCGACTCGGACTATGCCGGTGACAAGGTTGATAGAAAGTCAACTTCGGGTACATGTCAATTCCTTGGTCGATCCCTTGTATCTTGGTCCTCCAAGAAACAAAATTCGGTATCTTTATCCACTGCGGAAGCAGAATATATTGCTGCTGGTTCGTGTTGTGCTCAATTGCTATGGATGACACAAACGCTTAAGGATTATGGGATACATGTGAGACGTGTTCCCTTGCTTTGTGACAATGAGAGTGCAATCAAGATTGGACACAATCCAGTGCAACACTCTCGAACAAAGCATATTGAAGTTCGTCACCATTTTATTCGTGATCATATTGCCAAGGGTGACATTAATCTTAAGCATGTTCGTACTGACAAACAACTTGCTGATATCTTTACAAAACCTCTTGATGAGAAGGTGTTTTGTCGCTTAAGGAGTGAGTTGAACATCATTGATGCTTCAAACTTGGAGTGATAACTCCATTGATGCATGCAAGGCATGAGCCTCTTGACTAATCCTTGATATTTCTCTTATGATGATGATCATATGTCTTGGACACATTTGCCTCCTTGTATTGCATCTAACTCTTTGCAGGTACTTGGATGATCTACATTCCACAAGATTACCACACACTCAAATCATGAGTAATCTTGTCATTGACCAAGTATCTAGCCCTTTGGGATGTTGAGTTCAAGGAACAAAATTCCACATATCCTTTTTGACACCTCATACATCTAGTATTTCACTCTTGTCATCTTGGATATCCTCGAGTATTTCCTTGCTTGCCTAACCCATGTAGGAAGATGAACTACACAAATAGAAATGGCGCTCCAACTTCACATTCAATGAGCACCTACATCGAGTTTACCTACATGAGCAAAGCATCAACAAGCCCAAGGTATGTTCTTCACATCTTTAAGAAGCTTTGCTCAAAGTCATGAGTACAAGCAGCTTCATAAGATGTGATCACATCAAATGCTTAATCGAAAAATGGCAACCCCATTTTTGAGCTTAAACGATGAATATGACCTATGATCAAATGTCCTCATTTGACTCCTAAGTCAATATACTCAAACATAGGTGACTTTGTCGCCGACCTTTATCTAGATGAAGTACATATGCTTTTGGAGTTTTTTTT
>LR738709.1:228016581-228036902 GCA_902687465.1 Secale cereale | reverse complement strand
ACAAAAAAAAACATCATCTAGGAATCTTTTTCATTTCTTATGTCCTTGTGAATATCCTTTTGGCTCTGATCAATTCCCCGAAAATCTTTTACAAATTCATTGCAAATCCTTTGCAACTTTCCTCGCAAAGTGAGTTGAATTATTTCTGTATTTCCTTGGAATTAAGCTCGGAGTCACCGATTTAACATTTTCGGTTTAACCGAAAAGGATTCGGACCCACCGATCCGTCTAATTCGGTGTCACCGATTTATCTTCCAGGACATCAACTTCTGCAGCTCCACTCAGACTTAAATCTTAAAGAGGGAGAAGACTCAAATTTAAATTCAAATTGTTTCTCTATGAATGTTCTTATTTGCCCTGTTGTGATTCTTAAGGATCCCACTTCCTTCTTTCTTTCTTTCTCTCTTTCCATTTTTCCTGCCCTACCTAGTTTGCTGTCCTTTTCGGCACTTGATGTCAAAGGGGGAGAAGACTTAGGGGGAGTAGGGGGAGTAGAGGGAGAAGAGAAGACTTAAGGGGAGAAGAAAAGCAATCTTATCTTAAGGGGGAGAGAATCACATCAAAGCTTTGTCGTGTTTTACATTGGACATTACAATTGGCTTCATTCTTTTGATTTTGCTTTCCATAACAAAATCTCTCAGAGTTCATTGAAAATCTTTTAGTTTCGGAGACATGTTTGCTGATTCAAGCCTGTGCTCAATATGAGACACTCTTTATACATGTCCTCCCTGGCTTGGTACTCTTGATGTTCTTGCAGTTGGTTGAAGGAATACTCTTGTGTTATCTAACCTTGTTTTCTCAAGTTTATCCCTTCAGGTACAAATGCCAAGGAACCTCAAGGTAAGTATATGCATCTTGCAGAATGTGCATGATGGTGACTTGCTTGTAAATACTTGTTTGCAAGAAATCACCATGCACATATGCATTATCACTCATTTCCTTTTTCTTCTGCTCTGATGCATATAGCCAAGCTGCATGTAGCACATCTTGCTTATCTCTCTTGTGTGCTTGAGGTAGTCCAAAACCATAATCTATGAAAATCTTGCACACTTGTAGGGGGAGCCTGTGTACTACATGCTTGTCAAAGCTTTCATAATAATTCTGTCTTTCTTTCAATAAGCTTTGATGTCTTGTTTTGTATAATTTCAGTGTGTTGCCATCAATTACCAAAAAGGGGGAGATTGAAAGCACATTTGCTCCCTGGGTGGTTTTGGTAATTAATGACAACATACTTTGTGGTTGGACTAATGCTTTTATCAAGTATGTTTCAGGAAATTCAATCACATTGGTATGGCAAGATGACTGAAGAAGTGGACCCCTCAAATGCTAAGGCAAGCATTGGCAAAAGCTCAAGACTCTATTTTTGGTTTAGTGATCAAAGATCACATTGAGTCCATAGGAAAAGCCAATACTATTAAAAGGGGATGAGGTTGTGTTGATGATCTGGTTGCTCAAGTGCTTAGTGATTTAGCTCCTTCAACTATCAGCAACTTTCACTACTATACACACTCATAAGTAATCTCGGACAAACCGATTCTTCCAACTCAGTCCCACCGAGATGAACCACCTCAGCCATAAGCCAAACCCTAGAAATTTCGGTCAATCCGATTTTGAGTTCGGTCTCACCGAAACTGGACTGCCAACCTTCTGTAACCATTTGACATCATATCGGAATATCCGAGTTGTTAATTTCGGTCCCACCGAAAATGGCAAGCTCCTATCTTTGACTCATATCGGACATACCGAGATGGTATTTTCGGTCCCACCGAAAACCCCAACGTTCACTATATTTGAACTTTCGGTCTGACCGAGTTTTCACTTCGGTCTCACCGAGATTGCTCAATTATGTGTGTAACGGTTGGATTTTGTGTGGAGGCTATATATACCCCTCCACCCCCTCTTCATTCGTGGAGAGAGCCATCAGAAAGTACTACCACTTCTACCTTACACTTTCTGAGAAGAGAACCACCTACCCTTGTGTTGAGATCAAGTCATTCCATTCCTACCATATGAAACTTGATTTCTAGCCTTCCCAAGTTGCTTTCCACTCAATCCTTTCTTCCACCACAGCCATATCAGTGAGGAGAGTTGAGTGTTGGGGAGATTATCATTTGAAGCACAAGAGCAAGGAGTTCATCATCATCAACAACATGTATTACCTTTTGGAGGGTGGTGCCTCCTAGATTGGTTAGGTGTCGCTTGGGAGCCTCCGTCTTTGAGATGTGGAGTTGAACCAAGAAGTTTGTAAGGGCAAGGAGATCGCCTACTTCGTGAAGATCTACCCCGAGTAAGGCTAGTCCTCCGTGGGCGTAGGCCATGATGGAATAGACAAGGTTGCTTCTTCGTGGACCCTTCGTGGGTGGAGCCCTCTGTGGACTCGCGCAGCCGTTACCCTCCGTGGGTTGAAGTCTCCATCAACGTGGATGTACGATAGCACCACCTATCGGAACCACGACAAAAATCTCCGTGTCACCAAACTGCGTTTGATCTTCTCCACCTCTCTTTTACATGTGCAATTTACTTTCCGCTGCTTATACTCTAGAATTGCATGTGTAGGGTGATACTTGAATTGATCTTAATTGTGAAACTGCCAAAAACATTGCATGATCTAAAGGCAGATTTTTTATATTGTCAAGTAGTCTAATCACCCCCCCTCTAGACATACTTCTTCGATCCTATAATTGGTATCAGAGCTTTGGTCTCCATTGCTTTGGTTTACACACCATTGGAGGAAGATGGACGTGTCTACGAATGGGAGTGTTAGCCATAGAGTGCCTGTTCTTGATGGAAGGTTCTATAACTCTTGGAAGTCTGAAATGCTTAGTATCTTTAAAATGTACAATTTGTGCAAATATGTTGAGACCCCCTATGTGCCTCCTTTTGATCCCTTGCACCCTACCATGGATGAAGAGCTTGATTTGCTTCGTAACCTTAGAACTGTAAATCTTATCATTAGAGGGTTACCCGATGACTTGCTTAATCTTGTTACAAACTTTGAGTGTGCCTATGCTATGTGGAAATTCTTGGAAGAACTTTATCCGGACTACTCGTTGAGAAGTCTTGATGAAATTCTACACAAGACTATTGAATTTGATAAGTTGCACCCCAATGATCCCAACTTTGATAAATGCTTTTTTGAGCTTCGTGATCTTATGAAAAAGAAGGGTGATCCCGGTCTTATCAATATTATCATTAGAAATGCTCTTGCATTGCATTCCGAAGATTATTGTTCCATTGACCAAACTAATGCAAGTACTTATCAAATTGACCTAGGTGTTGATGATGAACAATCTATGGGTCAATATGATTATGAGCGTGAGCATGATGATGATTACTCTGATTCGGACACCGAGCTAGACAAGGTCATGAAAAGTCTCAATCTTATGGCAAATATGAGAGACTACATGTCCGGCGGAAAAGAGTGGATTCTTGATAGTGGATGCACCAATCACATGACCGGAGACAAAGACATGTTTCGAGAGCTTGCAAAGAATGATGGTCCACGCAAGTATGTGAATTTTGGAGACAACTCCAAGGGTAAGGTACTTGGCCTTGGTAAGGTGGCCATATCTCATGATAGCTCTATTCAAAATGTCATGCTTGTAGAATCTCTTGGATACAATTTACTTTCCGTGTCTAGATTAGCTGACTTTGGATTCAATGTGCTATTCACCAAAGTAGATTGCCAAGTCTTTCGTCGTGACAATCAAAACATGGCTTTTACTGGTATCCGTAGAGGTGATCTATATATTGTTGATTTCACTAAGAAAGCCCAACCTAGAGCTTGTTTCATTACTAAATCCTCTAAAGGTTGGTTGTGGCATAGAAGGCTAGGACATGTTGGTATGCGTAATCTAGACAAGCTGATCAAAGGTGATCATATTCTTGGTGTTAAAGATGTTTTCTTTGACAAAGATAGACTTTGTAGTGCTTGTCAAGCAGGAAAACAAGTTGGTGGAAGTCATCCCGTGAAAAACATCATGACCACTAGGAGACCGCTTGAGCTTCTTCATATGGATCTCTTCGGTCCCAATGCTTACAAAAGCCTTGGTGGTAACTCCTTTGGTCTAGTTATAGTTGATGATTATTCCAGATTTACGTGGGTATTTTTCCTTGATGATAAATCGTAGGTTCAGAGGATCTTCAAGACCTTTGCCAAAAAGGCCCAAAATCAATTTGAGGTGAAGATCAAGAAAGTTCGGAGTGACAATGGAACGGAGTTCAAGAACGCCAATGTAGACTCTTTTCTCGATGAGGAAGGAATTCTACATGAGTTCTCGGCTACGTACACTCCTCAACAAAATGGAGTTGTTGAGAGGAAGAACCGAACGCTCATTGAGATGGCAAGAACGATGCTTGATGAATACAAGACACCGAAACACTTTTGGGGAGAAGCAGTCGAGACAGCTTGTCATGCTATCAACAGGCTTTATCTTCATAAGCTTCTCGGCAAGACATCATACGAGCTTCTCACCGGTAACAAACCCCAAGTGGGATACTTTCGTGTCTTTGGTTCAAAATGCTATATCCTTGATAAGCATCGTCGGTCTAAATTTGCTCCTAAATCTCATGAAGGCTTTCTTCTTGGTTATGGATCAAACTCCCACACCTACCGTGTCTACAACAATTTCACCCGAAAGGTTGAAGAGACGGTAGACGTGAAGTTTGATGAATCTAATGGCTCGCAAGTAGAGCAAATGCCTATTGATGTAGGAGACAAGGACCCATCTGAAGCTATCCAAGATTTATCTATTGGAAAGATCCGTCCCATGGAAGTGAAGGAGAGTACCTCATCTACATATGTGGAGCCACCTACCTCACGACGAGATGAACCTCAAGGCAACATGGAGGCCTCCACAAGTGGAACTCATCAAGATGAGGAAATGCAACAAGAAGATCCACCACAACCTCCTTCTCCACCACCTCAAGACAACACCAACAACAATGAAGAAGAAGAAGAAGAAGAAGATGAAGATGATGAGGAAGCTGAGCCACAACATCAACAAAAGCTATCCCGAGTTCGAGCAAGAGTCAAGAAGAATCATCCCGTGGAACAAATGATGAACGACATCAACTCCAGGAGAATTACTCGCTCTAAAACTCGCTTAGCTAACTTTTGTGAGCATTACTCATTTATCTCTAGTATTGAACCTATGAAGGTAGAAGAAGCACTTGAAGACCCGGATTGGGTGAACGCTATGCACGAAGAACTACACAACTTCGAGAGGAACAAAGTATGGACTTTGGTAGAGAAGCCCAACGATGATCAAAACATCATTGGAACCAAATGGGTGTTTCGGAACAAGCAAGATGAAGATGGACAAGTCATCCGCAACAAGGCTCGTCTCGTAGCTCAAGGTTACACACAAGTCGAAGGTATGGACTATGGTGAGACCTATGCCCCCGTTGCTAGACTTGAGTCCATTCGCATTCTTCTTGCTTATGCCAATCACCATGATATTACTCTCTATCAAATGGATATCAAAAGTGCTTTCCTAAATGGTGAAATTGAGGAGGAAGTATTTGTAAAACAACCTCCCGGATTTGTGAATCCCAAAAAGCCTAATCATGTTTACAAGTTGCACAAAGCTCTTTATGGTCTTAAACAAGCTCCTAGAGCTTGGTACAAATGCTTAACTAGCTTTCTTCTTGAAAAAGGCTTTGAGATTGGAAAGATAGACTCAACGCTGTTCACGAAAAGGGTTAATGGTGAACTATTTGTGTGCCAAATATATGTTGATGATATTATCTTTGGTTCAACTAACCCCCATTTTAGCAAGAAGTTTGGACAGCTCATGTCGGAGAAGTATGAGATGTCCATGATGAGTGAACTCAAATTCTTCCTTGGGTTGCAAATCAAGCAATCTAAGGAGGGTACCTTTGTCTCACAAACAAAGTACACCAAGGATCTCTTCAAGAAGTTCAACATGCAAGAAAGCAAAGGTATGAGTACCCCCATGCCTACTAGTGGACATAATGACTTGACAAAAGATGGAGAACCCGTTGATCAAAGGGTTTACCGATCTATGATTGGTTCTCTACTATATCTCTGTGCTTCCCGTCCTGACATAATGTTGAGTGTATGCATGTGTGCGCGATATCAAGCAGCCCCTAAAGAATGTCATCTTAAAGCTGTTAAAAGGATAGTGAGATACTTGATACACACACCAAACTTTGGCATTTGGTATCCTAAGAGGGCCTCTTTCGACCTTGTTGGCTATTCCGACTCGGACTATGCCGGTGACAAGGTTGATAGAAAGTCAACTTCGGGTACATGTCAATTCCTTGGTCGATCCCTTGTATCTTGGTCCTCCAAGAAACAAAATTCGGTATCTTTATCCACTGCGGAAGCAGAATATATTGCTGCTGGTTCGTGTTGTGCTCAATTGCTATGGATGACACAAACGCTTAAGGATTATGGGATACATGTGAGACGTGTTCCCTTGCTTTGTGACAATGAGAGTGCAATCAAGATTGGACACAATCCAGTGCAACACTCTCGAACAAAGCATATTGAAGTTCGTCACCATTTTATTCGTGATCATATTGCCAAGGGTGACATTAATCTTAAGCATGTTCGTACTGACAAACAACTTGCTGATATCTTTACAAAACCTCTTGATGAGAAGGTGTTTTGTCGCTTAAGGAGTGAGTTGAACATCATTGATGCTTCAAACTTGGAGTGATAACTCCATTGATGCATGCAAGGCATGAGCCTCTTGACTAATCCTTGATATTTCTCTTATGATGATGATCATATGTCTTGGACACATTTGCCTCCTTGTATTGCATCTAACTCTTTGCAGGTACTTGGATGATCTACATTCCACAAGATTACCACACACTCAAATCATGAGTAATCTTGTCATTGACCAAGTATCTAGCCCTTTGGGATGTTGAGTTCAAGGAACAAAATTCCACATATCCTTTTTGACACCTCATACATCTAGTATTTCACTCTTGTCATCTTGGATATCCTCGAGTATTTCCTTGCTTGCCTAACCCATGTAGGAAGATGAACTACACAAATAGAAATGGCGCTCCAACTTCACATTCAATGAGCACCTACATCGAGTTTACCTACATGAGCAAAGCATCAACAAGCCCAAGGTATGTTCTTCACATCTTTAAGAAGCTTTGCTCAAAGTCATGAGTACAAGCAGCTTCATAAGATGTGATCACATCAAATGCTTAATCGAAAAATGGCAACCCCATTTTTGAGCTTAAACGATGAATATGACCTATGATCAAATGTCCTCATTTGACTCCTAAGTCAATATACTCAAACATAGGTGACTTTGTCGCCGACCTTTATCTAGATGAAGTACATATGCTTTTGGAGTTTTTTTTCTGTTTTCTCTTATGTTCTCTCATTGAGTTTACAAAAAAAAACATCATCTAGGAATCTTTTTCATTTCTTATGTCCTTGTGAATATCCTTTTGGCTCTGATCAATTCCCCGAAAATCTTTTACAAATTCATTGCAAATCCTTTGCAACTTTCCTCGCAAAGTGAGTTGAATTATTTCTGTATTTCCTTGGAATTAAGCTCGGAGTCACCGATTTAACATTTTCGGTTTAACCGAAAAGGATTCGGACCCACCGATCCGTCTAATTCGGTGTCACCGATTTATCTTCCAGGACATCAACTTCTGCAGCTCCACTCAGACTTAAATCTTAAAGAGGGAGAAGACTCAAATTTAAATTCAAATTGTTTCTCTATGAATGTTCTTATTTGCCCTGTTGTGATTCTTAAGGATCCCACTTCCTTCTTTCTTTCTTTCTCTCTTTCCATTTTTCCTGCGCTACCTAGTTTGCTGTCCTTTTCGGCACTTGATGTCAAAGGGGGAGAAGACTTAGGGGGAGTAGGGGGAGTAGAGGGAGAAGAGAAGACTTAAGGGGAGAAGAAAAGCAATCTTATCTTAAGGGGGAGAGAATCACATCAAAGCTTTGTCGTGTTTTACATTGGACATTACAATTGGCTTCATTCTTTTGATTTTGCTTTCCATAACAAAATCTCTCAGAGTTCATTGAAAATCTTTTAGTTTCGGAGACATGTTTGCTGATTCAAGCCTGTGCTCAATATGAGACACTCTTTATACATGTCCTCCCTGGCTTGGTACTCTTGATGTTCTTGCAGTTGGTTGAAGGAATACTCTTGTGTTATCTAACCTTGTTTTCTCAAGTTTATCCCTTCAGGTACAAATGCCAAGGAACCTCAAGGTAAGTATATGCATCTTGCAGAATGTGCATGATGGTGACTTGCTTGTAAATACTTGTTTGCAAGAAATCACCATGCACATATGCATTATCACTCATTTCCTTTTTCTTCTGCTCTGATGCATATAGCCAAGCTGCATGTAGCACATCTTGCTTATCTCTCTTGTGTGCTTGAGGTAGTCCAAAACCATAATCTATGAAAATCTTGCACACTTGTAGGGGGAGCCTGTGTACTACATGCTTGTCAAAGCTTTCATAATAATTCTGTCTTTCTTTCAATAAGCTTTGATGTCTTGTTTTGTATAATTTCAGTGTGTTGCCATCAATTACCAAAAAGGGGGAGATTGAAAGCACATTTGCTCCCTGGGTGGTTTTGGTAATTAATGACAACATACTTTGTGGTTGGACTAATGCTTTTATCAAGTATGTTTCAGGAAATTCAATCACATTGGTATGGCAAGATGACTGAAGAAGTGGACCCCTCAAATGCTAAGGCAAGCATTGGCAAAAGCTCAAGACTCTATTTTTGGTTTAGTGATCAAAGATCACATTGAGTCCATAGGAAAAGCCAATACTATTAAAAGGGGATGAGGTTGTGTTGATGATCTGGTTGCTCAAGTGCTTAGTGATTTAGCTCCTTCAACTATCAGCAACTTTCACTACTATACACACTCATAAGTAATCTCGGACAAACCGATTCTTCCAACTCAGTCCCACCGAGATGAACCACCTCAGCCATAAGCCAAACCCTAGAAAAATCGGTCAATCCGAGTTTGAGTTCGGTCTCACCGAAACATGGGCTGCCAACCTTCTGTAACCGTTTGTCATCATTTCGGAATATCCGAGTTGTTGATTTCGGTCCCACCGAAACTGGCAAGTTCCTATCTTTGACTCATATCGGACAAACCGAGATGGTATTTTCGGTCCCACCGAAAACCCCAACGTTCACTATATTTGAACTTTCGGTCTGACCGAGTTTCCACTTCGGTCTCACCGAGATTGCTCAATTATGTGTGTAACGGTTGGATTTTGTGTGGAGGCTATATATACCCCTCCACCCCCTCTTCATTCGTGGAGAGAGCCATCAGAAAGTACTACCACTCCTACCATACACTTTCTGAGAAGAGAACCACCTACCCTTGTGTTGAGATCAAGTCATTCCATTCCTACCATATGAAACTTGATTTCTAGCCTTCCCAAGTTGCTTTCCACTCAAACCTTTCTTCCACCACAGCCATATCAGTGAGGAGAGTTGAGTGTTGGGGAGATTATCATTTGAAGCACAAGAGCAAGGAGTTCATCATCATCAACACCGTCTATTACCTTTTGGGGGGTGGTGCCTCCTAGATTGGTTAGGTGTCGCTTGGGAGCCTCCGTCTTTGAGATGTGGAGTTGAACCAAGAAGTTTGTAAGGGCAAGGAGATCGCCTACTTCGTGAAGATCTACCCCGAGTAAGGCTAGTCCTCCGTGGGCGTAGGCCATGATGGAATAGACAAGGTTGCTTCTTCGTGGACCCTTCGTGGGTGGAGCCCTCCGTGGACTCGCGCAGCCGTTACCCTCCGTGGGTTGAAGTCTCCATCAACGTGGATGTACGACAGCACCACCTATCGGAACCACGACAAAAATCTCCGTGTCACCAAACTGCGTTTGATCTTCTCCACCTCTCTTTTACATGTGCAATTTACTTTCCGCTGCTTATACTCTAGAATTGCATGTGTAGGGTGATACTTGAATTGATCTTAATTGTGAAACTGCCAAAAACATTGCATGATCTAAAGGCAGATTTTTTATATTGTCAAGTAGTCTAATCACCCCCCCTCTAGACATACTTCTTCGATCCTACATCGGTGCGACGTCATCACCTCGGCTAGCATGGCAGGTTCGTTCAAGAACATTCTCGACTCAACTAATAACATCATTACAAGGAAACCAAGGGTCCATGAGCGGTTTGATCTCTCCTATCTTCTTCGCCGTGACCCTGCTGACTGGCGCGGGGATGAGGGAAGCCTCGCCTTGTGCAAGTTTATGCCGCTTGATAATGATACGTATGATGTTAAGACGCCATCGCTTGAGGGCAAGCATTGGGCAGATGCAAATGGAGATTGAGGTGTTTATATTGGGTACAATTGCGAGTGGGAACTTGTGAATGTGTACACTCGTCAGCGGATTCCACTTCCAAAAATCTCCGAGTGCCTTGAGGTTGAGCACACAGATGATCTACGTACGTTCAAATATGATCATGGTGACTGTCGTCTACGGAAGATAGCAATTTCTCGAGTTCCCAACCGCTCTTGGAATTACAAGAACTATAAAGTTGTTGCTATCTTCGACAAGTTTGTTGCCATCCATCATGGTTCCACTGGATGGATATTGCTCAAAAATCAGTTTCTATACACGGATGTGTACTGTGATGCAATTGAATACGAGGGTCTTGTGTTTGCTGCCACCACTAGTGGCACTGTTTTTGCATGGGATCCTTATTGTTTCGGTACGTTTGTCTTCCACCGTAATTCTAATTGTTTCATCAACATGCATGCGAGTTAGCAAGTTTCCCTTCTCTACTAATTAACCTTATGCTTGTGTTTCCAAGGTCATGTGAAAGTTTCCACCACCTATACATGAAAAAAATTATAACCAAGGGGGAGATGACGATGGTGATGATCACGAGCATGAGGACGAGGAGGGTCCATATGCTCACTGGCGGCTAGCAACTAATTCCAATGGATCACCACTTCTTGTCTGTATATAGCCCACTGCTAATGTTACTACTGAGGGAGCAGGTGTTGTCTCCCATGGTCGCACTCTCCGGACCTATTCCAACACCCGTTGCATGGTATTCGGGATGGATACTAGTGTGGTAGCGCCAACACCTTCTCCCTGGTACATTATTGATAGTCTTGGAGCAAACTCGCTCTTCATTGGACAAAACTATCCAATGATGGTGAAAGGCGATCCAACTGCTATTAACACAATGTTATTACCATTTATGAGAAGCAACTGTATCTATACGTCAGACATTGCGGTGGCTTCCTACCCTGGTCATGATATAGTAGGCCGCTTCAGCCTGGATGATCAGTCCTGCGTTGGTCTCGAGATTGACACTAGCTGGCCCTTCCCATAGAATCACTTGTGGTTCAAAGCAAGCATTTCCAACGCCGAGGATTGGTTGAGTTGAAGTTCATTTCATTGCTTGTTATTTGTTGTGTGATGAAAACTTTAGTATTTATATTGTATCCTCGTTGTCGTTGTGGGTTGATGATATGTTGTAGGTAATAAAATGATATGTTGTGATAAAATTACTAAATTTATGAATGGCTTTCGAGTCGGTTCTCTGAGTGGGTGCTACGACGAGGAAAAAATATATTTTCCGAATACATAATTGTACGTCCATTCCAACAGGTTATCGAATGAGGCCAATCAACAATAGTACACTATTTGTACTAGCTTCACATGTTGCACTATCTCTACGTCTACGTACGTAATACAACAAATTTTAAACTTGAGACCAGCCACCCATCCTCACAAAGAACACTTTTTAACCTAGCACAGACTCCAGGAAATTTGGACACTGTGTGAGGTGGGCCATATGTTAATGTGTTCGCTGTAAGTAAGCAGCACCTCGAATCCTCGATACTACTACTATAAGTAGTAGGAGTAGTAGGATGGCATGGGCCAGAACAAGCATTCATGTCCAGGAGTACGGCACACGCCACCAGCACGACTTCCATCTGACACCATATTTGTTGGAGTCCATGCTACAGCAATCTCTTCAACCTCGTCGTTTCTCTAACTCGGCCATCGCGTGGCGGGCGAGGTAGGGGTTTGCTGATAGTCGGTTTCCTCAACTGCGGTCCCACTTGCAAGGCCAACTCCAACGCACGACCCCAAACGGACCTCCGTTTTGCCCGAATTCTGTCCGTTTGGGTAGGCCAATGGGGTCGTGTCCGGGCCATTTCCGCATGCGGTCGTCGTGCACCGAATGCGAGGACACATCCCGGCCACGTACATTTTTCTTTGCAAACACATATCTTCTTTTCATCATTGATTTTTTGGTACATGGAAATACATCACCACAATTTTGACTAGAAAAACAAGAACCACAAGAATACATTTTAGAAGATATCCAACTTAAATAACTGCTCCTGTAAGATGGATTAGTGCCTTCTCGATACATTCATTGTTGATCTGCGGAGGCTCAATCCTGCGTGCTTCTTTCTTCTTCGAGTGTAAAGAAGTAGATGTGTCTAGCGTCTATTCTATCAACAAGTGCACTAATCTCATCTCTAGCCTCTATGCTAGCTAAAAGTGCTAGAACATCTACTAAATTGCGCTCTATCAATATATTGTTGTACTCTTCTTCCCAATACCAAAACTTGCATCCATTCTACACAATAATATTTTAAGTTAGCACAACTAGTCTAATCCGAGAGCACAACCGAAGATTTGGTCGAGTTCTTCCTCCTTTTGCTGACACGTGGGACATCCAGCATCCAGGTCGTGTCATGCAAGAAAATAGAGTGGTAGTTGAAGCCACATGATGTGCATCTTGTGTTAAAATGTAAATAGAATCTTACTACTCTTGAGTAACTCCGAAAGCGGCCACCGAAGATCGTTATTGGATTTGTTTTCCATCACCAGCACGTCGAAGTCAAAGATGTGCAGGTTCAGTGGGTCCTCTTGCATTTTCACTGACATGTGGGACCGCATATGAGCAAACAGACGATGGGCTCCGCGCGTCTGCTGGCCGGCTGAGAAGAGAGATAGAGGAGGGTTGAGCACGGACTCCAGGAAATTTGTTCTAGGTAACCAGCACCTCGATATAGTGGGGTGGCATGGGCCATAACTAGCATTCATGTCTAGCAGTACTGCACACGCCACCCACATGAGTCCCATCCGACACCAATTTTCTTGGAGTCCATGCTACAGCCATCTCTTCTCCCTCTTGTTTTCTCAGCCATCGCGCGGTTGGCGGGGTGGGGTTTGCCGATAGTCGGTTTGCTCAACTGCGGTCCCACTTGTAAGTGAAAATGCAACACAGCACGCATTCCCCCTTGAGCGGTGTGCCGGACCAACCGTCTGGGTGTGCGACGCGAACACGGCAGGCTTTTCCTTTTGAACTTGTAACTTGTAAATTTTGGTTCTACTCCATGGCGCGACTGATAGATAGAAATAACGATTTTCCTAGAGTAATGAGAAGTTTGGTTTTGGCACGGTTCATGCATGGAGTACGTTGGAAAATTATGAAGTTGATGTGAAATGTAAGATAATTACTAGTAGTACCATATACTACTACATGGATTTGACGGAAAGATAAAGATACATACGGATCCATCAACGACATCCTCGAACCCTAGTGCACCGGGTCACCAACCAACGTGTGAGGAGCAGCGGCGTTGGCGGCAAGGTCAACGTGCTTCTGAACAATCCAAGGTTGCCCTGTGGTCGAAGAAGGCTAGTGTCCTATCATCCTCCTCTTGCATGTAGTAGTCCTTGTGGACGATTTGCGTGTTGACGTGGGTGATTATGTCGATGGTGTCTTGCTGCGCCAGGCGCTGCGCGGCGAGCGCGACCTCGAGGTGGACATTCTCTAGTGCGACGGTGCGCAGTCGCAGGGCCACCAGTGCGTCGAAGAGGTTGTCACCATAGAGGCCATTGAGGGTGGCAGACATCGCAGAGCCTGGGCGCGTGGCCTAGAGGCGTACATCAAGGTCGTCCGCGAGCTTCTTGATGACGGTGAACTTGTCGAGGAAGCCGACGAGGACCTCGTCGAACAAGGAAACGAAGTTGTCGTCCAAGCGGCCCCTCGCCCTGGCGGCCTCAAGCACTACCTGGAGACGTTCCTCGGTGCCGGTCCGCAGGCCGGCATCATGGACCATCTGGCACAACCGGCTGATGCTCGCGCTCATCGCCTCCATGGGTCTAGCTTCTAGTCAACTGATCTTGCGACTGGAGTGATCACTATTGCCCTTGCGCGCGTAGGTGCGTAGGATTTCGCAAATTGGACTGGCGGGAGCCTTTATATGAGAAGTGCAGACTATGTTGAATTCACGTGCGTGTTGGCCATCTACTCCTCGCCCCTCTACTGCACCTGCCATTGGCTGTATGACAGGTTGGCCAGCCACCCGTTGGGCCCACGTGTCATACACTGAAAGGCAGGTGTAGTAAGTCAATGAAGCTGTATCCTCCTCCGTGCCCGTGCATGCTTTCAAGGACTTGAGACTACCAAACATCACATGTAGTGGTTAGTTAATTGCATGTAATACCATTAAGTAGCAAAAAGACATTAAGTTATATGGCCGATAGGAATAAAACAATACACCATGTATTTATTTACAGAGGGAGTAGTACATTTTTTGTGACATGCATTACTAGATATTGCTAGTCAAATACTAAATCCAGATGGACGTGGTAGTACTACTAAATCCAGAAGGTGGTGCTAGTACTAGTAGTAGTAGTAGTACCAATGTAGTAGCACTGTACTACCAATTGGTCAAATTATTATGTGTTGCTCCTCAAAGTGAAATGACAAGACCCTACGCCGGAGATGAGACATGAGTATAGGCGCCATGTTCGGCATACCCTAGTCAGCCTCACCGTCTGCAGTCACTATCATCATGGCTTTAGACCTAGCGTGCTTACAACTAGCCGTGTTCGACATAATTTCCCGTGCGTAGATGTCCGTGCTTTGCACGGAACACCAAGATTGAGGGGTGTACGGCGCCGGCAGCGGCCATCACGCCAGATTTTTCCATGGCCTTCTAGATGTTGTGGGGAGGAGATAAGGCTCATTGTGAGAGACAAAGAGTTGTTTGTAAATAGTGAACAAGTGCGGGCATCTTTTTGCAAAACTGGAGAAGTTTGGTTTTTATGCGTCAGATCTAGATCCGACGGCTATTGGTGAAAGATGGCAGGCACAACATCATCACCCACTCAGGACCTGTTTGATTCACGGGATTTTGAAAACGCGGGAATAGGACACGGCAATTGTTAGGAGTAATGATGCACCTACTAAGAGGGAATTAGTAGGAAGTTTGCGTAAGAACTTTCGTTCTTTAGGTGGATGCAGCATTATCATACAAACTAAGATCCACCACCCTGACAAGTCACTAATGGGCAAATAAGTTTTCGAGTCTCTGGCCACTTGATGTTTCAAAAACAAATTGATCTTCTGCGGAGTCTTTGTCATTTAGGCTTAGACGCTTGCAGTGATCAGCACGCCATTCATTGTTGCGCGAGAGAACACCAAACCTCATTACCTTGAGCACACTTGCCTCCAGAACAAAGAACCTGGCCAATTTAATCTCAGATGTGCTACCTCGATAGTGGATCAAATCAATTTCTGTAAGATGGAGATCAAGGCATTCGATGAGATTGTTATAGTGCAGCACATTTTTCACTTTCGGGACTTTTTTATCTGCAAAAAAGAGAACATATTAGAGCAGCTGGATGTATAAGATTGTCGTGTCATCAAGAGGTACCAATATCATTCGCTCATACGATAGGGTTGGCTGGCTAGTGATATTTTTTCACTCTCTCTCTCTCTCTCTCTCTTTCTCTTTCCTCTCATTTACCTAGGAGTACGTGAAGAGCTTGGGCATTTGTTGCCTTCCACTATGTGGCCGATGCCATATTTCGCAAAAGTATGCCACATCATACGCATCGATGTCAAATCAAAAAAATTTGGCACCGCTCTCGCGATGTGAGAGAGTTGGCACCGCTGTGCACACAGACCCACATGTATAACCTAATCAATCAAACCAACTACACCAGTCTCTCACTGTCCGAAACAAGTGTTTTTATTGCCTCAGTCCTCTCTCTCTCTCTCTCTCTCTCTCCCACGCAAGTGTTTTTTCATTCCGTGAGTTAATTTGGCACCGGAGCAAAGTAGGTGATCCAGATTGGGGCACCAGGTGAGCAATGGAGGGACATCGATGCCAAATGCATCACAAGTGAATTTGGCACGAGTTTTGGCCTACATATTGGAGGGCCGTTATAGCCCACTTTTGTACTACCTCTTATTTAGTATAAAATTTTGACCATATATTTATGTAAGAAAATGCCAATGCATGTCACTAAAAATTACACCATTTGAAATTATGTTCAAATACGAATCCAACGATATAGTTCTTAGTGACATGCATTAACATTTTGCCAGTTAAATCTACGGTGAAATTTTGATACTACAAAATAGGAAGAATAAACCAGAACGGAGGTAGTACTTGCTCTTAGGGTAACCATAGAGTTACTAGAGTAGCATAAGTTACTTTCCACCATGACTAGCCTAGGCTATATAGTAGTACCACAACAAAACGATGCAGGTGATCACGTGAGAAAAATACTAAAAACATTTTTTTCGGGGTAGTGTGTAGATGCAGTTTTGAACACTACTCTTGTCATCGTAATTTTGGAAATTTATGAAAAATTTGAGCTACGTTGTGATTACCGTTTACTAATAGGAAAGAAGTTTCACCTCGATCAGTAGCTTCTCCGTGCACGGAAAGCATGTAAGGAATCCAACAACTTGATCCAGATTGGGGCCGATAGATTTTATTGACAAGATCTTCACTGTGTGCATAGACTGGGTCAAGCTTGAGGGAATCATTTTCTGGAAGACGGTCGTAAATACATCAAGAAGAAATTTAAAAATGTGAATTTCAAGAAGACGGAGAAGAAGGTGAGTGTTGTACCTGAACCATTACGGATCCAATAAAGAGTTCGCAGAATTTGTCAGACGAGTGCACCAATGCTGTCAATTTATGTTGGACCTTCTAGATCCGATAAAAGCAATATCTCAAGGAAAGGCGCATTCTCAATTACCATAATGTGGAACAGTTGGAGTGATCTCCTTCCAATTGATGTCTTCTTGCGGGGTCAACAAGACACATAAATCCATCAGAGATTCGTCTAGGTGATGTGGAGGATTATGAACCCGTGGATCTACTCAAGACGAAGGTACTCGAGCACAGTACAGCTGTGGAGCAGGTGCTCCATAGCCTTCTTCGAGATGACAACATCGAAGAGGTCGAGCTTCTTGAGTTAAGGGAGAAGAAGGGCGAGCGCAGCATTAATCTAGGGAAGATAGCAGGAGTTGAAGCTAGCGCAGCGCAGCGTTGGTGCGAGGCGGAGCGCGGACGGCGGGAGAGAGCAACATCGTTCAGCTTCAAAGTTGAGCTCCTCAAGCTGATCTAGGGCGGGGGATAAGAACCACTCGTCGAACTTTGGTTGGACCTTGCAGTTGGTACTGAACATGTTGATGTCAAGGTCTCTGGCTGGCCCAGGGTGCGATGAAAGGATCTTGGAGACTGCGGCCATGTGTTTGCAATCCCCGTCCGAGAGGCAGCTCTTGACGGTGAGGTTGAGGGGGACGCGACGCCAGAGGAGGCGCCACCGCCGGGAGAGTAGGGCGGTCCGCACGACATATTTGGTAAGGAGGAAGCCGATGATGACGAGCAGCATGTCGTCGGGGAGGCTGCTCATGAAGTCCAGGCTCCCCGGATCCGGTGTTGGCTCGAGCCGCCTCCGCTTGTTGGCTGCCTCGTCGTCCATCTCAACCGGCGGCGACGCCGGTGTACACGTGTTCTGGTGTATGTTGTGTGTTGGGTGTGCGCGAGTGCGTCCTTCTGTCCATGCCGCCGCGCAGTGGTGAATTGTGCGCGAGTGCGTCCTCCACATGGAAGAAGTGTGTCCTCAATGCACTCTCAATTTACTAGCGTGCGGGGTGCTACCCCGAGTGGTTTCAACTTTTCTTACTTCACCGTGTGCCAGATGGGCCTCTAGTTTACTTATTTTCAACCACTGCCACATGGGCCAGCACACGAAGATACAGAACACGAGCTGACAAGGCAGCATGTGGACTGGTTGACCGGTCAACTGAACAATATACGGAGCTATACACTGACACAGTGACTGTATAATCCGTCGGTATAGAGTGTTCGTGTGAGAGGGGAGGCCCGTGAGAGATAGCAGAGAGAGAGAAAGAGCTACTCCCTCCGTTCAATAATGTAGTTCCAACATTTTTTAAAAGTCAAATTTTTGAAACTTTGACCAAGTTTATAAAGAAATTACTTATATCTACAATACCAAAGATAAATGGTAGTATGAAGTAAGTACATGTTGTGATGAATCTAATGATCTTTCCAGATGTAAATGTTTTTCTCCACATATATCTGGTCAAACTTTTTTGAGGTTTGACATTTCAAAACATCCATATGCTTATGGACGTGAGAGAGCCCCTAACTAGAGAGAGAGAGAGAGAGAGAGAGAGAGAGAGAGAGAGGGAGAAAGAAATAGAAAGAGTGAGTGAAAAAAGTGTGTTTCTTATGCAAACATATCACACATGCATCTTTGACAACGGAAGCAAGGTGAGGAGATAGTGTGTGGTTGCTTGCAACCGAGAGAGCAAGACCCCTAGCACGTGGCCAAGAGGGGTCTGACAAACAAGGGAGAGAGGTCGAGAGAGACGTACGGAGAAAATGCAGACATGGGGAGGAGAGAGTGTATGTTTGCCATAGAGAGATACCCTGGAGATCGTGATGGGATTACATGGGTGGGAGATCGAGTGACAAGTTGTGTGCGCGTTAGAAGATACCCCGAGAGATATCGAGATAGACATATGGATGGAAGGATACAATACGTGTGTTCCTGATGGCTAGTGAGAGATAGTCATACTTAGGGGGGTAGTGCTTGCGCCTATGATGGAGTGAGGGATTATGGTACTTATTAGGTGGGGTGCGTGTCACATGGAGAGAGAACAAGGGCGGAGAGTGTTGGATGGGTCTATATGTATAGCGCGAGCGAGACATGTGTATGTGTGAACCAGGGAGATATAAAGTTTGAGAGAGATTGAGGAGCCCCGATAAGGCTGTGTGGTGCGTCAGATACCTGCGAGGGGGAAAGCGATATTCCATCCGGTAGATAATGCAGTGCATGTAATATTTTTAGAAGTCAAACTTTGGAAACTTTGATCAGGTATACACAAATGTTATCTATATCTTCAATACAAAAGATACATCATACGAAACTACATCTCATGGTGAATCTAATGGTATATGTTTGCCGTTCCAGATGTAATTCTTTTCTCCACGTACGTGGTCAAACTTTGTGATGTTTGAATTTTCAATAAATCAATATGCTATGGACCGAGGAGAGTGCCTAAGTCGAGAGGGATCAAGTGCGTGTGAAGGAGAATGAGTAAGTGTGCAAAAAGAGTATGCGTGTGAAAGAGAAAGTGACAACAAACGATAAATTTGAGAGAGTGTGTGTTTTTTAGTATCTTAGGCGAACATATCACGCATGCATCTCCGAGATAGAAAAGTGAGGCGAGGAGATACACAAAGATAGCTAGTGTGTGATTGTTTGCAACGGAGAGAGACACGCCTATAGCACATGTCCAGTAGAGGTCTGGCCAGCAAGGTACAAAGGTCGAGAGGGACACATGGAGAACATGGACGCATAGGGAGGGCGAGGGGGTATGTTTGCTATAGAGAGACCCCCTCGAGATCGTGAGGGGACTATATGGGTGGGAGATCGAGGGAGGTGCATGCGCGATAGAAAGATGCCCCGAGAGAAATAGATATAGACCATGCACATGTTTGTGATGGAGACTAAGATTAGCTAGTCATATACATATAGGGGGGACTGCGTGTGCCAACAATTGGGTGAGAGACCATCATACTTGGCTAGCTAGGCATGAGATTGTGTGTGTGTGCGTGTGAGATGGAGAGAGAACGAGGGAGAGAGATAGAGTTTTAGATGGGCCTATCGAGTGCGAGTGAGATATGCATGTGTATGTGTGACCCAGGTAGATGGAGAGTTTGAGAGAGAGGGGGAAGAGCTCTGAGACGACAGAGTGGTGCGTGAGAGAGTTACGGGCAACGAGCCAAGGAATTTGTGTGCGTACGATGAGTGCACCAAAGATATCGATCATGGACTAGAGAATCATACATAGTGTGCGAGAGAGACCTATAGATGGAGTATAAATGCATGCGAACTAGAAAGACCCCCCACCACGCACACGCACAAAGAGAGAGAGATGGAGATGAAGAGAGAGGACCAACAAGGTTTGTGTGTTGGATGCGTGCGACAAAATTGAAGATTGTCGGCG
>LR738709.1:227894178-228015262 GCA_902687465.1 Secale cereale | reverse complement strand
CCCCCCATTCATACCTCGTGGGCGCCAAATCACCTTCTCCCTGGAAGCTCCCTTCTCCCGAGTCACGAAACCTCAGCCCCTCCTCCATGGCGCCCCCCACCGCACCAATTTCACAGCCGCCCTCCTCCCTAATGCCGGAGACGCTGTCCATTTGCCGTCGTCCATTGGGCCGTGTGCCTCTTACTCCGTGCTGCTGGAGCTGCCTCGACGATGGCCACGTGAATCGTACCGGAGCCGATTCACCCCCGTAGTTGCTCATGGCGCCGGAGCGGCTCCAACTTCGGATCCGTCCAGAGTCCCGGCGCTGCTTCCCCGTAGCCATTGACCGTCGTGATATCGTTGTTTCCCTGCCGCCGGTGGCCACTACAACCGTGCCGGCCTCACCGAATCGGCAGCTGGACCTGCCTACTTCACCATGCCGCCAGATAGGTCGCACCCTTATCTCAAATCACTTTATTTAGGTGTCAGTTGTCTGAATTTGTTTTATGGGCCAATCGATTCCCAATGGGAAGCAGCACCCCTCGAGGCGGCGGAGCTCCTCGGCTGCCGGTTGGCTGGTGTCTCACGTAAGGGTGCGGGGCCGCAAGTTCGCCGTGGAAGCAGCGCTTAGATGGATATCTTAGAGTTGTGTGGGTTCAAGGTACTGCCGCCGCCGGATCTGGATGACGGGGGTCTTTGTGGATTGGCCCGGGGGTGGCGCAACCACGGCAGTGCGGTGGGGCGGGGAGTGGGATTTTGGCCGGGGCCACGGATGGCGGAGGCAAGCTGCTCTGCCGTTGGTCGCTGGCTCTTCGGGGAAGATTCCTAACAGTGTTAGCTGGGAGGCACAAGACAGCCATCAAGCCATCCGGCATAGGTCGGACTGTACCAAAATAAAGTAAAATCGTGTGACCAAAATTTAGTCTCAGGCAACAGACGTGTGACCACTCTCGTACCTTGATGTTGATTTCTTAGTGTATTTTTCAGAACAAAGAGATGTGTCATTATTAACATTACGCGTTATCTTCATCTTCAGCCACACCGTCTTCCGACTCACGGCAGCTACTCCAACAAGGGAAGCATACACCAGAAGGGAGCTATAGTCCCCACTCAACAGTTCCCTACATCGAATGCGCGTGCCCGACATGGACAGCCACAACAACTGCAGGGACATCGACAAGTCAACACACGATGCTCACTCCTATGGATGGCGGCCAGATAGGTTGTACCCTCATCTTACTTGTGTGCAACATTTATGGCTTTGTTATTCATCTAAGCATGGAAATAGATGGCTATCTTAGAGTATCTAGAACTAAAATGGATAAAATTGGATGTATCTTGAACTGAAATACACCTAGACCCATCCATTTATTTCCGTATGGAGGGAATACATGTCAATATGTCATGCCTTTCTATTCTTCAGTACCTATTCCATCTCTGTTGTAGCATGTCTTATAATTGAAGCACCATTCTCCTATACAAGGCATGCAAGGGGAAGACGACTATGTTAGAATCCGAAGGGTTACAAACCAGTACTTTGCAAAAGATCCAAACGCCAGTGGATAATAAACCAACTCCATTTTTCATAGATACTGCTCCAACACAAAGAAACCCAACTCCCACTGATAATAAGCAGATTCCAGTGGCCAAAGAACTAGTCTGCTCCAGTCCAGCAAAAGAATGTCAACTCCATTCTATGAATCGTGTGCGTATCCTCGCATCATGAAATTTTATAGCATTCTGATCATATTTTCTACATGTTTCTTACCCATCTCTCTTTTAGAAAATAAGGTTAAATGATAGAAGATTTCCTTCATTGGCATTGTATTCGAGGAAAATATCTTGCGGGAATTCTCTGTGCTCCAATGCTGATGTAAGTACCTGTTGTATATCACTATATTTTTACATCAGCATGTATTTTGTTAATCGGCATGAATCCAACCTTTGTCTGATCTAAAATTAGTTGTAGCGAAATGTTAAAGGCGCCAATGTTGATTTTTGTAAACAAAACTATCTGGTAGTTTTGCATACTGAGCTGCATGAGTGTATATTACAGAATTGTAGTGCTCCTCTAGTTGCCCATTCATTCATTGTGTCAATGTTGCTTTCGTGTTACCTTACCTGGCTGATGATAGCTGTGCCATATTGAGTTAATTTGGTGTTGGCTAGTTGCCCAAACGTTCGTTGTGCCAATGTTGCTTTCCTATTATCAGACTTGGCCAATGATAGCAATGCTAGTGTCTTAATTTGGTGCAGGCTACTGAAGATTACTAGACAAACTCTGAAACCAGCAAGGCAACCCCATTGTTTCTTTCTAATAAATCTAGGCCAGGTAATATGCCAATAACTCATGATTAATCTTTTTGGTTCCCCTCCTTATTTATGTTATGATGTAGTGGTCGAGACACTCTCCCCTATCAATAATGCAAGCCTGCCAAAATCTCCATCTGAATCTGTTCAGTATCCTCTATCTCAAATGCAATGGAAAATATATATGTTTGTGAACCAATTAATGGCTGAAGGAATGATGGAAATGGTGGAGGAATCAGAGGTGCAGAGTCGTGCGACACAACAACTGATCAATGTATTCAGAGAAGTTGTAGCAAAGCAGCAAGAACTTGCCCATATGTGATGCGGAGCATCCGGCGAGCATCCCCATGGACACTCCGTCATCGGCACAAGCACTCAAGGGACCAATGACTAGAGCACGTGCACGCGCTATCGAGGACAAGGTGAATTCTTTCCTCTTCGAGTTTTGTTTGGATTCGCATGAGGATTGGGTTCTACCTTACAAGGAGATGTTGTGCATTCCTAGTTACCAAGGAGATGATCACGTAGAAGCAAAGAAGAACCTGTTCAATCTGGATCACATGGAAGCGAATGAAGACCTGCCCAACCCAGAACGAGCGGTACTACCGCTCCAGAGCGGTACTACCACTCCTGCCCAGTCCGGAACAAGCGGTACTACCGCTCCTTAAGAGGTACTACCGCCTGTAAGCGGTACTACCGCCCGAGGGGCCGGTACTACCGCCATGCCTGCGCGTAGCCTTCGGCCTTTGGCCATGTACCCCTTTCCCCCTCTTACCCCTTCGTGGCATAGACTATAAATAGACCTCCTCCACATCTTTTGAGGGTTATCAAAGATATTGACAGACCTTGAGAGCTTTGCTCCTTGCATCCCCTCCTCTTGGAGATCAAGACCTCCCAAGGGAGAAGAATCCTTGTGGATTGCAAGACCTCCCAAAGGAGAAGATCATCAAGACCTCACCTCCTCTAGGAGTGGGAAGAACCTTACCTTTGTGCTTGTTTCCTTGGATTGATCTTGTAATCTTGTGGATCTCTTGTATGCCACTCTAGTGGATGTGATATTGGGTTTGTTTTGAGAGATTTGTATTTTGTGTTCTTGTGTGTTCTTCCTCTTTCCCCCCTCCAAGTGTGAAAAAATCCCCCTAGGGTTTCACCCTACAACATCTTGGTATCATGAGCAAGGTTGATTCACATCTTGGAGTCCCACCCCCCCACTTTCTAGCTTGATTTTGTTGTGTTCTTGCCCAATTTCGCAAATCCCCACAAAAATAGCCCAAAATTTTTCTTGCAATTTGTTGGATCTTGTGAGATTTGGTTGTTTTGGTCCATGGATTTGATATTTGGCAAGTGGATCTAGCCCCTCCACAACAATCACCACCCATCCCACCACGAAATCCATCCAATTTTGCCCCCGAAATCATCCATTTCCGCCCATAATTCGCCCCGATCCCGATCTGCGAACTTTTCCCGACACCAGCGGTACTACCGCCCCTCCAAGCGGCACTACCGCCTATAACCACAAGCGGTACTGCCGCCTACAAGCGCTACTACCGCCTCTCACAGTTTCAGCCTTCTGAGTTTCACCGTTTTGACCATAACTTTCACTCCCGAACTCCGATTTGAGTGTTCTTTGGCTCGTTGAGAAGATAGCGACGTGCCCGAGCTGCTCATCTTGGTTTTATCACCATTATCCTCCATCAAAAAATCAACACAACAACACCCACCTTCCGTATTTGTTCGGTTTCGAGTTGTGATTTGGCGTTTCCTAAGGTGTTTCGGCTACTTAGGAGCATGTGACATCGACATCATCGCCTCGGAGTCATCTTCGCCGCTAACCGTAAGCAAGGACGGTAACCTCGATGACACTTACATTTGACTTTGCATTGATAGCCCGAACCATTTGCGTTGCTTACCCATCGAGACTAGCGAGTTGAGAATTGCCGGGCCACGCTATTGTGCACCGTAGCGATCATGTTATCATCTTAGTGCCATAAGTCTCTCCCGTGCATATCTTACATACTTGTCTCATATTATCCTCGGCTCGAGCATCAAGCTTTCAAAAAAAGCTTTTAAGCAAAAAGAGGAGCAACTTTAATACTCATCTCATCTTGGTCACCGCATACATAGCATAGTTGGGATCGAGGACGGCACGTTTCTCTCATAGGTTGGTGCACAAAGCGTATCTCGCCCATTTGAGCAATCGAGCTAGCGTCTCTCTAGCATTCGCACAAAAAGAGCATTTTACGTGATTACTCACATTTTGCGCTCACCCTTGGTTGTGCGGATCCCATCTATCTTCCGTGTGATACTCTTGGCTTTGATCTATTTGCTTTACGTGCATTTTTGTGAACCTTCTCAACCTTATCGATATCTTGACTAACATTTTGTTTGAAATTTTGCCACCGTCCTAACCAAGCGACTCCATAGGCCTCTTTACTTGTAGCTGTGAGGAACAAACCTGGTTCCAATTCTACTATTGTGGCATTTCATTGAGTGAAACTTGTTACATTTTCAATCTTCGGAAGAGGTAACCTTGGTATTGTTCTCTCATTTACCTACTCACCTCCACTTTACATGATGGATAGGCCAAGTTCTTCTACCGACCCGATCCACGAGCATCTAGTGGAAGCACCGAACTACGTCACCAAGAATCACCTTTTCGGTGTCCAACGAGCTCTTTACCAAGAAAGAGAAGCTTTGGGCGACCGCATCGAGCAACTCGCTTCCGACTTTCGCACACAAATGCAAGAGTTCCGCCACATCTTGGTGAACCGCACATCTCTGCCTCCTTCATCTAGACGGCGCCATTCAAGTCGACGCTCAAGTGACCACTCTTCGGCTTACTCTTCCTCGGATGCAAGTCCTCCACGGCCTCGGCAAGCTCAACAATTCGTCAATCAAGATCGACAATCTCCGGACAATCCATTCCATGGCAATGGGTTACGAGATCGAGTTCGAGCACGTAAGCAAGGGCACCGCCAAGAGCAACAACGCCCACATCAAGTACATGAAGATGATGATGCAATCCGGCAAGTACAAGAATGGTGTGACGATCAAGCACGCAACGCACAACAAGCTCTTCGTGACTCCACGCGCATCTTCGCCGACCGCAAATGCCAAGTACGTCAACAAGAAGCACTTCATCAAGAGCGACAAGAGGAAGCCGCTCATCGTGAAGCAGAGCAAGAGCGACGAAATGGGAACGACGTGCCGCGCCACCACCGGCAAGATCATCGTGAGGAGCACGCTTTCGCGGAGCGACCACATTGTCCTGAGCGACACCACCATCATCAACATGACAAAGAACAATGCTTCGACAAGCTTAAGTTCACTATGCCCAAGTTCTCCGGAAGCACCGATCCTGAGGAATACCTCTCATGGGCATTGAAGGTCGACAAGATATTCCGCCTCCACAACTTAGAAGAAGAGAAGAAGATTGCCATGGCCTCTCTCGAGTTTCAAGACTATGTCCTCATTTGGTGGGAACAAACGATCAAGCAACGTCATACAAGAGGCGAACCACCAATTACAACTTGGACGGAAATGAAGAATGTCATGCGAGCTCGCTTCATGCCTACACACTACACCCGTGATCTCTTCAAGAAGTTGCAACTTCTCAAACAAGGCACGAAGACGATGGAGGAATACTACCAAGAAATGGAGATTGCCATGATACGAGCCAACGTCAAGGAAGATGACGAGCAAACCATGGCACGCTTCTTAAACGGCCTCAATCACCCAATCAAGCGGATTACCGACTTCCAACCATACTCCAACCTTCTTGAGCTAGTTCATCAAGCGTCCAAGGACGAGCGACAAGTCCAGGATGACTTCAAATATGCCAAATACTCGTCCAAGACCTACGGCTCCTACTCTCAAGCTCCCGCGACTTCGGCACCTCCGTCCTCAACTAGAGCATCACCAAGTACCGGCGACAAGTCAAGTTCCAAGCAAACTACACCTTCCTCGACTCGTTCTCCGGCAAGCAACTACAAACCCAAGACTCCCTCACCTTCGGCACCACCATACGACACCGTGAAGACTAGTTCCTTCAAGTGCTTCACATGTGGTGGCCGAGGTCACAAGTCCTTCGAGTGCACCAACAAGAGAACCATGATCTTCAACGACGACGGCACATATGACTCAATGAGTGAAGACGTAGCGGAAGCCATTGAGCACGTGGCCATGCACCGGGGCATCAATGAAGATGAAGATGATCAAGTGTTTTGTCACAACGATTCAAGTCTGTCTCTCGTGGTATACAAGGTTTTGACTCTCCAACACCATCAAGATGAAGACCAACGATGCCATATCTTCCACACAAAGGCCGGCATCAACGGACGTTCCGTGAAGGTCATCATCGACGGAGGTAGTTGTCACAACTTGGCAAGCGACGAGCTATGTTCCAAGATCCAATTGGTCAAGAAGAAGCACCCTCGTCCATACAAGGTACAATGGTTGAGCGACTCCGGCACCATTCAAGTGGAGCATACGGTACAAGTTTCTTCCAAGATCGGCGCCTACGAGGACACCTTGGAGTTTGATATAGTTCCCATGTCGGTGTGCCACCTTCTCTTGGGACGACCTTGGCAATTTGACCATGGAGTCATCCACAACGGACGAACCAACTACTACAGCTTCAAGAGGAAAGGCAAGGAATATGTGCTTCGACCAATGTCACGAAGCCAAGTGATCACCGATAAGCAAGCATCCACCCATCATGGAAATCCTAGTGAGAGAGTGATCCAACAAAAAGAAAGTGAGAGCCACAAGCCAAAATAGAGCGCCTCTTCGCCAAGCGAGAAAAACTTAGTCCTCCTAGCCACCAAAACTGAGATGAGAGAAGTGTGTGAGAACCCCTCGAGCGTCTTCCACCTTGTGCTTCTACGCAAAGGGGAAGCCAAACCTACTAACACTTCACCACCTCCACCTTTTGTGTTGTCTCAATTGTTGCAGGAATTTTCGGACGTCTTCCCGATGAGCTACCACGGGGTCTACCTCCACTTCACGGCATCGAACACCGCATCGACCTCGTACCCGGCGCATCACTTCCGAACAAGGCTCCTTACCGCGTCAACCCAGAGGAAACAAAGGAGATACAACGTCAAGTACAACAACTCATCGACAAAGGTCATCTACGTGAAAGCTTAAGCCCTTGTGCAGTTCCAGTTATTCTCGTGCCTAAGAAAGATGGAAGTTTTCGCATGTGTTCCGATTGTCGTCCGATAAATGCTATCACCTTTAGATACTGTCACCCTATTCCACGCCTAGATGACATGCTTGATGAATTATGTGGTGCCACCATCTTTTCCAAAATAGACCTTAAAAGTGGCTATAACCAAATTCGCATTCAAGAGGGTGATGAGTGGAAAACAGCTTTCAAAACCAAGTTTGGGTTATATGAGTGGTTGGTCATGCCGATGGGCTTATCGGAAGCGCCCGGCTCTTTCATGCGTCTTATGCATTTCGTTCTCCGACCTTATATCGGCGTCTTTGTAGTGGTTTACTTTGATGACATCCTAGTCTTTAGCAAATCGCCGGAGGAACATGTCAACCACATCCGTAAGGTTTTGCAAACCCTTCAGAAACAACAATTATATGCTAATATGGAGAAGTGCACTTTTGGTGTTGATAAAGTTGTTTTTCTAGGATTTGTCGTGTCTTCACAAGGTGTTCACGTTGATGAAACTAAAATTGAAGCAATTAAAACTTGGCCTCAACCAACGAACCTTCAACAAGTGTGTAGCTTTCTTGGTTTAGCCGGTTTTTATCGACGCTTTGTGAAGAACTTTAGCACAATTGATATGCCCTTACACGCCTTGAGCAAGAAGAACACACCCTTCATTTGGGGTCCCTCGCAAGACACCACGTTCAATGAACTTAAAACTTTGCTTACACACGCAGCACTTCTTGCCCTACCGAACTTTGACAAACCGTTTGAGATACATTGTGACGCTAGTGGTACCGGTATAGGAGGCGTGTTAATGCAAGAAAAGCGTCCGATTGCGTATTTTAGTGAAAAATTATCCGGAGCACAACTTAACTACCCCATCTATGATAAAGAGCTCTATGCATTCATGAGAGTTTTGCGTGTTTGGGAACACTATCTTCGACCCCATGAATTTATTATTCACACGGACCATGAGACGCTCAAGTATCTCAAGGGTCAAACGAAGTTAAACAAGCGTCATGCTAAGTGGAGTGAATTCATTGAGTCTTTTCCCTATGTCATCAAATACATCAAAGGCAAAGAAAATGTTGTGGCAGATGCGCTTTCTCGCAAATGCATGCTTGTTACCAAACTTGAGTTGAATGCTATTGGCTTTGAGCACATAAAAGACTTATATGAGCATGATGTTTTCTTTCCAAATCCTTATGCCAAATGTGTAGCACATACTTCTTGGTAGTGATACTACATAAAGGATGGATATCTCATGAAAGCTAACAAACTTTGCATTCCCGAGTCTTCGCTTCGTTTGCTCCTTTTGCAGGAATCTCACGGAGGAGGGCTCATGGGACATTTGGACGCGACAGGACATTTGCTACGCTCTCCAAGAACTACTTTTGGCCCAAGATGTTCCATGACGTCTCTCGCTTCACCAACCGGTGCTCTACATGCCGCAAAGCTAAGTCAAAAGCTCAATCCCATGGCCTTCACATGCCACTTCCTATTCCTTTCCATCCATGGGAAGACATTAGCATGGATTTCATTCTTGGATTACCTAGAACTCGCAATGGAAAGGATACCGTATTCGTGTTGTGGATAGATTTTCCAAGATGGCACATTTCATTCCTTGTCACAAGATAGACGATGCTTCACAAATTGCGACTCTCTTTTGTAGGGAAATCTTCCGCCTACATGGAGTGCCCAAGACGATTGTCTCGGACCGTGACGTCAAGTTCTTGAGCTACTTTTGGAAGACTCTATGCGCCAAGCTCGGCATCAAGTTACTCTTCTCCACGGCATACCACCCTCAAACCGATGGCCAAACCGAAGTCACCAACCGGACGCCTGCAACTCTCCTACGTGTGTTGATCAAGAAGAACATCAAGGAGTGGGAGGAGTACCTACCCATCACCGAGTACGCCTACAATCGCGTGAGACACTCTATAACCGGCAAGTCCCCCTTCGAGGTTGCCTACGGCTTCAATCCTTTGTCACCATCGGACATCCTTCCTCTCCCGCTTCAAGAACGAGCCAACATGGACGCAAGTGCAAGAGCAGCCCACCTCAAGAAGATGCATGAAGAAACACGTTCCACGACCGAACGTCAAGTCCAACGCCGCGCCAGCAAGCTCAACACCAACAAAACACCAATGGTGTTCCATACGGGTGATCTCGTTTGGCTACACCTTCGCAAAGACCGCTTCCCCAAGGAACACAAATCCAAGCTTCTTCCACGAGCCGATGGACCATTCAAGGTGCTAGCACGTTACAACGACAACACATATAAGATCGACATCCCATGTAACAAGTACAACGTAAGCGACATCTTCAACGTGAAAGACTTGGCCAAGTACAATGGTGATGAAGAGCACGATCCGTGGACGGATCTTCCCCAAGGGGGGGGGAGATGATGCGGAGCATCCGGCGAGCATCCCCATGGACACTCCGTCATCGGCACAAGCACTCAAGGGACCAATGACTAGAGCACGTGCACGCGCTATCGAGGACGAGGTGAATTCTTTCCTCTACGAGTTTCATTTGGATTCGCATGAGGATTGGGTTCTACCTTACAAGGAGATGTTGTGCATTCTCAGTTACCAAGGAGATGATCACGTAGAAGCAAAGAAGAACTTGTTCAATCTGGATCACGTGGAAGCGAATGAAGACCTGCCCAACCCGGAACGAGCGGTACTACCGCTCTAGAGCGGTACTACCGCTCCTGCCCAGTCCGGAACAAGCGGTACTACCACCTGCAAGTGGTACTACCGCCCGAGGGGCCGGTACTACCACCCTGCCTGCGCACAGCCTACGGCCTTTGGCCATGTATCCCTTTTCCCCGCTTACCCCTTCGTGGCATAGAGTATAAATAGACCTCCTCCACACCTTTTGAGGGTTAGCAAAGATATTGAGAGACCTTGAGAGCTTTGCTCCTTGTATCCCCTCCTCTAGGAGATCAAGACCTCCCAAGGGAGAAGAATCCTTGTGGATTGCAAGACCTCCCAAGGGAGAAGATCATCAAGACCTCACCTCCTCTAGGAGTGGGAAGAACCTTACCTTTGTGCTTATTTCCTTGGATTGATCTTGTAATCTTGTGGATCTCTTGTATGCCACTCTAGTGGATGTGATATTGGGTTTGTTTTGAGAGATTTCCCCCCCTCCAAGTGTGAAAAGATCCCCCTAGGGTTTCACCCTACAACAACATGCTTATGGGCGTCATCCGTGCTGAGGTTGCAGATTGTCATGTTGTAGATCGTTAGGTTGTGTTCATTTATTTGCACTAGCATCAATCTTTGATTGCCCAGTGGATGTAATTTCCTATAATATATGCTGGATGTGCAACGTTTTTCCCTGTATGTCGTACCTTTGCTTGATTGGTTTTGGTCCTGTGCATAATTGCTCGTCGTAATGGGCTCAAATTATCTAATTTGGCCTGAAGACATGTACGAACTTTAGTGGGCCCATTAATTTAATGGGTTGTTACCAGGCCGAAAGTTAATGGTCGGCCCTCTTAACTCCCGGGTCGTTAACAGGCTGACATTAAAGCGGGCAACAGGTGGGCCCAATTGATTTCACGGGCCGTTAACAGGCCATCACTAAGTTTGGGCTACATATGGCCCAACTATATTGTGGGCCTTTAGCAGGACAAAAGAGACAGCGGGCTTGTACCGGACCATGAAGAGCATGGATCGCTAAGAGGCCGAAAGTCAGATCGTATTGTAAATGGCCCAATTGTGTTGTTGGCCTTTAGCAGGCCGAAAGAGAAACCGGGCTGACATTGGACCATGAAGGGCATGGGCCGTTAAAAGGCCAAAACTCAGGTCCGACTACAAATGGCCCAACTCATTTATAGTTCGTTAACAGGCTGAAAGGCACACAGGGCCGGGAATTGGCCCAACACTTAAATGGGTCGCTAAAAGGCCAAAACTCAGGTCCGACTACAAATGGCCCAACAGATATATGGGCCGTCACCAGGCTAAAAGACACACCGGGCCAGAAATTGGCCCAACACTTAAATGGGTCGCTAAAAGGCCGAAACTCAGGTCCGACTAAAAATGGCCCAACTGATTTATGGGCCGTCAACAGGCTGAAAGACACACCGGGCCGAAAATTAGCCCAATATTTAAATGGGTCGCTAAAAGGCCGAAAGATGTACATCGTGAAAATTGGCCCATCCACTGAATGGGCCGTTAACAGGCCGAAATCTCATCGGGCCGATATTGAGCCCAAATATATAGCGGGCTGTTAACTGGCTCGAACTGACGATGGGTTGCAATGGTGTCAAATCTTTAACGGGCCGTTGACGGGCCGAATTGGCACATCTCGTATGGGCCGTGGGCTTAAATGGACCTGACACAAGTAGGCCTTATATGGGCCGGCCTGCTATTTTTTACTGGGCCTGCCTTTTTCATCGGAATGGGCCACTGTTGGGCCGTGCCACATGTCAACCTAGCATAGGTGCCTCCTGTCCAATGAGTGGATGACATCTTTCCCAACGGTGAGGCAACACGTGTTTCCTCCAGCCAATGATGATTTTACACGTGGAAAATCCCCATTGGTCGGGGATGTTAACGGGTTATCGGATCCAAAACCGGACCCGATAGCTTAACGGCGTTCCGTTACGGTGGATGCCACGTGTCGGTCATCCTTGACGAAAGCACTTCTGTGATGCGCGATTTATCGTCATGGAAGTGGACACTTCCGTGATGATAATTTTGGTAATGTCATGGAACGCTTCTACGACAGCATAGGTATGACTATCTTGATTCTGTCATAAATTTGTCATGGATGTACATGCATGACAGAAAACGTGACCTACTATGACAAACACGTATCATCACGGAAGTGTATTTTTTTGTAGTGTTCATGATATACAAACCGTGCACCATCAAGGGGAGGATTGAGAGGCAGGGTCTGAAGCAATTCAGAGGCCAGTGCCTTGAAGTGAGTGTTTTCGGTCATCCAGTCCAGCACCCAAGAGTTCACATCTTCAGCCTTTCCGGTGATGTGCAATGTTGCATAGAACTGAAGAATGAGCTCTTCATTCCAATCACGTATGTCTTTGCAGAGGGTGAGCAATCCAGCATCGTAGAGAACGCTGAGGACCGGCGTGAAACAAGGCAGTGATTCCATATTCACATGTGGATAATGCGCTTGGTAGAAGACTTTGTCCTTACCAAAGAGCAGTGAAGAATAGAGTTTGCTTGACTGGCAGTCTAGAAACACTTCCTTCTAAGACGACCAGAGTCATATGGGTTGAAGTCAGTGAAAAACACATGCTCGTGGAAGAAGACATCAGTCTTGAAGTTTTGCTTCTTAGAGAAGGGATCCTTTGGCTTGGGCTGAGGATTATCAGTTAATTTCATCATAGGCTGAGGAATTTCAGTTTCTGCTTCAGCTGCAGCTTGAGACTTCATTTCTTCAGCAGCTTTTTCATCAGCACTAGTGGCTGGAGTTTCTTCATGGAAGGAGGGAGTGGTGCGAGGTTCTTCAGAGCCCGTTTGAACTTCAATGCGTTCTGGGGAATGAGGAATTTGCTGCAAAGGCGTGAACAATGGAGAGTTGGGGTGAAGACTGTCCCAAAAGTCATCGTTCAACGCAGATGTTGTGCTCCCAATGTCCACGTCTTCATCATTGTAACTCATTTCTTCAACACCTGCCTTTTCAGCTGTGAACTGAGGCATAGGCGATGAGATCATTGGGGTTGAAGGGATGTTATCCGCTTCAATTTCTTCATCCAACTGCTCTGAAGAAGTAGCAGAAGGAACATCTTCATCAGATCCACTTGGGATCACATATTCTTTGCCAAAAGGTATGATTTCCTTTGATGGCATGCTTGAGAGAGAAACATCATCAATGGGATTGTTGACAAAACTAGTCAATTTCTTCAGCTTCTTAGGGGAAACAGACTCTGAAGAAGCAGATGCTTTCCTTTTCTTCACTGCTGCTTGTTCTGCAGCCTTTGTTTTTCTCACTTATGATGCAGAAGGAAGAACTGAACTTGGTGTTGGTGCAGGAGGAGCAGAGGAAATTGGTGCAGTTTTTTCAGGCATAACTGTTGAAGTTTGCCTGGCTTGGTCAGATTCTTCAAGCATAGCGGTTGAAGCTTCAGCTGGCCTGGCTTGTTCCTCAGGCGCAACACTAGTTGTTGCCCTGGCAATTTGTTCAGCGGCTGGAATAGAGTCATCAGCCCTAGTAACTTCAGTTTCCTTAGCAGCCTGATTTTCGTCAGCGATGCAGGCATGTTCTTGAGTGGGCTGAGCAGATGCTTAAGCGTGAGGAGTTTCATGTTGCGTTGGTGATGCAAAGTTTGAGGTAAATCCCTTGGTCAGATTAACGAATCTAACATTGGCTCCCAGCCAATCAGGACGATAGCTTTCAAATTCATCATTGAGGGTTTTGATCTCAGCTTGCAGCTTCACAAGTTCCTCAAAAGACATATTCACTATGTTATTCTTCAGTAATCTTTCCTTCTTGTACTGATCTTTCTTTGCTTTTCTGGCATGTTCAAATTTCCATTTTTCTTCACCAATAAAGGCGGCCAGCATATGATTTTGACTAGCTGTGAGGTTCATCTCAGGCAGAGGAGTGTTGGGGTCCTTGTGCCATAGGTCAATGAAATCAAGGATCAACTTGGGCTCCAGCATCAATGGCACAGTGCCGCCTTTGGCTCTAGCGGCCCTTTCCTGCCTGTCTCTGATGATTTGGGCGAGTTCTGCATCATCATCTTCGTCATCACTTGACGACACATGGAAGGCGACTTGCTTCTTGTGAGGACTTGGTCTAGCGCCACGTCCAGCAGTGGCCTTGGATTTCAACAGAGTGGGGCTAGTTGAGGAATTTAGAGGAGCTGAAGAACTAGCAAAGGCTCTTGAGGCAATAGAGATGCCAGTTGTCCTTTGGCACGTGGCGAGATACACAGGTGCTGAGGACTGTGGAGGAGCAGGAGCAGTTTGAGGGACTGGCCGTGAGGGATTTGCAGAGCTGGGCAGTGAGGGCATTGCTGAGGAGCTTGGCTTACGAGCAGGTTTCTTGGGCATAGCCTTTTTAAGCTTGCTAGCAGAGGCTTGAGTAGTAAATTTCCTCACTGCCTCTTTGGCCATCCCAGCCAGCTTGGCTTGACGCTTGGCCCATTCCTTGGGAAATTCTTCACCTCTTCTGATGCTTGAGGGATCACCAATTTGGCCTGGTGCCAATGGAGGTCTTGGGCAAGGAGGGTGTACAACGAATTTCTTCATGTACTTGGGTGTGAAATAGCGGTATTCCCTCCATTCTCTGACCCATGTTCTTTCAATCCTCTATATGCGTACCTTGTGCTGATTTTTGGTCTCCTTGCCATACTTGGCTTCATCAGGAGTGCGGTATTCTTCATAGATGTCATCAGGGATTCAAAAGCAGTGTTGACTTCCAATTCTTCCCTCTTTTCTGAGGTTTCTTGCAATCAGCCATTTTCTTTAGCTAAGGATTTTGAACAATTGAGTTCTCTGAGGAGGTATGCAATTTTTCTTTTCGGAATGCTGCAAATGTGTTAAGTTGATGAGAGCCTAGAGATTTAGCAGCAGTCATTTGTACCTGTGAATAGAGTAAAGGTGCGAAGAATTTGAAGAGGTCATATGCGTTCTCAGCAGTTTCTGCAAAAGGAACAAGTTTGATGAATTTGACCAGTTGTCTCCTGAAGAATTTCACTAAGCGTTCTTTGACTTAGGTTCCAGAGTTGTGCAGATTGAATATCCAGACAATTGAGGAATCTTTGAGGAAAAACGTTGCTTAGAGAAACAGATCAAGAACAGATGTTTGTGTGAGGTGTTTTAGAGTGTGAAGACTGAAGAATAAACACATTTTTGAAGATTTATAGGAATCACTAGAATTGACAAGGGCAGTAAACCCTTGACGAAGAACACGAGGAACTGTGAATATAAGATTTGAAGCTCGTCAGTTCAGATCTTCCACGCCCAAACTTGGCAGAGGAAGACAGCTACGGCGGCGGCAGAGTGAAGAAATCCGCATCCGGTGTGAGTATGACGGCGACCAGGTCGAGGCAGCAAAGCTCTTCCTCACCGGCGACGATGGAAGTAGTGGAGGTGCTAGGTTTCGAGAGCTCGAGCGAGGGAGTGGAGGTCGAGCGGGGTAAAATCGAAGTGAGGAGGGTGAGGGGGTATTTATAGCCGAGGTGAAAAACCGATCGCCCGAGGAAAATGGACAAACATGCCCCTGACCCTTCTCAGTCATGCGACATGTGTCACTCATGTACAGAGAGGTGGAGATCGTGTGAGATCGTGGGTGAATAAATAAGTCGTTCAGTGGAATGTGGAACGGTTTGAGCGGCAAAGCCGAAAATTCAGATAGGATTTTTTTTAACTTTGCGTTCACAAATTCTTCAGCTGTCTAGGACACAGTGAAGATTTTGAACAAGTTTCAAATAGAACGCATCTGAAGAAATTATGATTAGATTTGGTTGAGAATAGCATAGATGGGGAAGGGCCCGATTACATTCACTTAGCAGAAGAACAATATTTAAGAAATAGCAATAAGTGAATGTTGTAGAGGACTTAAACTCATATATATATATATATAGTCAATGAAGAACATCAGCGAAAAGAGTGAAGACATTACAAAGTTGAAGATATTGAACAATTGAGGAATTTTAAAAACTAAAGAAAAACTCAAAATGAAGATTTTCAACTTTTGTTGGTGGCGTGACCCACCGTATAAGAATGATGATTTCAGACATAGCGTACAATTGTCGTAGGACTCTAAGAATCATGGTCTTCATTAATTTCTTCACTCTTAGAGGGTTAGTCCTCATTGATTGAAGAAAAACGTTACTTCGCATGTTGCGCATCAAAGTTATCAATTTTGCATAAGTGTTAGGATGTGTGTCCTTTTCAAAGAACATTCGAAGATTCTGAGATATTTAGCTCACACCGCAACTTGCAAAATCTCTTCTCATCCAAGGGCTTAGTGAAGATATCTGCCAGCTGGTCTTCAGTATTCAGTCTTCACGTGATTAATGGAAATGTCGCCCTTGAAGACATGATCACGAAGAAAATGATGACGGATCTGGATGTGCTTTGTCCTTGAGTGCTGAACTGGGTTGTGAGCAATCTTGATGGCACTCTCATTGTCACAGTAGAGTGGCACATTCTTCATGTAGACGCCATAGTCCTTGAGGGTTTGCTTCATCCATAGTAATTGAGCACAGCATGACCCAGCAGCTATGTACTCAGCTTCAGAAGTGGAGAGAGATGCACAATTTTGCTTCTTCGAGGACCAACATACTAAGGATCGTCCGTGGAAATGGCATGTGCCGGATGTTGACTTGCGATCCAGTCGATCACCAGCATAGTCAAATTCGGAATATCCAATGAGATCAAAATCAGAGCCCTTGGGATACCATAATCCAAGTGTTGGAGTGTGAGCTAGATATCAAAGAATATGCTTCACAGCCTTATGGTGTGATTCCTTCGGTGTAGCTTGAAATCGGGCACACATGCAAACACTAAGCATAATATCTGGCCTAGATGCACATAGATACAATAAAGGGCCAATCATGGAGCAGTATACATTTTGATCGAAGTCTTTGCCATTTTCATCTGTGCACAGTTGGCCATTTGTGGGCATAGGGATTTTGACGCCTTTGCAATCTTCCATGCCGAATTTCCTCAGAACATCCTTGAGGTATTTCTCTTGAGATATGAAGATGCCATTTCGTTGTTGATGAATTTGAAGACCTAGTAAGAATTTCAGCTCTCCCATCATGCACATTTGATATTCTTCACGCATCATGTAGCCAAATTCGTCACTGTAACGTTCATCAGTACAACCAAAGATAATATCGTCCACATAGATTTGACACACAAATAATTCACCATCATATGACTTAGTGAAAAGAGTTGGGTCAAGTGAACCGGGTCTGAAGCCTTTCTTCGTGAGGAATTCCTTCAAAGTATCATACCACGCCCGAGGGGCCTGCTTGAGGCCCTAAAGGGCCTTGTTGAGTTTGAAGACTTTGTCAGGATGTTTAGGATCTTCAAAACCTAGGGGTTGAGCAACATATACTTCCTCCTCAAGCTTACCATTGAGGAAAGAACTTTTCACATCCATTTGATATAAGATGATATTATGATGGTTAGCATAAGCAAGTAGTATGCGAATAGCTTCAAGTCTAGCAACATGAGCAAAAGTTTCATCAGAGTCAATTCCTTTGACATGTGTGTAGCCTTGAGCTACGAGACGAGCCTTATTCCTCACCACGAGGCCATTTTCATCTTGCTTGTTTTGATAGATCCACTTGGTGAAAATGATATTGTGCTCCCGAGGATCTGGTCGCTTGACGAGTTCCCACACATGGTTGAGCTCGAATTGATACAGTTCCTCTTGCATAGCTTGAATCCACTCAGGTTCTAGAAATCCCTCATCAACTTTGGTGGGCTCTGTGATAGAGACAAAAGCAAAGTGCCCACAAAAGTTAGATAAGTGTGAAGCTCTTGAGCGTGTGAGCGGACCTGGTGCATTGATGTCGTCGATGATTTTCTGGATCTGCACTTGGTTTGCAACATGAGGATGAGTTGGCTGACGACTTTGGTTTGGCTGAGCATTTTCTTCAGTAGTAGTTTCTTCAGGAGCACCAGAATGATTTTCTTCATTGTCAGGAATGACTTCTTCAGATAATTCTTCAGTGGGGATGATATCTTCAGTAGCTTTAAACTTAATGGATTCCTCAGGAAGTATTTCACCTGACACAGAAGGCAGGTGCTCTCTTTGTGAGCCATTAGTTTCATCGAACCACACATCTACAGTCTCAACAATCTTGTTAAGATGGTTAATGAAGATTCTGTAGGTGTGCGAGTCCTTTTCGTAACCAAGCATAAAACCTTCGTGTGCTTTCGGTGCAAATTTGGAATTGTGATGAGGATCTCCAACCCAGCATTTAGCACCGAAGACTTTGAGATAACTCACATTGGGTTTCTTGTTGGTGAGTAGTTCATATGAGGGTTTCTTGAGGAATTTGTGAAGATATACCCTATTGATGATGTGGCACGTAGTATTGATAACCTCAGGCCAGAACCTGGGAGGCGTCTTGTATTCATCAAGCATGGTGCGAGCCATCTCAACAAGAGTCATGTTCTTGCGCTCCACAACGCCGTTCTGTTGAGGAGTGTATGGTGCTGATAGCTCATGAGTAATGCCAAGTTCATCAAGATAGTCATCAAGACCAGTGTTCTTGAACTCAGTCCCATTGTCACTCCAAATATGCTTGACCTTCACACCAAAATTCGTTGAGGCCCTTGAGGAAAATCGCTTGAAGATTTCCTGCACTTCATGCTTAAATGTGATGATATGCACCCATGTATAATGAGAATAGTAATCAACAATGACAAAACCATAAAAAGATGTTGCATTTGTGAATGCAGAATAATGTGTTGGGCCGAAGAGATCCATGTGAAGCAATTCAAATGGATGTGTGGTTGTCATGATAGTCTACGAGGGATGCTTGGATTTGGTCATCTTCCCGGCTTCGCAAGCCCCACAAAGATGACCTTTGAGGAATTTGACACCCTCAATTCCAAGGATATGCTTCTTCTTCACAAGCGTGTGCAAGTTCCTCATGCCAGCATGACCGAGTTGTCGATGCCATATCCATCCTTCTGAAGCTTTTGCAAGTAGGCATGTGGCAGGTTGTGGTCTTGTAGAGAAATCAACAATATACAAGTCTCCTCTCCTAAAGCCTTCGAAGACTTTGGAATTGTCAGATTCTACAACTACAACACAACGATATTTGCCAAAGACAACCACCATATCAAGGTCACAAAGCATTGAGGTAGACATGAGGTTGAATCCAAGAGACTCGACAAGCATGACTTTGTCCATGTGTCGATCTTTTGAAATTGCAACCTTATCTAGACCCAATACCTTGATTTTTCCTTTGTCATCGTAGGTGATATGCTTCAGGTGAGATGGGGATAAAGCAGAGTCCATCAGTAGGTTCTTGTCACCGGTCATGTGATTTGTGCATCCACTGTCGAGGACCCACTCAGTAGCTTTGAGAGAGTCACCCTATAGAAGAATTAGTACATCTTACACTCATATTCTTCATTGTGAAGAATATGACATCAATTTCATCAGTATGAATTTCATTAGTAAGAGCAATATATGAAGAATGAGGACGTGAGAAATGAATAAATCATTTCTGCATGAGTAGCTTGTGTCCTTTCAAGCAATTTTCAGGTCTCCGCCAAATTCTTCAGACATTTAAGTTCGTTTGGAGACCTAACCCTGCATAAGAGATTAGTTCTTTTTCTTCACCACCCACATCTGGAGGGGTGGTAAAGAGTTCATCATTCGACGAGCACCGGTTGAGAATGGTGGCATTGAAGCAAGTGCAGTTCGTTTCACATGAGAGGGGTTAGAGGATGAATATGAGTAAGCAGAGAAATTCTTCGAGGACTTATGAACATAATGATTTGAAGAATAATGCACATATTCATAATCCTTCTTTCCCTACGAAATAGATGTGTTAGGACGATGATGATCATGTGAGGAATTTGATCCACTTGAGGAATTTGATCCATATGAAGATTTTGATCAATATGAAGAATTTGATCTGGGGTTCCCGTTCCTCATACGAGGTGTCATGAGGACATTCATTTGAAGATTTTCAAGGTGCCTCTTAGGGACACAGATTTTCTTCATAGGTGGACCATTCCTGCAGTTAGTTACAACATATCTATCAAATACTTTACCATTATGATTTTTGAACAGTTTATAGTTGGAGTCAAATGACTCATCAGAAGAAAGTGAAGTTTCACAAGTAAAGCCAGATAAGGTAGATGGATCTACTGGAGGTCCTTTCGCAGCAACCCATGAGGTTTTGGGATACTGCTTAGGTTTCCCGTAGGTCCCATCAACATTGAGTTTCCTCTCAAAGGCAACACCCTCTTTCCTAGGGTTCCTGTTCAGAATATGCTTTTTAAGCACATCACAAAGAGTCTGATGACCTTTGAGGCTTTTGTACATGCCTGTCATATACAATTCCTTCAACCTTGCATTTTCAGCAGTAGCATCCATGTTTTCCAAAGTTGAGGAAATTGTCACCACATAAAAAATTGAAGAATTTGTAACAGTAGAAGCATTTGGACTTTCAGGTGAAGAATTTGCAGTTTCACGTTCAATGCATTTAAGGCATGGTGGTATGAATTCCTCCTCAGCAGCGCTGATCTATTGAGAAAGCAATGAATCACATTCCTTCTGAAGATCTTCATAACTCCCCCTTAGCTTCTCAAGATCTTGCTTTCTGTGAAGAAATTCATAGGAAAGCTTCTCCTGATCAGATAAGAGAGTGTTATGATTATCCTGAAGGTTATCATACTTGGACTGAAGTCTCTGAAGATTTTCAGTCAAGATTTTAGATCGATCCATTTCTTCACCCAACAGATCATCACTTCTTTCTAGCATATTTTGAACCTTATCAAAAGCTTTTTGCTGTTTTATGGCAATTTTAGTAAGTTTGGAATAGCTAGGTTTGGGGTTTTCATCAGATTCATCTTCACTAGAACCAGACGTGGAACGATTGAGTACCTTGGCACCTTTTGGCATGAAGCTATAGGTGGGAGAGTAGTCATCGTTGTCGTCGTCAGCAGTGTCGGGGAAGTATTTTTCCTCGTTGTTGAAGATGGACTTGCTGACAAAGGCGGTAGCAAGAGCCAGGATTGCCACGCCAGAGTCTGATACCTCTGATTCCTCCTCTTCCTCATTTTCTTCAGATTCAGCTGAGTCCATTTCCTTTCCAATGAATGCCCGAGCTTTCCTGGAACTGCTCTTCTTATTAGAGGAAGACTTTGAGGATGTTGATGATGAGGACTTTGAATATTTCTCCTTCTTCTTCGAGTCATCTGACTTGTAGTCCTTGTATTTCTTCTTCTTCGATTCCTTTGCCCACTGAGGACAACCAGTGATAAAGTGACCAGGTTTCTTGCATTTGTGGCAGGTGCTCTTCTTGGGATCGCGAGTTGAAGAATCAGATCTTAAATCATCACCTCTTGAAGATTTCACAAAGCGACCACGTCTAGTGAACTTCTGAAATTTCCTCACGAGCATTGCTAGCTCATGACTTAGTTCCTCAGGACCAACAAGCGAGCTGTCAGATTCTTCACCTTCAGATGAGGAAATTGCTTTGGCATCCAGTGCACGAGATCTACCATATTTTGGACCATAGAGATCTCTCTTTTCAGCAAGTTGGAACTCATGAGTATTTAGCCTCTTGAGAATGTCAGCAGGATAAAGTGACTTGTAGTCTCCACGCTCTTGAAACATCGGTGCCAGAGTGTCGAATGAGGAGTCAAGTGATCTCAGCAGTTTCTTCACTACTTCGTGGTCTGTGATGTCTATAGCACCAAGTGCTTGTAGCTCATTTGAGATATCAGTGAGGCGATCGAAGGTTTGCTAAACATTTTCATTGTCAATTCTCTTGAAGCGGTTGAAGAGATTGCGAAGAACATCAACTCGAGAGTCACGTTGAGTTGAGACTACTTCGTTGACCTTGGACAGCCTGTCCTAGATGAGCTTAGCAGTCTCCAAAGCACTCACTCTGCCATACTGCCCTTTGCTCAGATGGCAACATATGATATTCTTCGCTTGTGAGCCGAGTTGCTTGAATCTCTTCACATCAGCAGCGTTCACGGAAGGTGAGACAGAGGGGACACCAGTTTCCACAACGTACCACAGATCGTTGCCAAATGCCTCAAGATGCATGAGCATCTTGTTCTTCTAGTAGGGGTAGTCCGTCCCATCAAAATTAGGACACCCAGCCGCGACTTTGATCATACCTGCAGTCGACATAACTAAACCTCTAGGAGGTTACACCAAAATCACACAGAACAAGGGAGTACCTTGCTCTGATACCAATTGAAAGTGCGTTATATCGACTAGAGGGGAGGTGAATACACGATTTTTATAAATTCATAACTAAGGAATTTCCTAAGCAACGAACTATTTAGCAGCGGAATAGATACTCAGGTGCAAGCATAACAAGATAGTAGCATGGTCATCATGATGAAATGAAAACAAGCACATAGTATAAGTAGCGTGTAAACAGGATAAGCATGCTGAGGACTTAGGACTGAAGAAATAGGGTTGAGGAAATTGAGAAAGTCTTTAGTCAAAGTCTTCAAACAGTACATATCAAGTTAAACAACACAAGAATGAGTAAACAGAAGGGTTGAGGAAATAGAACTAGTAGGCTTGATGAAGAAAATGATTTGGTAAACCAGTTCCAACTGTTGTGATAGTTGTACGTCTGGTTGGAGCGGCTAGGTATTTAAACCTCAGGACACCCAGTCTTGGACACACAGTCCTGGACACACAGTCCAAGACACCAAGTCCTCACCGTATTCTCCATGAGCTAAGGTCACACGGTCCTCACCCAATCACTCGTGGTAAGACTTCACATGTGACTTCCAAACCTTCACAAAGGTAACAAGCGTCGGTTCCACACAGGAACAATCTCTTCAACTCGCGATCCACAATTCCTCTTGGATGCTCTATACCATTGACGCCTAACCGTCTGGAAGATCATAGTCTTCAAAGGTAACAAGCGTCGGTTCCACACAGGAACAATCTCTTCAGTGATGCTCAATCACTTTGGTGTTTTAGGTGTTTGGGTTTGGGTTTTCCTCACTTGATGATTTTCGCTCAAAGTCCTCGGAGGATGGGTTGCTCTAATGACAAGTGTTAGTTTCTCTCGAAGCAGCCAACCAGCTAGTGGTTGAAGGGGCGGCTATTTATAGCCTAGGGAGCAACCCGACATGATAAGACATAAATGCCCTTCAATGATATGACCGTTAGGTACGTAGATATTTTGGGACAGCTGGCACATAGCACAACAATGGTCAGAATTTTGAGTATCAAATTCCTCAGGGCTATCATGTTCCTCACTTGGTAGGCAATCTGCACTGGCGAATTTCTAAATCCTCAGTCAGAACAAATTCCTCAGAGACCAGAAGAACTTCGTCTCTGTCACTGAAGAAATTGACTGAACTGTATGAGATTTCCAATGGCTTCACTCGAAAGGATTGGGTAGTGTAGGCTTTGAGTTGAGTATCACTTGGAAATATGTTTCCTTAGTTTTCCTCGACCCCCTTTAACAATACGGTGTTTCCTATGACTCAAAAAAGGAAACTACGAAAACAAAAGTCTTCACGCTTCATAATCCTCGCATGATTATCCAAGTCTTCAAGGTCACACCAATTTCTTCACTTTCAAAATCTTCAGAAAGTGTTCAGAAATCCAAAGTCTTCAGTTGAAAACATTCATTTTTAGGGGTCGACTTTCTCTGTAAATATTAAACTCCTCTTAGACTTATAGACATGTTTACACTTACAAACGCATCAGTCCCTTAACCTATAAGTCTTCAATACACCAAAATCACTAAGGGGCACTAGATGCACTTACAGTGTTCTACGTGTAAAAGTTGCGCCTCATCGATATCTTTACAACGGCATATAATTTGAATCATTCCGACCATCGGTTTGTAAAACTTTCATGAAAAACGGCCGCTGTCACTCGTCGTCCACCGCACGATTTTCAAAATTAACTGAAAACCGTAAGGAATATCAAAAATATTTATGCATATGAAAGTTGTGTCTCGTCTGTAGCTTTCCAACGACGTATCACACGCCTCGTTTCGACAAACGGTTCAAAAAACTAGAGCGAAAACACTAAAAAAATTGCAAAAAATTCGAAAAATGCAATAGAAGAAAAGAAACTAATAGAAGTCGAAGACGCGGAATGATAGTGAATAGAGAGAAAGATTCTTCTGATTTTCTTGTTTCTATCTACTAGACGCCCTACTACCCTCTTAGACTTTTAAAGGCGATATATCACCCAAAGAAAGGGTATGAAAATACCGGGTGGATTTAGCTTTTCGACGAAGACCCGTCCCGTGCAGCGAAGCCCTGTTAGTAAGACCCCCGCAATAATGGATTATAGAAGAATCAGTCTTACGAAAAAGAGAAGGGGTTGGCATAGAGAGAACCAAATTTGTAAAGCAAACAAACCCACGCTTTGGGATTATTCTACTATTGATCAATAATCATAGTGGAATCAAGGGTACAGAGTCAAAAAGGGATTCCGCCCTAAGGCCATGGATCAATCAGTTCAAGGAATTCGAATCACCCATTCCTTTTTGTTTATTCAATGTGTCTTACATTCCTTATATGTATAACCTTTCAAAATAAAATTGGTTTACTATTAGTAACACATATACTTTTTTACCTTAGCTCGATTTATCAAGTTCAAAACTGCTCTTAAACCGTAACAAATTAGATAAAATAATACATATGAAAAAGATACGTCTCGATAATATCTTTCCAATTGTCTATCATTTGCTTCATTCCGACAAGCGATTTAGAAGGAAACACGAAAAAGCACTCGCTGTCATTCATTGTGAGCCGCACAAAATTCGAAACTGCTCTTAAACTATGATGAATCTCGAAAATAGATCAACATGTCGAAGTTGCGCATAATCCATAACTTCTCAACGGTATATTATGTGCGTCATTCCGATAAGCGGTTAAAAAACTAGAGCGGAAACCGTACCGAAAAAACAACGCGTGCAATTCTTTCTGACACGAAGTTCACTAGTCTATATTGCAGTACATTTGCCATTGAAAGTGCAGTGCCCTCGCGTTGAGCGTGCTGTGCAGAAGTGTTAGCAGAATAACTATATAACTATTCTGCTAATATTAGAATAATAGACCGGCTATATATATATAGATAGAGAAAAAGAGACAGAGAGTAACACTATTCTCATCTCAGGATCAGAATAGTTATTCGGATCACTGTCGGCCCCGAAGACACGTTCCCGAACTCCCGAAACCCACGAAGAAGAAAAAAAGCCCACTCCACGCCCGCTCGCCCGATCCCCAACCTCCTGATCTCCCCAGTCCCAGCGACGCCCACCTCCCCCTGACCCCGCCTCCACCCAGCGTTGCCGGCCGCCCGCCTCCCACTCCCGCCCCACCGGAAAGCCGAGCGCCGCCATGCTCGCTCTTCCCTTTGATCGACTTCCTCCTTCCTCCTCGTCGGCGCTGTGGGAGCACCCATCCCGCCGCCCCGGCCCCAACCGATGACGCGCTACACCACCCGCTGGAGCACCTCTGGGTCGTCGGATCCGACGAGGATCCTTCACCACCCTCCACTCTCCGTGACCGCCAGCACGCGTGCGGATGGGGTGCTATCCTGCAGATCGAGGAGGCGTCGAACTTCAGATGGAGGAGGCCACAACCTGTAGTTGGCTGGGCGCAACCACCGTCCCATGCCATGAATCGAGCAGCCTCCCTGTCCCCTGAATCCACGGCGGCAACGCGTGCCTCCTTGTCCCCTGTATCCACGCCGGCGGCAACCTCATTCCCAATGGATCCACGGCGGACGCGGCCTCTTCTGACTCCAACATGGCGACGCCCTCCCTCCCGCGAGATGCTGGCAAACCACTCGTCGTCACCTATTGTTGCTCTTGGGTGGTTCTGCGGTCTCCCTGCTTGGCCGCCGTGGGGAGCCTGCGGGATGGCTCGCGCGCCTGCCCAATTGCTGGGTCAAGGCGGTTCAACCCGGCAACCCAATGCCGTTCAACGTCACAACCCAATGCCGTTCAACTCCCATGACGTCCCTCTTCTCTGACTCTACCGAGGATTGGAGTGCAGCGCCACTGCCTCTGGTGCTTTTCCATCTCCTCTAAATCCCACTTTGTTCATGTATATATGTGAATGAAGCTTCATTGTATTCATCTTGAACTGTTTCTTAATTGATATCAGAGGAGTGAAAACATAGCAAGGTAGAGCATGTGGCTACTTGATCAACTGTTTATTCTTCATGGCCATATGCTTGGCCACTAGCCAGTAGTGGTCTAGTTATGTTTGGACTTCATATACAACCGTTTGTCTTATTTCCCTCTCCACTTTCAGGTTAAAAAAGATGAGTTTTTGATGGCTCAATCGGAAAATGTGAACTTGAAATACATGGGACTGGTGATTTATGGAACTTGAGCTACAGAGAATTGAGTTACTACTTTGTTTCTTGGATAGTTACAGAAAACTCAACCTGCATTACAAAAATTAGGTACCAGAAATGATGAAATTGATTGTGTTAGAGCAATTTTGCAAAAGCAAACTTTCATTCATGTTCCTAAATGACATTCCTTAATTCATCCAATCTTTCTTTGCTAAAATCATTACTTTTTCTTCATGGCATCCCCCAAACGACGCCGCCCCATCCACCGCCGCTACAAGCAACCCTAGGATTGCGACGACCTCGGCCATCAGATGCGGCGCTAGAAATTAGCTTAATTTTTCTCGATGAGGCATACCTTTCTGTTTGGTTTGTGAATGTTTGCTACTACTGACAGGGAATAGAACAGCCTCTTAACTTCTATATTTTTGTTGCAGGTGCAAGGTATGGCTGCCACCGTCCGCTGCTAGCTACCGCTGCCTGTGCAGTCCGCTGCTAGCTGCCGCTGCAGTCCACCGCTAGCTCATGCGGGTAGGTGATGCTGCTCTCGCAGCTCCTTCCTTGTGCACAGCCAGTATCGAGCCGCCTCCAATAGCCGCAACGCGCCAGATCCGACGGATGCTCACACGTGGGAGTGGTGTTACTCTGACGAGGTCCTTCATCACTGAGCAAAGTGCATAGACGATGGCCTCCTTCCTCTTATTCCCTCTCCATCTGCTGAGCACAACTCCGGCGAGCTTGTCGACCAGCGAGTCCTACTGCCGCTGATGCTCTTGTTGCTCACCATCGCGTGGCTGTAGAGCATCCATGGCAGGTCAACTAAAATTGTCATGGCAGGCCGAGTAATAGTGGCAGCGACAACACAGCCGCATGTGGCTAGAAATGCACGGTGAGAATTGAAAGTCGAGCGTAAGAGAGCTTTCAGAGCACATGTTTTCTGTTTGCTGCAAAAACACAAAAAAATTGGCCATGTCTGTTGCCCATATGCCCGTGAGACTGAAAACTGTTTTCATGTCGCCAAAAAAGAAATTGTGGATGTGTTGTGCGTGTGCGTATGCGCGCGGATTACATTGAATAAAAAAAACAACTTTTTGTCATGTTTGTTTTCAAAATTAGTTTTATAGTGTTAGTTTTTTGTGTTCATGGAGTAAAAAAATAGGAAGTTCAATTTTGACAAAGCAATGAGTTCAACAAATATGGAAACACTAAAAAAACACTAAATACAAATTATGTGTTGGTCGGTTTCCCCAGCTAGTTTCTCTCTCACACAGAAATTATGTTGGTGCTTTCATTCATGAAATTGTTACCAAAAAATAGCGCATAGAAGTTCAAAATTTAGAAGCAAAAAAGAGAGCATTTCTTGAAGACAAAAAAAGTTCATATTCTTTGTCTCCGATAGTTCAAAATGTTCGTTTATGGCAAAACACACACATTGGGTATCCGAAAAAAGGAGAACACACAAAAAAACTATGAAATTCCAATTTTAAAATAGGCAAGTCTGAAGTTTATTAAAGAAATAAAAACAACTTATCACCGTTTCAAAAAAATAAAATAAGGAACTTCATGTTTAAATAGCAGAGCGTACTACGCGGTGTGCATTTTGAAACTCAGATTTTCCTCGTTATTAAAGAATGGAAACAAGAAATTCAAAAATTAAATAACAAGAAGTTCAACTTTTAAAAATGGAGCGCTCCAAAATTTCATAAAAAGGATTAAGAAATGAAACCAGGAAGTCCATATTAACAAGATGGAGAAGTTCGATGATTATAGAAAACTCATATTTTCCTCGTTATTATAGAATGGAAACAAGAAGTTCAAAAAGAAAATAACAAGAAGTTCAACTTTTAAATATTGAGCGCTTCAAAATTCAAAATTTGTTTTTCAGAAATTCAGATTAAAATTCATAAAAAGCTTAGGTTCCTTTTCACGTAAACGAGAGAAGTCCAGCTTGATAACTGCCAGAAGTTCACATACTACACGTTGTGCATTTTGTATTAAAAAAGAATAAAAAAACAAAGGCTAAAAAGTTCTGTTGTTATAAGTTCAAGTCCTCTATCGGAGGAAATTTTAAAAAATGTGAGAGAGGTTTGTACAAAAGGAATATCATTTTTGTAACACTGACAAATGGATGAGAAACTTAGAAATGAAAATACGTCCCAGAAGTGCAACATGAAAACAACAGGAAGTTTAACTACTACATGAATGAATTTCAGATGAAAAACTTTCAAAACCGTCGCGAGTATGAAAAAATGATCAACAAGGGAAAGTTGCGTGTTTACAGCAGCTTTCCATCGGTATATCACTTGCTCAATTCTAGTGAGTGGATGAACAGTTACGAGCAAGAAAGTGCGTGAAAAACAAAGTGAAGTTCAAGTACACGTGCTCAGAAGTTCACGTTCTTCACATGGTGAATTTTCGAAGAATCCGTTTCGCGATAAAGGCAGAACAAATGATCTCGTCATTTTCGCAATTACTTGAAAACATCTAGGAATCAGAGAAAACCATCAACATGAAAATGTTTGGCATTTTCCGTAGCTTTTCAACGGTATATTATTTGCCCCATTCCGATAAAGTTTGTATAAAATACAACAAAAATACGTTTTTGCCATATTTCAAATTGAATTAAAACCATAAAGAATTGGAGAAACAATACATACCAAAAAGTTTCGCATTTGTTTAAGCTTTCCAACGCAATATCATTTGTTGTATTCGAACGCACGGTTAAAAAATAAGTTCGAAAATACGAACTCGGTAGGACTTGTACCATTTTCTAAATTACTCTTAAACCGTTCAAAATTAGAAAAAACTTTCAACATGAAAAAGTAGCGCATTTTCATAAGCTTTCGAACGCCATATCATATGCCTCAATTCTATTAGCCGTTTAGAAATGGCTTCGAAAATACAAACTCGGCTCTTCGGTTTGCGAAATTTTACGTTTTTCCAAATTACTCTTTAACCACAGGGAATTAGAGAAAACTTTCAACATGTGGAAGGAGCGGTTTTGTAGCAGCTTTCCAACACCATATTATATGCCTCATTGCGATAAACGGTTTAGAAATTCGATCGAAAATACAATTCACGTTTTTGTGTGAAGAAAACATGGTTTTCAAAACTGCTCTTAAACTGCTTACATTTTGCCAAAAAAATAAGTTGGGTCATGATACTGGTGTCCATAGCTTTCCAACGGTATATCGCAAGCCCCATGTATGTATATAGGATAAAACTATTCTAATCCCAGGATTAGAATAGTTATTTGGATCACGACGCGCCCTGTAAAGGGCGACTGGAGGTCCACCTGAACTCCCGAACCAGATGCCAAATTATGCGGCGATCGAATCCCGATCCCCCACCCCCAACGGGATCCTCCACCGAGCCCCCGCATCGCCAGCATGCTTCTTCCCTCTACCCCTCGCGTCGTCGCCACCTTTCTTCCCTACGGCCAGTGCCCCTCTCCCCTGTTGTCGGCGCCCCTCCTCCCCCGCTGCCGGTGCGTCACCTCCCCATCCGACGGCGCCCTCCTCCCGCCCACCCTAACCATGCGCCTCCCTTCTCCCACCCCGACAAGCGCGACCCACTGGGCACTGCACCTGCATCTCGCAGCCCTGCTCGCCGGCCGCCAGCGCGCCATCCTCCCCGCTCCACGACTGCGACCCCGCTCCCCGGCTGCAACTCACGACGCCCCATCTCTCCTCCCATGGACCGTCGATGCGGGACAGCTCCCGATGCGATTCCGCCATGGCGCGGATAACCACGAGCAACCTTCTTCCACCTCCCAAGCGCCACCACTCGGGACCCATGCACTTTGGCCCGCCGCCTGCCGCCGCGAACTTCTTCCCCCTGCCACCGCGACCTTCTTCCCCCTGCCGCCTTGACCTTCTTCCACCTTCCTCACACAACCCTTCGGTCACGAGGCAGTGTTCCAACCAGCCAAAATGGGTCACCGCCCACCACCTGCGCGCCACCCAACATAGATCGACGGTGGACAGTGTTGAGACCTCCCTCCTCCCGACGCCTCTCTACCATTCTGAAGGTAGTGACCCTCCCTGTCTTCACTGAACTCTCTCTTCGGGAGAATTTGACCTTCTCTGGACATTGTTTTTTTGAGTTTGTTCTCTAAAAAGTGCACTTGGACGATCCCTTTTAAATCTGATGTATGAATTGGTTTCAGGTTTGAGCATGCTTGAACTGCACTTTGACAAAAAAATGCAGGTATGTAACAAGGTCAGTGAGCTAGTAACATGAATTCTTTAGATTTTGGTCTGATTACTAAAGAAGTTCAGAAGAATGGATATTGCAAAAAACAAAAGTACAGAGCACGTGTTTTTAGTTCAGAAGACAGTCGTGTTGTCTCGTAAAATTGTTTGCTGGTGAAGTGGATGATATCCTGCTCAAGTACATATCATATGCTGATTCCTGTCTTCATGCCGCCGCTATGGATCGACAAGAGACGAGGTGCTTCTCTTGATTGCCGCGGTCAGTGGCTTACTTAGCAAAAATGTATATGCCCAAGCTCTAAATTCTTACAACTTAAAAGGAAAACTGAACCGTGGAAGTTCAGATATGAAATTGCATGATGTTCAGGTATTAAAAAAAGTATTTTCTTCTTCAAAATAGTTACTTGGCGTGCTTCCGGCTAGATGATTGTGGTGATCTATAGAAAAGTTGGACAAAAAATGATGAAACATGTTTTCATTTGAGTCCTTATTTGAAAATGCAAGCAAGATGTACAATAAAAAAACAATCTATGGGACAGAGTAATTTTTTTGTCCTTAATTTTAGCTAAAATGAGAAAGAAAAATTTCAATCACTCTGTTTCTAAAAACTTCACATGTGAATTACCGTGAGAAGTTCAAATATAAAATAGGCGTAAGTTTATGTGCAGCAAAAATGGTTGTGAGAGAGGTTGAACAAAAATACGATACAGAAGTTTAAGGTGAAAACAGCAGGAAGTTCAACTACTACATGGAATGAATTTTAGATGAGAATAAAAGTATAGAAAAATAAAATCTTAAAAGGTTTGTTGAAAGAAGTTCAAGTACTCTGTATGGAGAAGTTCAAAAATTCTCGCGAGAGAGGTTCACCTTGTATTTCCATGTTCGAAAACACAAAAAAAAATTGCGTTTCAAAATAATTCTCTCAATCCACGAAGATGTTTAGTTATTATTTGGGAGCAATTTGTTTTCAAAAATAAAAAAATCAAATTGTAAAAATGAAAAAAGTTCATGTACTACATGGTATGTGTTTAATATGAGAAAATGATTTAAAAGGCCATGTCCAATTTTTGTTGTTGTTATAAGTTCAAGTCCTCGGTCGAAGAAAGTTAAAAAATATTGTGAGAGAGGTTTGTAAAAAAGGAATATCATTTGAGTAAACACTAACGAATGGATGAGAAAAAAACAAACAAAAATATGTCACAGAAGTTCAACGTGAAAACAGCAGGAAAACTACTACACGGAAGGCGTTTCAGATGAGAATAAAACGAATAAAAACTAAAAGCCTAAAAGGTTTGTTGCAAGAAGTTCACATGCTCTGTCCGAGGAAGTTCAAAAATTATTGCGAGAGACGTTCACCTTGTATTTCCTTATTCGAAAACACAAAGAGATTTTTTTGCGTTTTAAAATAATTCTCTCAATCCACGACGAAGTTCAGTTATTATTTGGGAGCAATTTGATTTCAAAAAGAAAATTAAAAATTCAAATTATAAAAATGTAAAAAAAAGTTCATGTACTACATGGTGTGTGTTTAATATGAGAAAAATGAATTAAAAGGCAATGTCCAATTTTTATGTTGTTATAAGTTCAAGTCCTCGGTCGAAGAAAGTTAAAAAAATTATTGTGAGAGAGGTTTGTACAAAAAGAAATATCATTTATGTAACACTGACGAATGGATGAACAATTTACAAACGAAAATACGTCATAGAAGTTCAACGTGAAAACAGCAAGAAGTTCAACTACTGCACTGAATGCATTTCAGACAAAAAACTATTAAAACTGTCGCGAGTATGAAAAATTGATAAACACGGGAAATTTGCGTGTTTACATAAGCTTTCCATCGGTATATCACTAGCTCACTTCTGGTGAGTGCATGGAGAGCTGCGAGCAAAAAAGCCCGCGAAATATAGAGTGAAGTTCAAGTACACACGTTGAGAAGTTCAAGTTCTTCATAAGAAGCTTATTCGACGAATATGTTTCGCGATAAAGGCCAAACGAATGATCTCGACATTTACAAAATTACCACGAAATGGCTAGGAATCTGAGAAAACCGTCAACATGAAAAAGTTTTGAATTTTCCGTAGCTTTTCAACGATATATTATTTACCCCATTCCGATAATGTTTGTACAAATTACTGCGAAAATACGTTTTCCACATTTTCGAAATTGACTTAAAACCGTAAATAATTGGGATAAACAATACATACCAAAATGTTTCGCATTTGTTCAAGCTTTTCAACCCCATATCATTTGGTGCATTCGGACGCACGGTTAAAAATAAGCTCAAAAATACAAACTCGGTAGGACTTGTACCGTTTTCTAAATTACTCTTAAACCGTTCGAAATTAGAAAAAAACATTCAACATGAAAAAGTAGCTCATTTTCATAAGCTTTCCAACGCCATATCGTTTGTCTCAATTAGATTAGCCATTTAGAAATGACATCGGAAATACGAACTTGGCTGTTTGGTTCGTGAAATTTTACGTTTTTCCAAATTACTATTTAACCATAGGGAATTAGAGAAAACTTTCAACATGTGGAACGAGCGGTTTTGTAGCAGCTTTCCAACGCCATATTATTTGCCTTATTCCGATAAACGGTTTAGAAATGCGATAAAAAATACGATTCACGTTTTTTGTATGAAAAAAACAGTTTTCAAAACTGCTCTTAAACCGCATACATTTTGCCAAAAATTTAACTTTGGACATGATGATGGTGTCCATAGGTTTCCAATGGTATATCGCAAGCCCCGTTTGGGCAATGTTGGCACAAGTTAAACCTAGTTCAGAGGGAACTTCAACATTCTACTAGCGGGCAGGTCAGGTTGTGATCAGAATATTATTCTTATCCCGCTATCGGAATAGTGTTTATGTATGTGTATATATATACACACACACATAAATATGTTTGGGACATATGCTTGAAGTGGTTGTCTTAGAATGGTACTCTCCCTCACGTGGTTATCAGCGGCAAGCCTATATATTTATGGGCCCGCGTGGACATCCATGATTACTTTGACCGACAATGTGATAGGTTGACATGGTGGATTCTTCTTCTTTGGTTCATGTTATCATAGTATCACTGGTGCGCGTCGGTCCTAAACAAACGGTTTAAAACCCCTTTCCCCTACGGCATTTGGAACCGTCGCCAAGTGAGTGTGGGCGATAGGGGGGGGGGGGTCCTTCCCACACGATCCAGAAACCATCGGGGATATGCCCTCCTGGCACACACGTTCGGAAAAATGAGGTCTTGTGCGACCGACGAGCACGGAAATACAGAAATACATACAGTAGAGCAAAAAAATACAATTATATGGCGAAATTGTTTCCGGTCGCAAGCCCATCCCACACAGTCAGTCCCCGCTAAACATTTCCGTTCGTATGCACATCCCGCACAGTCACTCCAAGGAAAACGTTTCTGTTCACAGGTACATCACACAAAATTTTTCCTGTTAAATCATTTGCGTTATTGAATGTATCACACATGGTCCGTAGAAGAAACTTTGTGGCAAAGGCTGTACATCACACACAGTTTCTATGTGGTAAACGTTTGCGCAAGGTGGCCTAGCGCAAATAGTTTTCAAGAGAAAGTCGTGTGTGATTGTTCATTGATCCAACACGGTCTATTCCTAGAAACTGTGTGCGTTACCGGAGGTCATCGCCCACGATATTTTTTCAACAACCATTTGCAATAGCAAAACACAATTAGCAGGCTAATTCGTCATTAGCAGGCTAATTATCTAATTAATCATAATCCATTTATTAATCTAATTGACATTTCATATTAAGCACACAATATATTTCATTTCCATATTAAGGAAGCAGAATTTCATAATTGAAATACATCAGAGTACAACATGATATAGCATCAGCACTCACCTACCCCATTACACAACTGCACCAGCAGCATGTTCCACATGCAACATGTAGAACCATTCGAAATTAGCATCATAGATGGTATATAGGCAGATGCATCTCATCTGGAAAACTGCTGAAGCGGAAGGCGAATATTGAGCCTTCATTCATGTTGAAGGTCTTTGCAACTTTAGGCCAGTGCCTATGGATGATTGACCGTCCGTCCTTCGTCCTCTTCAAGAACACTTCAATATTGAACCGTGGGTGTTGTATGAAAACTTTCCTCGCCTCCTGACCATAGACGTGGTTTGAGAGGTAATCATAAGTGAACTGCTTTGGAAAGGCCTAAAAACAAGGATGTGGATAAATATCTTCTCTCTATATTGGAAATGGGGCAAAGGAATAAAAAAAGGCAAGGTATAATAGTTAGTACCATATTATAGTGAACTGATGTCTTCTTCATTGTGCAGACAAAGATCTTGTTGTTTTTTGTCGCTAATTTCTCTATCCTAACAATCTTTCTGAGTTTCTTGATTTGATTGATATTCATGGACAAGTCATTTCCCCATATGGAAAAAGGGTCGAACATTGGGTCAAAAACTTTGACAGCAGGACCCACATGTGCTAGACCAAATTGTTAAAAACCGAAATATTAGAATGGTTCCTGCAATTGCACAATAATGTGCTATTAGCCAACGGACCATGCACATGCTAACCTCGATTGTAAATCTCAGTGCTTCCCATTGTTTCCCTGCAACACATATAAGGTAGTTAGTCATCAGGTTAAGTAAGGGTGCACATGCTATTAGTAAAATATGTTGATGAAAAATAAGCACATTGCAAATTCATCAGATTAATTGAAGCCACACAGAAAACCCATTTACCGAAACCAAGCATGATTAAGAACTAGGAAATATAGCACTTGTATATGTTTCTCATGAATTAAGTGCAACCAAATTCGATTTATTCCTCACATGCACAACAATACAAAATTCTACCCACGACAATTGGATATCGCAATGCAGAATTCAACCAAACAGTTAACTAAACACCACAACAAATGAACCAAACATTAAATAAGAACCACATTGCACAATATAACATACTTCTAATAGAAGACCAGAGAGTTAACCAAACAGTTAACTACAGCCAATTGTAGCAATTGTATTTGTTTCTCATGTATTTACTACAACCAAATTCAATTTATTCCTCACATAGTATACAATAACAGAATGCACCCACAATTTTGTAAAGATAAGTTTGATTTATTTCTCACATGGAAGACAACACAAAATTGCAGCCTGAAGAATTGAACATCACATTTGCATAATTGAACCAAACAGTTAATTGAACATGACAACTAATTAACAAAACAATTAATAAGTGAGCACCACACTGCACGACATATAGAACATATACATTAGAGCAACAGATTGCATGGTGAAATTAGATAGCACAATTCACTAAATTTGTGAAGGAACGGTAGGAGCAGCACATGCAACGGGTAAACCGAGCATACTTAACCGGCGTAGCTAGAAATTGGCAAGGTGCTCCTTCAATATCTGGGGGTCGGCACGAATGGCAGCCATCGTGACCTCATCCACGCGTGCGGTCGCGATTTGCTTCTCCACTGCCAAATGCTCCTTGAGGTCCTGGCTATACTGCGTGCACCATGGCTTAGGCTAGCGCTTTTTTGGTGGAGGGGTCAGTGATTTGGGTGGAAGGTGTCACGCTCGTGCCGGCAGTCGGGGCTTGTGGGATGTGGAAGGAGGAGGAGGATGGGGGTCGGGTGTGGATTACCTGCCTGGATAGAGGACGCCGAGCAGCGTGAAGGAGGTTCGCCGGCGAGGAGGCGGCGGCGTTGCAAGCAAGGAGTGAAGGTTTCAACTTGGAAAGGAAGGCGGAAAGAGGGGAAATGTGGCTTTTGGAAAGGGGGAGGGGATGGGGAGGTAGATATTTCCGCGGAAGCCGAAAATTTGGAATCGCTTCAGCCAAAAAACTGGTGCGCAAAGTGTCATCAAACATGCTCCCTTATTCAGAACTGTGTATGATATGTGGACATCACAAACGATTCAGATAGCTTAACCCGCGTGTGATGAGTTGGAACGTCAAAAGTTTTGGTTCGCATTTCCACGGTTACAGTGGCCATCCACGTCATTGCATAATTCGGGTACAGAAAGGAGACTAAATCACACCCACACTTCTTAATCGAGCAAGTTCTACAATTAAACAGAGCTACCTGACCTAAACATTACTCTAACAAATTAAAGACCGACGCTCTTAATTAAACAAAACTAAGAGTACTACTACGACTGGTGCTCATCGATCTCTGCCGCCGCCTCCATGTCCAGCTCGCGCCCGACGGTCTCCTGGGGAAGGGGCTCCATGGAATCCATCGCACCATACTAGGCAAGCATCTCGCCATCCGTGTCCGCCATCTCTTTGGAAAAGGCCGCCACGATTTGGGCGTGGGCGAACGGGATATGGGCTTGGACATGCTCCGTCGTTGCAAGGTATGCGGCGGAGGAACGGATGACTGCTCGAATGCTCTCGGTGATTGTCAGCTCCTCGACCGTGGGTTGTCGTCGAAGAAGCTTCGTTTGATTTGTGCGGTGACCGCCAGGAGCCGGGCGTGGGTGGCCTCCATCAGGGCTAAGGCCGCCGTTGCAGAACAGACAGCTGCTGTGCCGCTCTCGTTAGTTGCTATCCCCGAGGCAGATGCTGCTGCCGCCACCTGAGAAGAAACATAGGCCATTTGGGCTGCCTTTGCTGCCTGGTCGCAAATTGCGGTGACGCACATGCACCTTGTTAGCAAGCGCATGGCGGCGATGGCCGCGCTCTCGCTGGAGTTTGCCACCGAAGTTGCCCTCACGACGCGGGTCCACGTGCCCATCTTTCACCGGCGATGGTTGAACAGCGAGATGATATTTGGGGAGCGAGCTAGTGTGCTTGAGACGCCGGCTGTGGACTGTAGCTGACGCACCTTCTCGCATAGGCCATAGGCGTACTATAGACCGACGGTGCTCCAGGATATTTTGTACTACATCTCACAAGGTTGCTGATAATAAACTTTGTGTGATCTACTTGATTTTTCATCTTTATTTGACTTACATAACGAGGTCACAACGGCAATGGACGGTGTTTGAATTGCTAGACCTTTGATCTGGAGTGAACATGCAACTATATGTGTGTCGTAAAAGAATTGAAATTATTCAGGGTTCATTTGAACATTTTATACATTAAATTGGTTTTCGAGCCATTTCAGGTGAACAATTCAAATTTGAACTAGATGCACATGCTCCAGTGCATATAAATTGGTTGAAAAATCAAATATGTGTCCTTGGGTGCATGCACAGGTCCCGTGCAAGAAATGGGAATGAATTTCAAACACTGGGGCACCGTTAATTGCCGGCAAAATATTGAGATGCTTAGTTTATAAATTCTAGTAAATCTAAAACTCGTCTGAAATTCATGAAACTTGGTATGCTATCATGAGCGGCATCAACATGCCATAGTACAAATTTTGTCCCATTTAGGGCAGGTTTGGGTGTACGCTTCTCACAAACCGGAGCTTCTCACAACAAGCATGATGGTTTTCGGTAGGGAATGTCCCACCTTTAGGGACGAAACGATATCCATTGCCTCTTATTGCTTTCAAATTTTTTCACATGTCAACATAGAACAACAGGAGTGTTGTGTGAATTTTTGTGATTTTTCGGGGTTCATTTGGACATTTTTATGCATAACTGAGTTTTCGATGCATTTTATGTGCATAATTCAAATTTGAACTACATGGACGTGCTCCTGTGCATATAAATTGGTTGAAAAATCAAATATGTGTACTTGGGTGCATGCTTAGGTTCCATGCAAGAAATGGGATTGAATTTCAAACATCGGGATACCATTGATTGCCGGCAAAACATTGAGATGCCTGGTTTTTAAATTCTAGTAAATCCAAAACTCATCTGAAATTCAGGAAACCTGGCATGCTATCATGGAGCGGCATCAACATGTCGTGGTACAAATTTTGTCCCATTTGGGGCAGGTTTGCGTATATGCTACTCACAAACTGGAGCTTCTCACAACAAGCGTGATGGTTTTCGGTTGGAAACGTCCCACCTTTGGGGATGACATGATATCCATTGCCTCTTATTGCTTTCATTTTTTTTCTCGTTTTACATAGAACAACACGATTGTCGTGTGAATTTTTGTGATTTTTCGGGGTTCGTTTGGACATTTTTATGCATTAACTGAGTTTTGATGCATTTCATGTGCATAATTCAAATTTGAACTAGATGCACATACTCAAGTGCATATAAATTGGTTGAAAAATCAAATCTGTGTACTTGGGTGCATGCTTAGGTCCCATGCAAGAAATGGGAATGGATTTCAAACACCGGGGCACCGTTGATTGCCGGCAAAACATTGAGTTGCCTGGTTTTTAAATTCTAGTAAATCCAAAACTCGTCTGATATTCATGAAACTTGGCATGCTATCATGGAGCGGCATCAACATGCCGTGGTACAAATTTTGTCCCATTTGGGGCAGGTTAGGGTATATGCATCTCGCAAATCGGAGCTTCTCACAACAAGCATGATGCTTTTTTGGTAGAGAACGTCCCACCTTTGGGGACAAAACGATATCCATTGCCTCTTATTGCTTTCAATTTTTTCTCGTGTCAAAATATAACAACAGGAGTGTTGTGTGAATTATTGTGATTTTTCGGGGTTCGTTTGGACATTTTTATGCATTAACTGAGTTTTCAACGCATTTATGTGCATAATTCAAATTTGAACTACATGCTCATGCTCCAGTTCATATAAATTGGTCGAAAAATCAAATATGTGTCCTTGGGTGCATGCTTAGGTCCCATGCAAGAAATGGGAATGAATTTCAAACACTAGGGCACCTTTGTTTGCAGGCTAAACATTGAGTTGCCTAGTTTTTAAACTCTAGTAAATCCAAAACTTGTCTAAAATTCATGAAACTTTGCATGCTATCATGGAGCGGCATCAACATGTCGTGGTACAATTTTTGTTCCATTTGAGGCAGGTTAGGGTATATGCTCACAAACCGGAGCTTCTCACAACAAGCATGATGCTTTTCGATAGGGAACATCTCACCTTTGGGGACGAAACAATATCCATTGCCTCTTATTGCTTTCAATTTTTTTTCTCACGTCAACATAGAACAACCAAAGAGTTTTGTGAATTTTTGTGATTTTTCGTGGTTCGTTTGGACATTTTTATGCATTAACTGAGTTTTCAATGCATTTATGTGCATAATTTAAATTTGAACTGCATGCACATTCCCAGTGCATATAAATTGGTTGAAAAATCAAATATGTGTCCTTGGGTGCATGCTTAGGCCCCATGCAAGAAATGGGAATAAATTTCGAACACCAAGGCACCGTTGATTGCCGGCAAAACATTGAGATGCTTGGTTTTTAAATTCTAGTAAATCCAAAATTTTGTTAACCATTCACGTGACGCCACATGTCTTGGTTTTAATGGCTGTAGGAGGTGCTGTGCGGATAGCTGCTTGACCTTGACTGAACGGGAGGCGTGCGAGCACAGTCCGGTGCGCAGGCTGACCGAGAGGCGTGCAAGATGTGCTCGAGTGCCCAGGCTCACCGGGAAGCGTGCGAACTGTACGCTACGCTTGCTCACTGGGAAGCGAGCCCTTTCACTTCCATGGCTGCCCGCCTTGCTCGCATCCTCTCCATTAATGGCGCCCAAGCCGCAGTTTAATTCGCTTTTTAAATATGAAACGCTCATCGCAAATGTTTTAGTTAGAACACATGTATGCAAACCGACAGCTTCCCCAGGAAGCCAAGAGAAAATGTACCGAGCAGGATTTCTGCATCTCTTGATCCCAAACATTCTACATAGAACACCCGTATGCAAAGTGAGAGCAGCGCAAGATTTGTGCATCCCTTCAACGCAAACGGTTGTTTTGGATGACCCGTGTGCAACCACGTCCAAACAATTTGGTAAGATTTGTCAATCCTTGTAACATTGCGATTTGTCAAAATATGAAGCTAAAAATCACTAGCAGTATCTAATCTTTGCAACTAAAATTCGTTCTTAATTGTTGACAACCACGTACTGCAATAGTTCAACTCGACAGCAGAACCGACCAAACTTTTCCCCAATTGTTGCCAACCACGTACTGCAATAGCAAGTTCAACTATATGTACTAGCTAATTTTAAGTACGTTGTACAGTTCCACCACATCTATAGTCAGATGAACTGAACAAAATATCCCCTAAATACTACTACTACTGCAGAGGGGCTTTGTACTACTTCCGGCTGCTTCTCCTCTGCCGAGCGCTCTTAGTAAGAGGCGAAGGAGGAGGAGCCTACAAACGAGCTGGGCAACCGCAATGTGGTGCCTTCCGCTAATGCAGCTTCAACGACGCTCACCTCGAACGCCCTCTGCCGCTGTAGAAGACCCCTCTTGAAGAGGTGGTTCTCCTCGTAGATCTCCTGATTCCTCGCCTCTGAGGCAGCGTGTGCCGCGGCCACTGCGGCGGTAAGGCTTTTTGCATGCTCGACGAGGCGCTCCTCCTCCTTCTGCAGGAACTCGGTGTAGCGCACAAGGTCACTGTCGCACGTGCAGGCATCCACCTCCGCCTCCCACCTTTGGGTGGCGGTGGCGGAGCGGGTGATGAACTCGACGGTTGACGATGGGCTGGTGGCCACGGCGCCCGATGACCGGGTGGCGGGCACGACCACCACCTCCGGCCTTCCGGCCGCGGTGGTGGAGCGGGTGATGGCCACAGTGGCCGGCAGTTGGGTGGCGGCCACGACAGCCATCTACCGCCTTTGGGCCACGGCGACAGAGCGAGCGATGGCCCTGGCTTTCGACGGTGGTGTGTCGGCAACGGCGGACGGCAATATCTGCCGATGGGTACCAACGGCGGAGCGTGTGGTGGGTGTTCCGCGCACACCCAACAGGGACGCCACGCGCACTACACTACGCCGGGGATAGCGCCGCCGCCGCGGTGTAGCCTCCCAGCTGGAGCTGTCCTCTGATGACGACGGAGTGGCTGAGCGACGACGATGGACCGGTGCCATTGGCGAATGTGGGAGAAGTAGACGAGATAAGCTACATGGATGGAGGGGAAAATGCGACGCATGACTCGCCGGTCGTGAGGGTTTTTATAGCAGGCCGGTAAGCATTGGGATTTTGGGGGATTTCACCGAGTCAGACGAGAGGCTTGCACGGGAACCTACGAGACTGCGCAGGAATGGGCTCACCGACGATTCATTGGCGCCACTGTTTGGCAAAAAGAATGCCCCCGCGCGGTGCGCAAGCTTGCGATGTAAGCCGTCTGCGGCAGCGGGGTGACAAGACGTGCCAGAGGAGGACGAAAGGCCACGTACATATACGGTTAAATAAAAAACGTTTGCGATTTAATTACCTACTATACCACAGTCCTGGTTTATAAATATGATTTAACTAATAAAATATGAACGCATGTCGCCAAAGATTATATTTGGATTGTATTTGAACATAGTTTCCAATTATATAATTTTAAAAACATGCATTAGCATTTTGTTGGTTAAATTTGAGGGCAAAGTATGGCACGGAATATAAAGGAGACTATAGACTAGACGGAGGTGGTACCACACGGCCCCTCTCTACGCAGCGACGAAACATTTTAACATACTACCTTACCCAAGAGGGACTGAGAACCCCTCTACGCGTCGGGTTGCGACGATTTGTTGTTTGTGTGCAGGTGCCGCTTACATACCTTTCTTGGTTCTCCTACTGGATTGATAACCTTGGTTTCATAACGGAGGGAAATACTTTTCGCCATTGTGGTGCATCATCCCCTTCTCTCCGGGGAATTTACTGACGCGGTTCACAAGTAGCAGGAAGAATTTCTGGCGATGTTGCCGGGGAGGATCAAGTCAGATCTATCGGGTTCCCATACATAAACTCTCATCTCCTTGCAATTTACGTTATCTCCCACAATTCTAAAACATTTTTTACAAAAATACAAAAATATTTGCCATTTTATTTACCTTCTTTCCGTTTGCCTTTTTCCTGTCAGATCTATTGTTTTCTTGTGGTCTTGTTTGCGTAGTCACGATGTCTCAAGAAAACACCAAGTTGTGTGATTTTGCCAATACTAATGACAATGATCTTATTAGTATGCCGATTGCTCCTCCCGCCGCTAGTGCGGAATCTTATGATATTAATGCCGCTTTGTTCAATTTGGTTATGAAAGAGCAATTTTCCATTACTCTAATGAGGATGCCGCTTTGTAGAAATGTGTGATATGCAAAAGAAGAAATATGTGGACAATGGTATTGTAAAAATTGAAATTATTTTGGTTCTCTTTGCATGATCGTTCTAAAATTAGGTTTTCATCTTTGCCTCATAATAGTATCGATTCTTGGGACAAATGCAAAGATGATTTTATCATGAAGTATTTTCCTCCCACAAAACTTATTTCTCTTAGAAATAAAATCATGAATTTGAATCAACTTGAGCATGAACATGTTGCCCAATCTTGGGAAAGAGTGACGTTGATGATAGGAAATTGAACAACTCAAGGTTCAATTTTTGGATGATCATAGAAAAAATTTATGCGTGATTGAATTTAGTTTCTAGAAATCTTTTGGATTCCGCCACAGCTGGTAATATTATGGAGATTACTTTGGGTGAAGCTAATAAATTGCTTGATAATATTATGGCTAATTATACGCAATAGCATAATGAAAGAGCTCCTACTAGTAAAAAAAATCAGTTGAAGAAATTAGCACTTTAAATGATAAAGTTGATGCTCTTATGAAGATAGTTGCTAGTAAAAATGCTCTTATTGATCCTAATGACGTGCCTTTGTCTACATTGATTGAGAAAAATAATGATCCCGTAGATGTGAATTTTGTCTCATGAAACAACTTTAGATAAAGGGGTTACCACAATGACAAAGTAGTCATTATGCACTGATAAGATAGCAACAGTGCTACCCTACCTAACTTTGCGGGCTGACAGGGTGCATTAAATGCATCGCTCAACGTCACATCACTCGTTGCCCAGCAAGGCTTGCCGGGCTATCTTGCCAGCTTTGCGCCTGATCGCTTCATACGTCGCAGGACGGGTGTCATCTGTGGGTTTTTCCTGTAGGGAGAGGCTGCCATGTGGCAAATGGCTGCCACTTAGTCACTCTGCAGCCTGACACCGCACTGATTGACAACGTGAGTCGTGGTGGAGTGGTTGGTGAGGAGATTTAACCCCCGTGAGTCCCGGTAGGCTCTGCTGGGACGCCTTGGTTGTCTTCTTTTGGGGGTGGCCTCGCCCCTTGCCGGGCTCACGTGCCCGGCAAGGGAGGTCTTTCACGTGGCGATACCTTGCTCCTATGGATTGGTCTTGGTCCCTCTAATCTGCTTGTTGGTCCTCTCAACATCTTGGTTTCTTGTACTCTGACTTGGGCAACAGACTCAGGGTTTGTTGCACCGATAGACAGCCATCACCGTTGCTGGTCGAATCCTCTCAAGGCTTCGTCACGGGAATCCATTCGAGCCAATGTACACTATCTTTGACAAGCTAGCTACCGTCGACAGGGAGCGGGCACTGCGGGCGGTGGCACCCTGCATCACCATCGTTCTACGCCTCGAGAAGAAGAGAGACTTCGGTGGTGTTTATGCGTCCTATGCCTACGCATGTCTCGGTGCAACATGGCCGTTGGATCAAAATCAGACGGTGCAGATCAGTCACCGTAGCACAAACGTGTGGGTGTATTTTATTGCATTCTCATCTAAACATAGTTGTTCCCTCTTCGTGCATGCTCATCTCAACACCCCTCTTCATGCATGCTCCACATGCTCCTAGTGTATCTGTGTTAACCTAGTGTGGGCTCATGCACCCTTCATGCTCTGTAGCACCGTACTCTCCGTTCATTGTAGTCCTAGTGTGTTAACATTGATCTCACTGTTCATTCTTCTTGACCGCACTGTCAAAAAAGGGGCATATCGCGTAACTGTTCATATAGTTGACTTGCGCACAACATCTTTTTTATCATCATATCTTCCGACGCTAGCAACAATATTATAGTACTGACGTACGAACCACTCCACATGCCTAGTAGTAGGAGTACTATGTAAGTTCAAGTGGTTGTCGTGTTTCGCACTCCTTCGTCGTAAGAGTCGAAACGCTTGATGTAATCATTTTTTACAAAAATAGTGGACATGCTATACCGTTCGGATCCTCCTCGACGGTCGTCGGGAACCTTACTACTCACTTGCGCCGACGTTTGGGACAGCCAACATCGGGGTCCAATTGCCATGCACTAAATTACTCCGTACTAGAGTGGACAACTGCACGGTAGACTACACCGGTCAAAGCGCCGCAGTAATTCCCAATAAGTCATCAAATCACTAAACCCCGACTTTCCAGCAGTAAATTGGACAGACGAAGCAACCATCATTTCACTCTTCTCGCTCATCTTCCTCTCTTGAAGAAAACACCAACTCGCTTCTCCCTCATCTTGTTCCACATTTCTTCAAGAAAACCCCAACGTGCTTCTGCCATTGTCCTTCTCTCTCAAAGAAGGAAAGGTGAGCGCATAAATGGTGCTGCTTCTGGCCAAGCCTAGTATTGCAACCTCACGACCGATCCTAACTCCCTCTTTGTTCTTCTTTAGGGTTCGTGATTATGGTTTCTATCCTTTTATTTCTAGTTGACAGTTTCTTGATGGACCCTGGAGCATTGGCCGAAGTGATGTAGGCTCTGGCCAAAGCCATCGAATCTCAGGGTACGAAGAAGCGCAAGCACCCTGCCGAGACCGCCGAAGACAAGCTGAAGGCCATGGCCCTGTCCAAAGCCCCCTCTTCGGGATCCCTCGTTAAGCCGGTCCAGGTAATATCTCTTATCATGTTTTTTCATCTAACACGCAGTACTAGTGCTAGTAGTACAATTTCCTAGATGATCTTGCACGTGATTCTTGTGTGCCAAATCACGGTTCTAAACTGCTATTTTGACCAAAATATGAGAGAGGTTGACATACATATGATTGTTGTACATAACACTGATCTATTATAGATTATTTCTAGTACTTTATGAACATCGATGCTAGTCGTAGGAAATGCAAGATTTTAGCTCTCATGCCTTTGAGGAGGGTATAGTAGCCTCGGTAACTTGTGTTATGGATAATCCAAGTAATCCCTGTGCTCTCATGCCTTTGAAGACATGTTCTAGTATCTTTGTTCACTCATTTCTGTGCGTATATGTAGTCTTATGTGGAGTAAAATATCGAAAATCATCTTATATTTCTGAATGGAGGTAGTAATAAAATATTTGGTTTCTGTTTGAATTAGAACCAGGACTGCGCAGGAGATGAAGTTCTGAAAGTCATGTTGTTTGAACTGGAAGACCTGATGATGAGTTCTACTACTAAACTATCGATGCTATGTCCATGTGGCCACGTGTGGTGAACAACCATTTTCCTGTAGCATTTTTGTCCGTCATGTTCTCGTGGGTGTACTTCACCAAAATAATTTCCTAGCCGTGCCTTGGATTACGAACGGTGTGGTTCTTGTTAAGCTTCCTGAAGAATCTGATTCGGACTGTCTTCGTCGTAATGTTTATGAGTGGAAAGACCATTGTGTTAGGTTCTCCAAGGTTGACCAGATGGCGATGATGCCGGTAGCATCCCTCACGAAGTCCATGGCCTAGTCATTTATGTGGGGTACATCCCGTAGGTCAGTGGCAATAAATAGTGTCACACCCGACATTTTGTAACATGTCATTTGCATTAATAAAGCATGAAAATTTGGATTATTTGGCTTTTTATTTGAGTTTGAATTTTGTCTATGTTTTCAAGTGCTCTTTAAAGTCAACATAGCTCTACCTTCTCCACTTCATCTCCTTGATCCAAACTTTTGTCCAATGATCATGCCATGTGTATAGGGCAGAATAGTATTTTGTTATAAAAATAATTTGTCCAAAAAGTATTTTCTAAAATAGGTTATCCAAAAACCCTTGAATTGAGGCTTGCACTACAAGTACTTAATTTGGGGTATGAAAAATCTTTCAGATATAATATTTGACTCCTATTAGGTATAGGACTCCCATAAAAAAATAGAATTTTAAAATTTATTTTCCTATTTCAATTAAATTCTTTTTCTTTATGCCAGAAATGGTCTTTAATAGGTTTAAATTATTTTTTTGTTTTATTTTTTTTTAGAAAATTGAGGGAAGCTTAGAGGACATATATTGTCCATATATTAGAGTTTCAACACATGATAATGTTCAAAATATTGGTCAAATCCCTCACAAAACCCTTCTGGATATTTCAAGATTTTGAAATATTTACAAAGGGAATATTCTCTAAAAAATCCTAAAAATTCTGGCATGTCACATATGCCCAATGTGATGATCCTGTCAAGTTTCATCCCAATCAAAATTGTTTTGGTTCAGAAAATTGCCCCAAAACCCTCTCCGTCCAGATTCAAGTTTGAACAACTCTACATTGCCAACTTTCTCCTTTTTACCTAATTCTTTGTGGACATGCTCACATCTCCAAATGATGACACTACACCAAGGGTTGCATCAAGGAGAGTAGTATTGCGCGACTAAATCTTGGAAACCCATTGTTGTTGATTTCTAGAGTTTACCAAAGATGCATTGTTGATACGTCTCCAATGTATCTATAATTTTTGATTGTTCCATGCTATTATTTTTGATGTTTTGGATGTTTAATGGGCTTTGTCATATAATTTTATATTATTTTTGGGACTAACCTACTAACCCAAAGGCCCAGTCCAGATTGTTGTTTTTTGCCTGTTTCAGGGTTTTACAAAAAAGGAATATCAAACGGAGTCCAAATGGAACGAAACCTTCGGGAGAGATATTTTTGGAGAAAATCACGCACGGGAGACTTGAGAACCACGGAGTAGGGCATACGTGGTGCCCACGAGGGTGGGGGCCGCCCCCTATAGGGCGCGCCCCCTTCCTCGTGGGCCCCACGTTTGGCCCCCGGTGCCCTCCTTCCTCCTATATATACCTACGTACCCCGAAACGATCAGAACAACAGGGAAAACCCTAGTTCCACCATCGTAACCTTCTGTTCCTGTGAGATCCCATCTTGGGGCCTGTTCCGGAGCTCCGCCGGAGGGTGGATCTTCCACGAAGTGCTTCTACATCATCATCATCGCCTCACCATGAGTTGTGAGTAGTTTATCACAGACCTTCAGGTCCATATCTAGTATCTAGATGGCTTCTTGTCCCTCTTTGGAACTCAATACAAAGTTCTCCTCGGTCTTCGAGGAGATCTATTCGATGTAATCTCTTTTTGCGGTGTGTTTGTCGAGATCCGATGAATTGCGGGTTTATGATCAAGATTACCTATGAGAAATATTTGGTTCTTCTATGAACTCTTTATGTCTGATTATAATATCCTTGCAAGTCTCTTCGAATTATTGGTTTGCTTTGGCCTACTAGATCTATAGTTCTTGCAATGGGAGAAGTGCTTGGCTTTGGGTTCAATCTTGTGGTATCCTTTCCCAGTGACAGTAGGGGCAGCAAGGCACGTATTGTATTATTGCCATCGAGGATAAAAAGATGGGGTTTATATCACTAAGTTTGAGTTTATCCCTCTACATCATGTCATCTTGCTTAAGGCGTTACTCTGTTCTTATGAACTCAATACACTAGATGCATGCTAGATAGCGGTCGATGTGTGGAGTAATAGTAGTAGATGTAGAATTTTTTTGGTCTACTTGTGTCGGACGTGATGCCTATATATAATGATCATGCCTAGATAGTCTCAGAATTATTCGTTTTTCTATCAATTGCTCGGCAGTAATTTGTTTACCTGCCGTAGAATATCGCTATCATGAGAGAAGCCATTAGAGAACACTATGGCCCCCAGGTCTATTCTCAACATATCAATCTCGAAGCTACATTAGTTTTCCGCTTTTACTTTCTGTTCTTATAATCAAAAATACCAAAAATATCAAACTATCATCTCTATCAGATCACACTTTCGTAAGTGACCGTAAAGGGATTGACAACCCCTTATCACGTTGGCTGCGAAGTTCTTATTTGTTTTGCAGGTACGAGGGACTCGCGCGTGGTCTCCTACTGGATTGATACCTTGGTTCTCAAAAACCGAGGGAAATACTTACACTACTGTGCTGCATCACACTTTCCTCTTCGAGGGAATACAACACAAGCTTGAGAAGAACCAAGAAGAATTTCTGGCGCCGTTGCCGGGGAGGCTTACGCAAAAGTCATATACCAAGTACCTATCACAAACCCTTATCCTTCGCATTACATTTTTTGCCTCTCGTTTTCCTCTCCCCCACTTCACCCTTGCCGTTTTATTTGCCCTTCTTCTGCCGTGTGTTTATCGTTCGCATGCCTCTTGTTTGCTTGTGTGTGTTGGATTGCTTGCTTGTCACTATGGCTCAGAATAATACCAAACTGTGTGACTTCTCCAATACCAACAATAATGATTTTATTAGCACTCTGATTGCTCCTATTACCGATGCTGAATCCTATGTGATCAATGCTGCTTTGTTGAATCTTGTCATGAAAGATCAATTCTCCGGCCTTCCTAGTGAAGATGCCGCTACCCATCTAAACAACTTTGTTTATTTGTGTGATATGCAAAAGAAAAGGGATACGGATAATGATATTGTTAAATTGAAGTTATTTCTGTTTTCTCTTAGAGATCGTGCTAAAACTTGGTTTTCCTCTTTGCCTAGAAATAGTATTAATTCGTGGAATAAGTGCAAAGATGCTTTTATCTCTAAGTATTTCCCTCTGTTAAGATCACCTCTCTTAGAAACGATATTATGAATTTTAAGCAACTAGATCATGAGCATGTTGCACAAGCTTGGGAGAGAATGAAATTAATGATACGTAATTGCCCTACACATGGTTTGAATCTATGGATGATTATTCAGAACTTTTATGCTGGCTTGAATTTTGCTTCTAGAAATCTTTTAGATTCGGCCACAGGAGGCACTTTCATGGAAACTACCTTAAGAGAAGCTACCAAACTCCTAGATAATATTATGGTTAATTATTTTCAATGGCACACCGAAAGATCTACTAGTAAGAAAGTTCATGCTATTGAAGAAATTAGTGTTTTGAGTGGAAAGATGGATGAACTTATGAAATTATTTTCTAAGAGTGCTTCTTCTGATCCTAATGATATGCCTTTGTCCACTTTGATTGAAAATAACAATGAATCTTTGGATGTGAATTTTGTTGGTAGGAATAATTTTGGTAACAATGCTTATAGAGGGAACTTTAATCCTAGGTCTTTTCCTAGTAATTCCTCTAATAATTATGGTAATTCCTACAACAACTCTTATGGACAGATGCCTTCTGAATTTGAAACTAGTGTTAAGGAGTTTATGATTTCGCAAAAGAATTTCAATGCTACGCTTGAAGAAAAAATTCTTAAGATTGATGAATTGGCTAGAAGTGTGGATAGAATTACTCTTGATGTTGATTCTTTGAAACTTACATCTATCCCACCTAAGCATGATATCAATGAGTCTCTCAAAGCCATGAGAATTTCCATTGATGAATGCAAAGAAAGAACCGCTCGGATGCGTGCTAAAAGAGAGAATTATATAAAAGCGTGTTCTTCTAGTTATCATGAAAATAAAGATGAAGATCTAAAAGTTATTGATTGTTCTCCTATTAGATCTTTGTTTTCTAGTATAAATCTTGATGAAGATAGGATTGGAGATGATTCTACTTTCAGGTGTCCCAATGATTTGGAGTTTTTAGATCTTGATGCTAAAATTACTAAAAGTGGGAGTGAAGAGATTAAAACTTTGCATAGTGATGAACCCACTACTTTGGATTTCAAGGGATTCAATTATGACAACTTATCTTTGATTGACTGTATTTCCTTGTTGCAATCCGTACTAAACTCTCCACATGCTTATAGTCAAAATAAAGCTTTTACCAAACACATAGTTGATGCTTTGATGCAATCTTATGAAGAAAAACTTGAGTTAGAAGTTTCTATCCCTAGAAAGCTTTATGATGAGTGGGAACCTACTATCAAAACTAAAAATTAAAGATCATAAATGCTATGATTTGTGTGATTTGGGTGCAAGTGTCTCCACTATCCCAAAAACTTTGTGTGATTTGCTAGGTTTCCATGAGCTTGATGATTGTTCTTTAAATTTGCATCTTGCGGATTCCACTATTAAGAAACCTATGGGAAGGATTAATAATGTTCTTATTGTTGCCAATAGGAATTATGTGCCCGTAGATTTCATTGTTCTTGATATAGATTACAATCCTTCATGTCCTATTATCCTTGGTAGAGCTTTCCTTAGAACGATTGGTGCAATTACTGTTATGAAGGAAGGAAATATTAGATTCCAATTTCCGTTAAGGAAAGGCATGGAACACTTTCCTAGAAAGAAAATCAAATTACCATATCAATCTGTTATGAGAGCCACTTATCGATTGCCTTCCAAAGAGGGCAATACCTAGATCTATCCATGTATCATGCCTAGCTAGGGGCGTAAAATGATAGCGCTTGTTGGGAGGCAACCCAATTTTATATTGTTTGTTTTTACTTCTGTTTAGGAATAAATATTGCATCTAGATTCTGTTTAGATGTGGTTTTGTGTTTTGTTTAGTGTTTGTGCCAAGTAGAACCTTTGGGAAGACTTGTGTGAAGTTTATATGATTGCAATGAAAAACAGAATCGTTAGCGCTTGCTAGGATGGTCATCAGATTACTGGAGCGTGCTATTTAGTTGATTCTTTTTGCAGATGATTAATAGAAAAATTCCTCATGTTCACCAATTTAGTTTGAAATTTTTGGAGTTACATAAGTATGCGAAACATGCAGATTACTACAGATTGTTCTGTTTTTGACAGATTCTGTTTTTCGTGTGTTGTTTGCTTATTTCGATGCATCTATGAGTAGTATTGGGAAGTATGAATCATAGATAAGTTGGAATACAGTAGGTTTAAAACTATAAACAAAGAATGAATTAATTTCAGTACCTTTGAGTAGTGGTTTGCTTTCTTATACTAACGGAGCTCACGAGATTTTTGTCTAAGTTTCGTGTTGTGAAGTTTTCAAGTTTTGAGTATTGCTTTGATGGACTATGGAACAAAGAGTGGCAAGAGCCTAAGCTTGGGGATTCCCAAGGCACCCCAAGGTAAAATTCAAGGACAACCAAAAGCCTAAGCTTGGGGATGCCCCAGGAAGGCATCCCCTCTTTCCTCTTCATCCATCGGTAACTATACTCTGAGCAATATTTTTATTCACCACATGTTATGTGTTTTACTTGGAGCGTCTTGTATAATTTGAGTCTTTGCTTGTTAGTTTGCCACAGTTATCCTTGCCGGACACACCTATTTGAGAGAGTTAAATATGGCCTAGGAATTGATAGAACACTCTATGTGCTTCACTTATATCTTTTGAGTTGAATAGTTTTTGCTCTAGTGCTTCACTTATATCTTTTAGAGCACGGTGGTGATACTGTTTTGTAGAAATTGTTGAATCTCATGCTTCACTTATAACCTTTTGAGAGTCTATTAAAACAGCATGGCAATGTGCTTAGGCTATAAAACTAGTCTTCACGTGATAGACATCCAATATCAATGTAGTAAAAACTTTCACACTTAGTGCATTGAATATGATGAGAAGTTGGATGCTTGATAATTGTTTTGAGATATGAGGATAGTGATATTAGAGTCATGCTAGTGGAGTTATTATGAAATTGAGAAATGCTTGTGTTAAGGTTAGTGATTCCCGTAGCATAAACATATGGTGAACGGCTATGTGATGAAGTATTTGTAATGTGTCAACCTCTGTGTGGAGGTCGGGGGCGCGCGATGGTTAACTCCTACCAACCTCCCCCCTAGGAGCATGCGTTGATTTCTTTGTTTGGATGACTCGTAGATTTTTGCAATAAGTATATGAGTTCTTATGACTAATGTTGAGTCCATGGATTATATGCACTCTCACCCTTCCACCATTGCTAGCCTCTCTTATATCGCCCAACTTTGCCGATACCATACACCCACTATATATCCTTCCTCAAAAGAGCCACCATATATTCCTCAAAACATCTACCATACCTACCTATCATGGAATTTCCAAAGACATTCCGAGATATATTGCCATGCAACTTTCCACCGTTTCGTTCATATGACACGCTTCATATTGTCATATTGCCATGCATGATCATGCAGTTGACATCGTATTTGTGGCAAAGCCACCATGCATAATTTTTCATACATGTCACTCTTGATTCATTGCACATCCCGGTACACCGCCGGAGGCATTCATATAGAGTCATACTTTGTTCTAGTATCGAGTTGTAATATCGAGTTGTAATGAAAGTGTGATGATCATCATTATTAGAGCATTGTCCCATGTTAGGAAAGGCTAAATCAATATAGCCCCTCCAAAAACAAGAAAGGCCAAAGAAAAAGAAAAAGGCCCAAAAAAGAGAAAAAGAAAAAAAAGAAGGAAAAGAAAAAGGGACAATTGCTACTATCTTTTTCCACACTTGTGCTTCAAAGTAGCACCATGTTCTTCATGATAGAGAGTCTCATCTTTAGTCACTTTAATATACTAGTGGGAATTTTCATTATAGAACTTGGCTTGTATATTCCAACGATGGGATTCCTCAAATGCCCAAGGTATTCATGAGCAAGCAAGTTGAATGCACACCCACTAGTTTCTTTTGTTGAGATTTCTTACATTTTTTAGCTCTAGTGCATCAGTTGCATGGCAATCCCTACTCAGTCACATTGATATCTATTTATGGGCATCTCCATAGCCCGTTGATACGCCTAGTTGATGTGAGACTATCTCCCTCCTTTTTGTCTTCTCCATAACCACATCTCTATTCCAGCCATAGTGCTATGTCCATGGCTCATGCTCATGTATTGCGTGAAAGTTGAAAGGTTTGAAAGAATAGAGTATGAAAACTAGTGCTTGGTTGAAATCGGGGTTGTGCATGATATGAATATTTTGTGTGATGAAGAGGGAGCATAGCCAGACTATATGATTTTGTAGGGATAACTTTCTTTAGCCATAGTATTTTCAGAAGACATGATAGCTTTGTTAGTATGCTTGAAGTATTACTATTTCTTATGTCAATATAGACTTTTGTCTTGAATCTTTCAGATCTGAACATTCATGCCACAATTAAGAGAATTACATTGAAAAACTATGTTGGTTAGCATTGCACATCAAAAATTATGTTTTTATCATTTACCTACTCGAGGACGAGCAGGAATTAAGCTCGGGGATGCTTCATACGTCTCCAATGTTTCTATAATTTTTTATTGTTCCATGCTATTATTTATATATTTTTGATGTTTCATGGGCTTTGTCATACACTTTTATATTATTTTTGGGACTAACCTACTAACCCAAAGGCCCAGTCCAGATTGCTGTTTTTACCTGTTTCAGGGTTTTACAGAAAAGGAATATCAAACGGAATGAAACCTTCGGGACAGATATTTTTGCAGAAAAACACGCACGGGAGACATGAGAACCACGAAGTAGGGCATACGTGGTGCCCACGAGGGTGGGGGGTGCGCCCCCCCTATAGGGCGCGCCCCCTGCCTTATGGGCCCCACGTTTGGCCCTCGGTGCCCTCCTTCCTCCTATATATACCTATGTACCCCGAAACCATCAGAACAACAGAGAAAACCCTAGTTCCACTGCCGTAACCTTCTGTTCCCGTGAGATCCCATCTTGGGGCCTGTTCCGGAGCTCCGCCGAAGGGGGGATCTACCATGGAGTGCTTCTACATCATCATCATCGCCTCACCATGAGTCGTCAGTAGTTTACCATAGACCTTCGGGTCCATAGCTAGTATCTAGATGGCTTCTTATCTCTCTATTTGGATCTCAATACAAAGTTCTCCTCGGTCTTCGAGGAGATCTATTCGATTTAATCTCTTTTTGCGGTGTGTTTGTCGAGATCCAATGAATTGTGGGTTTATGATCAAGATTATCTATGAGAAATATTTGGTTCTTCTCTAAACTCTTTATGTACGATTATAATATCCTTGCAAGTCTCTTCGAATTATTGGTTTGGTTTGGCCTACTAGATCTATAGTTCTTGCAATGGGAGAAGTGCTTGGCTTTGGGTTCAATCTTGCGATATCCTTTCCCAGTGACATTAGGGGCAGCAAGGCACGTATTGTATTGTTGCCATCGAGGATAAAAAGATCGGGTTTATATCACTAAGTTTGAATTTGTCCCTCTACATCATGTCATCTTGCTTAAGGCGTTACTCTGTTCTTATGAACTCAATACACTAGATGCATGCTGAATAGCCGTCGATGTGTGGAGTAATAGTAGTAGATGTAGAATTGTTTCGGTCTACTTGTCTCGGACGTGATGCCTATATATAATGATCATGCCTAGATAGTCTCATAATTATTTGCTTTTCTATCAATTGCTCGATAGTAATTTGTTTACCTATCGTAGAATATCGCTATCATGAGAGAAGCCACTAGAGAACACTATGGCCCCCGGGTCTATTCTCAACATATCAATCTACAAGCTACTTTACTTTTCCGCTTTTACTTTCTATTCTTATAATAAAAAATACCAAAACTATCAAACTATCATCTCTATCAGATCTCACTTTCGTAAGTGACCGTAAAGGGATTGACAACCCCTTATCGCGTTGGCTACGAAGTTCTTATTTGTTTGTGCAGGTGCGGGGGACTCGCGCATGGTCTCCTATTGGATTGATACCTTTGTTCTCAAAAAATGAGGGAAATAGTTATGCTGCTGTGTTGCATCACCCTTTCCTCTTTGAGGGAATACAACGCAAGCTCGAGAAGTAGAAATTGTCAACTTTCTTCAAATGACCACGAAATTGGTGATCAAACACATTTTCATATGTCATTTGATCCAATTAGGTCTCATGCCAAGAGTAACTTAACTGCTTCCCAAACCAACATCAAACACTTTCTGCCACATTTTTGTGATCAACGATCAGGGCACCAAATGGACCCCAAATGATCTCACTTTTTACGATGGCTTCTCCTAACCCTCACCTATCTCTACTACCGCCCACTCCCCCACAGCTCAATGGGACCTCTCACCTATCTTTGGACAGCAACCATTCTTCTCTTCCTCACGCGCCTTCTCACTACAGAGCAACTCCAGGGCATCCAATGCCCTCCCCACTTCTTTACTTCTCCCTAGCAGCTACCACACACAAGTGGGCACGCCCCTGCCCCTTTAAACAATGCCATGGCAGCCAAAGGCGCGCTCACGAGCGCGCTACAGTGCACTCTTGCACTGTAGAAACCCTTGCCAAGAACCTCCGTCCACCTCGGGCCTCCCCCGCGCGCTTGCCAAGGCCCCTCGGCATCCGCGTCATGCCACGATCATGTCCCCCTCCTCGTTATACCTCCTGTCGCCTCCTTTCGCACGCGCGCTGGCCGCCCGAGATCCCCAATGGGCGAGCTCACATGTGCGATACTCCACCCCTTCCCCACTCTATCTCTTCCCTCTCCTGGCTCTTGACCATCCCCCCACAAACACCCTAGACACCTCATTCTGAGCCCCCGTGAACCGGAGCGACGACAACGACCTCGCTGGCGCATAGGTCCACGGTGAGCCGACGCCCGGCTATATAGGACCTCCCCGAGCTCTCCTCCCCTCACCACTCACTCTCTCAAACTCCTTATTTGACCCCCTGCACCACACACACCCGTCTAGAGGAGCCCGAGATCGAGATCGAGCTCGAGCTCCGCCGCTTCGGTTCGCCGGAGTTCCCGCGGTATAGGCCTCCTACGCCAGTCCTCTTCCTCGATCCGGAACCGCAACGAGCCACTGACCCTTACCCCGTCCTTTTCCCCTTCAGTTGCAGCCAGAAACAACCGGAGCAACCACCTCCCGACGCGCCGCCACCCTACCTCCTCGTTGCCGACAAACTAGGCCACACCGGCGACCCCCCCTCCAGCTCCACCTGAACGGAGACACCACAAGGAGTCCAGCCATGCCTTTAGATCCCCCAACCATTCCCGGAAACGCTGCCGGTGAGCTCACCGACCCTCCGGTATCAGAGCCATCCTGACTGTAGGAAACTTTAGTAAGCATGGGCGTTAGTTAGGATGAGACCCCTTTTTATAAAACATCTAAACTTCTCTTCTTTCCTGAGACTTACCAAACCTAAGATGTATACAACTTATTGATCTCGCCCATTTAACCTTTGTAGATGGCCGCTGTACGCGGAGAGCTCCTAACCACCGGGTCCCCCTTGCTTCTCGAGAATAGCCTCCAGGAGTGGTTGTTTCACTGAGCCCCCACCCTCACCTATCATCAGTATTGGATTAGCGATAGCGAGACAGAGTACCATGTGGAAGTGATCATGAAGGCAAATGATCCTACCACAAGTTGGTTCTTCGAGGGACCCCAGATGGAAACACTAATCCTCACTGTCGAGGCAACTGCACTCAAGGAACTAACCCGCCTCCTAGACCTTCTTTCGGAGATGGCAAACAAGCCAACAACCCGCTTCTTGCCTTATCGAAATGAAGGTGAAGATGAGAGTAGCGCACGAGCAACACCACTTGAGGAAGGACATCCACTCTGATTCCAGACCCGCTTCAGCCTTTGTGCCGACATCCTGGCATAAGAATTGGCCACGGAGTCGGCGAAGCACCAAAAGGGGCTCCACGAGACCAGGGCACTTCTTCGTCAAGCGTAGGAGAAGACGGATAGGATCAAGAAAGAAGGTGCTCCTCCTGGGCAACCCGCCATCGCCTACCAAGGTGGAAGACCCTGAGGAGATGTATCAGCCAAGGATGGAGAACCACCCCAGTGACATCGTATGACGACACGGGACTATCGCAAGCTCCTCCCTACAACACCGACAAAGCGATGCCGTGTTCAACTCCTCCACTCCCCCACACCTTCAAGTGATAGAGAAGCCTAGACAAATGAAGGTGAGGAGGAAGACCTAGAAGAGCCAGAATACGCGACCGAGCATTCCACCAATTAGGCATCTTTCGCAACTCGGATCTGCCAGTTCGTAACCCCTACAGTAGGATAGGTCGTGTAAATCCTATGTGAAGTTGAGTCCTTGTAATGGTTCAAATCAAACCATGTAGTGTTATGTTGCTTTCGATGTGTTTTGATGAAAGTCATATCTTCCCTTCAGGAACATGTAAATGACTACATCACTTATTTGGATTTTAATGAATGTGTTTGGCCCTTTTGGCCCTTGCATCAAAACAACTCGTGTCATACCAACCCCCTTACTAGGCACCCATCTATATTGCTTTTCCTCATCTTTCCCAATCATGATACCTTGACCGCTCCAACGGGATGCCTTTTAAAACTCGTACTAGTACTTGTAGATAGCAGCAAGAAGCCGAAGGATACACCTAGGCAGGAGCCGGCCAGGACCAAACCCAAGAACCTACTCTGGAGCAAGGAAGCGAGAATTCCAAGCTCTATAGCAAGGAAGTGGCACTATCAAGGAATACATGCAGAAGTTCAGTGTTCTATCAAGGTATGCCCCTGAAGATGTCAGCATTGATGCTGCAAAAAGGGAGATTGCCACCTATGTTGCAAAATGTGATGTATGCCAAAGGGTCAAGGCTGAATATTAGCGGTGTACTGGATTGCTCCAATCACTCAAGGTTCCCGAGTGGAAATGGGATTGAGTTGGAATGGATTTCATCACTGGATTACCTAGGTCAAACAAGGGGCATGACTCCATATGGGTCATAGTCGACCATTTGACCAAGGTAGCCCATTTCATTCCTGCCAAAACAACGTATGAGGGCTACCAGCTGGAAACTCTATACATCAACAGAATCGTAAGCCTTCATGGTGTTCCTAAGGAGATTGTGTCAGATCGAGGAACCAAGTTTACCTCGAGGTTCTGGAAGAAGTTCCAAGAGGCCATGGGAACCAAGTTGTCGTTCAGCACTACTTTCCACCCGCTGACCGAAGGTCAGACAGAATGAGTAATTCAGATACTTGAAGACATGCTTCGAGCCTGTGTCTTAGCATATGGAGCTAAGTGGGAAGATTGCCTCCCTTTTGTCGAGTTGACCTATAACAACAGTTATCAGTCAAGTCTCCAAATGGCACCATTTGAGGTGTTGTACGAACGCAAGTGTCGCACACCCCTTAATTGGTCGAAAATCGAAGAAGGGCTAGACTTTGGACCAGATGTCCTCCGCGAAGCAGAAGAACAAGTTCAGCTACTCAGAGAACGTCTGAAGACCGCTAAGTTAAGACAAAAGAGCTATGCCGACGATCATTGGCATGTAAGTTTCCAAGTCGGAGACCATGTGTACCTGCGAGTAACACCTCTTAAGGGAACCAAGTGTTTCCATGTTAAGGGAAAGCTCGCACCAATATTTATTTGCCCCTTTAAGATCACTACAAGATGAGGCGCAGTTGCTTACCAGTTGGAACTGCCACCTGAACTATCAGATGTGCACAACGTGTTCCTCATGTCACAAGTCCGGAACTGTCTCCAAATTCCAGATAATCCTGATCTCTCCAAGGACATCGATCACCAAGCCATTGACCTAAAACCTGATCAGACCTACCATGGGATGCCCATCTGCAAATTGGATGAAGTAGAACGACGTACTCGATGCCACACCATCAAGTACTTCATGTTCTAGTGGAGCAACCACACTGAAGCAGAAGCAACCTGGGAGCGTGAAGACTACCTTAGATCCAAGTTCCCTTATCTCCTTAAAGCCTAGTTTAGGAAACTCGGGGACGAGATTCTTGTAATGTGGGTAGGTCTGTCACACCCAGCATTTTGTAACATGTCATTTGCGTTAATAAAGCATGAAAATTTGGACCGACAAAAACTATTGCATTATTTGGGTTTTTATTTGAGTTGGAATTTTGTCTATGTTTTCAAGTACTCTTTAAAGTCGACATAGCTCCACCTTCTCCACTTCATCTCCTTGATCCAAAAAAATTCCCAATAATCATGCCATATATCTAGGGCAGAATAATATCTTCTTACAAAAATAATTTGGCCAATAAGTACTTTCTAAATTAGATTTTCCAAAAACCCCTGAATTGAGGCTTGCACTACAAGTACTTAATTTGGGGAATAAAAATCTTTCAAAAAGTATATTTGACTGCTATTAGGTATAGGAATCCCATAAACCACAAAAATATAATTTTCAAAGTTGTTTTCCTATTTTATTAAAAGGCTTTTTCTTTAGGCCAGAAATGGTCTTTAAGAGGCTAAAATTATTTTTATGTTTTAAAAATACTTGACAAAATTCAGGGAAGCTTAGAGGACATATATTGTACATATATAAGATTTCAACAAATGATCATGTTCAGAATATTGGTCAAATCCCTCAAAAACCCCTTCTGGATATTTCAAGCTTTTGAAATATTTACGAAAGGGAGTATTCTCTAGAAATTCCAAGAACATTTTGGCAAGTCACACATGCCCAATGTGATGATCCTGCCAAGTTTCTTCCCAGTTAAAATTGTTTTGGTTTACAAAAGTGCCCCAAAACCCTCTCTGTCCAGATTCAAGTTTCAACAACTCTGCATTGCCAACTTCCCCCTTTTTACCAAAATCTTTGTGAACATGCTCACATCTCCAAATGATGACACTACACAAAGTGGTGCATCATGGAGATTAGTATTGCATGACTAAATCTTGGAAAACCAATTTCTGTTGATTTCTAGGGTTTACCAAAGATGTATTATCAACTTTCTTCAAATTGACTCCAAAATTGGTGATCAAACTCATATTCATATGCCATTTGATCCTGTTAAGTTTCATGCTAAGAGGAATTCATCTACTTGCCCAAACCAACAACAAACACTTTCTGCCACATTTTTGTGATCAATGATCAGGGCACCAAATAGCCCTAATGGATCTCAACTTTTTACCAGGGCTTCTCCTAACCCTCAGCTATCTCCACTACCTCCCACTCCTCCACAGATCAATGATTGAGGGGTAACCCCCCCATTTACCCCTCTGGACAACAACTATTCTTCTCTTTCCCACCCCCCTTCTCACTCCAGAGCAACTCCAGGGCATCGAATGCCCCCCCCACTTCTTTACTTCTCCCTAGCAGCTACCAGACATAAGTGGGGACGCCCTTGCCCCTTTAAACAATGCCATGGCAGCCAAAGGCCCGCTCTGAAGGGCGCTACTGTGCGCTCTAGCACTGTAGCCGCCTGAGAGGATCGAAGAAGAGGTGTCTAGAGGGGGGTGATTAGACACTCAACAAGAAAAGTGGCAGTTTTTCAATTCTTTAAGTTGAGGTGGAGTTTTTAGCACAATTTCAAACATTCGTAATACATTTCTAGCAAGCATGGCAAGAGTATATGAGTAGCGGAAAGTAAAGCATGCAAGTTGCAAGAAAGTAAAGGGATGGGATTGGAGTGTGCAAACATAATTGGAGACACGGATGTTTTTGGCATGATTCTGATAGGTGGTGCTATCGTACATCCACGTTGATGGAGACTCCAACCCACGAAGGGTAAAGGCTACGTGAGTTCATGGAGGGCTCCAACCACAAAGGTTCCACGAAGAAGCAACCTTATCTATCCCACCATGGCCATCGGCCACGAAGGACTTGTCTCACTAGGGTAGATCTTCATGAAGTAGGCGATATCCTTGCCCTTAAAAACTCGTTTCAACTCCACAATCTTGTTGGAGGCTCCCAAGTGACACCTAACCATTCTAGGAGACACCACTCTCCTAAAGATAATAGATGGTGTGTTGATGATGAACTCCTTGCTCTTGTGCTTCAATCGATAGTCTCCTCAACACTCAACTCTCTCTCACAGATTTGGATATGGTGGAAAGAAGATTTGAGTGGAAACCAACTTGGGGAAGGCTAGAGATCAAGATTCATATGTTTGGATTGGAATATCTTGGTCTCAACACATGAGCAGGTGGTTCTCTCTCAGAAAACGAATAGTGGAAATGTAGGCACGTTCTGATGGCTCTCTCTCTCTCTCTCTGATGGAGAAGGGGTGGAGGGGTATATATATCCTCCACACAAAATCTAGCTATTACACACATTTGACCAGACTTGGTCAGACCGAATAGAAGAACTCGATCAGACCAAAGTAGTTCAAAATGTGAACATTAGACATCTCGGTGGGACCGACAGTATCAACTCGGTGAGACCGATGCGTTAGGGTTAGGGCAAAACCTCAACTCGGTTTGACCAATTACACAAACTTGGTGAGACCGATTTTGGTAATAGGCTAACAGAGACTTGGCCAAGCAAACTCGGCGGGACCGATTCGCTCATCTTGATGAGACTGAAACGTTACGAAGAGGTAACAAAGAGTTTGCAATGCTAACTCGGTGAGATCGATTCTCACATCTCGTTTAGACCGAAATGTTGCAAAAAGGAAACAGAGAGTTTACATTCCCGTCTCGGTGAGACCGAGATCCCTATTGGTGAGACCAAACTGATTAGGGTTTGTGGCAGTGACTATGGCATGTGAACTCGGTGGCGCAGGGTGGATCAAATCGGTGGGGCTGAGTTTGACTTTTAGGTCTGGGACATATGTGGAAATTAGAAAGTGGCTGGGGGTTTTGGAACATATAACTGAGCACTTGAGTAAGTACATCATTAAGAAACACCTCATCCCCTTTTAATAGTATTGTCTTTTCCTATGGACTCAATGTGATATTGGATCACTAAAATGAAGATGTAGAGGCTTGAGCTTTTGTCAATCATTGTCCTTTTGCTTCTTGAAAATGGTTCCACATCCTCTTGTCCTGCCACTCCACTTTTGAACTCATATGAAATTTACTAGATAAAAATATTATTCCAACAAGGGATATGTTGTCATTAATTACCAAAATCACCCAGGGATCAATTGTGCTTTCAATCTCCCCCTTTTTGGTAATTGATGACAATCATACATCAAAGCTTTAGATAAAGATATGAAGTATAACAAGTAAAGATTTGGAATAACATGTAACAAGCATATGCTCCCCTACATGTATGGAATCATGCAAATATATAATATAAGAGCATGTGAATGCATAAGCATGTCTGAGCAAGCAATGAGTTACATGTATCTTGGCTATATGCACCAGAGAAAATGATGTTGAAGTAGAAAGTGTACCTCCAAGTTTATGAGTCCTCCTTGCAAACAATATGTACAGCATCAAGATATTATCATGCACATGGATGTGATGCATATACTTACCTTGTGGTCTTGAGATGGCTTTGGAGAGGGTGAACTTCAGAAAACTCGGTTAGATAACACAAGATCACCTACTAAAGAAAGCACAATGAGTAATCACAAAAGATACCGAGATTGGGATGACATGTAGAGAGTGAGTACTTAGTACTCTATATGAATATAGACATGTCCCCAAAGATTTTCTTGCCTTGAGTATATTTCTCCACCTAATCTTATATTGGATAATGGTAGAAGATAGGGTAGTAGAAAATCAGAGCAAACTAGCAACCTAGAAAAACAGAGCAACACAATCATAATACATACTAACATGTCTACCCTCTTGAAGACATGTGACTTCTCTCCTCTTAGGATAGTAAACATCTGGGGATTAGCTTGAATGAGCTTTCTCTCTCTCTCTCCCCCCTTTGTGTGATAAGCCTTGATGTGCCCTCTCTCCCCCTTTGACATCAATTTCCAAGAAGGGATCTTCTAGAGCATGAGCTAAATAGGTTTTGTCCTTAGGTCACATTACAAAGCAACATATAGATTATGATGCTAGCATATGAGAAGAATCATTGAGTGGAGCTGGAAGAGATATGCATCATGCAAATGACAAAATCTTTGCTCAGTGTTGAAATATGTCAAACTGGGTTTGTCCTTATCGGTTGGACTGATGAGCAATTTGCAATACAGCATTGCAGTTCGGTCTAGCCGAGAGGCTGACAACGGTGAGACCAAGTTCAATACAAAGAAACGATATTTTTTTTCATCTCAGCTCACTTAGGAAAATAAGATCTCACAAAGATTTGTAGGGAATTAACTGAAGAATTTGCAATGAATTTGATGCAGAAAATAACAAAGAAAAGAAATCTAGATGAAGTTTTTTTTTGAAAGGGGAACAAGCATGCAAAAATAAATGCAAGAACATAGAGAGACAACAGAGAACTTCATCTCGAACTGGTCGCCGATAGAGTCACCTATGTTAGAGTATATTGACATAGGAGTCAAGTGAGAACACTTGATCATATGTCATACTCGTCGTTTAAGCTCAAAATGGGGTTGCCATTTTTCTTTTAAGCATTTTGATGTATTCACATCTTGTTGGGCTGCTTTGACCCATGTCTTGGGGTAAAGCGTCTCTAATATGGAATAACATACCTTGGGTGGTGATGTTGATCTTGATCATGTAGTTGAACTTGTGTTGGATGGTAAAGGTTGATGTAGTTCATCAAGATTTGGGAGCACCACTTGTAATTTGAGTTCATCTTCCTACATGGGTTAGATCTGCAAAGAAGAGCACTTCTGTATCCAAAATGACAATCATTAAAATTTGATACCAAATGAAATTTGATATATAAAAATTGTCAAAGGATATGTTGAAAGGATTCCTGCTTCCTTGATTTCAACCACCATATTGGAGAGACTTGGTGATGTAGAGATTGCTTAGGATGTTACTGAGTTGCAATCTCACAGATTTGGGTTCATCGAAGTACCTACAAGGGTTAGATTGCATGCAAGGCTACAAGTAGATCCAAGATATATGATCACCATTATTAGAGAAATATCATGGATTAGTCAAAGAATAATGCCTTGCAAACGTTCAAAGGAGTTACTACTCCAAGTTTGAGGAATCAATAATGTTCAATTCACCTCTCAAACTGCAAAACACTTTCTCATCAAGTGGTTTCGTAAATATATCCGCTAATTTCTTATCCGTACAAACATGTTTAAGATCGATGTCTCCTTTAGAAACATGATCTCGAATGAAATGATGGTGAACTTCAATATGTTTAGTTCGAGAATGTTGCACGGGATTGTGAGCAATCTTAATAGCACTTTCATTATCACAAAGTAATGGAACATGTTTCACATTTATCCCCTAATCTTTAAGAATTTGGGTCATCCAAGGTAATTGAGCACAACATGAACCAGCGGCAATGTATTCTGCTTCGGCGGTGGATAAGGATACCAAGTTTTGTTTCATGGAGGACTAAGATACAAGAGATCTACCAAGAAATTGACACGTACCCAAAGTGGATTTTCTATCAACCTTGTCTCCGGCATAGTCCGAATCGGAGTAGCCAACATTATCGAAAGAAGACCTCTTAGGATAACAAATGCCAAGTTTGGTGTGTGAATTAAGTATCTCACTATCCTTTTCACAACCTTAAGATGACATTCTTTGGGGGCTGCTTGATATCGTGCACACATGCATACACTTAGCATAATGTCAGGACGGGAGGCACATAGATATAACAATGAACCAATCATAAAATGGTAAACTTTTTGGTCAACCAGTTTACCATCCTTTCTCAAGTCAAGATGTCCACTAGTAGGCATGGGTGTAGTCATTCCTTTGTATTCTTGCATGTTGAACTTCTTGAATAAGTCCTTGGCATACTTTGTTTGAGAAACAAAGGTACCCTCCTTAGTTTGCTTGATTTGCAATCCAAGAAAGAACTTGAGTTCACTCATCATAGACATCTCGAACTTCTATGACATTAGTCTTCCAAACTTATCACTAAAATGAGGATTAGTCGAGCCAAATATGATATCATCAACATAAATTTGGCACACAAATAATTCACCATTAACTCTTTTAGTAAAAAGTGTTGAATCAATTTTCCCAATTTCAAAGCCTTTTTCAATAAGGAACCTTGTCAAGCATTTGTACCATGCTCTAGGAGCTTGTTTAAGACTATAAAGAGCTTTGTGAAGTTTGTAAACATGATTAGGTTTCTTGGTATTAACAAACCCGGGAGGTTGTTTAACATAAAATTCCTCCTAAATTTCACCGTTGAGAACAGCACTTTTAATGTCCATTTGATATAAAGTGATATCATGATGATTTGCATAAGCAAGTAAGATGCGTATGGACTCAAGTCTAGAAACTAGGGCATATATCTCACCATAGTCCATACATTCTACTTGAGTGTAGCCTTGGGCAACGAGACGGGCCTTGTTGCGTACAACTTGTCCATCTTCATCTTGGTTATTCCGAAACACCCATTTGGTACCGATGATGTTTTGGTTGTTGTTGGGCTTCTCAACCAATGTCCAAACTTCATAGGTTCAAGGTTAGATATGAAAGTTCCTCATGCATAGCGTTCACCCAATCCGGATCATCAAGAGCATCTTCAACCTTCATAGGTTCAAGGTTAGATATGAAAGAGTAATATTCACAAAAGTTAGCTAAACGAGATTTGCAGTGAGTGATTCTCCCGGTATGGATATCATTGTAGATTTTCTCTACGGGATGATCTCTAGCAATTCTTGCTCTAACTCGTGAGAGCTTTTGCTTGTGTCAGGGTGGAACATCCTCTTCATCTTCTTCTTCTTCTTGTCCTTCTTCATTATTATCGGCGTTGTTGTATTCTTGTGGAGGTGGAGAAGGAGGTCGATGAGGTTCATCTTGAAGCACTTCCTCGTTTCCTTCATCGTGGCGTGTCCCACTTGTGGATGCCTCCAAGTCAACTTGTGGTTCACATTGACGTGAAGATGAATCTTGCCAATAGACAAGTCTTGTATCGCCTCTGAAGGGTCTTTGTCTCCTACATCAATTGGCAATTGCTCTACTTCTAAGCCATTAGATTCATCAAACTTCACATATACCATCTCTTCGACCTTTCAGGTGAAATTGTTGTAGACACGGTAAGTGTTAGAGTTTGAGCCGTAACCGAGTAGAAAACCTTCATGAGATTTAGGAAAACATTTCGAACGACGATGCTTGTTAACATTGTAACACTTTGAGCCAAATAATCGAAAGTATCCAACTTGGGGTTTGTTATAGGTGAGAAGCTTGTATGCCGTCTTGCCGAGAAGTTTGTGAAGATATAGTCGATTTGTAGCATGAAAAGCTATCTCCACAGCTTCCACCCAAAAGTATCTTGGCGTCTTGTACTCATCACGCATCGTTCTCGCCATTTTGATGAGTGTCTGGTTCTTCATCTGAACAACTCCATTTTGTTGAGGAGTGTGCGTAGCCGAGAACTCATGTGAAATCCCTTCTTAGTCAAGAAAGGTATCCACATGTGCGTTCTTGAACTCCATTTGTTGTCACTCCGAACCTTCTGGATCTTCACTTCAAATTGAATCTGGGCCTTCCTAGCGAGATTTTCGAAGATCTTTTGGACTAGTGATTTGTCATCAAGAAAGAACACCCACGTAAATCTTGAAAAAAACATCAACAATGACCAGTCCAAAAGAGTTACCGCCGAGACTCTTGTAAGCATTGGGACCAAAAAGATCCATGTTAAGTAGCTCAAGCGGTCTTCTTGTAGTCATGATGTTCTTCACGGGATGACTTCCTCCAACTGATTTTCCTGCTTGACAAGCACTACAAAGTCTATCCTTGTCAAATATTACATATTTAACACCAAGGATATGATCACCTTTAATAAGCTTATCAAGGTTTCTCATGCCAACATGAACTAACCTTCTATGCCACAACCAACCTTTAGAAGATTTAGCAATGAAACAAGTGCGAGGTTGGGCTTTCTTAGTAAAGTCAACAATGTATAGATCACCTATACAAATGTCGGTAAAGACCATGTATTGATTATCTCAAAGAAAGACTTGGCAATCAACATGAGTGAATAGCACATTTAAACCAAAATCAGCTAATCTAGACACGGAAAGAAGATTATAGCCGAGAGATTCTACAAGCATGTCATTCTTGATAGAGTTATCGTTGGATATGGCCACCTTACCAAAGCCAACAACTTTATCATTAGAGTTGTCACCAAAGGTAAAATACTTTCGTGGACCATCATTTCTAGCAAGCTCATCAAACATGTCCTTATCTCCAGTCATATGATCCGTGCATCCACTATCGAGCACCCATTCCTTTCCTCTGGCTGTGTAACCATGAAGATTAGCCATAAGACCAAATGTCTCATTTGTTCATCAAGGTCAAAGTCACTATCATCATCCTCATCATAACAACCATGTTCAACATCGTATTGTGATTTATCAACACCTAGAGAGTGTGATTCATTAGTTATGTGATCATGACAATGTTCATCTATATGAATTCTAATGACTTCCGAGATGATATTACTAATGATTCCTACATCTCCTTTAGCACACATAAGGTCACGAAGCTCAAATAAACATTCATCAAATTTGGAATCACTAGTGTTCATTTTATTTAAAGCAATGGACTTTTGAATGATCACATCTAGATTTTTCAAAGAGTAGTCGGGAAATCGTTCCTCAAGGAATTTCCATATAGTGTAAGCATATTTGAAAGTTGGCAAGCAAACAAGCAAATTTCTAGGCAATCCTCTAGTAATAAGATCAACAGTTCTAAGATTGCGAACCATGTCAAGATGTTCATTGGAAGTTGCATTCAATGGGTCAATGGGGGGTACATAAGGACTAACAATACACTTGTTCAAATGATACTCATTGAAGATCTCAAGCATGTCATTTTTCCATTCCTTATAAAATTCTCCATAAAGCATATGCACTCTACGTCTAATACTCCTGATCGTAGACTCACCCATCTTCCTCCAATGTGATTAAACCAAAGCAGTGGAGACCAAAGCTCTTATACCAATTGTGAGGATCGAAGAAGAGGTGTCTAGAGGGGGGGTGATTAGACACTCAACAAGAAAAGTGGCAGTTTTTAAATTCTTTAAGTTGAGGTAGAGTTTTTAGCACAATTTCAAACATTCGCAATACATTTCTAGCAAGCATGGTAAGAGTATATGAGCAGCGGGAAGTAAAGCATGCAAATTGCAAGAAAGTAAAGGGATGGGATTGTAGTGTGCAAACAAAATTGGAGACATGGATGTTTTTGGCGTGGTTCTGATAGGTGGTTCTATCATACATCCACGTTATGGAGACTTCAACCAACGAAGGGTAACGGCTGCGCGAGTCCACGGAGGGCTCCACCTACAAAGTGTCCACGAAGAAGCAACCTTGTCTATCCCGCCATGGCCATCGCCCACGAAGGACTTGCCTCACTAGGGTATATCTTCACGAAGTAGGCGATCTCCTTGCTCTTACAAACTCCTTGGTTCAACTCCACAATCTTGTCGGAGGCTCCCAAGTGACACCTAACAAATCTACGAGACACCACTCACCAAAAGGTAATAGATGGTGTGTTGATGATGAACTCCTTGCTCTTGTGCTTCAAGTGATAGTCTCCCCAAAACTCAACTCTCTCTCACGGATTTGGATATGGTGAAAAGAAGATTTGAGTGGAAAGCAACTTGGGGAAGGCTGGAGATCAAGATTCATATGGTAGGATTGGAATATCTTGGTCTCAACACATGAGCAGGTGGTTCTCTCTCAGAAAATGAACAGTGGTACTGTAGGCACGTTCTGATGGCTCTCTCTCTGATGGAGTAGGGGCGGAGGGGGTATATAAAGCCTCCACACAAAATCTAGCCGTTACACACATTTGACCACACTCGGTCAGACCGAATTGAAGAACTAGGTTAGACCGAAGCAGTTCAAAATGTGAACGTTGGACATCTCGGTGGGACCAAAACTATCAACTCGGTGAGACCGATGCGTTAGGGTTAGGGCAAAACCTGAACTCGGTTTGACCAATTACACAAACTCGGTGAGATCGATTTTGGTAATAGGCTAACACAGGAATGGCCAGGCAAACTCGATGGGGCTGATTCGCTCATCTCAATGAGACCGAAACGTAACGAAGAGGTAACAGAGAGTTTGCAATGCTAACTCGGTGAGAACGATTGCAATGCTAATGAAGAGGTAACGAAGAGGTAACAGAGACTTGCCTCATTAGGGTATATCTTCACGAAGTAGGAGATCTCCTTGCCCTTACAAACTCCTTGGTTTAACTCCACAATCTTGTCGGAGGTTCCCAAGTGACACCTAACAAATCTAGGAGACACCACTCTCCAAAAGGTAATAGGTGGTGTGTTGATGATGAACTCCTTGCTCTTGTGCTTCAACTGATAGTCTCCCCAAAACTCAAATCTCTCTCACAGATTTGGATATGGTGGAAAGAAGATTTGAGTGGAAAGCAACTTGGGGAAGGCTATACATCAAGATTCATATGGTAGGATTGGAATATCTTGGTCTCAACACATGAGAAGGTGGTTCTCACTCATAAAATGAACAGTGGTACTATAGGCATGTTCTGATGGCTCTCTCTGTGATGGAGAAGGGATGGAGGGGTATATAAAGCCTCCACACAAAATCTAGCCGTTACACACATTTGACCAGACTCGGTCAGACCGAATTGAAGAACTCGGTCAGACCGAAGCAATTCAAAATGTGAACGTTAGACATCTTGGTGGGACAAAAAGTATCAACTCGGTGAGACCGATGCGTTAGGGTTAGGGCAAAATCTGAACTCGGTTTGACCAATTACACAAACTCGGTGAGGTCGATTTTGGTAATAGGCTAACAAAGACTTGGCCATGCAAACTCGGTGGGGCCGATTCGCTCATGTCGGTGAGATCGAAGAGGTAACAGAGATTTTGCAATGCTAACTCGGTGAGAATGATTCACACATCTCGGTTAGACCGAAATGTTGCAAAAAGGAAACTGAGAGTTTACATTCCCATCTCGGTGATACCGAGATCCCTATCGATGAGATCAAACTGATTAGGGTTTGTAGCAGTGGCTATGTCATGTGAACTCGGTGGAGCCGGGTAGATCAAATCGGTGGAGCCGAGTTTGACTTTTAGGTTTGGGACATATGTGGAAATGAGAAAGTGGCTAAGGGTTTTGGAGCATATAACTAAGCAATTGAGCAAGTAGACCATTAAGAAACACCTCACCCCCTTTTAATAGTATTGGCTTTTCCTATGGACTCAATGTGATCTTGGATCACTAAAATGAAGATGTAGAGTCTTGAGCTTTTGCCAATCTTTGTCCTTTTGCTTCTTCAAAATGGTTCCACATCCTCTTGTCCTGCCACTCCACTTTTGTACCCATCTAAAATTTACTAGATGAAAATATTAGTCCAACAAGAGAAATTGTCGGATTTAGTGCTCCGCAAAACCAGTTAAGTTCGAACACAGGGGCGTGAAAGAAGATCTCTCCCACCTCGCTCTCGTCGTGGTGTAAGGATTCAAGCAAGCAACGAACAAAACACACAAGAGTTTATCCAGGTTCGGGCCACCGTGTGGTGAAAGACCCTACTTCCTGCTTTGGTGGATTGGCTCTGGGCGAGCTAGAATATGAGCTACTACAATGGTTCCCGGGCTCAGGAGGGTCAGGAGGCTAGTGTTCTTGCTCCTTGCGTGGTGGCAGAGTGTATCGGTCTGTCCCCTATGCAGTGGGGGTTCTAGCTACTTATATAGTCGGCCACGGTCCTCTTCCCCTGAAATGTTTAGGCGGGAAGGGATCCCGCAACGGCCATATTTGAGCGGGAACACAAGGACGTTCCTGCCCTGACAAAAGGAGTCTTCGCCTGCAAAATGATCAGACGACGACGTGGTGGAGGGCTCAACGATGACATCCTCCTCGCCGTCCTTGCGTTCTTCGGTCTCATTGCACCAATGAGGAAACCTTTGCCCCGCTCCTCGGGAACTTGCGACTGCGCTGCCCCCCTTGCACCGAAATGGTAACTACGCCGTTGGCGCACGCTGGCACCCGCTGGTGCGATGCGTCACTGCTGATATCACTGCCTCCTCCTGAGGGTGGCTTGGCCTTGAATTCTCCGCCCCTCCTGAGCACCTGGCTGAGGCCACTCCTGAGGGGGTCTTGGCATCGTTCTCCTCGCGATGCTTAATCCCCTCGCGAGGGTCTTGGGCAGCTGGTCGATCAGCTGGGCCGTACCAGGCCGTAGTAGGAGCGCGTCGCGGCCCGCAGACAGGCAAGTCCGAGTACCCTGGTTCCCAGTACGCCGACAGTAGCCCCCGGGCTCAAGGCGCGTGCGGAGTTGGCTTCGGGGAGAAGCCTTAGCCGAGGACGAAGCACCTTGGGCCCTAAAAGGCTGCGGGCCAGGCCGGCGTGCGATTGTTGGTTCGGACGTGGCGGCTCCACTTCCCATGCAACCTTGGTGATCGTGCGACTTGACAACTCCTTGGCGCGGGCGACGAGGGAGTAATGGCTGCGACGCCATTGGCTAGCGGTTGGGCTCCTCTGCCCTATAAATGGGACTAGGGGGAGCCCCCAGGCCGTTTCCAAGCTAGCGCCGTCTTCTCCTTGCTTGTCCTTTGCTATCTCTCTCTTATCACAAGATCCTCATGGCGCCGCCGAGGAAGCCATCCGCCGCGCAGAAGGGGACGTGAAGAATCGAATTCAGGGCTAGTTCATGGAAATCTAGCCCGTAGAAAAACAGCAAACCCCATACAAAGGGGTGAAGTGGAAATCCTAGCCCCCTAATGAAGTGCAAGAGGAACACAACTCTCTCACCCGCCTCTGGGATGGGAACCACCTGGTCCTTCGCGTGGACTCGGTGCGCAATGTTGCAGCGAGATAGCCTGCACTCTGGAGATCCTCCACGGCTTTTGTAAGATCTTGGGTTCCGGCAAAACCCTTGAGGCTCGAACTCTGGGGTGCGCACGAAGATCTCACCTTCTGCCCTAGCTCGTCTGCTAGCCGATCCCTAGGCCTAGCTCGTTAGATCCGAAGAACAAGGGACACAAGGTTTATACTAGTTCGGGCCACCGTTGTGGTGTAATACCCTAATCCAGTATGGTGTGGTGGATTGCCTTGTAGGCTGAGGAAGACTAGTACACGGGGTGAACAACCTCTTGAGGAGAGGTGTTCTTGCTCTCGAGTGAGCTTGTGGGTGTGTGGCTTTCTATCTGATCAACTCAAGATGAGATCCCTGATCAACTCAAGATCCTCTGATCAACTCAAGATCCGATCTCCATGGTGGTGGCTAGTCTTATTTATAGTGGCCCGGGTCCTCTTCCGAAATATTGAGCGGGAAGGGATCCCACAACAGCCAAATTTGAAGGGGGATAGCTAGTACAAGCTATCCTGGCAAAAGGTGGTCTTCGCCTACCAAAGGCTCTGGTGGTGACGCCGTCGTGGTCTCTGCGATGACCTCTGCTCTGCCGTCGTGCTGGTCTTGGTCTCGTTGCACCGATATGGAAACCTTTGCCTAACGCCTCGGGACTCCTCGCCTGCACCTGCTCCTTTAGCACCAAAGAGGAAACATGCAGTCTGCGCCCGCTGGCGGCCGCCCGGCCTTGGTCGTCACTGCTCACGTCACGAGGACCTCGCGAGGTGCCCCTTTTTAAAGCCCAGGATGCGACTATATCTCCTACGTGTCGAGGCACGACTTAGAGGCATAAGCGCATTCTGGAATGATCGCAAGCGTGGTATCTTGGCACAACTCATGTAAAAAATACAGGGATGAAAGAGTAAAATAGTTGTCTTACACTCGCCACGTCACACAATGAATACAATAGCATACATTCATCCAAATAACACAGGGTCCGACTACGTTTGAAATCCAAAACGAGAAAGATACCACAACCACAAGGCCTAATCGTCCCTAGTAGGAACCACTACTGATTGTCGAAAACATCACAAGCATACGGCCATGCTCATCATCAAACTCCCGGTGAAGTTCTGATCCATCTCCTGCATCATTCTCGGCTGAACCTGCATCTGGTGTGTGTAGTAATCTGTGAGCCACAAGGACTCAGCAATCCCGTTCCTGGGTATCAAAACTACCAAAGCCTTAGGTGAGGAAAGGCTATAAAAGTGTCTGCAGCAAGCACTAAGCATACTAGCTTACGAAGTCAGAGCGAGAAGAGAATATGTGCCAACGGTAGCCAAGTTGACCAAGAAGTGATCCTAGCTACTCACGGTCAAACATAACCCCACCGTGTTCACTTCCCGAAGCCCTTCGGAAAGAGACCATCACAGTTACTCACGCAGGTAGTGTATTCTTATGAATAGGGTGTCAAGTTATCTACAACTGGATATTAACAAATTCCCATCTGCCACATAACCACGGGCACGGCTCTCGAAAGTTCATAACCCTGCAGGAGTGTCCCAACTTAGCCCATCACAAGCTCTCACAATCAGCAGAGATAATAATGATATTACCCCTTATCTTAGGGACAATCCGATCAGGCTCGGAATCCCGGTGCACAAGACATTTCGACAATGGTAAAACAAGTCCAGCAAGACCTCCCGGCATGCCGACACCCTGATAGTAGCCGCGTGTATCTCGTCTCAGGCCACGTCCGGATGAGCGCTACATACAGCAACTGAAGACCCCAGATAACTGGGTGGCACCCCATATGGCTCTAGTTTGGGACCAACACCATCAGCACTGGCCCCCCCTGTTATGTAGAAGAATCCTCGGGGACATGACCCCCTATGCAAATTAATTAATTAATTAAGTTGTTATTATGAGGCAAATTAAAACCAATGCTGGGCCTTGCTGGAGGAGTTTTATTCAAAGACGAACTGTCAAGGGGTGCCCATGTACCCAACCGCGTTAGGAACGCAAAATCAAGGAACATAACACTGGTTTATCGGTTCCTACGGTGGCATCAATGGAACAAAACACCGAGCAAAAGGCCAAGCCTTCCACCCATTGCCAAGTATATAGGTGTGTTAATATATTTAAGAGATATTGTGATATTCCAACAACAAGTTCCAACATGGAGCAATCTTCATCTTCACCTGCAACTAACAACGCTATAAGAGGGGCTGAGCAAGCAGGTAACATAGCCAAACAATGGTTTGCTGGGAACATGTCAAAGGTTATTGGTTTCATGGCAACAATAGGAGGCTGACAAACAGGAATAGGCATTGAGGCATATCTAAAGAGCGAGACAGCTAGCATAGGCAAAGATAGAGGTGATATCGGGGAATGGTCATCTTGCCTGGGATTCCGCAAGGAAGAAGAACAAGTCCAAGAAGTAGTCGAACAACTCCTCACAACTCCGGAACGAAACCAAAGCTAACGAGAGAAGCAAACCGGAAAGAAGCAAACAACACGGTAAACACACATATCATAACCATGGCAAATGATGCACAAACAAGTATGATGCATGTCCGGTTTAAATAAGCATGGCATGGCAAAGTGCACAAACAAGTACTACAAGTTAAGTGGAGCTCAATATGCAACGAGTTGCATATTGACGAAACACCACATTTTATTTATTTAGTTGACTCTCGTTTATTTACAAGACAAGATTGAATGTTTTTATTAAACATGGCAAGAGGTGAAGCATGAGCAAAACTACACTATCTAGTCATTTTAAATGAGGCCGTAAATAACAACAACAATTCCGGAAAATCCCCACAAGTCATTTAGCATTTTTAAAGCAAACAACAATTTAAACATTTTAATGTTGTTATCATGATGCCGATGACATTTTCAAGTTTTATGCAATTTTTGTTAAAATTTGACATGAGCAAGATATGGAGTATCTGTCGCCACGACGGAAAGAAAAGGGGGTCATGGCGGCGAAAACGGATACGGTGCCCCGGCAACATTCCGATGATCCGACACTCGTTGAGATATCGGTACAAAAGAAGGACGACGGGAACATGAGCGTGTCATGCAAAGATGGTGGGGTGCTCCCGGTTACCAGGTGTCCCACGAGATGTTGGCATGGAAACGAGTGGTAAAACGGGCAAAGTGCAAACAAGGGGAACAACTCATACATCACATAGCATTCGTCCACAGGCGTCGTTTCCGCAGTATACCTTCGAAACGAGCGTTCTCGGGGAGATTCGAGTCATAGTGGAAGTAGTGGTGCACGGCGACGGTAGTCGTTCACGTTAGTAGTGGGAAGTAGTTGTTCACGTTCGTAGATGTACATGTCGGTGATAGTCGTTCACTTGACGTTCTTCGGCGATGGTAGTGGGACGCGTTTCATAGACGCACATGGTTCGTAGACGTTCGGGCTTCCGTAGATGTTCATGTCGTGGCGAGGGACTTGATGTCCACGAGGTCGATGGTAGAGGTACTTGGGGTCATCGGACTTGCCGGTCTCGTTCTTGAATCAGTCATCGTACACATATCGTAGAGGAACTTGGTCTTGCGAAGAGGTACTTGGCGCGCCATAGGGTCGTCGTGTCGGGGTACTTGCGATATCTAGGACGGTCTTGGCGATCCAAATCGAAGCAAGGCCAAGGGCCTCGGGTGGACAGCAGCATGGCAGTAGGTGACCATGGAGGCTGCTGCAGCGGGCGTTTGCGGGGAGGCAGAGGCGACCCATGGTGGAGCTTGGGACGGCGACGCCATGGAGAAAGGCGAAGGCCACCGGGGACAGTACCGGCGCGAGCTCTGGCTGCCGAGAGGCGATGCAGGAAGCGGAGCAGGGCGATGTAGAGGCGAGGAGGTCCTAGTGATGGTCGAAGCAGAGGTGTTGCGGCTGTCGCGAGGTAGCAGAGGAGCGCGACGGCGGACTTGGCGCGGGGTGGAGGAGACCGCTGCAGCGGTGCTGCGCCGAGGCGACAAGGTGACAGGAAGGTGGCGCGGCGTCCTGGTGGTCTTCAACGGCGAGCATGGCGCGGCTCCATGGCGAGGTGAGGCAGGAGCTGGTGAGGGAAGGCGAGGCGCACGGCGAGGATGAGAGGTGCGGCGGCGCTGTCGTGGGGCACCAGGGTAGGGCGCACTCGGCGTGGTGGAGGAAGAGGCGGGATGTGGCGCCATGGGGGTGAGGCGGAGGAGGGCTGGCACGGAGGCACGCGAAGCAGGGTACTCGGCGCGGCGACGACCTCGGGGAGGAAAGGGCGGCGCGGTTGGAGGTGGAGGTGGATGCTGGCTCGAGGAGGAGAGGTGCGGGGGCGCAGGGAGAAGGGGATCGAACAAGGAAGGAAGTGGCGGCGCTGGGGAAGGACGAGGGAGAGATCGAGGGAAGAGGTTGAGGGTTAGGAATTAGGTGGGCCTAGGGAGGCCGCGGCTGGACTGGGCTCCCCTTTCTCCCTCTATTTCTGAATTTTCTTCAGACAGAAAATACAAATGGAAAAATGTCAGGGATATAGAAGAGGATTTTAGCAAAAATGAAAATATCTCCATGATCCTGAAATATTGTAGTATTTGAAATAATTGCCTTGGACATTTTAAAGGTAGAAAAAGAAAACAAGTTTGAATTATATTCAAACTTGAGGCATTTTTGAACCTAACCAAAACCACTCCAAATAGAATGAAATTTGGCAGAGAGTTTCAGGACATGGTCTAATATTTGTAGGTAGAAGATGAACATTACTAGAGAAGGGAAAATGGCACTTGCAAAACGAAAGAAAGTAGAAGGAAAGGAGAAGGTGATGATGCATGATCATACATGGAGCATTCAACAAACATAATGTAGGTGCAATTCACATGATGGACTTGGAAACAACATGGATGACACAATGCTATAATATGATGCATCAGGCAAAGGATGGCATAATGCAAAATGACAAGAGGCTCAAAGCAACAATATGAAATGGCACAATGCAATATGATAAAAGATGAACATGATGCAATAAACAAAATAAGAAAAAGGCACTCATCACGATCATGGTAACAAGTAGTTGAAACACACGACGTCAACGAAAATAACTAGAAGGCACTAGAGCATCGGTCTTGGGGCGTCACACCCTTGCCTTGATATCTCCGATCCTCATGAGCCAACCTAGTGAGGCAACCCCGGGGGATGTCTTGCACCGTCCGCCTCGCCAGGCTCGGCCCCTTGCGAGGGTCTTGAGTGGTTGCTGAAGAGGTTGGTCCGTACCAGGCCGCCTTATCAGCTACGCCCTGGGCCACAGGCAGGCATGCCTGGGTACCCCCGTTCCCAGAATGCCGACAGTAGCCCCCGGGACAAGGTGTGCTCGGGCTTGGCTTCGCGGCGAAGCCAAGGGTCAAGTGCCGAGCACCGCGGGCCCCAAAAGCCTGCGGCCTTGATTGACGCATGGCGATTGATTGGACGTGGGCATCTCCACTTCACCACGCAGCCTCGGTGACTGCTCAACTTGATAAGTCCCAGCATGCACAAAAGATCATCATTGCCTATGATTATAGAGGCTGGCGGTTGGCCTTCTCCTGGCTATAAATAAGGCTATAGGCGGAGTCTTTGCTGCCCATCTTCTTCCTTCGCTCTTCTCGCTTCTTCCTCTTCCTTGCTCCTTGCCTGGACGAGCTGCTCATGGCGCCGATCCGACAATTTTCTGCCCTTGGGAAGGGGAAGACTCCTTGCGAGGAGCCAGAAGTGCCCCCCCGAAGAAAAGACCATTCCGCCCTCATGGTGCCGCCACGAGGCCGGAAGTGACAAGGCCTTGGCACGAGCGGCCCCCTGGCTACCTGCTACCCCTGTACGCCAGGGTACCAGGCCACAGAGGGGAATGCAGCGCCCAGAGCCGCCCATGCCCTGGCCGCGTCCATCACGCCATGGTGGTGTGTGCCGCCGTCCCGCGAGCGCACGCTAGAGGCTCCTCGCGTGAGTTCGTGGTGTGGGCGGTGATGCCTCCTAGATACAGGATACGCATCCCGCCATTCTTCGCCGCGGAGATGCCGCCGAGGGGTCCGCTCGAGCTGTGGTTGCGACACGCCAAGTGTTGGGCCCCGGCGATGAGGGCTGAGGTTGAGGTTGTCTCCTCGGGCAAGGTCTTCATGACCCGCGGATGGGGCGAGGCCGCCCGCGCCTGCGGTGTGGAAGGCGCCCTCGCCATCCACTTCGAGTACGATGGCGCCTCCGTGCTGCTCTTAAAGGCGTTCGATGAGGAGGGACGCCGCTTGGGGTGATGCCCTGGAGGGGACCGTAGGGATGACGCGGCTACTGGCGCCACGCCAACCATCGACCCTGCCGCCAGCTCGTCCAGCAGCAGCGCTGGCCCCCGGGGGTCCAGCAACTCTCCTGAGTCCGACGAGTCTGCGGAGACGAGCGACGATAGATACGTGCCCCCAAGCTCGCGACGCGCCCGAAACGCGTCGGGCACGTGAGCACGTCGCTGGTGTTGATCTGTGCGAGGTCGGAAGTGGGCCATTATGGCCCACTGTTGGTGATGGTGCCGCCGGCCGTAGTTAGGATCCCCTGAAATCCTTTTGTGGCATTCCCTGCGAGGATTCGAAGCCAACCCCACGAGGGTATGTAAAGAACTTGTAATACTTTCGCTCCTATCTTGTTATTCCTGCTAGTACACCCTATTTGCGAGCCCCATTTCGGCAACATCGCCCCTTTTTTAGCCTTTCGGTAGCATAGTCACTACAAAAAATACACTTCCGTGATGAGACGTGTTTGTCATAGTAGGTCACGATTTTTGTCATGCATGTACATCCATGACAATTTTATGACAGAATCAAGATAGTCATAACTGTGATGTGGTAGAAGTGTTCCATGACATTACCAAAATTATCATCATGGAAGTGTCCACCTCCATGACGATAAATCTCGCAGCACAGAAGTGCTTTCGTCATGGGTGACCGACACGTGGTATCCACCGTAATGGAACGCCGTTAAGCTATCGGGCCCGGTTTTGGATCCGATAACCCGTTAACAGCCCGGACCAATGGGGATTTTCCACGTGTAAAATTCTGGTTGGCTGACGGAAACACCTGGCAGCTCCGTGTTGGCACAAGTGTCACTCATCCAATGGGCGAGATGCGCCTATGATATGTTGACACATGGACCGGCCCAAAAGTGGCCCATAAGGTTTAAATGGGCCGGCCCAACTAAAAGCCCGCAAGATTTTGTGGACCATAATGGGTCGACCCAACTAAAGGCCCACAAGATTTTGCGGACCATAATGGGCCGGCCCAGCTAAAGGCCCACAAGATTTTGTGGGCCATAATGGGCTAGCCCAGGAAAAGGACCACAAGATTTTTGCGGTCCATAATGGGCTAGCCCAGGTGAAGGCCCACAAAATTTTTGTGGACCATAATGGGCCGGCCTAGCTAAAGGCCCATGAGATTTTGCCGACATTAATGGGCCGGCCTAGTTGTAGGCCCACAAGATTTTGAGGACCCTAGTAGGCCGGCCCATTAACTAGCTGCCATGTTTTGGGCCAAATGCCGGCCCATATTTGATCCGGTCCATTAATGTCCTGCCATGTTTCGGGCCTAATAATGGCCCATATGAGATCCGGCTCGTTAAAATCCTACCACGTTCTGGGCCAAATTACGGCCCAGATTAGGTCCGGCCCTTTAAGAGGCTTTGGGCTAAATTATGGCCCATATCAGATTCGACCCGTCAACTGGACGCTATGCTTTTGGGCCCACTTGCTAAAGGCCCATTTACTAATTCGGTCTGATATTAGTTTCGGCCTATTAAGGGCCCATTTCACATTTCAGCCCTATATTAATTTCGGCCTGTTAAAAGCATGTCATTTAGTTGGGCCTAACTACGACCCGGTTTGCATCCGGCCTGCTCGCAGCCGATAATCTGATTGGGCCAAACAAGGACCGAGACAATTTTGTCCTTTTATAAGCCCATGATTTGATTGGCACATTCATGGGCCGGGGTCTGTTTCGGCCTGCTGCCGGTCCGTGAGCTGTTCGGCACGTTTCAGGCCCAACCTACTTTTCAGCCTCCTAAATGCCCATTGAGTTTTCTTGGGAAAATAGGGCCGGCGGTTTACTAGGACTATTAAATGCCTGAATGTACTAGTGGGACAGTTTACATTTAGGCCTGTTAACGGACCAAGAAGACGGGACCCATGATGTGGATCATACATGGTGATTTGCATGACGGCCCGATTATGTACCGTAATTTTACGGTTTGGCCGGTTTACTGCGAAGACAGGATATATATACAGTAAAATAACTGCAGCATCGTGAATAAGAAAAAAACCTAGACTATACAATAAAGAAATTACGGCATATTACATCCACTGGGCATCAAAGTTCGCCACTATGATAATAAAGCACAAGCAGACAGCAGATTACATACACTGGGCATCAAAGATCGCCACCAGTGCAACTAAACACGCCGACAAAATAATATACAAAATCGACATCACTTCAATAGAGTTCAAGAAAGGTTAGCACTGCTCGGGAGCTGCAGGGCACGCAACTGAGCAAGCTGGTGAGACTGCACTTGTTTGACACTTATATCCTCCTCACTCTGAAAGATAAACAAGCTGACAGATGACATGTTTTGCACATATAAGTGTCAGTGCTAACAATTCATCAGATTTCTTACTAATGAATAAACTAACATAGTTTAAAATAGCATTAACACAATATGGTATTGTTCAGGTCAAGACATGGCAGGAAATGACATTGCGAAGGAGTTGGCAGCTTCACGACACCACTGGACTACTGATCAAGAACTCATAAGTATCAATGGTTAGTGTGCTGTCAATTTATCCCATTTCAGATTGGCAAAATAAGATCACTTGCTCTGTATAGTTTAATTTACATGGTATGAAGAAAGAACTTGGTTGTACAACTGAAAACTTAAATTGAGAAGGACAACCTTTTGTTTATGAACTGGAGTACATAATAAACTTTAAACATGCAATTTGATGCAAACACAAAAAATAAACAATTGTTGCAGCCATGCCTAACCAAATATACACAACAAAGTTTGAAGGCTTGAGAAGAACAAACTTACATTATTGGTGAAGGCAGGGTCTATAAAGACCTTGTCCATGCTTATGGGGGGGGCAATTCAAGAAGTTTACCACATAATCTTCTTCATAAGCATTGCCTTTATTCTACATTTTGTTAAGAGTAAATATAGGTGTGACAATATAAGAAAAAATGGAGAATATTTAAGATAAGATGAAGAGTGATGCTACATAACCAAGTAGCTATAAATGTAAGTACATCTATATAGGCAAAAGTTACAGCCAAGAGCAATGCAGAGCTAAACTTCTTTAGTACCATCGGTGTTATCCAACCTTATGCTAAGAGTAAATATAGATCTTATATGTAGAAAATGGAGGACAAAGGAAAATAAGCTGCAAAGTGATGAAACATGAACAGCTACCTGTCAATATAAGTACACTAATAAAGGACAGCAGGTACTTACAAGAACAATGCAGAGCTAAAAAATTTCATTGGCATTGGATATATTCTACACTAATGTAACCATTCATACAGATTAGATAATTTGGAGCGAACAATTGATAAGCAAGCTATCATGCATACTGCTATCACATAATGAACCAGGTATGTCTACAAGTACAGTGATACAGGACAACAGGTACTAACAAGAGCAAAGCAGCGGGCAGCATATTTGCGATATCCTGTCCTTCTTTTTAAACCGGAATTCTTTTTCGAGCAGATTTCCTGCAAAAAAGATCCGTAAGGCACATGCGGAAAAGTAAAAGTTCTAATTGTCATGCGATATCATAGACAGTACCTCATCCTCGGAACGAGACCAGTGCATAACAAGGTTTTTCCATTCAATGTCTTCTAAATCTAGCACAGTAGACTTCACCAGAAATTTGTTTATAGACTTGCCATCAAAGTGTGATTTCCTCAGGTAACACCAATACTGCTGCAATGCTTCCTTGAAAAGCGCAAGCAAGCTTTGCTCGTCATGACTATCCAGATTGACCCTCGCCTACTTACAACAATGTAATGTAAATCATTGATGTGTTCAATCAGCAGAAAACAGGAAAATAATCACCATGAATAATAGCACTTATACGTAAGTGGGACAGGAAGATGTGAGAATGGTGTTTGTCTTCACTATAATCTTCCAATGATGGGAATATATGCACGTAGTACCTAACAACATTGAAAGCATTGTCTTTTAAACTAGGAATAACTGGAATGGGGTTCCAATCTGCAGGAATTGGCCGTCTCTATAGTTGGGATAGGTCTTCGGCCGATGGACATGCTGTACTTTTTGCTGGAGTGGGATTTTTCTGTGGTACGGCTGGTGCTATGGCAACTGAAATGGGCATATCTTTTGCTGGAGTGCAGGTCTTGTGTGGTGTGGCTAGTGGTGTGGCCAGTGAAGTATGGGTACAGTCTGCTGTAGTCGTTCCTACGTTTTGTGTCACTCGTTGTACATCCAATATAAGTAGGGTGTTGTCTGATTTCTCCGGCACATCCATGTTTTTCAAGGACTTTGCTGGTGCTCCTTCAGGTTCGGCAATCACCCTCTTCCTTTTTGATGTCTGATGCACAAGAACTACATTTGAGTGGAAAAACATGGTATGATGATAGATGGAATATGTATTGATAATGGATGGCCATGGGCCGCATGGCATCTCGACATATACGATGAGTAAAATAAGTAGATGGCGGTGCAACAAAGTAGAAGAAATCCAAGACACCATATGCAAGATACGCGCAATCAATAAAACCTTGCCAAATTAGAGCAGGAACTTTGATGGGTGAACATGATAGGCCATCTGCCTTTGACTCCTCGAGGTTAGAATAGTCATTAGGATCATATTCTCAACAGGAATCTACAGGTGGGGAGCGTATGAGTTTCATTGCATCCAGAATGGCCCTCAATGCCTTGGTGCCAATTTTGTAAGTCATTGCAGTGTTCCACAATATTCTTCTGATGCGCGGATTCTGATATTCAATGTAATTACGTATAATATATGAGAACCATGAAAACATAAATATATGTGAGATTATATTTGTAATGCAAAGGATATTCTAATATAGGGACGCCCCTGTAAACACTTGTGTGCTATCACTGGATTCTGATGAGAGAGCTCATGTGTGCTGTAATATGGTGCGTGCATTTACATAATCTGGCACAAGTACACAAAAAAATAGGCTCCAGAAGTAAGGATAGTTGGCAGATGATAGGTTCAAAATATACTGTATAGAGAGTTTATTGCCAAACCATGATAACAAGAGGACACGACAACTAGGCAGATCATAGTGTACATAAAAGGGGTACACCAAAACCACGATATATAAATCGGGAAAGTGGAACTGGCTTGAAAATACGGTGTTGTATTGGCGCTAGTAATTGAAAGACTATCGATCAAGTACATGCCAGCTCTATCAGCTGTTAACTGCAGATGTCCCTACTCCCCTTCATGACAAGGAACATACTGTTCGTACTAAATACAGAATAACAAAAGAGGAACATGTTAAAGAACAGAAGAGGAAGCATATTCTTGAGGTTCCGCTTAATTGCATACAATATTGGTTGCCCACTCATGATGAATCACAGCGCCCAAATAAATGCAATTCCATGTCGTCTCTCTATATGTGGCAATTTTGAACAAGAGTCATTAGGATCATATTCTGAACAAGAGTCAATAGGTGGGGAGCGTATGAGTTTCATTCCATCCAGAATGGCACTCAATGCCTTGGTGCCAATTTTGTAAGTCAGTGCGGTGTTTAGCTTCAAGAGTGGACTGCTGCTAGTGCGACACAAAGCAGCTACACAGATCATAGTGTAGATATAACGGGAAAACCGTAAGCATCAGAGTAAAATCAGCAAAGTGGAACTTGCTGGAATATATGTGCTAGTATTGCCGGTACGGCAAGAAAGGCTTCGGATACCAACTCTCTTCAACTGAAGGTGCGGTAGTGTTAATATCAGTGTAACTCTCAAAGGCGACACTGCTCCCCGCATTTCCTTGCTATTCTTATAGGATTCAAGTGGGCAGGCCACTACAAATCCTATTCCCATATTTACAAAATCCTACAAATCAAAGAGGCCCGAAGAGTTCAAAGTGTCCATACGAACCGATCGTATAGACCTCTACACTGCAAATGTCCCTGCTCATGTTCACTACAAGGAACATACGGTACTACTATCATACTCCCTGCGTTCCAAAGTATAAGTCTTGGTAGAGATTTCCATTACGGATCACATACAGATGTATCCAGATACATTTTAGAGTGTAGATTCACTCATTTTGCTCCGTATGTAGTCCATGGTGGAATCTATACAAAGACTTGTATTTAGGAACGGAGAGGGTACTTATTAAAGAAGAACGGAAGAGAAACATGCTAAAGAAGAGCAAGCAGATTTTGGATATTAAAATGTTCGTTGCGCAGTGCCCACACATGATGAACCAGAGCACATTAAGAAAGCAACTCCCTGCTGTCTCTTTATATGTGATGCACATGCTTTTTCGAAAGTAAAGTGGGAACATTAGCTGGCCAATTAAATGTTATCTATTTTAGTAATATCAGCATCATATCAGATTCGTACTTGAGCAACAAGCTTGGAATTATGAGTGGCACGTTGTTTAGCTTGATGGATTCAGGAGCAGTGCTAAGAAGGTACGATGATGCTACTGAATATAAATGCATGTGCGCATGCAACTCGCGTTACTTTTGTCATTTGGGTCAGTCGACCATTTCAGGCGGTTGGATGAAGATCCTACGTCTCCTAACCCTTCTTCTTTCTCGTCTCCGATTCTTCCCATACAGAATACCGCACGGGGCGCCAGCCGGACCACCGGCCCCCATCGCCTGTGTTTCTCCGCCATCGCCACACCCCACCCCCGCCCCCACCCGCGTCGAGTTTTCTTCGTTCGGCGAGGACCCACCATCGCCCCCCCACAACCAAAGTCCCCACCCGAGCCCCTTCGTTCGCATCGGCGAATTCCGGCGAGCTCTGAAAAATCATAAGCATTGGGAGTATAGTGTTGAGCATGCCATGGCGGATCTGAAGGTGCAAACCGGACAAAGGAAACTTCGCAACCAATGTTTGCTCTCAACTAGCAAGTAAGTGATGGACAAGAAATCAGAGTAAAGCAGTGGCGACCTATTTTCTTGTTGCGATAAATAAGTTGAGAAGATACAAAAGAGTACCGCCTCTGGTGCATCACCGTGTATGCATCTGCTGAGAATTTGACGGTGCTGCGGTAGCGATGGCTGTCGGCGGCATGGAAGCAGATCTAGGAGGATAGATGATGGGGCGGGGAGCGGTGGACGAGATGGTCGTAGGAGCGACGCCGGCAAGGTGGACGATGGCGAGGATGAAGCGAGAGGACGGGATGCAAGGATCCCGGTCCGAAGCCGTGGATGAGAGAGGTCGATCTCTTGTAATGGACGGCGGCATCGGGGTATCAGCTCCGACATGGTGGAGAAGGACGGTGGTGGATGGGGTGGCAGACGGAGGAGGCTGTGGTGGAGAGGGTGTTTTGGCGCCCACGGAGTACGAATGGGGAAATGGAGGTGGAGAGGAAGGGGGAACCACGTCTGCAGGGCGCGCTTGTCTCAAATGGGAGGAAATTTACAAACTTAGGCCCCGTTTCAAATTTAGTCTACTGTGTTTAACTAGTGTGGAATATAAAAGGGGGAAACCATATGCATTGGGAGAATAGTGTTGAGCATGCCATGGCGGATCTGAAGGTGCAAACCGGACAAAGGAAACTTCGCAACCAATGTTTGCTCTCAACTAGTAGGTAAGTGATGGACAAGAAATCAGAGTAAAGCAGTGGCGACCTATTTTCTTGCTGCGATAAATAAGTTGAGAAGATACGAAAGAGTACCTCCTCTGGTGCATCGCCGTGTATGCATCTGCTGAGAATTTGAAGGTGCGGCGGTAGCGATGGCTATCGGCAGCATGGAAGCAAATCTAGGAGGGTAGATGGTGGGGCGGGGCGCGGTGGACGAGATGGTCGCGGGAGCGACGCCGGAAAGGTGGACGACGGCCGGGATGAAGCGAGAGGATGGGATGCAAGGATCCCGGTTCGAAGCCGTGGATGAGAGAGGTCGATCTCTTGTAATGGACGGCGGCATCGGGGTATCAGCTCCGACATGGTGGAGGAGGACGGCGGTGGATGGGGTGGCGAACGGCGTTGGATGGGGGTGGCGGATGGAGGAGGCTGTGGTGGAGAGGGTGTTTTGGCGCACACGGGGTACGAATGGGGAAATGGAGGTGGAGAGGAAGGGGGGAACCACGTCTGCAGGGCGCGCTTGTCTCAAATGCAAGGAAATTTACAAACTTAGGCCCTGTTTCAAATTTCCTACATCACAGCAATATTAGTCGGTTGGGGATAGGACAGTAATCTCGCATACACCGAATATTTACCGACAAGAGTTTGTTTTTGGCGCCCACCATGTATGAATCGGGGAGGGAGTCGATTTCAGCCGAGGACACACTGTGTTTTGGCGCCCACCGTGTATGAATCCGGGTGAGAGGCGGTTATGTCACGTTTGAGTGAAATTATAAACCTACCCCTATCGAAACCTATAGAAATCGAGCAGATAGGCTTTGCATGGTAGGGATAGGCAGTAGTAATTTCCATCTCGCGGATTTTGGTTTCGGATGGTTACTGCGACTTTCCCCGCTTCGTTCAAATTTGCACAGTGCACGTTTACCGTGCCAATTCAATTTGAATCCCGTTTCTAATCTATTTTTTAGGGCAGGATCCATTTTCGATTGGAATAAAATTCTATATACATCATTTTTTATATATATACTTTCAAAAGCACAACAAAGAATTATGCTCCTTTATATGTATAATATGATTTACAAATACAATGATCTCAAAATCATAAGGTTGAAATCAAAAAATTAAACCAAATTATGTTCTACTAAAATGGATGGATGAGTAATATCTACATATTAAATAACATAGATGCGCGTGAATTCATAAGAGTATGCATGTTTGATAGATCAATTTTGGTTCGAGTATAGATTACATGTATCATCATCTCGAATTCAAATATTTGAATCCCTTTTATGTTCACTCCTTTCATGCCCATCTCTCTCGCATGCATGCTCCTTTATGTAGCTATCACTCTCTTTTCTCCAGCTCACCCGCACATTCACTTCATGTTTCTCCTATCCTCATAAACAAGATCTCTCAACGTCTCCCTAGAGAAGTGTCACACTCTCCCTATCATTATACATTACACGGTTTTCATTATCTCTCACGTCTCTACCAATCTCTCGTATCACTAAGTACCTAAGCTTTGTTTTTCACCGACACAAACACAGACCCCGCTCGTCTTTCACTTTGTCTTTCTCTCTACGGGATTCTCTCACACACCCTATATGTCTCTAGATATGAATCATACCACTAAAATTACTCTCTCTCCTATAGACACAACATTTGTTGCGGTCTCCTTTTCGTCTCCATCCCAGACTGACATTATTCATTTGTTTACCGATCAGACAAACTCCCCCCCCCGCTCTCACACACACACACAACTCCTACTTCCACTCCCATTCCCGACTACCGTCTCTCTCTCACACACAAAACTCTCGCTTTCGCACCCCGACTTGTATTTCTCTCACAAAAATTTATCGACTAGCGTCTAGATAGGTTTATACACCCGAACACTCGTGCTTCCACTATGGCATACATGTCTCTCTCCCGCTCCTTGTATCTATGTTGATTTTTCTTCTCTTCTTGAGACACGCCCTCTCGATCGTGCACACACACACTATCGCCTCATTTTAAGCTGATACCTATCGCACACACACTCTTTGTGTCTTTGTCACACATGCACTCCGTCCTCCTCCTCTCTCCATCTCTCTCTCTCTCTCTCACACACACATGGGCTTTTTGCAACAACCAGCAAGATGCCCATGCGTTGCACGGAACATCAAGATGCATTTGTATAAGTAGTTTATTTTGTGGGAGAAAAGGATGAACAAGGGAAGGCCTTATTTGCAAGTGCGGAGAGGGGTGTGGGTATCTTTTTGCAAAATTGCCATAGTTTCCTTCTTATCCGCCAGATATAGATCGGACGGCCTATATTGCAGGATGGCAGGCACACGATCATCACCGACTATGCTTTTTATAAGAGTAGGGATAAAAAAACAGAGTTGGTGATGATGGTGGGCCTGCCATCCTGCAATATAGGCCATCCAATTTATATCTGACGGATACGAACGAAACTATGGCAATTTACCCGCACTCCTCTCCACATTTGCAGATAAGGCGTTCCCTTGTTCATCCTTTTCTCCCTTGATATTCCGTGCAACTCATGTGCATCTTTCTAGTAAGAGTAGAAATTAGACATATACCACTTCTCGAATCTTGAAACCAACAACATTCCTCCCTTATCTCATCAAAACCGCCAAAGGAATATATTTTGAGTGAAACATAACAATTTTTTAGTGATATACATATTGCAAAACTACAATTTTTTTCTATCAAATTGGTGAACATGTATTATTCTACTCAGATCGTGTGGCAACGCATTGGCACATTGCTAGTAGTTATTAATTTTTTGGACACCAGACAAACGGTGGAGTACATATACGAAGAGAAGAGGCGCACGCACACAGTCGATCTCTCGCTGTCTCGCACACACGAGTGTTACGTAAAGGCAACGTTAACAAATAAAACCTAAAACCCTAGGTGCACGATTGTTGCATTCACGGGTACCGGGTATGTGCTGGAGCGCACCTTTCTAGGAATAGTCAGCTCACTTGATAATTTGATCCGTAGGAGTTGATGGCCGGGACCACAGGTGAACGATTGGAGGCGGTGGCTCGCTAGTTGCCACAGATTGAGTAGCCACGTTTAAAATATCATTTTTAGCGGGGTTAGGAGTTCCGATTTTCAATGGCGCGTTATAAGTACTGAGTAGTTTTTAGAACGATTGGTATGGAGCAAAAATGGAATTCATAGTACTATGTATCTCCTTGGCGTATGGTTGTATGGGTTTATGTTGCGAGATGTTGAACCTGGTAGTTCTAGGGCAAATACTATGTTTAGATTTATATGTTGGTTTTCAGTAATGAAAATCGGAAGGGGGAAACCCTTCTTCGATTAAAAAATAACTACTACCTCTGTTCTGGTTTACTAGTCCCCATCCTATTTTTTGTCAAAATTTGTCCACGAATTTTACTTGTAAAATGTGAATGGAAAAGGAGATTTTGTTATACACAAACAAAAAAGGACTGGAGGGAGTGATTGCTCTCACATGGACTGGAGGGAGTGATTGCTCTCACATAGCGCATGCATTGAACCGGCGCGCCGGCCAAGAGGGCCCCACTCACTGTAGGCCCGCCTGAACACGCCTCCTCGCCGCATGCAACCGGCTTCAGATTGCCCGGCCTGCCTTCATTGAATCCGCGAGTGTGCCGGTAACACGTCCTTCCGCGAGCCGGTCGGCACTTTAGAACACAAAAAATGACCAAAATATAATTAATTACGCATGGTCTTGACTTGTTTTGCTCACAGTGGTAGCAGGAACTAGCGGTTTTTCTTTATTCATAACTCTCCTAAAAAAATTGGCTTTGAAGTGAATCATGGTTGTGGACATTATGTATGAATGTGGAGATATATGTGAACATGAGTTTGATGTGGAAGTTGAACTTGGAATGTCGGGCTTGCGCGCGAACTATACCATGTCCAATGCTTCATCTGTTATTGTCTGGAAAGTAATTGATGTTATTACATGACCCGAAAAAAAGATAATTTGTGCCACATCAGTAGATGCACGAACATCACAATAGGCATGATGACTGGATAAACATTTGAACCTAGCTACTATGAAGGAAATTTTGTATTGACAACAGTTTTAGATAGCAGGAGACGCCTAGCCTGCTCTGCCTCTGCTAGCTTATTTCTGGCTTCTTCCATCTCTTCTTTGGCATGGGTGAAGAGAGCATCTGATTTCTCTTTTCGCTTCTTCGGGAACTCAGCTACATTCTCAAGGGCTGCTGCACGCTTTCTTTCACCCTTTACTAGAGCCACGAGGACACGAACAGCTGACGACTCCACCTGACTTGTGTGTAATCTAGCATCATCTAGGAATTTGCACCTTGTGTCTAATCCAGCATCATTAGGGAACTGGCACCTTGTGTGTAATCCAGCCTCATTCTGGAAACATGATCTCGAGGTTGACCCTACTTCCCTCCTCGCAGGAACTACATCCTGACATGAAGTTACTTCTGTTTTAGATAATTACTCAGAGCAACCCAGATCCATTTAGTAGAAGCCAGATAAACAGAACTGTGAGAAGTGAATTCAAAAGGAAAAATAATATAAAAACAGACTACAAGGTGAGAACACCCACTTCTTACATCAAGTTAAAAACGAAAGCATTAGGACGATTAAGACTCTTCTTATGACACATCGAAGAACACGAGTCTTAAGAGAAAAAGAAACTACAACATACACACATCGAAGAGCACGAGGCTAAACGAAAGTAATTGAAAGGGTGTTACTCCCTTCGTTCCACAATAGATGACTCAAATTTGTACTAACTTTAGTACAAAGTTGGGTCATCTACATTGGAACGGAGGGAGTACTTACCAAAGCTCGTTTTACATGTTCGGTGCAGCTCCTCTTTAACTTGCCACGCTCCTTGAAGATGTCCCCAATATCCCGTGTTTGGTCTTCATTGCTCCTCTCCATGTTCGCACTAGTGGTTTTAAAATCTCAACATGGCAAAAAATATATACTACTTGTAATATCCGCGCATCTTGTGGGCAACATTAAAGCACTCGTCTGCCATGTTAGAGCATCTCCAACAGAATCACAACGCGCGGCGCTTCAAAAAAGTGTTTACAGTGCTGAGATCGAGAAGTAGAGATAGAGAGTAGAGGATAGTTCTCAGCATAGATAGATAAAAAATAGATTATTCAACTACTCCTCTTTGTCCGACTCCTCCTCGGTGATGTCGCCCTCTGACGTCTGACTGTAGGCCTGAAGATACCGATCGTCTTTAGATTCCCAAGGCGACGCTGCTCCTAGCCTCATGTTGAATTGAGCGTCCGCTTTTCGCCTACGCTTGTCCTCGCGATAGGCGGCTCGCTCCGCCCTCCTCTTTTCCCTCTCTGCCCTCCTTTGCTCGTAGAACTCGTGCTCGTCGATGATGTCCTGCGGGAAGCATTGGCACCACAGCTCCATGGCTTCCTCCACCATCTCGGCGATGCCGAGACGGTGCTCCTGCCTCCGGTTGTTGCGACGATCCTCGTCGGTGATAAGCCATGGCAGAGGCACGAGCTACTGTGCCCGCTCCCGCGTCGACACATTGGGGAAGTTCAATGTTCTATGAGGCCACCGGAGGCGCCACGCCGCCGCGTTGTACGCACGGGCGGCCTCGTTGGCGGTATCAAAATTGCCGAGGCCGAGGCGCATCCCGCGGGACTGGATCTCGGCGGAGAAGCCGCCAGAGGGGCGCCCGCGGACGCCGCGGTATTTCCAAGTTTCCCGGTGATGCGGCGGCATTGTGGCATGGTGGCGGCGAGGAGAGAAAGAGTGGGGAGAAGTGGCGGCAAGCGGTGGCAAGGCACAGAGCGGGGAGAGAGCGATGGGAAGGCACAGAGCGGTGGGAGGGCGTTGGATTTTATAAAGCGCGCCGGTCGCCGCGCGCCAAAACTAGCGCACGCCTGACCGCTTTTTCCCGCGCGCGCGCAATCCTTTCCTGATGTCTCTACTATCTCTACTCTCTTCTCTAGTGTTATATTTATTTCATATTTAATATTTATCTCTACTTGTCTACTCTCTATTTTTTTCTCTACTTTTTCCCTAATCTTATAAAAAACAGAGTTGGTGATGATGGTGTTCCTGCCATCCTGCAATATAGGCCATCCGATTTATATCTGACGGATAGGAAGGAAACTGTGGCAATTTTGGAAAAAGATACCCACACCCCTATCCGCATTTGCAAACTAGGCATTCCCTCGTTCATCCTTTTCTCCCACAACATAAACTACTCATACAAATTCATCTTGATGCGTGCAACGCATGGGCATCTTTCTACTTCTAAAAAACGATCCATCATTTGCCACACTACTAGTTGCAGATGAAATACCTACCCAAGCACAGCGCAAAACAGGAGCGATGCACAATTACAAGCTGATATTCTGTTGGACAATGGAGGTTATAACCAATTACTTTTACGGGAACAATAGCACCCAGGAAATTTGAAGGGTAGGTATGAACAAAATTGGAACTGCACATGTACTGCTAAGTGATTCAATACACACATTACCAATCGAGGAGGAGACGATGGTCGCGGCGGCCTCTGTGAGTCATGGTCAGCAACGGGAGTCAGTTCATTGTCCACGACGGTGGTGCTCCTGCGCTTGGCATTGGCTTCCGGGAAGCAGATACGAGACCGTGGAAGACGGTACCGGGGAAGAGGCTCCGTGTACGACGACGACGGTGGACCGGCTCCAGTGCGGCGTACGAGGTCGTCGATGAGGCAGATGCCCTGCGGTGGACGAGTGCGCCGATATAGAAGGGGAGGAGCACGAAGGTTGTGGTGTCGTAGAGAAGTCTATTTTGCGGTGGGGATAGAATATGGGGAGTATTCGGGTGTACTGAAGTTATGAAAACAGCCCCTTCCCAATCGTCAACTGTAGGCCTGTTTCGAAGGCTATGATGGTAACTTCAAACTGCTCGAATCAGGGTCGCGGGAGATTTTCCCGCCGACCTCAAAATTTTGTGACACTGAACTCCCCGTGTGGCATGTTGGGTGATTCGGCTAAGCAACTAGCGAGTAGTACTAGTAAACTCTGCATATTAGGTTTGACCGAAGTCAAACTTCCTAAAGTTTGACCAAGTTTATAGGAAAATATAAACATTTACCATGACAGATATGTATGATGTGAAAGTACATTCAATAATGAATCTAATGGTATTTATTTGTTATTGTATATGTTAATATTTTTGTTAAAAATTTTCTGAGAGTTTACAAAACTTGACTTTGACCAATGCTAATACGCAGACTTCTGTACAAATGGAGCGTGTACACATTTGTTTTCTTAGTATGTAGTGAATTAATCATTTGTTGAAATTGTGAAATTAATATATTAGGCTACTGACTTCGAATGTAATGGTCTATAAAATTCAATAGTTACAATCGTTGTCGAATTCCAAGATGTATACGAGGTTTATAGTACTTCACAACATGCTCAAACTTGCATAATCCCAGTCAAATGACAATCAAAATGCATTTCATAGTTATTACTTTGTAGGATGCAACAAAACCAACAATAACTCTACATCAACCATTATAAAAGAAACATTTTGAACATATCCCCATGTGAGAATGAAACGTGCAGAGAGAGCTTGCGAAGATGGAGCATATAGGGCGGGAAAGTTTGTATGTATGTGGACGAGAGAGTAGGAGACAAACCTAGCGAAACAGATAAAGGGAGATAGCCAGAGAGAGAAAGAGAGAGGAAGAAGTTAGGTCTGTGAGAAAGATGGAGACATGTAATATACATGTGTCGGTGTTCTCGGAACCAGGGTACCCAGACTTGCCTGTCTGCGGGCCGCGACGCGCCCCTACTACGGCCTGGTACGGCCCAGCTAATCGACCAGCTGCTCAAGACCCTCGCTAGGGGGCCAAGCCTCGCGAGGAGAACGACGTCAAGACCTCCTCGGGAGTGGCCTCAGCAAGGCGTTGCGGAGGGGCGGAGAATCCAAAGCCGAGCCTGCATCAGGAGGAGGCAGTGATGTCAGCAGTGATGCACCGCGCCAGTGGGTGCCAGCGTCCGCCAGTGGCGTAGTTGCCATTTCGGTGCAAAGGGGACAGCGCAGCCGTTGGTTCCCAAGGAGCGGGGCAAAGGTTTCCTCTTTGGTGCAACAAGACCGAAGACCGCAAGGACGACAAGGGGGATGTCACCGTCGAGCCCACCACCGTGTCACCGCCTGAACCTTTTGCAGGCGAAGACCGCTTTTGTCAGGATAAGAACGTCCTTGTGTTCCCACTCAAAAATGGCCGTTGTGGGATCCCTTCCCGCCTAAACATTTCGGGGGAAGAGGACCGTGGCCGCCTATATAAGTAGCTAGGACTCCCACTGCAAAGGGAAGGACCGATACACTCTACCACCACACAAGGAGCAAGAACACTAGCCTCCTGACCCTCTTGAGCTCGCCGCCTGAGCCCAGGAACCGTTGTACTAGCTCATATTCTAGCTCGCCCGGAGCCAATCCACCAAAGCAGGAAGTAGGGTCTTACACCACATGGTGGCCCGAACCTGGATAAACTCGTGTATGTTTTGTTCGTTGCTTGCTTGAATCCTTAAATCACAACGAGAGAGAGGCGCTAGGTAGACGAGAGTGGGAGAGATCTTCGTTCACGCCCCTGTGTTCGAACTTAACGGGTTTTGTGGAGCCCTGAATCCGAAATTTTGCACGCTAGGTAGGGGGCGTGTCGAAATCTCGCCTCTCCGACGACCGCGTCACGTTCTTGTCGTCGACCCTGCTCCACAGCCATGGTGGACACACGCCGAGCTCGCGCCCCCCGCCGCGCTGCGAACGTCGCTCAGACGGCGCCTGTGGGCAACGGCGTGCCGCTCCGCCCCAACTCGCCGGTCGCCAACGCTGCCACCGACCCGTCTGTCCACGAGCAGCAGGACTCCTCGCTGCCGCTGTCCGTGCGGTGGGATGGCCGCACGGCAACACCTTCACCCTCGCCGGCCGCAGCGTCGTCCTCGCTGGTCCGCCGCGGGCCGGTCTACTAGCAGCATGTGCTGCTGATGGCGCGGGAGCTCTTGCGCTACCGCCCAGCAGATGACCTCTACGACGAGTGGCTCCACTGCATCACCGAGCTCTTCAACGCCGCTGAAGAAGCGCCTGCACCAGCGCACTCCTCCCGTCCTCCATCGCCCCCAACGGGGAACGAGGGCCACGGGGTCCCGGCTCCACCTCCACTCCACCACACCGGCCAGGAGGGCCGGCGTGAGGCCCCTCGATGTGAGCAACCCCGCAGAGCCCATGCCCGCGACTCGGAGAGCTGCCAGGTGCTTCCGCACCCTCATGCAGGGGCTCATGCCCCCCCTGGCCCACAGCGCCCGGACTGCACACCACAGGAGGTGGCGGCGCCAGCACCTCAAGAACCAGCACTCCGAGCGCATGTGGCGCCTACGATCATGAGTGTGGCTGGATGTCGCGCCCTGGCCCCTGAGCTACGATGCCTCATCTGGCCCGGCAAGTTCAAGCCGGACCTGCCTCCACGCTACGACGGCACCACCGACACCACAGAGTTCCTCCAACTCTACGAGCTGAGCATCGAGGCATCCAACGGCACCGAGCAGTTCATGGCGAACTGGTTCCCCATGGCTCTGAAGGACGGCGCGCGCTCCTGGCTCCTGAACCTCCCCGTGGGATCCATCTCCTCCTGGGAAAAGCTTCGCGAGCGTTTCGTCGCCATCTTCCAAGGCACCCGCGACCGAGCCCCGGTAGCTACTGATCTGCGCCACGTGAGGCAGCAGCCGGGAGAAACCCTGCAAAAGTACATCCAACGCTTCAACACCATGCGCCTCTGTATCCCCAGGGTCTCCGACGAGGCCATCATCTACGCGTTCTCCGATGGCGTCCGCGATGTCAGGATGAGGGAAGAGCTCGCCATTCACGAAGACCTGTCCACAGCCCTCGAGATGTTCAAGCTCGCTACAAAGTGCGCCAGGGCGGAGGAAGGCCGCCTCTCCCTCCAGGAGCTGCCTGAGGCAGATGCGGACGACAAGAAGACCAAAGCCAAGGAATCAAAGCACAAGGGACCCGCCGTGCTAGCTGCGGAGCCATAAGTGAAGCGTGGCTGCGGCTACGATGACCTCCCCAGAGACAACCAACCATACCGCGTCTTCCACAATGTCCACAGCCACAACACCAACGACTGTCAGGAGCTCAGGGTGATGCGCGGCGGGCGCGTTGGCCAGCGCCCTGAGCGCGACAACCGCGGCTACGGCCATGGAGGAGGCCGAGGAGGAGGACGTTGGGAGGCAGGAACTCGCGCCAAGGGTGGCATGAGCAGCCTCGTGAAGACCACTGGCAGGAGCAGCCTCGTGACGCCCCTTAGTGCGACCAGCCTCGTGAGGGTCGCCCTCAGGGCAACGGAGGCCTGCCTCCGCTGCTACCACCGCCAAGGAGGAACGACGACGACCGCCTAGGAGACGGGGCAGGGGGTTTCCAGGAGCCGCGTGCAGTTGCATGCATTCTGGGAGGAGCCCATGCCCCGGCTTCTCACCGCATCTTCAAGCAGTTCACTCGTGAGGTGAACGCGGCGCTTCCCAGGCCTGACGCCATGCGCAACCTCAGGTGGACCAAGCAAGTCATCGCCTTCGATCCCAAGGACCAGGTCAAGTGCACTGCGGCCCCAGGCGCCCTCCCGATGCTCTGCACCCCAACCATCAGCAACGTCCTCGTGACCAAGACCCTCATCGACGGCGGAGCAGGGCTCAACGTCCTCTCCATCTAGACCTTCGAGACGCTCCAGGTTCCCTACGATCAACTCCACCCGACCAACCCATTCTACGGAGTCACGGATGGCTCCACACTCCCGATGGGGCAGGTCCGCCTCCCCGTGACCTTTGGCGACCACGACAACTACCACACAGAGCTCATCGACTTCGACATCGCTAACATCCACCTCCCGTACAACACCATCCTAGGGTATCCTGCCCTCGCCAAGTTCATGGCGGCGACCCATCACGGCTACAACGTCCTCAAGATGCCCGGGAGCGGCGGAGTCATCACGATCGCCTCCGATGAGAAGGAAGCGGTGCGTTCCCTAGAACGTGCCTCTCAGACCGCGGAGGCCGAGTGCTCCGATGGGGATGGAGCCGTCCTCGCCCTGCAGACCACCCCCAAGAAGAAGAAGAACCTACCCGTCGATGTGCCTCAGGACGCGGGGGCTCCCGACGGACTAACCTCTGGAATCGCGCCTGCTGACGAGGTGCGCTCCACCCTCACATAGGGAGGCACGCTCGACACCCCTCTCGTGACGGGCTTGGGGGCTCTCCTCGGGAGTGTCCCTGAGCTGACCCGTGCCTCGAGGGAGGTGTTCGAGCACCACCTGTAAGCGTATCTTGATGCACGTTTTTGTGAGCCCAGCGTGAGCCATTCAGCGCTGGGGGCTCAGGACTTCATCGACCAAGTTATAGAGGAACTTCAGTACGCAGGACTCATCCGCGGTGGGCGTAACCGCACAACCCCAAGTTCACCTGCTCGCAGCCCAAGCGACTGCTTCCGCGTCTGCGTCGACATCGCGGGTCTCAACCGAGCCGCTTCTCAGGAGCCCTTCTGGCCGATGGCGGTCGGTCGGAGGAGGGCCCTCCCCTGCAGCTACGTCCGCACCCTCTTCGGCTTCCGCAACGCAGCTGCCACATTCCAGCATCGCGCAGCGGACCTTGGCTGCTCAGGAGGCTCAGTGGCAGGCGGTCCGGACGAAGCGAGAGCCGGACCCGCGCGACCACTGAGATCCTCCGGAGCCCCTTGGGCTCAGGAGCCCGATGATCCTCGGGAGTGACCCACACAGCTCGCGTCTTCAGCCACCCCAACTTTCCTTCAACAAGTATTAGGTGACACTTTAGGTATCCAAACGAGGGCGCCTCTCGGGCTGCATAATCCTCGGACCGCTAGGGGCTGATCCCCCGTGGTTATCCCCCTTTTTGCATGATCAAGGCCAGATATTTCTTTCCGTTCGCATTATATATATGCTCGGCGTCCTCACCGCCACTAAGGTCATGAGCCCTTGTGAGCCCACTCGCGACCGCCCCATGAATCATGGATCGGTAAGTAGGGGCCCGTGGCAGGTGCCTCGCTCACGCGGGAACCGCGCGCCGGCTATTTTTCTTTTGAATCGTGGCATGAGAAGACTGGGCACGACATCTCTGCTCGGGTCCGTCCCTGCAGCGTCGACAAATCCAAATGGCTGAGCTCTGTCTCGCGAGTTATTCCCGTGACGTTACCTCCTGGGGTCGCCGGTGCTGCGGCCTTCTCATGCAATATCCCCTAGAGATGCACTCGACGCAGGTCGACACAACACCTCTCTTTTCACATTTTGCAGAAGAAGACTCAGGCGCAACCCGCCCCAGGGTAGGGTCTCATGTGTGATGCGTAAGCTCACGATAACTTCCTCAGAGTCGTTCAGCTCGTCCTGAGGAGGGCCCATATACACTTTGGCTATCCTACTGTGCAAGCCACGTGTCAGGACAGGGCTGTACATGCCTCGAAGTCTCTCCCGGTGGGAGGCTCCCTCCCACGGTCCAGTGGAAGTACTAATATCCATGCTCGCAGATCCAACCGAGGAGTGGTTATGCCCACAAACCAATGGAAGCACCAAGCTCCGCGCTGGCCGCTACGACCGAGGCACGGTTATGCCCACACTCCGCGCAAGTGTGGTAGCTCTATGCTCTGCGCTAGTTATATACAACTGAGGATGGCCCCAAGTGGTCGCACCAACCTCAGGGAGCTTTTCAGCTCACGATGCTCACAGCATCTTCTTGGATGGGTGTAAGGAGGAGGGCTAGGCACGGGGGCTACGCCCAGGTCACGTCTAGCAGACGCCACCCTACCAGGTGCCCAGACACCTGGCCTTCTCATGCCCCCACCCCAGTCGAAGGCTCGTGCTTGTTCTCCTTCATGAGAGCCGTTCGTACGTCAAGGGGGACCCCTGGGCATCGCGACCCAGGGGCCTAAATGGCCACGTAGCCCCTCATCCCTTGAGTCTAGTTATGGCGATAACGCCGGTCATCCAGAGGGCTCAATGGCGATCGAGGTATGCGCGGGGTTGGGCCCTGCCGACGCAGAACGAAAATGGGATCGCTTGAATGTCAAGGGGGACCCTTGGGCATCGCGACCTAAGGGCCTCACTAGCCACGTAGCCCTTCATCCTTTGAGTCTAGTTACTACGGTAACCCTGGTCATCCGGAGGGTTCAATGGCGAGTCTAGTTACTACGGTAACCTCGGTCATCCAGAGGGCTCAATGGCGGTCGAGGTATGCGCGGGGTTGGGCCCTGCCGACGCAGAGCACCTAAGCAAACATGAAAGGAAGCAAGCATGGAATCATCTAGCTATTACAATATTGCCAAGTTTTTCAAATTCAAACAAAGTTCTTACGCCTCCCCGACGCACTCGCACTTCTCTCAGTAAACATGACGGATCAGGCATCGCCGAGCGCAGCATCACCGGTCTTCTCTTCTTCGGCTGCGATAGAAGTAGCCTGGAGGAACACCTCCACCAGCGACGTGACCTTCACCCTCAGGGCCTTGGCAGCCGTGTTCTCCATGACTTCGGTCACGGGCTCGGACAGCGAGGCCAGGTCAAGGGTGGGGTCACGAAGACTTAGGTGGCTGCACACCTGCATCAGGACCAAGGTAAGCAGCGTACGTCTCTCGACATCGGCTAACTGGCCAATCGCGGCCGTAACACTGCACAGGGACTCGATGAGCGCAGCAAGGAGCCCGGCGGGGCCTTCCTCGGGGGCGGCCAGCGGCTCCTTGAACCCTTCCCCATAGGCAGCATGCAGCACCTTGCGGGCCTCAAGGTCAAAGGCAGCGAGGGCCTCGGGACTCACCGTCGCCGAGGCCGCAAGGGCTTCCTCCTGGTCGCGAGCGGCTTGGGCTCCCCTGGCCTGCTCAACTTCAACCTTCAGCTTCTCCAGGGCCGCGCGGTCAGCAAGCTGCTCCTGTTGCAGCCGGGACGTCGCGGTCGTCTACGCCTCGAGCTCCTTCTCCAACCTCTTGAGCTCCAGGGCGCGCCTAGTGTCTTCCTCGCGGTGGGCTTCCAGCTCGCTCTCTGCCTTGAGGCAACACTTCTCAAAGGACGTGGTGTCAGCTCGCGCGGCGTCATGAGCCAGCATGGCCGCCGCAGCTTCCTCTCGACCCTTGGCAGCAGCTACCGAGGCCTGATGCCAGGAGGTCCGCGCAGACTCGTCTGCCAGGAGCCACCCGTGGATCAGCCCCAGGCGCCCTTCTATCAGGTGGCCGTCACCATTTTGCAGATCAGCGCGAAGACAACCCAGCGCGGCGGAGGTAGCCTCCAAAGCCTCAGGACCAGGCTGCGCCGGCTGGCGCATGGGTACCAACAAGACCGACTGCTCGACCAGGTGCTCGGGAGCTCCGATATCCCGCGCCAGAGCTGCCGGAGTAGAAGCCAACTCTGCAACCTCGCTAGAGACAGGGACGTCTTCGAGCGACAGCATCATCGCATGCTCGGTGGCCCGGTCGACCGGGGACCCAGCACTGCGGCATCCTTCACCGGGGTCGCATCAGCAGCCGGAGGAGCAGGGCACCGCATCGTGACCTCCCCCCTCACCTTCTTCATCACACCCCCCAGGCTGCTGCATCAGGGAGAGCACATCAGGGGCACGACAACTAAGGATGAGTGAGAAATTGCACACTTACTCGTCGGAGGCGAGGCGCGCCCTTCTCTTCACGAGCAGGTCAGCAGCAGCCACTGGTGCCCTGGGCGTGTCGATAGCCCGGGCCTGGGCGAGGCGCGAGGCCATGGTCTTGGGCGTGGCCGCGGTCGCCAGGTTCGCTGACATGGTACTCTTCGGCGGAGTCGCCGCCTTGCTTCCCCCGGCTGCAGTGCGTCCGGATCGACGTGGAGTGGTCGCCTGGGACCGTCTGGAGGCACCTGCGCCTGGCGTCATTACTCCGGCGAACGCCTCGAAGGATTCCCCCGCGTCGTCCAGGGTATCCTCCGAGCCCCCCTAGTCGCTCTCGTCGTCAGCACCAGAAGACACGTTGAACGTGGGCAGAGCGCCCACGCGCGCACCAAAGTCCGGCATCGCCATCAATAGCTCGGCCTTGTCAGGGCGGCTGTATAGTGGAAGGTAGGCCCCAGGAAGATCCTCCAAAACCATCCCCAGGAGAGCTCTCGAGGTGAAGTCCAGATCGTCTTCGGCCAGCACCCCTGGGTGCAGCCGGAGCCCGTCGTCATCGCCCATCAGCTCCCACATGGGGCGTGAGTGAGCCTGCAGCAGAGCCAGACGCTGCCTCAAGAACTCCTTCACGATCTGGCCCCTTCGAGCCTCGAGCTCAGGTCGGCTGCAATATTCGCCAAGACAAGCCCGACAAGAGGGCCGGTGAGCTTCGCGTGGCTCCAGCCGGTAAGCTTCTCCGGACGGGCAGTAGGCAGCGCCAGTAGAGGATGGATGCGTTGGGCGTCTAGATAGACCCACCTCTTCCGGTGGGACTCTATCTTCTTCCCGGGCGTCATCAGGCGATAGCCCTGACGCTGGAAGACGAAGGAAACGCAGCCCGAGCACGGGCCACAGTCGTACCAATGCATGGAGAAGAAGTGGTAGAAGGTGAAGAGCGACAAGACGAAGATGGAGCGAGGTTGTAAATTGAGAGCGTGCACCTGGTAATGTTCCAGGATGGCGTAGAAGAACTCGAAGAAGGGGGGAACGAGCCCCACGGAGATGCTGTGGAGGAAGAAGGGGTAGCATGACTTCGACAAGGTCCGTGCCTTGGTGGATCCGACCCAGATCCGCGTCGGGCCGTGCTCATTGTGGGAGCTCGACATGAATGGTTGGACCTCTCGGTAGTCCTCCTCCCTGATATTGAGGACTCCTCAAGCGCCGCATCAAGCGAAGAAGCAGATCCAGACGCCGGTGCGCCACCCTTGTTCCTCTTCGCCATGGTCAAAGGAGCCGAAGGACGTAGAGAGGCAGGAGGCGCAAAGCGAAGAAATCCGAGAAGGAAAGAAAGAGGGCAATAACTCCACCAGCAGAGAAGGCCCCTTTTTGTCAAGACGCATGGTTGCCGAGACAGTGTGGGGAGCGGGGTCGCTCGCGTCCCATCCAACCGTCATGCGCCAGCCTGGCCCACGGCCTTTTTGGGGCCCACGGCGCTTCGTCCTCGACTAAGGCTTCGCCCTGAAGCCAACTCCGCGCGCAACTTGGTCCCGGGGGCTACTATCGGCGTTCTGGGAACCAGGGTACCCAGACTTGCCTGTCCGCGGGCCGCGACGCGCTCCTACTATGGCTTGGTATGGCCCAGCTAATCGGCCAGCTGCTCAAGACCCTCGCGAGGGGGCCAAGATTCGCGAGGAGAACGACGTCAAGACCTCCTCGGGAGCGGCATCAGCAAGGCGTTCTGGAGGGGCAGAGAATCCAAGGCCGAGCCTACCTCAGGAGTAGGCAGTGATGTCAGCAGTGACGCACCGCGCCAGCGGGTGCCAGCAGTGCAGTTGCCATTTCGATGCAAAGGGGACAGCGCAGCCGTTGGTTCCCAAGGAGCGGGGCAAAGGTTTCCTCTTTGGTGCAACAAGACCGAAGACCGCAAGGATGACACGGGGGATGTCACCGTCGAGCCCACCACCGTGTCACCGCCTGATCCTTTTGCAGGCGAAGACCGCTTTTGTCAGGATAAGAACGTCCTTGTGTTCCCGCTCAAAAATGGCCATTGTGGGATCCCTTCCCGACTAAACATTTTGGTGGAAGAGGACCGTGGCCGCCTATATAAGTAGCTAGGACTCCCACTTCAAAGGGATGGGCCGATACACTCTGCCACCACACAAGGAGCAAGAACACTAGCCTCCTGGCCCTCCTAAGCTCGCCTCCTGAGCCCAGGAACCATTGTACTAGCTCATATTCTAGCTTGCCCGGAGCCAATCCACCAAAGCAGGAAGTAGGGTCTTACACCACACGATGGCCCGAACCTGGATAAACTCTTGTGTTTTTTTCGTGCTTGCTTGTATCCTTCCACCATGACGAGAGCGAGGCGCTAGGTAGACGAGAGTGGGAGGGATCTTCGTTCACGCCCCTGTGTTCGAACTTAACGGGTTTTGCGGAGCCCTGAATTCGACAACGTGAGATGCGTGTGCATCCGGATTCTGAACACGTGGAAGGAGAAGAGACAACATGTTTGATGAGAGAGCTGGAAAAACACGGACGAGAGGGGAAGTACCTCGTGGGTTGAGGGATTGATAAATTTGTGGGGGGGGGAGTGTAATGCCCAGGATGGAGTTATACCTCCTACGTGTCGAGGCACGACTTAAAGGCATAAATCCATCCTAGAATGATCTCAAGTTCGGTAATCTTTGCACATCTCATGTAAAAGAGGGGATAGTAAACAGAAAATAGTTGGCTTACACTCGCCACGTCACAGAATTACAGTACAAGTCTCAAACATCATACATTAAGAACATCACAACCCTCTAAGGGCAAAAACCAAATGCAAGATACCAAACTCAGATAAATAAACCACAGGCGGATCGAATCCTAGTAAGAGTCTCCACTACTGATCATCCGGGTATCGCACATAGTACCGACTACGCTCCTCGTCGAACTCCCAATCCAGCTCGGTGCCATCACCTGGATAGCTCACAGCTGGACCTGCATCTGGTGTGTGAAGTAACTGTGAGCCACAGAGGACTCAGCAATCCCATTTCCGGGTAACAAGACTATCTAAGCCTTTGGGAGAGGATAAGGCTGAAGAAAAGAATAAGTGTCTGCAGCAGCAACTAGCAACTAACTTACGTGAGTGAGAGCGAGAAGAGAAAGCCTCGGCGAGAAGTGATCACGAAGTGATCCTAACTACAAGCTCAACAAGCATAACCCCTCCGTGTTCAACTCCCGAATCCCTATTCGGAAATTGACAGTCACGGAACACACGCTGGTAGTGTATTAGAAACATTGTGTCAAGTTATCTACAATCGGAATTAACAAGCTCCCATCTGCCACATAACCGCGGGCACGGCTTTCGAAAGTTCAAACCCTGCAGGGGTGTTCCAACTTGACCCATTACAAGCCCACGATCCGCGGAGTCGCAACTCCAAAGTGGGAAGACCCGAGTATCCTCGGAATCCCGTGCTCAAGATATACCGAGCTAAGGTAAGGCTAATCCAGCAAATCCTCCCGGCGTGTCGACACCCTGATAGTAGCCGCGCGTATCTAAGTCTCAGGACACGACCGGATGAGTCATCCTACAGGTTTTTACCAAACCTCGAGTTTCCTTGAGGTGGCCCCGCAGTCTGCTCGTTTCGGACCAACACTCATGTGGAGCACTGGCCCGGGGTTGTTGATTAAGAAAGAGGGTTAATTACTCCCTATGCATGTTTAGTTTGTTATTAGGAAAATAGTACCAATGTTGGGACTTGCTGGAAAAGACTTAGCACTTAGCGGTTTATCGAGGGGGTCCCATACACCCCAACCGTGTTAGGAACGCATAATCAAGGAACATAACACCGGCTTATACGGATCCTAACGGCATGAGTGGAACAAATCACCAAGCAAAAGGCTTAGCCTTCCACCCTTGCCAATATATAGATGATTTCATTTTAAGCATTTATATAGTGTGATATAACCCAACCAAAGTTCAACATGAAGCAAGCATCTTCGATCTTCACCTGCAACTAGCAATGCTATAAGAAGGGCTGAGCGAAGCGTACTTAGCCAAGCAACGGTTTGCATAGGTAGGTTGGTTAAACATGGCAATTGGTTACAAGTAGGAGGCTGACAAGAAGATCATGGGCATCGAGGCAAAACTATAGATCGAGACTACTAGCAATAGGCAAAGATAGTAATGTTATCGGGGTTCGGTCATCTTGCCTGAAGAGATGTCGTTCGGATCGTAAGAAGGGTCCTCGTGCTCAACCTCGTTGGAAACCTCGTGCTCGACCTCGTACTCGGTCTCATCTTCCGGCTCTAAACAAACCAATCACACCAAGCACCAATCAACAAGATGCAATGCGCACTCGAAAAAGATGAATGCATGATGGATGCACTAAGGATGCACATGGAGCACGGAAAATATCACTCAAGCAAATCACCTCAAAACATGATAACAAACTGATATTATTAATCTACACAGAAAAACAATCAAGTTTGATATAAGATTCGCTGAAATCGGAGTTACGGGCTAAAAGTTATGCCCGAAACAAGAATTGAGCGAAAGCTGAAAATTACAGCATCGTAGCAACTTCGGAGCTCAAAAATAATTGAGCTACAACATTCAAATATCATGGCAAAGGACATGAACACAAACTAGACATATACTACAGCAACTAAGTCCAAAGGTGCACCCCCAACGGAGCCACGGATCAATAGCAATGATCTTGGACATATTGAACTTGATAATAAAATTCTGGCAGCAGAATTTTATTGAAACTTTGGAGCAAAAGATAAACATGCTACAACCACTTAAATGGACATGTGAGGACATGAATGGAAAGACAACAATATATACTACAAGGAACAATCAAGATCCACTCCAAAACTATCATGCTTTGTCCTAGAACATCACACGAACATGGCATCGGAACGTTACAGATTTCAGACTTAGTGAAAATCCACTAAGTCCTAAAACAGCAATATCATCATGGCATATAAAAGAGCATGTTTAAGTCACCTCGAAACTAAACATGGCAAGAGGTAAGCACCTCATCAAAGTACACATGAAGGTGATCCCGAAACACACAAGCATGCTTCATGTAGGTAAACACAACGATAGCAACGAGCTCAACAAGGTGGCATTTCAAAACAAGTGAAACAACATCGCGGCCACATGGCACTTTGCAACGATGATAACAAGGCAATAATAAATCTATCATGCAACCTATAACATACAACACATAGAGCATGGCAAGACGAACACGTGGACATGTCATTTGCATCATTCGGAGAAACGAGCTAAAAGATATCACATGGCAAAGGTGACATAAAAAATATCACATAGCAGCAGTTTATATCATGATGCACTCTTGCAACAGCAAAACAAGCACCTAGATGATCTCTAACATGCATGACAACAACAGATGAAACGTAGAGCAAGTCTCCATGAACGTCTGGACATGCTACACGCGCGAATCGGAGCAACAGACAAAAAGTTAGAGCAGGTCAAACATTGCATTTCAGATCAACAGATCTGGGACTTAGTGGGGAAAAGGGTCAACCTCAAAACAGATCTGGACAGGTCAACGGGTTACGGGCCCGGTCTGGCGGAGGAAGGGGCGGATGGGCCCGCGGCGGCTGCGGCGGCCCACGCGAGGAGGCGGCGGCCCGCGGCGCGGTGGCGTGGGAGGCCCGGAGGGAGGCGGAGGGAGGAGCCAGCGATGCGGGCCTCGCGGCTGGCGGCCGGCCCAGGGCGGCGGCCTGCCTGGGCTCGGTGCCAGCGCGCCGGCTCGGAGCGGGAACCCAGCTGGCGCCGCGGCGGTCGGTGAAGGCGCTGGCCCGGCTGCGGTCGAAGGAGGGGCCCAGGCGCGACGGGGAAGTGGTCCCCTGGGCCTGGTGGGGCGCGGCGGAGCGGGGCGTACGGCCCAGGCGGGAGGGGACGGCCCGGTGCGGAGCGAGCGACGAAGGAGGGCGGCGATCTGGGCCCCGACGAGGGAACGGGGCGCTCGATGCGCCATTGACTTGGGCGTCGAGGCCGGCGGCTGCGGTCGATCGAGGGAGCTGGCCGGATCGGCTGGTTCCCTCGGGATCCAGGAGGACTTTTGGGGATCTGAGAAGAACACAAAAAAAAGGTGGGGGAAGGATCTAGAGGATAGGGATGCCCAAAATGGACATAGGGGGGGCCTAAATATAGCAGTTTTTCTAGGGTTAGGGGGATTTAGGGGTGCTAGGAGCCCTCCGATCGCGATCCGACGGATCCGATCGCGGGGGTAGTTTTAAAAGGTCTAGGAGGAGATAAAGGACTATAGTAGGGGTGTTTCCGGGACACGAAGTGAAGGCACGTTGGACCCACACGAACAACGGATGGAAAAGCCAACGGAGTCCAAACGAGACGAGATTTGAGAGGCGGGTTGCACACAACAAAACAACAACACAGAGAACAACCTCGCGGCACACCGGTAACGTTACACGCCCGAACACCAAAGTAGGCCTACGGGACGTCACGGACACGTGAGGGAGCTCCGGAACGCGAAACGGACAACGGGAAGAAACACACGGAACCGGATGCAACCGTCAACATGAATGCAATGCAATGCACATGCCTGCATGATATGAATGAATGCCACACACTCACACAACAAAACGACGAAAACCCGAAAGACAAAGAACCCGGAATGGAAATAGATGAAGCCGGAGATATATTATATACCCAAAAGGGAAAGTATTACATCCGGGGCATTACAGGGAGAGAGGGATTGGTAATTTTGTGCAAGAGAGAGAGAGGGTGGGGGGAGGTGTCAGTCAGCCGTCGTCACATCATCGTGCTTCCAAATGGCCCCGCATTCTCTAGCATAGTATGGTCGCCGTCTTTGATCTCCTCGATGCCCTCTTTGAAGATTGAGGTGTTGTGCACGCTAGGGTGCAGAGAAGCACAAGCGAGAGTGGTCGCCATATAACCTTGGATGGGGATAAGTTGTGTGCTCGGGGGAGGGGGTGTGTGTGTGTGCTGTGTGCTGTGTGTGTGTGTGTGTCAGATAATGAGAGAAAACAAACCTATGGAGAGAAATGTGTGTGTATGTGACGGCAAACTACTTGCTAAACATGGTATTCACGAAGAGATTGTGCGTGCGAGATAGAGAGCGATGTGCGGGCCTTGAGGTGGGCAAGGGCCGGGTGAGGGTGTCAAAATGTGCGCATTGATGCATGTGTTACATGCGATCGTGCGAGGGACGGACGAATCGAGAGAGATGGTTGTTGTGTTACGGATGCTCTTCTCTCACACACAAACACACACAAGTAAAATGGAAGACCGTTATCTCATGTATACACAACGTATCAGCATCTGTCTATGTCTCACTCATGCATGATCATTTGCACATTCACACCTCTCTATGTCTCTATCACACACACACCATCTCCGCATTGCCATTCCGCCACAGCACACATATGGACACATACACACGTTCTCTCTCAGTCACACACACGAAATCTGTATTAGAAAAACTAAGGCGCACCTAAAACGTCCAAATCCAAATAAACACGAACTGGAGCTAAATTCAAAAATATGGAAATATTGTAGCGTCAAGAACTTTTCCCAAAAAAAAGTTGAGTAATATTCGGGGATTGTTTTCACACACACGAAAAGGTTCGGTGGATGTCCTTCGAGCGCGACACGATGACGCACTGTTCGATCGACCGCGCAGCCGCGGTTCACACGCTTGCACAGGATTCCATATCGTGGTTGTGGTAACTAATAAAAATGATGCCTAAGTCCAATGTTTACGTGTACTAGTACGCTTTTCTTTTAAGTTTGACCAACCCTATATAAAACTAAACTAAGCTCCCATATGTGCACTCATCAATATGCCGCTGCCGTTGCGCATGCCAGCGCCCACCTGCTCCGGCCAAAAATTTCTCGCCCGTCACCGTCGTGTTGCCGCCAAGCCGAAGGCACGCTCGCTCACGTTGTCTGCAGTCCCTCCTAGCGATGCCGCCGCACTTCCAAGCACGCGAGTAGCTGGTGGAGCCGGGTCTATGCACGCATCATACAAAGAGGAGGACGAGCACGTACTCCAGCATGCCGGTGAGGAGGAACTAGCGTGTCATTGTCGTCTCCGCCTGCGCGGAGGAAGTGCGCATGGTGGCTGTCGCAGCGGAAGCCGGTCACGCGTGCGTCGAGCCCGCAAACCGTGTGCGGACGCGGAATCTACCTTCGAGACCTTGAATGCAGGTGGATCCAGCATTCTGAAGGAGCAATTTGGTCAGTCGACTCTTGTGAGCCGTTTGATGCAACATGGATGGCTAGAAGGGCTTCTTCAACCTCCGAAATAGATGCATGGTTCATCTTCTCAGCCCACCACACGCCTAACCGCCTGCCGCCGCCGCCGTGCCCTCCCCCGAACCGCCTGCCACCGCCATGCTCCCCCCACCCTCGCCATCCGTTTAACCCCGGGCATGATCCATTTTTTCCCTATGAACTGCATTCCACACCCAACACTCATAAGATAGATCATGGGCACCATGCCGTCTTCTTCCTTCACTCCGTTGAACTTCTTTCACAAATCGACTGGCCCAAATTATACTACTAGTACGAATGTATTAACTACAGTAGGAACACGAAGATACGAGCAGTAGTACCAACTGCAAGAAGAACAATATTAAGACATAGTACTAGTACTACTGTACGTACTAAAGAGTTAACGAGAAAGAACATAAACATAGTTCTGCTGGGGCCTCAACACAACACACCCTTGAAAATAAACTAAGCAACAAGTCCGCTTGACACTGCAATAAAACTAGCATGAGTGACGGCAGTCTCACCGACTCAGAGTCTGAGTCCACGTCCTCGACTTCGTCCTCGTCCCTATTCCTCTTCCTCTTCGACGGCGCTTCTTTGCTTGAACTGGACACTAGGCTCTGCTTCTTCATCCAACCCTTGTATATATTTAAACAAAGTGTCACACCCTGCATTTTGTAACATGTTATCTGTATCTTTGAAGCATGAAAAATTGGACCAGCAAATTTTTTTAGCATCATTTGGCTTTTATTTGGAATTGAGTTTTCTTCATATGCTTTTTTCATGTGCTCATTAAAGTCAACTATGACCTCTTGTAGAATTCATCTCCATACCCAAAAGTTCTGCCCAATGATCATGCCAAGTGTTATATAGCAGTATAGTATTTTCTTACAAAAATATTTTGGCCAAAAAGTATTTTATAAATTTAGTATTCCAAAAACCCCTGAATTGAGATTTGCACTGCAAGTACTTGATTTAGGGTGAGATAATTATCTCAAAAGGTTTATTTGAGACCTAGTAGTCATAGGACTCCCAGAAACCACAAAGGTATAATTTTAAAAGTTATTTTCCTATTTTATTTAAAAGATTTTTCTTAAGGCCAGAAATGGTCTTTAATAGGGGAAATTATTTAACTGTTTCAAAAATATTTGCCAAAATTCAGAGAGACTCAGAGGACATATATTGTCCATATATAAGAGTTTCAACACTTGGTCATGTTCAGAATAATGGGCTAAACCCTCTAAAACCCTTTCTGGATATTTCAAGCTTTTGAAATATTTACAAAGGAAATATTCTCCAAAAATTCCAGGGAAATTCTATCATGACATATATGACATATTTGATGACCTTGCCAAGTCCCATGCCTTGGGAAGCAAGAAAACATCCTCAAACCCCTTCATAACCATTCTGTTCATATTTGAAGTTTGAGCAACTTTACATTGCCAAACTTGTCCAACTGCTCTCAAATTTGGTGCACATGCTAGAATGGCCTAATAAGGCATCTAGACCAAATGGCACAAGATTTGGAATAGAGCAACTTGATCAGATCACCTCAAAACCCTTTCTGTTCAAATGCAAATTTGAACAACTTTACATTACCAACTTTTTATCTGGAGCTTCAAACCTTGTGGGCATGATCAATAACCCAAATGATGATGCTACACCAAGTGGTGCATCAAGGGGAGATGATTAGCTTGACTCAATCAAGATGAAGCTGTTTCTGTTGATTTCTAGGGTTCACAAAAGTTACATTGGCTAGTTTTCTCAAATGAGCCCAAATTTGGTGAAGCACCCTATTTTCTCATATCTTTCAATCCTGTTAACTCCCATGTCAAGTGGAAGTCATTTGCTTGACCAAACACTTATTAAACACCTTCTGCAGATTTACTAAAACCTCCATCTTGATCACTTTTACTCTTCTCCATGGCCTCAACTTTTTACCACATGATCATTCAGTTACTGGCTACCCCCAGTAACTTCCCCAGCACCCCAGCTCCATGATTGAGGGGTAAGAACCCAAGTTTACCTTGCCGGACAGCAAGTTTTCACCAAGTCACCAGCATTCCCTTTCTCTCTCAGCATCTCCAGGGCATCCAAGGCCGCAGGCCAATTCTTTACTCCTCCCTCAACCTTCTAGACACTCTTGGGCACGTTGGTTTTGACCAGAGCGGCGAGGGCACGATGATGCCAGCCATACGCGCGCTCTGGGGCGCGCTACAGTGCACCCCCGCACGGTGGCTTCAGCCAATCGCTGGACCCCGACAGCCTCGGGCTCCCCCTTCGCGCCAGTCGAGGCCCCTCGACGTCCGCAATCACCCCGGCGCTGTCCCCCCTCCTCCTGCACCCTCCAGTGACCGTCGTCGCACGCGCACCGGCTGCCCGCAACGGCCACTCTGCTGCCTCGCACGCGCGCGCGGTCCAGAAGCTCCCCCGCTCCTCCTTTCACCTCAGCTGGACGTGGAGCTCGTCCAGCAACACCATGGACTCATCCCTCTTGCCTCCCGTGCGCTGTAGCCTCGAGCCGGAGCTCGCCGGTGCACTGGACCACGGGCCTCCGTTGACCCCCTATAAATAGGACCCCCCCCCGGGCCTCTCCAGCAGCACCAACAACCTCACCTCACCTCACTGAGCCCCTCAGCACCATCAGTTCGACCCCAGGAGGTCCCAGTGCTCGGGATCGACCGGAGCTCCGCCGCGTCGGGCCGCCGGTGATCTCGCAGTACGGGCCTCCCATGCCCCTCCTTTCACCCGATTCGGAACCCCCTCACCTCACCGACCATTTCCCCTCTGTTTCCCCTCTCTGTGGCAGTTGGAAACGGCCGGAGCGACGACCTCCCGTAGCTCCTCCGCCGTCCCACCTCGCCGCCGGCGAACCGGACCTCCTCGGCGTGCCGCACCACCACCCCTACACCCGCAACACGATGCTGGTCACGTTCCTGCCCTCCGTTGCCGTCGCCGTGGCCGGAAACCTCGCTGGTGAGCTCGCCGTCGCCATGGCCGCAAGGTTGGAGATGACAGGCGGGCCCCGCCTGTCATCCCCACACCTCTCTCCCCCTCCTCTCTGCCACTGACCCACGGGCCCCGCCCGTTAGGTTCAAAAACCTGACGTTCGCGCGCAGGCACCCGTGCGGCTGGGCTGGACCGCCCTGGGACGTGCACTGTGGCCTCTCTGGCCCGGTTTCACAGGCCTTTTTCTCCTTTTTCTTTTCTGTATTAATTCAAACATTTCTACAGAAAAGAATAATGGTCCAAATAAAATAATTCCAACTCCTAAAATCTTGTAATATTCCAATCTATTTAATGATACCACTTTCACTCACATCTATGAAACTTTTCTGTTCTGTTCAAATTTAAATTTAAATTTGAGCAGTAAAACTCCTGTTCTAAAATCAATGGATTCCATTCTGTTACTCCAAAACTCCAACTAAGAATTTTCCCCATCTTAGAAATCCCTCTAGTATTTTACAAAAATAAGTTGACATTTTTCTGAGCACTTTGATTTTTCTGTTTTATTTGTGGTCTTATTTTTCCGTTGTTATTATGCGACGTATAGATCCCGTATTTGACGAAGTTGCTGTGGATGGAGAAGGAGAAGGATTTGAAGACTTTGAAGACCAAGCCAATCCAGGCAAGCAGCCCTTTGACCATGATACACTTGTTCTTCGGAACCCGTATGTTTCTGATGCATGATGTTAGGGTTACGATGGTGACCTAGTTGAAACCACCACATGATGCATGCTTGAACTTGATCTTGCTAAGTGCTAGATGACATGCAAATAGTTGGTCATGATGCTTAAATGATGCATGTGTGATTTTAACCTTCGTAGTTAAAATCTTTGCATGAACCCATCGGGTTCCCCTAATGCCCGAGGGTGATGTTAAACTAGGTCATCACTTGAGGAAGAAGTGATGTGCCGGTAGAATCATGTGCACGGTGAAATGATGGATTAGATATATGTGTGACGACCGTCCCAACCAAACATGTGCAACCACACTACCCCTTATGGGACGGGGCTTTATTGATTACTTAGGTCGATACTCGCATGGTGCCCGCATTACTAGTGACGGGAGGACTTGAGGTCTTTCCCGGGATGGGGTCGTGCTTGGATAGACGGCCATGACTGTTTTTACAGGGCACCGGACACACCGTTGGTCCCTTCGGGTACGCGTGACATTAAAATTAGGGCAAGACCCGTGATCTATTGTTGTACCCGAGGGCCGTGTATCAACGAGTGGACTCTATGTTAGTGTCGTCTAAGGAAAGGTAATGACCGGGTGCTTACCCCGGGTACTTGAGGTACCGCGGGTCGTGGATGACACGGAAGTTCCCCGGATCTTGTGGGTATAGTGCGCAACCTCTGCAGAGTGTAAAACTATTCGAATAGCCGTGTCCACGTTCATGGACAGTTGGGTGGTGCTACTTAAACTATGTCCAAAATTTTACTTCATCGATGATGGTATGTGTGTGATGAGTGAAGGTGGTGACTTGACTTGACGAGTTGAATCATATTCATGTTGATATCGGCAACCTGTCTTCGAGGTTACGCAAAGTTATTGATGCATAAACTTGATAGTAGAATATTTATCCTAGCCCTTTGCTAGATTGTTCATTATCATTCAATTGCATTGTTACTTTGAACCACATCATGGGTTGCTTGCGAGTACATTCAAAGTACTCATTGGCTTGCCACTGGTTATTTAATTGGCCAGGCATGGAAGAACAGGAAAATGAGGAAGAGTTCTTTGGAGACGAACATGCGAACTAGGACGCTATCCCAGTCAGAATGCCTGTAGGGTTAAGGCAGATGGCATGGGTTCTACCCGTTATCGAAGACTTCCGCTATTTGAGTTATTTGCTATTCAGCCCATGAGGCTCTATCTATGTAAGACTTGGCCATAATGGCCATAATTCGTGTAAGACTATTTGTATGGATGTAAGACTCTTGTTATTTCAGGTTCTGTGTGTTCAGTGAGCATTGATCTCTGGGATCACTGTACACGTGCATTCGGTGATCTCGACTTCTAAGTCGGGGTCCCCACACAAAGGTAGGCATCCATTGCTGCGTACATGATGTGATTTTCATCTAATGTCTTTGACTCCCATGCATGATGAAACTCGTGGTGAGGTTTCTTCAGTTTAGCTTACGAACAATCAATCATGGCTGCTACCAGGGTCAGCATTGAAGGCTGAGAGGAGGACACCAGGCTTGCCTTCTCGAGATCGAAGGGCTGCCCTACAATGAGGCCTATCCGACCCAGGATTTCCTTGTCATTCCTAAAGTCTATAGTAATGAATTTGACTCGGCCGCCCTTGAGGAACTTCTTAAATTCCTCGCACTCAACGTCGACATGGCATATGTGGTAGGCCAAGCATAAGTCATGCACGCAAACCTGGATCACAGCGGTCTTCTTCTTCTCTGCCTTCTTTAGTTTGTTCTCGCTTCCCAGGACCGTGGTGTACTCAACATCTAGCCCAGCGACCCACTCATCATTTGAGTTTTCGAAAATGCGTTTGAAGCGAGCAAGGCATTCTTTCACCGTTGCGGAAGAGCGGGCGTAGATGACGTCGAACTCATCGATGGTGATGGTTCTAACCTTGTACTCACCACTGATCATGGAGATTTGGGACGCCATGAATTTGGGAGGAAGGTTAGGATTGACGGGACGACTAGGAGCGAACTGTTGTAAGGTACTGTACTAGTAGAAGACAGGGACGAGTAGGGCGTGCGAATGGTGTGGGGTTGCTGGCTTGCCCGGTGGATAAATGGCTGCAAGCCCCCAAAGAGTTCTCGAGAACTATGTGGGACCCACTAGACCCATATCGTAGGCCTGACGGTATTGCTTCTGCCTGTTTGCACGCCATGCCGGCTTGTGTGTAACTTCAATTAATTCCGTCAACCGTCGCGCCTCCCACGACCTTCGGCCTGTTCGCACACCATGCCGCAATGTTTTCTAGTCCCATGTGCATGATACTTCCTCCGATTCTTTTGACCCTGCGTATAACTTTCATCCCGCATAGCAAGGAGAGCCCTGCTCGAATTGTTTTCGAAAATTTGCCCCTTCTTTTGCCAGGAATAGATGCATCCAGCAGCCCACAGGTAACTACGAAAGTCGCACCTGTTTGCATGCAACAGCCCACCGGCCAATACTAGGAGAGCAGTTAACGCAGGCCATGGTGGTTTGCATGCAGCGGCGCACCAAACGAGGAGAGAAGGCGGATAACTAGGAAAGGCATTAACGTGCACACGGCCTCCTCCAGTGCATGTGATGCGGTAGATGAGGGGTAGACTGGGAAAGAGGCGAGGCAAAAGCTGAACACGCAGAGATATTCGGAAAAAAATGAAAATATGTTATGCGCAGAGTAAAACAGATCGGAGGGAGTACCAGCTAAGATACCACCATTATGGCCACCCTTAACCATCGCATGCAATAATTTAGTGCACCTTGAAATATGAACATGTGTGGGGCGTGCATGTTTTTAATAACTTGAGACTATACCTATCCCGGTGTGCAAGATGAGACTTTATGCACCGTTCTCCATACCTGCAGGAAGCCCGTTCGTCTCCAAATCTTTTCCTCTCCATGTGTGGAACCAATATGCCTGCCAGACTCTCCTTCTCCCTTTGGTGGTCCCATCACTCCACCCGGGATGCTGCTTCAGTTACTTAACTTCATGTGCATTGGGTCACTGACATATGGGCCCAACAGGGGTCTCGCCCACATGTCAGTGATGCAACTGGACCTGTAGTTAAGTCAGTGCAGCTCAGTCCATATCTTACGTAGGTGTGCCATTGCTCTCTATATATACTGCGCCTCCCATAACATTCAGAAGAACGCTCACGTTCATCGCTATCTCCTCCCCCTCCCTCTCACGTCGACCACCATGGCATCGCTCCTCCCAAGCCCTAGGCGCCCCTCGCTGCACCGTGCAGACAGTCACGCGTCACATTTCCGTTCATCGTCGCCACTAGTCGAGGAGGACACGTCGGCGTTCCGCTCCTCGCCGCGACATGTCGGTGTTCCGCTCCTCACCGCCACTAGTCGAGGAGGACACGTCGGCGTTCCGCACCTCGCCACGACGTGTCGAGGTTGACGCGTTGGTGTTCCCAATCTTGCCAGCACGCGCATCGGCGGACGCGTCGGCTCCCCGCTACGAGGAGAACGCCGCCCGCCGCCCCCTAGCCTTGTGGAGCTTTGGAAAGAAATGGATGTGGCCTTGTGGGAGGCTTTGCCTCCAGCAGAGCGCGCCAAAATAGAGGCGGAGAAGAAGGCCGAGGAAGAGAAGCGCATCGCAGGACAAGCTGCCTGGCAGGCCTATGTCGCATCTGAGAGAGTCAGGCAATTGGCACTTCGGTAGAAGGCTCATGCGAGGGCCGTGAGGGTGGCAGAGGACGCCCGTGCCAAAGCCTTGAGTGCAGCCGGGCCCAACCGCCTCATCTACGCTTGGCGATACGTGGACTGGGTGCACGCTTCCAGCCAGGAGGAGTACATGTTGGTGCCGGATCACCACACCGGTGAGATTGTGCTCGCCCGCCGGCAAGCCGCCAATCAGCACCTCGCGAGTTGCGAGGCTGAGGAAGAGGCGTTGTGTCGGCGCGCTGGGAAACGGCCGCGCACCAGGGCACTCGTGGCGTGCCGCAAGCTCTCCTGCGAGCGCTGTGGCTTTTAGTAGGAGTATAATTTTTGTTTCGTAAGGTGATCTCATTAGTTTTGGGAAGCAAATGATAAATCCCGAACGTTCAGGAATTATTAGCGTCCTTAATTAAGTATGTAAAAGGGAAAGTTTGGAACCTTGTGTATTCGTACACATTTTGTAAGTATGTGCATATAGCACAAACTTTACTATATACTATCGCACTACACGTCTCTCTGTATATATGCTTGCAGACTGTGCTACTCCCTCCGTCCAGGTCAATAAGTCATCTTTGGTTGTGCACCATGACCAAGAAAGAGGGAAGACTTATACACATAGACGGAGGGAGTACTACTATTACTTATGTACATGCAAATGCATGTTTTAACACTACGATGCGGTTTTTGTAAAAGTAGCAAAACAACACTAGTCAAGCTTCTGAAACGATTCAATGCAAAACAAATGCAAAAATGCTCATTTGATTGTTTACTTTTAGCTTCCTTCTCTGTGGTTATTTCTCTGTCGTACTTTGTATGGAGTATCTCACTCGTCGGAAAGGCATGCATATTCCCAAACCGCTTCCTACACCCTGTATCAAATTTTTTGGCTGAACCACGCGGGGGAGGAAGTTAATGCGAGAGAGAATGAGCGACCTATGCAAGTAGAGAAGGAACATGTTGATTAGGGGAGGGATTGACCCCAGTTTGCATGCACATCAATGGGCCTGCATGGGTTGGCTAAAATGGCAGCCCTATTAATTAGGGATTCATTGCTAATCTCCGTTTCGTTTTGGAGGCAAAAAGTGGCGCGGTGATTAGACGAATTTTCGGTCTGATTCTTTGGTCTCTTCCAATCCGCAGCCACCTAGGTCGCGTTGCTCCACCTTAGGTGACTTACACACCTAGACGGAGGGAGTACTACTAGTAGGAGTGCCAGGGGCCAGTTCTTTTAGGCTTCTAGATAAGTAATCCCATAACTACTAGGTACATCCGTCCTGGTTTATTGGTCCCCATTGTAATCTGTGTCAAGTTTTGATCATAAATCTAACTAATGAAATGTTAGTGCATGCCACATGCACTAACATTTTATCAGTTAAATCTTTGGTCAAATTTAGCAAAAATTACAATGGTGCGGAATAAACCAGGACGGAGTTACTACTAGTAGTAGTTTAGAAGCCAAATAAATGAGTGAGGTGCCTTAATGGTACTCTCCACTATGACTAGTCTTATGGGAAAAGCTGGGGATGCGGCCAAAAGAACTGGCCCTAGGAGTAGTAGCTAGGGATCGAGTGTTCGAGATGAACCGAAGAAAGTAAATGCAGAGAGATGAAATGCAAAAAAGACAGAGGGATGTGATGGTTGCTTGTCCGTTTGTTTTACCAGGCCACTTATTACTCGGAGTGGTTGGGTTTTGTGATATGACGGCTTTACTATCGCGCCACGAGCGGGGTGAGACTCCCGTGCAGCGCCGCCCTCTACACTAGTACTACTACATCGGTCGTGGTTTATCCCCCATTGAATTTGACTGAAGATTTTACTGAAAAAATGTTAGTGCATGTCAACAAAAACAATATTGTTGGATTCGTATTTGAACATAGTTTTCAATGTATAATGTTACTTCAATTTTTGGTCGTACTAATATCTAGTAAGGTGCCCGTGCGTTGCACGGAAGAGTGAAATGCATTGATCGGGGAGTTGTTTATTTTGACAAAGTATGTGGGGGTTATCGCATGTGTAACGGGTATCGATAGGTTTGTTCGGATATTATTTCATCTCTAGATCTCACAAACATCCAGGTGAAATAGATAAAAAAGTATCTTTTGCAAACAAAAGCGTTCAACTGTTCAACCTGCATCCAAAACTTGTGAAGAAATAACTCTTATTGTGCTTTACAGGAAATGATCTTCAAGAATTAGTTTTTATTTATCCATTGTTATACATATTGGCTACAGATGACATGGAACTTTCTTATAGTCAATAGTTGGCTATACTATTTAAGTATTAACCATGCCCTTATACACCTAGACGGAGGGATTAAATCATGATGACTTGGAAGGGGGCAGAGGATATGTAAGAAATGGTTCATGATAAGTCCTTCACCAGTACTGTAGTAAAAATTCATACATGGAAGATTCTAGACTAAACCATAAACGGATACACTTTTATTCATGCGCGATACTCCAATAGAGCAAGATCACGCATGGAAGTCTCCACATCCTAAGACATCTAATTACATTGAGCGAATACTAATGATCAAAATTTAACTTGATAATGCAGATGTCCAGGTGAACCTCCTTGGAGTCCCCGTGCACATTGTTGGGGGTCAAATAATACTGTGTGTCTTCCATGTCCTCATCGGTGGGAAGGTCCCAGCTCGGCAGAGTTCATGTCAGCTTGACGTAGCCAGTGTCGATGTACACGTACATTCGAGGGGTAGTAATATTGAGCACGCACCCGTACATCGGCCTCGTGTCAGCGTCATCGGCATCACCCCTGACGCACACTACAGGGATGTGGCGCCGGCCTGCGTGGGCCTCACCGGTGCCCACAATCAAGAGGAAGACGCTTCCGTCTTCCTCTGAGACTAGCAGGAAGCGCTGATCCTCCAGCGACTCCGGCACGGTGAACGGGTAGCACGTCTCGTACTTGACGTTCTTCGCCAATGGCCAGTAGTGATCTGCGAATTATGAAGACTTCAGGCTAATTGCGTACTTCAACTGCGGTCTCGCCCATCTGACAGGTCACTGCGGTATGTGGATAAATCTGCACGTCCATGGTAGGATCATACATCCTCGATGGTTCTCTGATGCCATTGAACACAAGGGCTTCATTTACGTTGTCGACTCCTTCTATGGATGGACGTATTGCTGGCCTACTCCAGTCATCGCTACAAACGGCTGTTACAGCAGTATGTTTCTTCCTATGATATCACGATGGCTTGCTTATATTACTGTCAACATTTACTGAAATAATATTCATGCTCATAACATGCTGTTCTTAAGATTGACTACATCGAGAACCCTTTTTTATTTGACTCCAACTTTTTTTGAGGGTTATTTGACTCCAACTTGATATGATGTTGTAGGCCGCCTGGTGTCCCTACCCTTCCTAATCCCAGAACCTTTCAAAGAAAAGTGGCATGGCAGTTGCAGGTGATTCCTGGCTCGATCAGACGACGGTGAGCGATTGATGATCGTTTGCATGTACCGGAAGTGTTGTTTCGTGGAATACAATCACAGTCACTGCAAGGTCTTTGAGCAGGATCCCAGCTTCTCCGGGCCTTCAGGAATTTTTTACTAGAGGTTGGTAAGTAGCCTTGGTACACGCTCTCTGTTTGTCGGACTGAATTATCCGATTAACCAGGAGATAACCGAAGGCAATGATCATGATGGCAGCGCGGTTCGTTCATCAGGAAAAATTGTGTGTAACTAGCGTACCATGCGTCTCTGCATGCACCATACCCTGATATGTGCCGCCACGCTCTGCAGCCCAAAGTAGGAGAGAGGGTCGCAAGTATCAGACTTTGACCTGCTGGCTGGAGTTTCCCCTGTCAGGCACCCATCTGATTCAAGCCATCAGCCAATCTCCACAGCTTAATAAATAGTAACGTCTAACAGAGCCAGTTAGTTAGATGCGTACACTTGTGTAGTAGGATCTTAATTTAGTTTGATGCATACACTTGTTCTTTTTTGGCAGCCCTTTTGTAATGATGGCTGATGTTTGGTTTGGAAGAGAGAGCTGCATGTTCACTCTTTTGGCCTGCTTACTGCTTCTGTTGCACCCCCAGACCTAGTTGCTGCTGCTATTTTCAATGTACAATCAGTAGTATATTTCTTCTGTTGGTTGAATAAATGTGTTGTTAGAATGACAAACACAATGTTTTGGAAGTCATTACACGGTTCGATCCTTTAGTGCCCCATACAGTACGTAGTGCATACTATTTTTCGTACGGAACACATTTTCCATTGATAACATGCAGCCCACTGATGAAGGCCCAATAGAGAAGCCGATAATTAACTGGAAGGGAGGCGCTCACATGAATTTGGCCCAGGTACATGCCTGTGGTCCCTTAAACATAAATAAGTAATTTGGAGGAGCAGGCTATAAACTGGGTTGTGCGGTCTCTGTGGCCCATGTAACAACATGACCAACCCAGCAGTGTTTTCTTTGGGAAAATAGGTAGCCCAGTATTTCTTTTTGAAGAATACCCAAGCTAGGCCTATTTGTTTTCTCCGACCTACTGGGCTGCAAATCTTTCAAGAGAAGGAGGGATGGATTTCGGCCTGGCCAAAGAGTATGGTCAGTGTCTGTTAAAATTAATATCAAAAGGGGTTAAAAATTACAATTTTTTTTATAGAAAATGGGATATTAGTTTCTGTCACAACCCTAGTTCTGGTATGCACTAGGCTAGTCTTGATGTTTGCATCATGTTTAAATTTCAAATGAAATTGAATTGAGGACTTGTGAAACCCTTAGAAACCCTTTTGAAAAATGACCCAAATATAAATTGCTCCAAAAAGGTCCAAGAAAATGTTCATGTTGCTCTCTGAAAATATTGGCTAGAGATAAAAATCAAACCAATATTTTTAGGAGCTCATAAATATTTATTAGCGGCATTTGGAATTAATGCAATAATTATTTGCATTGGATATATATATATATATATATATATATATATATATATATATATATATATATATATATATATATATATAT
>LR738709.1:227871686-227892827 GCA_902687465.1 Secale cereale | reverse complement strand
TTATATGTCCAATAATTCTGGATTTTGTGTGGTGCTTTGGATTACTCCTTCTAGTCCCTACAAAAAAATGTCAGAAGTTTTAAAATGTTTTAGTTTAAATCAAACAAATGTCAGAAAAATAGAAAAGAAAGAAATAAAAAGGGTTAGAGTTTTACCTGGGCCACTTGCTGGCCTGGCACTGGGCCGGCCCAGCTGCCAGTCATCGTCCTCCTGGCGATGACAGGAGGCAGGGGCACGCGCCCGCCGCTCTCGCGCATGGTCGCCACGCCTCCTGCCTGCCTGCCCCTCCCCCTCGCCGCCTCGAAGCTCTGGACGTTGCCACGCACCTCCCCATACCTCTCTGGCTCTCTCTCGTGGCCCCTCCCCTCCTCTGTCTCCCTCTCACCACTCGCACCCGAGCGCGTCGTCGCCGCCGTTCGTCGTTGCCATAGCCACCGCCTCCCCCTCACCTCTCCGACGAGCCCCCAAGCTCCGCCTCGCTGCCGTGCACCTCCACGCCGAACCGCAAGACCCCGAACGTCCTCCATCGTCGCCATCATCGCCTTCTTCTCCGCCGGCCACCGAGGACCTCCACCATCGATTCGCCACCGTCGTCGCTTCCCCGGGCACGCTGGCCATCTCTTCGGCACCACTGTGAGCCCCCGGTCTGTTTCCCCCTAACTCCGCCTCCGTTTGGTCGCCGTAGCCATCGCCCCCTTGCTTACCATAGCCGCCGCCGCACGGGCTCGTCGCCGGCGAAGCCCCGGTGACCTTCTGGTCCCGCGCGTGCGTCCGTTGCACTCGCAGCATCCCGTAGAGCAAACCTAGCGCGACAACCTGCTCATTTGCAAGCCGCAGCACCAACCCCGCACCCACCCGAGCTCCGGCCGCAGCAAACCTCGCCGCCGGCGCTGTTTCCGACCACCCCAGGTTGAAAAGCTTGCACCGTTGGATGCGGCCGAGTGCCAGCTTTCCAATGGGACTAACCGCGCCCAAAATCGCCCCTTGTACACGAAACCCGACCCTCTCCGGCGAGTCACCGCCGCGGAATGAGGTCGCCGGCGAGTAACTCCGGCGTGCTGACGTGGCATCGTCGTTAGTGACTAACTAACCCAACCTAGAGTCACTGACAGTGGGCCCGAGTGCCTGTTAATTAGTTTAGTTAGGTCTAGTTACTTACTGTTAGATGCTGTGCGACTGACTAGTGGGCCCAGACCCCACTGACAGTTTAATTAGCTCTTAGCTTAGCACTAATTAACTCTGTTAATTAGTTGTGACACTGACATGCCGGGCCCACATGTCATGTTTGACCTGGACCAGCCCTTTGACCCTCCTGACGTCAGCATGAGGTCATGCTGACGCAGTAAATGTTTCTGGGATTTTAAATAAATCTGAAATGATTTATTTATTTCAGAAAATAGCTAAAACTTCTAAAATACTTATAAATTCAACCGTAGCTCAGAATGAAATAATTTATATATGAAAAATTATCAGAAAAATTCAATCTATCCATCTGTACAATTTTCATGCATGACAAATGAAGTTATACCTACTGTTTATATGAAAACACATAAATGACATTTAAAAATGCTTATTTTAGAGTTGCATTTGAACCCTTGGTTCAAATGGAATTCAACCAAATAAAATGCTAGTTGCATTAGCTCAAACAACATCATAACTTCATGCCATATTCATGCATCATATTGTTGCATATGCTTGTGCTTCATTGCTGGCACCGTCCTTATCCATAGGTTCTGCTCCGGAGACCGTTCCAGAGTACCTGTCAGAGGAGCAGTGCTCTGCACGTTGTTTTACCAGGCAAGCAAACCCCTTTGTTCATTCCGATACAATCCTACTCTCTCGCTCCTGCTCCCTGTTATTGCATTAGGACAACAACGATTCAACTGCTACTTTTTGCTGCGGTAGTTGAACCCATTCCTCTGCATGACCTGTCATTGCCACAGTAAATAGTTGAAACCCACTAGCATGTGTAGGAGTTGATTGAAGCCATGTTGTGTTCTTACCATGCCTTGCTTGCTATTGCTTAGAGTGTGTCAGGTCTGGTTCATTGGGAATGAATTGGAGTGCAGTGATATGTTCTGATGTTGAGCGTTAAGTGTGTGAACACGATTTGGTAAAGGTAGCGGTGAGAGGCCATGTAGGAGTACATGGTGGGTTGTCTCACTGGAACCGTCCTTAAGCACTGAGTTCTGTGTATGTTTTCCAATGACTAGCTACTACCACACATTAGAATGCTTAAGTGCCCCTCTCGACTTATTAATCAACTTGATCTCTGTCCAGGAGTCGCAACTAGTTTCTGGTGTTTGTAGGTAGTGTTATTTCTCTACCAGGTGGCACCCGGCAGGGTGGGCTTGGGACAGACTAGGCACACGTGGCCCGGTGTACCGAGTGGCACCCGGATGGTGGGCTCGGGAACCCTGTACAGATCGTTTGGGCCCGTGATGGAAACCACGGACGGACTCCCTTGCGGATGGAACCCGAATAGGCGATAAGCGTGGACTAGAGTCTTGTGTGGTTAGTCAGGTCGTGGCCGACACCCTCGCCAGGCTTCTGCTTGAAGGTTGCCGAGATACACGTCGTGTACATGGCGGTAAGTGGCGAGAGCGTGTGTGAAGAAGTACACCCCTGCAGGGTTTAACATGATCTATTCGAATAGCCGGGTCCACGGTTATGGACTTCTTGGATGCTTACGTGGTACATAGACAACTGAAAGTGGATACTCTAAAATACTCAAGACAAGTGTGAGTGCTATGGATGGCCTTCTCGTAGGGAGACGGGGATGAATCCATAGTGGTGTATTGTGTGGTGATTAGTGGACTCGTGTGCGCCACCTCAAAAGTTTTACCAGCAGTCGTAGAACAGGATAACCATTGAGTCAAAGCTGGCTTCCTGCACTAAACCCCACTATGCCTTCTTGATGCAAATGCATGTATGATAGGTTCTGATGTAAGTCTTGCTGAGTACCTTTGTACTCATGTTTCCTTAATTTATGTTTTGCAGATGAGACTTCTGTCTCACTAGTAGTTCCGCTTGGACTTCGACAAGTAGCTTGTTGCCTCAGCTACTATCCTGGACGAGTGTTGTAGATAGACAGGCTCTTCAGCCTTTTTCATTTCTAGATGTCTGTACTCACATATGTTGTGCTTCCGCTTGTTGGTTGAATGCTCTGAATGTTGGGTCATGAGACCCATGTTTGTAATATCTGGCTCCTCGAAGCCTAATGAATAAATACTTTGTTTCTTAGAGTCTTGTTGTGATGCCATGTTGTATTTGCACATATCGAGCATATTGTGTGTATGTTATTGAAATGCTTGGTATGTGTGGGATCCGACACCTAGTTGTTTACCCTTGGTAGCCTATCTTACAGGGAAATGTCTCCTAGTGCTTCCACTGAGCCTTGGTAGCTTGCTACTGCTCCGGAACACTTAGGTTGACCGGCATGTGTCCTTCTTCGTTCCTGTGTCTGTCCCTTAGAGGAAATGTCACGCGTTGTTCCTTTAAGTCCTCGTAGCTTGCTACGACTTGGGATCATACGTTGATGACCGACACGTTCGTTGCTGGGTCATGTATGCATGTCTCTGTAATTTAGTGCCACTTTTGGTTTATAACTGGTCATGTCGGCCCGGGTTCTCTGTCATATGGATGCTAGCGACACAATCATATACGTGAGCCAAAATGCGCAAACGGTCCCGGGCCAGGTAAGGTGGCACCCGTGGGGATACCGTGCGTGAGGCTGCAAAGTGATATGGTGTGTTACATGCTAGACCGGTGTGACTTAGGATCGGGGTCCCGACAGTTTTGGTATCAGAGCCTGACTGCCTGTAGGATTACCAAGCCAAACTGGTCGAAGTTGAGTCTAGAAATTCTTTAGTTATATAAGGGAATTGATTGTGGAAGGGAACATAAGGCTCTTTTTACTCCTTATACCTCATGTCTTTTGATCTGAGTCATCCTACCTTTCCTACGGGGTTAAGGAACTAGGCTTCTTTTCCGTCTATCAGGATCACGTGTTACTATTCCGTAGTTCCTTAGGATTGGTTGATGAGAGTCCTACTCCTGTTTTCAATTTCTTCCGGTGTAGATTGTTTAGTACTATCACAGAACCTTGAGTGATGATGATGAGTTGTTGTACTATCCTTTGTTAGCAGGATGTCTCATTCTGAGAATTTTACTGCCGTTATTCTGCCTGAATTATCCTAGTAGTTCGAGAGATACCCATTTCTTGTCCTACCTTCTACAACCTAGTGGATGCTGATTCCGTCCTTGGTTTCATTTCTCAGGATGTCGTCAGTTACCCGAGGTTCAGTTGCTCGAAGAAAGAACCACGGAGGTGGTAGGGATGAGGAGGATCCTCCCGACCAGCCTTCATTGGCAGAGGTCATGTTAGAGATGGAGAGGAACAAGCGAGAGTCTAACCGCTTGTTGACATGTATTGAGGAGAACACCACACATCAGTGCAAAGAGTCAGCAACCATCCATGACTTCATTCGTCTGAAACCACCCACCTTCCATCATCCCATTGAGCCGCTCGATGCAGATGACTGGCTCCGTAGTATCACTCACAAGCTGCGTTCTGCAAACATAGCTGAAGAGGACAAGGTCATCTATGCCACATATCACCTGGAAGGTCCTGCTAGTCTTTGGTGGCAGAACTATGAGGCCATGATTCCAGCTGGCCAGATTCCTACCTGGAGAGATTTCACTGAGGCTTTTCGCGAGCATCACATTCCTCAAGCTCTCATCGATCGCAAGAGAGAAGAGTTCTGTAGTCTTACCCAGGCTAAGATGGCTGTTGATGCTTACAGTAGAGAGTTTGAGAACCTTGCCCGCTATGCTACAGAAGAAGTGTCCACGGACGCCAAGAAGCAGGCTAGGTTCCGGAAGGGTCTCAACCCCAAGCTGCGTCGTGATCTTCACTTGCATCATTGCCATACATTCCTGGCTCTTGTGAACAAGGCCATCAATGCAGAGACCGCTCAGCTCACTTACGAGGAGTCTCGTAAGCACACCCGTGATTTGGGATCTTGCTCCAGCACTAGTTCCCAGAAGCGCCGGATTTGGGTTCCAAACTCCGCTCTTCCACCCAGATATCCTCCGAGGCCATCTTATGAGGTGCCTCATCCAGTTCAGTCTTATGCTCTACCCAGGCCTATTAGTAGACCGCTTGTCAATGCGGGTCCATGACCTACCTCAAGGACTTGCTTTACATGCGGAAAGCCAGGACACTATGCACGTGACTGCTCTCAGGCCAGTCTTGCTCCACCCCAGCCCGAGAAGTCCGTTCTTCGTAGTAAGCCACCACGCAAGACGATCAATGTCAATTCAGCTACCACTAAACATGCACGTGTGCATCACGTCTCAGCTAAAGACGCTCATGATGATCCAAATGTCGTTCTTGGTACACTCCTTGTCAATTGCCATCCGGCTTCGGTTCTGTTCGATATCGGAGCATCTCACTCCTTCATCTCTGAAGGCTATGCTCGTTTGCACGACATGTCATTTTGTGATATGCCAACTCCGCTCGAAATCCAAACCCCAGGGTCTAGATGGCAAACTACCAGAATAAGCCATGGTAATGGAATCCTTGTTGACAGACTTGTATTCCTTGCCTCACTTATAGCCCTCAAGTCTTCGAATATTAACATCATCTTGGGTATGGACTGGATGACATCTCATCATGCCAAGATTGATTGTTACACTAGGTCTGTTCAGCTTACACATCCATCTGGCAAGATAGTCACTGTCTCCACTAGAGTTGCAAAGCGGCAACTCTCTTCTCTTAATGCCAGCCCCCTTCCAGACCTTGAAGATATCCCGGTAGTCCGAGACTTTCCGGATGTCTTTCCAGAAGAACTACCAGGTGTTCCACCTCACAGGGATGTAGAGTTTGTCATAGATCTTATCCCAGGAACTGTTCCAATTTCTAGGAGACCTTACAAGATGGCACCCCTAGAACTAGCTGAGCTTAAGAAACAACTTGATGAGTCCTTGCAAAAGGGTTTCATCCGTCCTAGTTCTTGTCCTCGGGCTTGTCCTGTCCTCTTCGTCAAGAAGAAGGATGGCACGGAACGGATGGTTGTAGATTATCGTCCCGTTAATTTGGTCATGATAAAGAACAAGTATCCGCTCCCCAAGATCAACGACCTGTATGATCAGCTCGCTGGATCCTCAGTCTTCTCCAAGATGGATTTGAGGTTAGGCTACCATCAAATCAAGATCAGAAACGGAGACATTCCTAAGACGACTTTTGTCACTCGTTATGGCCAGTACGAGTACACTATCATGTCTTTCGGTCTAACCAATGCTCCAGCCACATTCTCCCGCTTGATGAACTCGATCTTCATGGAGTACTTAGATAAGTTTGTCGTGGTTTACCTCGATGATATTCTTATTTACTCGAAGAACGAGGAAGAGCATGCCGAACATCTTAGACTTGTTCTAGAAAAACTCAGAGAGCACCGCCTTTATGCCAAGTTCTCGAAGTGTGAATTTTGGTTGCCAGAAGTGACCTATCTCGGCCACGTAATCTCTGGTAAGGGCATCGCTGTCAATCCTGAGAGAGTTCAGGCCGTTCTTGATTGGACTCCACCTGAAACATTTAAACAAGTTAGGAGTTTCCTTGGTCTAGCTAGCTATTGTCGCCGCTTTGTTGAAAACTTCTCTAAGGTGGCCAAACCTCTCACGGAACTTCTCAAGAAAGATAAAAAGTTTGAGTGGTCCCCACAGTGTGAGCACAGTTTTCAGGAACTGAAAAGACGCCTGACTTCTACTCCCATACTTGTGCCACCGGATTTCACTAAGGACTTTGTTATCTATTGTGATGCCTCACGACAGGGACTAGGTTGCATTCTTATGCAGGATCGTCATGTGATTGCCTATGCATCTCGACAGTTGCATCCACATGAGGAAAATTATCCTACACACGATCTAGAGCTTGCAGCTGTAGTCTATGCACTTAAGACATGGCGACATTACCTTCTTGGTAATCGTTGCGAGATCTACACCGATCACCAGAGTCTCAAGTATATCTTCACCCAGCCAGATTTGAACCTTAGACAAAGACGTTGGTTGGAGTTGATCTCAGATTATGACTTAGGTATTACTTACACCCCAGGCAAGGCCAATGTCATGGCTGATGCTTTAAGTCGTAAGTCATATTGCAACAATCTCATGTTGCAGCAGGGCCAACCACTTCTCCATGAGGAATTATGCAAGCTTAACCTTCACATTGCTCCTCATGGATTCCTTTCCACCTTGGTGGCGAAACCTAACCTTGAGGATCAGATCATTGCTGACCAGAAGTTTGATAAGGGTGTTACCCGCATCAGGAGAAACATTAAGAAGGGAGTTGGTGGATGTTTCTCTATGGATGATCGGGGTGTTGTGTTCTTTGAGAATCGCTTGGTGGTTCCCAAGAAGCAACATCTGCGACAACTGATCCTTAAGGAGGCTCATGAATCTCCTCTCACGATTCATCTCGGTAGTACTAAGATGTATCAGGACCTACGCCAGAGGTTCTGGTGGACTAGGATGAAGAGAGAAATTGATGAGTTCATTGCTAAATGTGACGTTTGTCGTCGCGTTAAGGCAGAACACCAAAGACCTGTTGGCACCCTTCAGCCCTTAGCTATTCCTGAGTTGAAATGGGATAAAGTTGGTATGGACTTCATCACCGACTTTCCCAGGACCAAGAGAGGGAATAATGCTATCTTCGTAGTCATTGATCGTCTCTCCAAAGTGGCTCACTTCTTACCTGTTCGAGAGAGTATCACTGCAAGTCAGCTTGCTGACTTGTATATTTCTCGAATAGTGTCACTTCATGCTGTTCCACTAGAGATCAATTCAGACCGTGGTAGTCTTTTCACTTCTCATTTCTGGGAGAGTTTCCAGACTGCCATGGGCACCCATCTTTCTTTCAGTACCGCTTTCCACCCTCAATCAAGTGGTCAGGTGGAACAGGTCAACCAAATTCTCGAGGACATGCTTAGAGCTTGCGTTATCTCATTCGGTATGGATTGGGAGAAGTGTCTTCCTCTCGCCGAGTTTGCTTATAACAATAGCTATCAGTCCAGTCTCAAGAAAGCTCCTTTTGAGATACTCTATGGACGAAGATGTCAAACACCTTTGAACTGGTCAGAAACCGGTGAAAGACAATTCTTTGGACCGGATATGATCCAGGAAGCAGAAGAGAAAGTTCGCATCATTCGTGAGAATTTGAAAATAGCCCAGTCTCGTCAAAAGAGCCAGTATGATCGTCATCATAAGGAAGTGGCTTATGAAGTTGACGACAAAGCTTACCTTCGGGTTACCCCTTTAAAGGGTACCCATCGTTTCGGTATCAAGGGCAAGTTGGCTCCTCGTTACATTGGTCCTTTTCGTATTCTCGCTAAACGAGGAGAGGTTGCCTACTAGTTGGAACTACCCCCACATCTTTCTCGAGTTCACGATGTCTTCCACGTATCTTAACTCAGGCGTTGCTTCTCGGATCCCATCCGCGGAGTGGACCACGAAACGCTTGATCTCCAAGATAACCTCACATATCGAGAGTATCCCGTTCGCATTCTGGATCAAGCAGAACGTGTCACTCGACATCATACCATCAAGTTTCTCAAGGTTCAGTGGTCTCATCATTCCGAGATAGAAGCTACTTGGGAGCGAGAAGATCGTCTCCGACTGGAGTACCCCTCCTTCTTTCGGCCGACTCCTGAATCTCGGGACGAGATTCTTTCGAGTGGGGGCGAGTTGTCACAACCCTAGTTCTGGTATGCACTAGGCTAGTCTTGATGTTTGCATCATGTTTAAATTTCAAATGAAATTGAATTGAGGACTTGTGAAACCCTCAGAAACCCTTTTGAAAAATGACCCAAATATAAATTGCTCCAAAAACGTCCAAGAAAATGTTCATGTTCCTCTCTGAAAATATTGGCTAGAGATAAAAATCAAACCAATATTTTTAGGAGCTCATAAATATTTATTTGGGGCATTTGGAATTAATGCAATAATTATTTTCATGGGATATTGTCACACCCTGCATTTTGTAACATGTTATTTGCATCAATGTAGCATGAAAATTTGGACCATCAATTTTTTTTGGCATCATTTGGCTTTTATTTGGAGTTGAGTTTTTCTTCATGTGCTTTTTCATGTGCTCATTAAAGTCAACTATTCCATCTTGTAGAATTCATCTCCATACCCAAAACTTCTGCCCAATGATCATGCCAAGTGTTATATAACAGTATAGAATTTTCTTACAAAATTAATTTGGCCAAAATGTATTTTATAAATTTAGTTTTCCAAAAACCGCTGAATTGAGGTTTGCACTGCAAGTGCTTGATTTAGGGTGAGAAAATTATTTCAAGAGGTACATTTGAAACCTAGTAGTCATAGGACTCCCAGAAACCACAAAAGTATAATTTTAAAAGTTATTTTCCTATTTTATTTAAAAGCTTTTTCTTAAGACCAGAAATGGTCTTTAATAGGGGAAATTATTTAACTATTTCAAAAAAATATTTGCCAAAATTCAGGGAGACTCAGAGGACATATATTATCCATATATAAGAGTTTCAACACTTGGTCATGTTCAAAATAATGGGCTAATCCCTCTAAAACCCTTTCTGGATATTTCAAGCTTTTGAAATATTTACAAAGGAAATATTCTCCAAAAATTCCAGGGAAATTATATCATGTCACATATGACATATTTGATGATCTTGCCAAGTCCCATGCCTTGGGAAGCAAGAAAACATTCTCAAAACCCTTCATAACCATTCTGTCCATATTTGAAGTTTGACCAACTTTACATTGCCAAACTTGTCCAAATGCTCTCAAATTTGGTGCACATGCTAGAAATGCCTAATAAGGCATCTAGACCAAATGGCACAAGATTTGGAATAGAGCAACTTGATCAGAATACCCCAAAACCCTTTCTGTTCAAATGCAAATTTGAACAACTTTACATTACCAACTTTTTACCTGGAGCTTCAAACTTGGTGGGCATGATCAATACCCCAAATGATGAAGCTACACCAAGTGGTGCATCAAGGGGAGATGATTAGCTTGACTCAAACAAGATGAAGCCATTTCTGTTGATTTCTAGGGTTCACCAAAGTTACATTGGCTAGTTTCTTCAAATGAGCCCAAATTTGGTGAAGCACCCTATTTTCACATGTCATTCAATCCTGTTAAGTGTCATGGCAAGTGGAGATCATTTGCTTGACCAAACATTGATCAAACACCTTCTGCAGAATTACTAAAACCCTCTTCTTGATCACTTTTACCTTTTACCTTGGCCTCAACTTTCTACCACACGTTCATCTGGTTACTAGCTACCTCCAGTAACTTCCCCAAGTCCCCAGCTCCATGATTGAGGGGTAAAAACCCTAGTTCACCCTGCTGGACATCCATTTTCTACCAAGTCACCAGCCTCTCTTCTCTCTCACAGCATCTCCAGAGCATCCAAGGCTTCAACCGTAGTGCTTGCATCACCCTGGACCCCCCAGACACGGTGGACGCGTCCAGAGGCCCAATGGCATGCCGTGGCATGCGATAAGGGCGCTCCAGAGCGCGCTACAGTGCGCCCACGCACTGTAGCTTCGCCCAATCACCTACCCCCGACAGCCTCGGGCTCCCCCCTCGCGCCTCTGAACGTGCCTCGACGTCCGCAGCCTCCACCGGCGCTGTCCCCCTCCTCCTGCGCCCTCCAGTGGCCGTCGCCACACGCGCACCGGCCGCCCGCGACGCCCACTCCTCGGGCTCGCACGCGCGCACGGTCTGGAAGCGTCCCCGCTCCTCCTCTCTCCTCAAATGGACGTAGGGCTCGTCCAGCAACGCCGTAGACTCGCTCCCATCGCCTCCCGTGCGCTGTAGCGTCGAGAAGGAGCTCGCCAGCGCACAGGTCCACGGGACCCCGCCGTTCCTCTATAAATAGGACCCCCCGAGCCCTCCTCTCAGCACCAACAGCTTCACCACATCCTCCTTAGTCCCCCAGCACCACCAGTTCATCCCCGAAGAGCTTCAGTGCTCGGGATCGACCGGAGCTCCGCCGCGTCGGGCCGCCGGCGATCTCGCAGTACGGGCCTCTTCTGCCCCTCCTTTGGCTCGATCTAGAACCACCATTCACCACTGATTCTTTCCCCTCGCTTTCCCCTCTCTGTAGCAGTTGGAATCGGCCGGAGCGACGACCTCCCGAAGCTCCTCCGCCGTCCCACCTCGCCGCCGACGAACCCGACCTCCCCGGCGTGCCGCACCACCACCACTACCTCCGCAACTCGACGCTGAGTCCGTTCCTGCCCTCCGTTGCCGTCGCTGTGGCCGAAATCAACGCCGGTGAGCTCGCCGCCGCCGTGGCCGTGAGGTTGGAGATGACAGGCGGGCCCCGCCTGTCATCCTCACCCCTCTCTCCCTCCCCTCACAGCCGCTGACCGCCGGGCCCCGCCCGTCAGGTTTGAAAACCTGACGTGCGCGCATTGGCGCCCGAGCGGCCGGGCTGGATGCCTTGGGCCGTGCACTGTGGCCCCTCTGGCCCAGTTGCACAGGGCTTTTTCTTCTTTTCTTTTATGTAAAAACTTCAAACATTTATACATAAATGAATATTGGTCCAAATAAAATAATTCCAACTCCTAAATTCTTGTAATATTCCAACCTATTTAATGGTGTCACTTTCACACACATCCATGAAACTTTTCTGTTCTGTTCAAATTCAAATTCAAATTTGAGCAATAAAACTCCTGTTCTAAAATCATTAGATTCCATTCTGTTACTCCAAAACACCAACTAAGAATTTTCCCCATCTTAAATTTCCCTCTAGTATTTAACAAAAATAAGTTGACATTTTTCTGAGCACTTTGATTTTTTTGTTTTATTTGTGGTCTTATTTTTCCGTTGTTATAATGCGACGTATAGATACCGTATTTGACGAAGTTGCTGAAGAAGGAGAAGGACAAGGATTTGAAGACTTTGAAGACCAAGCCAATCCAGGCAAGCAGCCCTTTGACCATGATACACTTGTTCTTCGGAACCCGTTGTTTCCAATGCATGATGGTAGAGATACAGTGGTAACCAAGTTGGAACACCACATGATGCATGCCTTGCTCTTATTCTTGCTATGTGCTAGATGACATGCAAATAGCTAGAAGTGATACTTAGTGATGCATGTGTGACATGAACCTTCGTGGTTGGAATCTTTGCATGAACCCATCGGGTGCCCCTAATGCCCGAGGGTGATGTTGAGTTAGGTCATCACTTGAGGAAGAAGTGATGTGCCGGTAAATCGTGTGCATGGGTGAAATAATGGATTAGATTTATGTGTGACTACCGTCCCAACCAAACATGTGCAACCACACTACTCCTTATGGGACGGGGCTTTATTGATTACTTAGGTCGATACTAGCATGGTGCCCGCATTACTAGTGACGGGAAGACTTGAGGTCTTTCCCGGGACGGGGTCGTGCTTGGATAGACGACCATGACTGTTTTCACAGGGCACCGGACACACCGTTGGTCCTTCGGGTACGCGTGACATTGAAATTAGGGCAAGCCCCATAATCTATTGTTGTACTCGAGGGCCGTGTACCAACGAGTGGACTCTATGCTAGTGTCGTCTAAGGAAAGATAATGACCGGGTGCTTACCCCGGGTACTTGAGGTACCGCGGGTCGTGGATGACACGGAAGTTCCCCGGATCTTGTGGGTAAAGTGCGCAACCTCTGCAGAGTGTAAAACTATTCGAATAGCCGTGTCCACGGTCATGGACAGTTGGGTGGTGCTACTTAAACTATGTCCAGAATTTTACTTCATCAGTGACAGTATGTGTGTGATGACTCAAGGTGGTGACTTGACTCGAGGAATTGAATCATATTCATGTTGATATCGCTAACCTGTTTTCAAGGTTACCTGAACTCGTTGATGCATACACTTGATGGTAGAATATTTATTCTAGCCCATTGCTAGAATGCTCATTACTGTTCAGTTTGCATTGTTATTTTGAACCACATCATGGGTTGCTTGCGAGTACATTCAAAGTACTCATTGGCTTGCCACTGGTTATTTAATTGGCCAGGCATGGAGGAACAGGAATATGATGAAGAGTTCTTTGGAGACGAACATGCGAACTAGGACGCTATCCCAGTCAGAATTCCTGTAGGGTTAAGGCAGATGGCATGTGTTCTACCTATTATCAAAGACTTCTGCTATTTGTGTTACTTGCTATTCAGCCCTTGAGGCTTTATCTATGTAAGACTTGGCCATAATGGCCATAATTTGTGTAAGACGATATGTATGGATGTGAGACTCTTGTTATTCAGCTTCTGTGTGTTCAGTGAGCATTGATCTCTGGGATCACTGTACATGTGCATTCGGTGATCTCGACTTCTAAGTCGGGGTCCCCACAGAGCTGGTATCAGAGCCATCCTGACTGTAGGAAGCCTTAGTTAGCATGGGCATTAGTTAGATGAGACCCTTTTTCAAAAACCTTCTGAACCTCTCTTCTTTTCTAAACCAGAGATTTCATCAGCTTATTAACCCCTCCTATTCCACCTTTGTAGATGGCTGCTGTACCCGAAGAGCACCTAACCACTGGGTTTCCCTTGCTTCTCGAGGATAGCCTCCAGGAGAGTCAGTTCCACCGAGCGCCCATCCTCACCTACCTTGAGCATTTGGTTAGCGACACTGAGGTGGACTACCATGTGGAGGTGATCGTGAAGGCAGACGATCCTCCCACAAGTTGGTTCTTCACGGGACCCCAGATGGCAACACTACCTCTTGCTGTCGAGGCTGCTGCACTCAAGGCACTAACCCGTCTCCGCGAGCTTCTTCCGGAGATGGCAGCCAAGATGACAACTCGCTTCTTACCTTACCGGAAGGAAGGTGAAGAAGAAAGCAGCGCACTAGCCCCTCCATTGAAGGAAGGACTCTCGCTTCGGTTCCAGACCTACTTCAGTCTATGTGCCGAAAGCTTGGCACAAGACTTGGCCTTGGAATCGATGAAGCTTCGAGAAGAACTTCACAAGACCAAGGCACTTCTTCGTCGAGCTCAAGAGAAGACAAATAGGATCAAGAAGGAAGGAGCACCTTCTGGACAGTCCGCTATCGCATATCGAGGCGGAAGGCCCTCCGAGGATGTACCTTCCAAGAATGAAGAACCACCTCGGCGACGCCAGATGACGGCAAGGGAATATCGCAAGCTTTTCCCTGCACCACCGACGAAGCACCATCGTATCCAACTCCTCCACTCCCCCACACCCTCAAGTGACAAGGGGGCCCAGACAGATGAAGACAAGGAGGAAGACCCAGAAGAGCCGGAATACGCGACCGAGCATTCCGCCGCTTAGGCATTATTCGCTACTCAGATATGCCAGTTGTGACCCCTACGGTAGGATAGGTCATGTAACCCCTATGCGCAGTCGAGTCCTTGTATGGTTCATATGAAACCATCTAGTGTTTGCTTTTGCTGTGTCTGGATGTATGTCATATTCTTCCTTCGGGAATGTGTAAACGACAACATCACCCATTTGGATTTTAATGAATGTGTTTGGCCTCTCGGCCCTTGCATGATTTGATTAGTGTCACACCCACCCCCTTACTAGGCACCCATCTATCTTGCTTTCCCTCTTCCAAGTCATGAGACCTTTTACCGCTCCAACAGGATGCCTGTTGTAACTCGTACTGGTACCTCTACCCAGCAGCCTGAAGCCGGAGCATCCGCTCAGTCAGAGGCAGGCCGCGACCAAACCAACGAACAAGCTCCACCACCACCACCTCCTCCGAGCATGGACATGGCTCAGCTTCTCCAAGCTTTCCGAGAGGAAAGCCAAGCCAACACTGCAGCCCTTCAGCTGATTGCTCAAGCTGTCACCAACAACCGCCAGCCGGCGGGGAATGGCAATGGACGTTCCACGTTGGCAGAGTTCAAGAAGCATGCACCGCCAACCTTTATCGAGACTGCTGAACCCCTGGATGCAGACGACTGGGTCCGCTCCATTGAGGAAATACTGGAACTAGTCGGATGCACCGAAGACTGTGAGAAGGTGGCTTATGCAGCCCACTGCCTCGGGGGGACTGCTAGAGCTTGGTGGGATGGATTCAAGGTCATGCATGCTGAACAAGACATCACTTGGGTCAACTTCAAGGCAGAATTCCGCAAGGCCCACATTCCTTCCGGAATCATGGCTATCAAAAAGCGTGAGTTCCGAGCCCTGAAGCAAGGAAGTGGCAGTGTCAAGGAGTATATGCAGAAGTTCAGTGTCCTGTCAAGGTATGCCCCTGAAGATGTCATCACTGATGCTGCAAAAAGGGAGCGCTTCATGGAAGGCCTCAATCAGACTCTGCAATACTTGCTTGTCGTGTGCGACTGCCCATCCTTCCCTGACCTGGTGAACAAAGCACTTATGCTTGAAGACAAGCAGCGTGCTTTGGAAGACACTCGCAAGTGCAAGTTGGTCAGTAAATGAAGTTCCAGCAACTAGAAGCCTCGTCCATGGCAGTCAGCCCCGGCCAAGCCAACCTATCAGCAACCAAGTGCTCCTGCACCTCGCACCAACCCTCAGCCTCAGCAGTATGTCAACCCAAGGCCAGCTTTCAACCCCAATACCAGTGGTGGCAACAAGATCAATCCAAACAAAGTCACTTGCTTTGGATGTGGTCAGCCTGGACACATCTCAAGGGTGTGCCCCAACAAGAAGCCTGATGCCCCGCGCCCCAATGCGCAGAACCAGGGACAAGGCCACGGGATGCCACCAAGGAACCCAGCTCCTCGCAATCCACCTAACCATGGGAAGGGGCGTGTGAATCACGTCACTGCTGAAGAAGCCGAGGAAGACCCGGACGTCGTGCTGGGTACGTTCTTTGTCAACTCAGCACCTGCAACTGTCTTGTTTGATTCTGGAGCAACGCATTCATTTGTCACTCAAAGATTTGCATTAAAAAGTGGCATGACTCCTACACCCCTGAATAACCCTATGGTGGTACAAACCCCCGGAGCCGAGATGAGAGCCAAGATAGGCTGTAAAGGAGTCAGTATTACCATTAACGGTGTAGACTTCCTAGCAGACCTCATCATCCTAAGATCGCAAGGCTTGGATGTGATCTTAGGGATGGATTGGCTCAGTAAGCACTAAGGCTTGTTAGATTGTGCCAATCGGACAGTCACTGTGACCAATGACCAAGGAGTCGAAGTCAAGTTTGCTCCCAACTCCTCTTCCGCTCGAGCCGCTCAAGTCAACTGTCTGTCTGAAGTTGGGCTAGAGCAAGTACCGGTGGTATGTGAGTATCCTGATGTCTTTCCGGATGAACTACCGGGAATGCCCCCTGACCGTGACATTGAGTTCATCATCGAGCTCATGCCCGGAGCAGGACCCATCTATAAGAAGCCTTATAGAATGGGGACAGAAGAATTAGCCGAGTTGAAGAAGCAGCTGGAAGAGCAGCTGAGGAAGGGATTTATCCGCCCAAGTGCCTCCCCTTGGGGATCTCCTGTTCTGTTTGTGGCAAAGAGGGACGGTACCATCCGCTTATGCATTGACTATCGTTCCCTCAATGAAGTTACAATCAAGAACAAATATCCACTTCCCAAGATCGAAGATCTATTTGATCAGCTCAACGGAGCCAAGGTGTTCTCCAAGATCGACCTCAGATCTGGGTACTACCAGCTGAAGATCAGACCCCAAGATATTCCGAAGACGGCATTCGTAACCAGATATGGCCTGTACGAGTGCACAGTCATGTCCTTTGGGTTAACCAATGCCCCAGCTTACTTCATGTATCTCATGAATAAAGTCTTCATGGAATATTTGGACAAGTTTGTGGTTGTCTTCATTGATGACATTCTTGTCTTCTCGAAGTCGGAGGAAGAACACGAGCAACATCTGAGGATGGTCCTAGACAAGATTCGGGAGCACCAACTATATGCCAAATTCAGCAAGTGTGAGTTCTGGCTGCATAAAGTTGGATTCTTAGGTCACGTCTTGACCGAGGAAGGATTATCTGTTGATCCCGCAAAGATCGAAGCTGTGACCCAATGGCAATCTCCAACGACCGTCAAGGAAGTCAGAAGCTTCCTCGGACTTGCGGGGTATTACCGCAAATTCGTGGAAGGATTCTCTAGCATTGCACAGCCAATGACTCAGCTCCTCAAGAAGGACAAGAGGTTCAAGTGGACGCCAAAATGCGAAGAGAGCTTCCAAGAGCTCAAGAAGAGATTGACCACCGCCCCAGTTCTCGCAACACCTGATATTCACAAGGAGTTCGTGATATATTGTGATGCCTCTCGAATCGGATTGGGAAGCATTCTGATGCAAGAAGGCCGAGTCATAGCCTACCTCTCCAGGCAGCTACGACCCCATGAGGAGAACTACACTACTCACGATCTTGAGTTAGCGGCAGTAGTTCATGCCTTGAATACATGGCGGCATTACCTCCTAGGGAAACGGTGTGAGATCTACACAGACCACAAAAGTCTGAAGTACATTTTCACCCAAAAGGAATTGAACATGAGGCAGCGAAGATGGTTGGAACTCATCAAAGACTATGACCTCAGTGTTCAATATCACCCCGGGAAGGCTAACGTGGTGGCCGATGCCTTAAGCAGGAAGGCTTGCTCCTTGAATGCTGTTATTCAAGAAAGGCAGCCAGCCTTGTTTAAGGAGTTCGAACAATTCAGTTTGGAATTGGTCACCCCTGGATTTCTGGATCATTTGGAAGTCAGACCGACCCTAATGGACGAAGTAAAGAAGGCACAAGAAGGACACGCAAGCATTGAAGGCATCAAGAATAAGATGAAGCTAGGCAAGGCCCCAGGATTCTCCGAAGACGAGCACGGGATTGTTTGGTACAAAGGCCGCATCTGCTTACCAAACAACACATAGCTGAAGAACCTGATTCTGCAAGAAGCCCATGACACTCCGTATTCCATCCACCCCGGAGGAACCAAGATGTATCAAGACTTGAAGGCACGATTCTGGTGGCACGGGATGAAAAGAGAGATTGCAACCTATGTTGCAAGGTGTGATGTGTGCCAAAGGGTCAAGGCTGAATATCAGCGACCTGCTGGTTTGCTTCAACCACTCAAAGTTCCTGAGTGGAAGTGGGATAAAGTCGGAATGGACTTCATCACTGGATTACCAAGGTCGAATAGAGGATATGACTCTATCTGGGTCATAGTCGATCATTTGACCAAGGTGGCCCATTTCATTCCTGTCAAGACCACTTATGATGGCAACCGGCTGGCAGCTCTCTACATCGACCGAATCGTAAGTCTTCACGGCGTTCCCAAGGAGATTGTGTCAGATCGAGGAACCCAGTTCACCTCAAGGTTCTCGAAGAAGTTCCAAGAAGCCTTGGTAACCAAGTTATCTTTCAGCACGACTTTCCACCCACAGACCGAAGGTCAAACAGAACGAGTCAATCAGATTCTCGAAGATATGCTCCGAGACTGTGTCTTGGCATATGGAGCCAAGTGGGAAGATTGTCTCCCTTTTGCCGAGTTCTCCTATAACAACAGTTACCAGTCGAGCCTTCAGATGGCACCATTTGAGGTGTTGTACGGACGCAAATGCCGCACACCCCTCAACTGGTCAGAGACTGGAGAAGGACTAGTCTTTGGACCGGATATTCTCCGCGCAGCAGAAGAGCAAGTCCAACTAGTCACAGAGCGTTTGAAGGCAGCCAAGTCAAGGCAGAAGAGTTATGCTGACACTCGACGCCGAGACATGAGTTTCCATGTCGGGGACCATGTGTACCTGCGGGTAACTCCTCTGAAGGGAACCAAGGGTTTCCACTCAAGGGGAAGCTCGCACCAAGGTTCATCGGACCCTTTGAGATCACTTCACGACGAGGAGAAGTGGCTTACCAGTTGGAACTACCACCTGAGCTATCCAATGTGCACAATGTATTCCATGTATCACAACTCCGGAAATGTCTCCAAGTTCCAGAGAAGCCTAATCTCTACAAGGATGTTGATCACCAAGCCATTGATCTGCAGCCTGATTTGACCTACCGCGAGAAGCCCATCCGCATTCTGGACGAAGCAGAGCGATGGACGCGAAGCCGTACCATCAAGTACTTCAAGGTCCAGTGGAGCAACCACACCGAAGCAGAAGCAACCTGGGAACGTGAAGACTATCTTAGATCCGAGTTTCCCGATCTCTTTTAAGACCTAGTTTAGGAATCTCGGGGACGAGATTCTTGTAAGGGGGGTAGGTCTGTCACACCCTGCATTTTGTAACATGTTATTTGCATCAATGTAGCTTGAAAATTTGGACCAGCAATTTTTTTTGGCATCATTTGGCTTTTATTTGGAGTTGAGTTTTTCTTCATGTGCTTTTTCATGTGCTCATTAAAGTCAACTATTCCCTCTTGTAGAATTCATCTCCATACCCAAAACTTCTGCCCAATGATCATGCCAAGTGTTATATAACACTATAGAATTTTCTTACAAAATTAATTTGGCCAAAATGTATTTTATAAATTTAGTTTTCCAAAAACCCCTGAATTGAGGTTTGCACTTCGAGTGCTTGATTTAGGGTGAGAAAATTATTTCAAAAGGTACATTTGAAACCTAGTAGTCATAGGACTCCCAGAAACCACAAAAGTATAATTTTAAAAGTTATTTTCCTATTTTATTTAAAAGCTTTTTCTTAAGACCAGAAATGGTCTTTAATAGGGGAAAATTATTTAACTATTTCAAAAAAAATATTTGCCAAAATTCAGGGAGACTCAGAGGACATATATTATCCATATATAAGAGTTTCAATACTTGGTCATGTTCAAAATAATGGGCTAATCCCTCTAAAACCCTTTCTGGATATTTCAAGCTTTTGAAATATTTACAAAAGAAATATTCTCCAAAAATTCCAGGGAAATTCTATCATGTCACATATGACATATTTGATGATCTTGCCAAGTCCCATGCCTTGGGAAGCAAGAAAACATTCTCCAAACCCTTCATAACCATTCTGTCCATATTTGAAGTTTGAGCAACTTTACATTGCCAAACTTGTCCAAATGCTCTCAAATTTGGTGCACATGCTAGAAATGCCTAATAAGGCATCTAGACCAAATGGCACAAGATTTGGAATAGAGCAACTTGATCAGAATACCCCAAAACCCTTTTTGTTCAAATGCAAATTTGAACAACTTTACATTACCAACTTTTTACCTGGAGCTTCAAACTTGGTGGGCATGATCAATACCCCAAATGATGAAACTACACCAAGTGGTGCATCAAGGGGAGATGATTAGCTTGACTCAAACAAGATGAAGCCATTTCTGTTGATTTCTAGGGTTCACCAAAGTTACATTGGCTAGTTTCTTCAAATGAGCCCAAATTTGGTGAAGCACCCTATTTTCACATGTCATTCAATCCTGTTAAGTGTCATGGCAAGTGGAGATCATTTGCTTGACCAAACACTGATCAAACACCTTCTGCAGAATTACTAAAACCCTCTTCTTGATCACTTTTACCTTTTACCTTGGCCTCAACTTTCTACCACACGTTCATCTGGTTACTAGCTACCTCCAGTAACTTCCCCAAGTCCCCAGCTCCATGATTGAGGGGTAAAAACCCTAGTTCACCCTGCTGGACATCCATTTTCTACCAAGTCACCAGCCTCTCTTCTCTCTCACAGCATCTCTAGAGCATCCAAGGCTTCAACCGTAGTGCTTGCATCACCCTGGACCCCCCAGACACGGTGGACGCGTCCAGAGGCCCAATGGCATGCCGTGGCATGCAATAAGGGCGCTCCAGAGCGCGCTACAGTGCGCCCACGCACTGTAGCTTCGCCCAATCACCTGCCCCCGACCGCCTCGGGCTGCCCCCTCGCGCCTCTCAACGTGCCTCGACGTCCGCAGCCTCCACCGGCGCTGTCCCCCTCCTTCTACGCCCTCCAGTGGCCGTCGCCACACGCGCACCGGCCGCCCGCGACGCCCACTCCTCGGGCTCGCACGCGCGCATGGTCTGGAAGACTCCCCGCTCCTCCTCTCTCCTCAAATGGACGTAGGGCTCGTCCAGCAACGCCGCAGACTCACTCCCATCGCCTCCCGTGCACTGTAGCGTTGAGCAGGAGCTCGCCGGCGCACAGGTCCACGGGACCCCGCCGTTCCTCTATAAATAGGACCCCCCCCCCCCCCCCCCCCCCCCCCCCCCCCCCCC
>LR738709.1:227860784-227871461 GCA_902687465.1 Secale cereale | reverse complement strand
CCCCGAGCCCTCCTCTCAGCACCAACAGCTTCACCACATCCTCCTTAGTCCCCCAGCACCACCAGTTCATCCCCGAAGAGCTTCAGTGCTCGGGATAGACCGGAGCTCCGCCGCGTCGGGCCGCCGGTGATCTCGCAGTACGGGCCTCTTCTGCCCCTCCTTTGGCTCAATCTAGAACCACCATGCACCACTGATTCTTTCCCCTTGCTTTCCCCTCTCTGTAGCAGCTGGAATCGGCCGGAGCGACGACCTCCTGAAGCTCCTCCGCCGTCCCACCTCGCCGTCGACGAACCCGACCTCCCCGGCGTACCGCACCACCACCACTACCTCCGCAACTCGACGCTGAGTCCGTTCCCGCCCTCCGTTGCCGTCGCCGTGGCCGGAATCAACGCCGGTGAGCTCGCCGCCGCCGTGGCCGTGAGGTTGGAGATGACAGGCGGGCCCCGCCTGTCATCCTCACCCCTCTCTCCCTCCCCTCACAGCCGCTGACCGCCGGGCCCCGCCCGTCAGGTTTGAAAACCTGACGTGCGCGCGCTGGCGCCCGAGCGGCCGGGCTGGATGCCCTGGGCCGTGCACTGTGGCCCCTCTGGCCCAGCTGCACAGGGCTTTTTCTTCTTTTCTTTTCTGTAAAAACTTCAAACATTTTTACAGAAATGAATATTGGTCCAAATAAAATAATTCCAACTCCTAAATTCTTGTAATATTCCAACCTATTTAATGGTGTCACTTTCACACACATCCATGAAACTTTTCTGTTCTGTTCAAATTTAAATTCAAATTTGAGCAATAAAACTCCTATTCTAAAATCATTAGATTCCATTCTGTTACTCCAAAACACCAACTAAGAATTTTCCCCATCTTAAATTTCCCTCTAGTATTTAACAAAAACAAGTTGACATTTTTCTGAGCACTTTGATTTTTCTGTTTTATTTGTGGTCTTATTTTTCCGTTGATATAATGCGACGTATAGATACCGTATTTGACGAAGTTGCTGAAGAAGGAGAAGGAGAAGGATTTGAAGACTTTGAAGACCAAGCCAATCCAGGCAAGCAGCCCTTTGACCATGATACACTTGTTCTTCGGAACCCGTTGTTTCCAATGCATGATGGTAGAGATACGGTGGTAACCTAGTTGGAACACCACATGATGCATGCCTTGCTCTTATTCTTGCTATGTGCTAGATGACATGCAAATAGCTAGAAGTGATACTTAGTGATGCATGTGTGACATGAACCTTCGTGGTTGGAATCTTTGCATGAACCCATCGGGTGCCCCTAATTCCCGAGGGTGATGTTGAGTTAGGTCATCACTTGAGAAAGAAGTGATGTGCCGGTAAATCGTGTGCATGGGTGAAATAATGGATTAGATTTATGTGTGACTACCGTCCCAACCAAACATGTGCAACCACACTACTCCTTATGGGACGAGGCTTTATTGATTACTTAGGTCGATACTAGCATGGTGCCCGCATTACTAGTGACGGGAAGACTTGAGGTCGTTCCCGGGACGGGGTCGTGCTTGGATAGACGACCATGACTGTTTTCACAGGGCACCGGACGCACCGTTGGTCCTTCGGGTACGCGTGACATTGAAATTAGGGCAAGTCCCATAATCTATTGTTGTACTCGAGGGCCGTGTACCAACGAGTGGACTCTATGCTAGTGTCGTCTAAGGAAAGATAATGACCGGGTGCTTACCTCGGGTACTTGAGGTACCGCGGGTCGTGGATGACACGGAAGTTCCCCGGATCTTGTGGGTAAAGTGCGCAACCTCTGCAGAGTGTAAAACTATTCGAATAGCCGTGTCCACGGTCATGGACAGTTGGGTGGTGCTACTTAAAATATGTCCAGAATTTTACTTCATCAGTGACAATATGTGTGTGATGAGTCAAGGTGGTGACTTGACTCGAGGAATTGAATCATATTCATGTTGATATCGGTAACCTGTTTTCAAGGTTACCTGAACTCGTTGATGCATACACTTGATGGTAGAATATTTATTCTAGCCCATTGCTAGAATGCTCATTATTGTTCAGTTTGCATTGTTATTTTGAACCACATCATGGGTTGCTTGCGAGTACATTCAAAGTACTCATTGGCTTGCCACTGGTTATTTAATTGGCCAGGCATGGAGGAACAGGAATATGATGAAGAGTTCTTTGGAGACGAACATGCGAACTAGGACGCTATCCCAGTCAGAATGCCTGTAGGGTTAAGGCAGATGGCATGGGTTCTACCTATTATCAAAGACTTCCGCTATTTGTGTTACTTGCTATTCAGCCCTTGAGGCTTTATCTATGTAAGACTTGGCCATAATGGCCATAATTTGTGTAAGACGATATGTATGGATGTAAGACTCTTGTTATTCAGCTTCTGTGTTCAGTGAGCATTGATCTCTGGGATCACTGTACACGTGCATTCGGTGATCTCGACTTCTAAGTCGGGGTCCCCACACACACACATATATATATATATATATATATATATATATATATATATATATATATATATATATATATATTATATTTTATATATGTCCAATAATTCTGGATTTTGTGTGGGGCTTTGGATTACTCCTTCTAGTCCCTACAAAAAAATGTCACAAGTTTTAAAATGTTTTAGTTTAAATCAAACAAATGTCAGAAAAATAGAAAAGAAAGAAATAAAAAGGGTTAGAGTTTTACCTGGGCCACTTGCTGGCATGGCACTGGGCCGGCCCAGCTGCCAGTCATTGTCCTCCGGGCGATGACAGGAGGCAGGGGCACGCGCCCGCCGCTCTCGTGCATGGCCGCCACGCCTCCTGCCTGCCTGCCCCTCCCCCTCGCCGCCTCGAAGCTCCGGACGTTGCCACGCACCTCCCCATACCTCTCTGGCTCTCTCTCGTCGCCCCTCCCCTCCTCTGTCTCCCTCTCTCCGCTCGGACCCGAGCGCGTCGTCGCCACCGTTCGCCGTTGCCATAGCCACCGCCCCCCCCCGACGAGCCCCCGAGCTCTGCCTCGCTGCCGTGCACCTCCACGCCGAACCGCAGGACCCCGGACGTCCTCCATCGTCGCCATCATCGCCTTCTTCACCGCCGGCCACCGAGGACCTCCACCGTCGATTCGCCACCGTCGTCGCTTCCCCGGGCACGCTGGCCATCTCTACGGTACCACTGTGAGCCCCCGGTCTGTTTCCCCCTAACTCTGCCTCCGTTTGGTCGCCGTAGCCATCGCCCCCTTGCTTACCATAGCCGCCGCCACACGGTCTTGTCACCGGCGAAGCCCCTGGTGACCTTCTGGTCCCGCCCGTGCGTCCGTTGCACTCGCAGCATCCCGTAGAGCAACCCTAGCGCGACAACCAGCACATTTGCAAGCCGCAGCACCAACCCCGCACCCACCCGAGCTCCGGCCACCGCAAACCTCGCCGCCGGCGCTGTTTCCGGCCACCCCAGGTTGAACAGCTTGCACCGTTGGATGCGGCCGAGTGCCAGCTTTCCAACGGGACTAACCGAGCCGAAAACCGCCCCTTGTACGCGAAACCCGACCCTCTCCGGCGAGTCACCACCGCGGAATGAGGTCGCCGGCGAGTAACTCTGGCGTGCTGACGTGGCATCGTCGTTAGTGACTAACTAACCCAACCTAGAGTCACTGACAGTGGGCCCGAGTGCCTGTTAATTAGTTTAGTTAGGTCTAGTTACTTACTGTTAGATGCTGTGCGACTGACTAGTGGGCCCAGACCCCACTGATAGTTTAATTAGCTCTTAGCTTAGCACTAATTAACTCTGTTAATTAGTTGTGACACTGACATGCCGGGCCCACATGTCATGTTTGACCTCGACCAGCCCTTTGACCCTCCTGACGTCAGCATGAGGTCATGCTGACGCAGTAAATGTTTCTAGGATTTTAAATAAATCTGAAATGATTTATTTATTTCAGAAAATAGCTAAAACTTCTAAAATTCTTATAAATTCAACCGTAGCTCAGAATGAAATAATTTATATATGAAAAATTATCAAAAAAATTCAATCTATCCATTTGTACCATTTTCATGCATGACAAATGAAGTTATACCTACTGTTTATATGAAAACACATAAATGGCATTTAATATGCTTATTTTAGAGTTGCATTTGAACCCTTGGTTCAAATGGAATTCAAGCAAATAAAATGCTAGTTGCATTAGCTCAAACAACATCATAACTTCATGCCATATTCATGCATCATATTGTTGCATATGCTTGTGTTTGATTGCTGGCACCGTCCTTCTCGATAGGTTCTGCTCCGGAGACCGTTCGAGAGTACCTGTCACAGGAGCAGTGCTCTGCATGTTGTTTTACCAGGCAAGCAAACCCCTTTGTTCATTCCGATACAATCCTACTCTCTCGCTCCTGCTCCCTGTTATTGCATTAGGACAACAACGATTCAACTGCTACTTTATGATGCGGTAGTTGAACCCATTCCTCTGCATGACCTGTCATTGCCACAGTAAATAGTTGAAACCCACTAACATGTGTAGGAGTTGATTGAAGCCATGTTGTGTTCTTACCATGCCTTGCTTGCTATTGCTTAGAGTGTGTCAGGTCTGGTTCATTGGGAATGAATTGGAGTGCAGTGATATGTTCTGATGCTAAGCGTTAAGTGTGTGAACACGATTTGCTAAAGGTAGTGGTGAGCCACCATGTAGGAGTACATGGTGGGTTGTCTCACTGGAACCGTCCTTAAGCACTGAGTTCTGTGTATGTTGTCCAATGAATAGCTACTACCACACATTGGAATGCTTAGGTGCCCCTCTCGACTTATTAATCAACTTGATCTCTGTCCAGGAGTCGCAACTAGTTTCTGGTGTTTGTAGGTAGTGTTTGTAGGTAGTGCTTGGGACAGACTAGGCACACGTGGCCCGGTGTACCGAGTGGCTCCCGGATGGTGGGCTCGAGAACCCTGTACACATCGTTTGGAGCCGTGATGGAAACATTGGCCGGACTCCCTTGCGGAGGGAACCCGAATAGGCGATAAACCTGGACTAGAGTCTTGTGAGGTTAGTCAGGTCGTGGACGACACCCTCGCCAGGCTTCCGCTTGAAGGTTTCCGAGATACACGTCGTGTACATGGCGGTAAGTGGCGAGAGCGTGTGTGAAGAAGTACACCCCTGCAGGGTTTAACATGATCTATTCGAATAGCCGGGTCCACGGTTATGGACTTCTTGGATGCTTACATGGTACATAGACAACTGAAAGTGGATACTCTAAAATACTCAAGACAAGTGTGAGTGCTATGGATGGCCTTCTCGTAGGGAGACGGGGATGAATCCATAGTGGTGTATTGTGTGGTGATTAGTGGACTCGTGTGGGCCACCTCAAAATCTTTACCAGCAGTCGTAGAACAGGATAGCCACTGAGTCAAAGCTGGCTTGCTGCAACTAAACCCCACTATGCCTTCTTGATACAAATGCATGTATGATAGGTTCTGATGTAAGTCTTGCTGAGTACCTTTGTACTCATGTTTGCTTAATTTATGTTTTGCAGATGAGACTTCTGTCTCACTAGTAGTTCCGCTTGGACTTCGACAAGTACCTTGTTGCCTCAGCTACGATCTTGGACGAGTGTTGTAGATAGACAGGATCTTCAGCCTTTTTCATTTGTAGATGTCTGTACTCAGACATGTTGTGCTTCCGCTTGTTGCTTGTATGCTCTGAATGTTGGGTCATGAGACCCATGTTTGTAATATCTGGCTCCTCGGAGCCTAATGAATAAATACTTTGTTTCTTAGAGTCTTGTTGTGATGCCATGTTGTATTTGCACATATCGAGCATATTGTGTGTATGTTATTGAAATGCTTGGAATGTGTGGCATCCGACACCTAGTTGTTTACCCTTGGTAGCCTATCTTACAGGGAAATGTCTCCTAGTGCTTCCACTGAGCCATGGTAGCTTGCTACTGCTCCGGAACACTTAGGCTGACCGGCATGTGTCCTTCTTCGTTCCTGTGTCTGTCCCTTAGGGGAAATGTCACGCGTTGTTCCTTTATGTCCTTGTAGCTTTCTACGACTTGGGTTCATACATTGATGACCGACACGTTCGTTGCTGGGTCATGTATGCCTGTCTCTGTAATTTAGTGCCACTTTTGGTTTATAACTGGTCATGTCGGCCCGGGTTCTCTGTCATATGGATGCTAGCGACACTATCATATACGTGAGCCAAAATGCGCAGACGGTCCCGGGCCAGGTAAGGTGGCACCCGTGGGGATACCGTGCGTGAGGCTGCAAAGTGATATGGTGTGTTACATGCTAGACCGGTGTGACTTAGGATCGGGGTCCCGACAGTTTCTTTTTTTGTTTTTGTTCTTCACTGATATCTTATACGTATTTCATTGGATTTACATGACATAGTACTAATTTATTTTTAAATTTATTTTAGTATGGCTACTAATTTTCGGATTAATAATATTTTGTTCCCCAGCAAAAATTTGCAAATTTTGAAAATTTCCCACATATTTAGTTAATTTTTTTAACCCTGGTACTGACTAGAAAATGGGCAGCAATTCTAAAAATGGAAAATGGGCTGCAATAAATTCCATACGAATTAGAAAATGAGTATAAATTATAAAAATCATAGCAAATGGGATGTACACGCCACATATTTCGAGGCTGACTTATTAACACAAGGCTTTGTCAGTCAACACACCATTCTAGCAGTAGTGACTGTTGGATGTCCATCCAACGGCCGACGTGCTTCTTCAATCTCTGATCTTCCTGCTCCAACCGCCTAAACTAGCGCCGGCGGGACTTCCTGCTCCCTCCTCTTGTGGCCCGCTCTGATGCCGCGCAGGCTTCCCCAGTCCACCATACTCCCTCCGCTGGCCTGGCCGCACGCAATCAACTGCCTCCTTATTACGCGAAAAAATGATTCCTCCCACTGACATCTGGGGCGCACCGGTTGGGAGGCTGACCTGTGGGCCTACTAAGTTGACGCGTACACAGGGCTTGTCAACTCAGTCAACAAACGATTATAGGAGCAGTAACAGTTGGATTTGAATCGAATGGTCCTGCTGCTTCTTCAATCGCTGCTCTTCTTGCACCACCCGCCCAAACCAGCACCAGCGAGACCGCCTGCTCCTGCCTCAAGTGGTCGGCTGTCCTGCTGTTGAGGCCTCATCGCTCCCTACTACTCCCACCGCTAGCCAGGCCCTGCGGCGACGGCAGCCTCACACCGCAGCCAAACCAGTGAACCCTCGTACTCCTCTCCGTGTGGGCATCCACTGCCGCGTCTTCCGCGCCTCCACGTCGTCCCCTTCCTAGGCCTCGCTGTCGTCCACTGCCTTGGTGCTCTCGGCGCAGCGTGGTCAATGTTGTCAATGACCGACTTCCATCGGAAGAGTACTGTACGTGGAGAGGCTGACAGCTGGGTCCACGACCACAACCCAGTTTTTTGTGAATTGCCAAGTAAGTTGCTTTGCCAGGCTTGTTGGGCTGCAAATCTTTCAAGATGAGGAGAGCTTCCATTCGTCTGGCCGAGAAAATGGCCTATCAGTAATGAGAAATGGGCTGTACATTTTTAAAACACATGTGGGGACCCCGACTTATGAGTCGAGATCATCGAATGCACGTGTACAGTGATCCCAGAGATCAATGCTCACTGAGCACACAAAAGCTGAATAACAAGAGTCTTACATCCATACATACCGTCTTACACAAATTATGACCATTATGGCCAAGTCTTACATAAATAAAACCACACGGGTTGAATAGCAAATAAACTCGAATAGCGGAAGTCTTCATAGATAAGTAGAACCCATGCCATCTGCCTTAACCCTACATGCATTCTGACTGGGAAAGCGTCCTAGTTCGCATGTTCCTCTCCATAAAATTCTTCTTCATATTCATGTTCTTCCATGCCTGGCCAATTAAATAACCAGTGGCAAGCCAATGAGTACTTTGAATGTAATCGCAAGCAAGCCATGTTTTTGGAACAAGTATGACAAGGTATGAAATAGTACTAAATAGGATATGTTTGCAGAAAGCAAATCTATGAGTGCAATGACATGAACTATCTGAGGCATGCATCATAGGAAATATAGGTTACATATATCAACATAGCCAAGTTATGATCTCTTTCATCTTGTCAAGTCTTTGTGACTTAAATCAAGCGGAGCTTTCACACACACACACACAGGGTTTCGCAAACATTGGACGTAGCCCAAGAGCGGTTACCCAACTGTCCTTGACCGTGGACAGGGCTATTCGAATAGTTTTACACTCTGAAGTGGTTGAACACTTTACCCACTAGATCCGGGGAACTTCCGTGTCATCCACGACCCACGGTACCTCAAGTACCTGGGGTAAGCACCCGATCACTATCTTTCCCTAGGCGACACTAACATGGAGTCCACTCGATTGGTAGCAACCCCCTTGCCCCACATTTCAAATCTCAATGTCGTGGAGCCTTGCTCCCATATCACATACAACGGGCATGGGGTACCAACGGTGTGTTCGGTGCCCTGTGAAAACAGTCATGGCCGCCTATCCAAGCACGACCCGGTCTCGAGAGTGACCTCATGTCACTCCCGTCACTAGTAATGCGGCCACCATGCTAGTATCGACCTAGGTAATCAATAATGCCATTTCCCATATAAGGGTAGAGTGGTTGCGCATGTAAAGTTGGAATAACGGTTGCAACTTAAACCAATCCATTTGAAAAACATCACACACACACACTTGTCTAGGTACACCACTTCGTTATCAAGTGGTTACCCACTCATCATCTCCCTCGGGCATAAGTGACACCCGATGGTTTTTTTTAAAGAGTTCTCCGAAAGTACTATGCTTCCACCATTATGCATATTCTCGTTCTACTTGCATTGCCACTACCATAGTAACTATCTATTCCCACCCGCATAACCCTCATAGGAAGGTAGGGTCATGCTTGATGCAAGTTTCAATATGAAAGAAACAAGGTGACCCACACAAGTGGTCATCGTCTCAACATGATTCCGGTGCATTGATAATAAGTACTATATGACATGCATAGAACAAAGGGGTCTCATAGACATGGTCAAAGGGCTGCATGCCTTGGTTGGCTTGGTCTTCAAAGCCTTCAAGTCCTTCTCCTTCTTCTTCTTCAGCAACCTCGTCAAACACGGTATCTAATTGTCGCAATAAAATAACAGGAAAATAAGACAATAATAAAACAGAAAAATCAAATTGCTCAGAAACATGTCAACTCATTTTTATAAAATACTAGAAGGAAAACTAAGATGGCAAAAATTCTTAGTTTGGGATTTGGAGTGACAGAATGGGGTAGATGGATTTTTGAACAGAGGTTTTAGTGTTCAAATTTAGATTTAAATTTGAACAGTACAGAAAAGGTTCATGAATATGTGTGAAAGTTATATTATTAAATAGGTTGGACTATTACAAGTTTTTAGGAACTGGAATTATTTCATTTGGATAAATGTTTTATCCTGAGGAATTTTTATAAAACAGACAGAAAAAGAAAAAGAAAAGTGGCACTGTGCCACTGGGCCAGAAAGGCCACAATGCAGCAGGCCCAGAGGGAAATCAGCCCGCGCGAGGCTGCCACGTCGAAGGCGTAAAGGCGAAGTACGCCTTCGATCGACGGCAAAATCAGTGCGCGCGCGTGCATTTTTAAACCTGACGGGTGGGTCCCACCCGTTAGGGCGTGAGGCTGACGGACAGGGCCCACGGCCGTCGTCGTCTACCTCCGTCCAGAGGCGACGGCGAGCTCGCCAGCGGCAATGTAGGGCATGGGAGGATGCGTGGGTGGTGCCGTTGTGCTCAGGGAGGAGCCGCCGTTCGGATGGAGGTGGAGTTGGTCGTCGGGGTGGCCTGGTTCGCCGGCGACGAGGAGGTACGGCGGAGTTGCTTCGGGTGGCGGCGGTTCCGGCCGTTTCCGGCAGCTAAAGAGATGGGAAACATGGGGGAAATGTTCAGTGGGCTCCTGCGGTTCTAGATCGAGTGAGAGTGGTAGCGGAGAAGGCGTATACATGTGGATCGACGGCGACCTGAGGCGGCGGAGCTTGAACTCGATCTCGAGATCGGGCTCACCTGGAGAGGAGTGAGTGGTGTAGGGGGGAGATTGGGTGTGTGAGTGAGCGAGTGGTGAGGAGAGCAAGGCGCGGGGCATCCCTTTTATAGGCGAACGGCGGGTGCCGTGGACCCGTGCGCCGGTGAGCTCCTACTCGTTGCCATAGGGCTCGGGAGGAGCTGGCGCCGTGTCTGGGGCATTCCTGGATTTGGTCCAGAGCCAGGGGAGAGAATAGAGAGAGCAGGGGGAGGCCAGGGCACCGCGCGTGTGAGGAAGCTCATTGGAGCTCTCGGGAGGCCAGCGCGCGTGCGAGCTGGGGCGAGAGGAGGGAGAAGGAGGAGGGGGCCGACCAGATGCCGTGCTGTGGACGTCGAGGCAGCCTCGGGAGACTCCATCCCGATGCCCTAGGTGGTCGGGCACCTCGGACAGGACGCGGCTACAGTGCGGGAGCGCACTGTAGCGCGCTCCAGAGCGCCCATATGGCTGGCATAGCCGTGTCCCACGCGCTCTGGATGTGGCCACCTTGTCCATTGGCTCTAGGGGGAAGTAAAGAATGCGGGAGAGGTGTTGGATGCCATGGAAGGCTTCTAGAAGGAGAGAGTGCTGAGAGAGAAAGGAGAAAGTGGTTGTCCAGAATGTAAAATGGGGTTTTACCCCCCCCC
>LR738709.1:227753947-227854688 GCA_902687465.1 Secale cereale | reverse complement strand
CAGTAATGGCCAAGTTACTAATGGCGCACCGTGGTAGTGGTGCGCCATTAGTATTTTTTGAAAATAAAATAGAAAAAATAAAAACAAAATATGAAAAAAATAATACTAATGGCGCACCGTGGGAGTGGTGCGCCATTAGTAAGTTGAACTACTAATGGCGCACCACTCCCACGGTGCGCCATTAGTATTTTCTGAAAATAAAATTAAAAACAAAATTTGAAAAAAAATACTAATGGCGCACCGTGGATGTGGTGCGCCATTAGTAGTTCAACTACTAATGGCGCACTATCCACTGGTGCGCCATTAGTAGTTTTGAGAAAAATATGAAAAAAAATTGTTACTAATGGCGCACCACGTCAACGGTGCGCCATTAGTATTTGGATACTAATGGCGCACCAACACATGGTGCGCCATTAGTATATACTAATGGCGCACCGCATGTCTAGTGCGCCATTAGTGTCAATTCCATCTATAGCCCTTTTCCTAGTAGTGCATTCCGCGGCCTTGTCCCGGGTTCTGCGCATTGGGGCGCGGGGCATCGGGCTTCTTGTTGGGGCACACCTTAGAGATATGTCCAGACTGGCCACAACCAAAGCAAGTGACTTGTTTTAAGTTGTTGATCTTTTTGCCACCACTGTTATTGGGGTTGAAAGCTGGCCTTGGGTGGGCATGCTGCTGAGGTTGTTAGTTGGTGCGAGGTGCAGGAGCTCTTGGCTGCTGATAGGTTGGCTTGACCGGGGCTGGCTGCCACGGGGGAGGCTTCTGGTTGCTGGAACTTCCCTTGGTGATCATCTTGCGCTTGCGAGTGTCTTCCAAAGCACGTCACTTTTCTTCAAGCATGAGTGCTTTGTTCACCAGGTCAAGAAAGGTTGGGCAGTCACACACGACAAGCGAGTACTGCAGAGTCTGACTGAGGCCTTCCATGAAGTGCTCCCTTTTTGTATCATCTGTGTTGACATCTTCAGGGGCAAACCTTGACAGAACACTGAACTTTTGCATGTACTCCTTGACAATGCCACTTCCTTGCTTCAGGGCTTGAAACTCACACTTCTTGATAGCCATGATTCCGGAAGGAATATGGGCCATGCGGCATTCTGCCTTGGAAGTTATTCCAAGTGATGTCTTGCCCAGCATGCATGACCTTGAATCCATCCCACCAAGCTCTAGCAGCCTCCCGAGGCAGTGGGCAGCGTAAGCCACCTTCTTGCGGTTTTCGGTGCAACCGACTAGTTCCAACAAGTCCTCAATGGTGCAGTCCTAGTCGTCTGCATCCTGGGGTTCAGCAGTCTCGATGACGGTTGGCGGTGCATGCTTCTTGAACTCTGCCAACGTGGAACGTCCATTGGCATTCCCCGCCGGCTGGCGGTTGTTGGTGACAGCTTGAGCAATCATCTGGAGGGCTACGGTGTTGTCTTGGCGTTCCTCTCGGAGGGCTTGGAGAAGCTGAGCCATGTCCATGATGAGGGGAGGTGGTGGTGGAGCTTGGTCGTGGGTTTGGTCTTGGCTGGCCTCTGCTTGGGCGGATGCTCCGGCTTCAGGCTGCTTGGTAGAGGTACTAGTACGAGTTACAACAGTCATCCTGTTGGAGCGGTAAAGGTTTCATGATTTGGAATGAAGAGGGAAAGCAATAAAGATGGGTGCCTAGTAAGGGGGTGGGTGTGACACTATTTATTTTCATGCAAAGGCCAAAAGGGCCAAACACATTTATTAAAATTCCAAATGGGTGATGTAGTCATTTACACATTCCTGAAGGGAAGATACGACATACATCCAAACACAACAAAAGCAAACACTAGATGTCTTCTATGAACATACAAGGACTCGACTTCGCATAGGGGTTACACGACCTATCCTACCGTAGAGGTCTCGAGCTGGCATATCCGAGTTGCGAATAATGCCTAAGCGGCGGAATGCTCGGTCGCGTATTCTGGTTCTTCTGGGTCTTCCTCCTTGTCTTCATCTGTCTGGCCCCCCTATAACTTGAGGGTTTGGGGGAGTGCGGGAGTTGAACACGACGGTGTTTTGCCGGTGGTGGAGGGAAAAGTTTGCGATATTTCCTTGCCGTCATACGGCGTCACTGGGGTGGTTCTTCATCTTGGAAGATACATCTCCTAAGGGCCTTCCGCCTCGATACGCGACAGCGGGTTGCCCGGGAGGCACACCTTCCTTCTTGATCTTATCCGTCTTCTCTTGTGCTCGATGAAGAAGTGCCTTGGTCTTGTGGAGTTCTTCTCGGAGCTTCATCGATTCCGAGGCCTAATCTTGTGCCAAGCTGTCAGCACAAAGGCTGAAGTAGGTCTGGATTCGAGGTGGAAGTCCTTCCTTCAATGGAGGGGCTTGCGTGCTGCTTTCATCTTCACCTTCCTTCCGGTAAGGCAATAAGCGGGTTGTCATATTGGCTGCCATCTCCAGAAGAAGTTATCGGAGGCGGGTTAGTGCCTTGAGTGCAGCTGCCTCGACAGCAAGGGGCAATGTTGCCATCTGGGGTCCCTCGAAGAACCAACTTGTGGGAGGATCGTTTGCCTTCACGATTACTTCCACATGGTACTCCACCTCAGTGTTGCTAACCCAATCCTCATGGTAGGTGAGGATGGGTGCTCGGTGGAACTGGCACTCCTGGAGGCTATCATCGAGAAGCAAGGGGAACCCAGTGGTCAGGAGCTCTTCAGGTACAGCGGCCATCTACAAAGGTTGAATGGGAGAGGTTAATAACCTGATGATATCTCAGGTTCGGTAAGGTTTAGAAAAGAAGAGTGGTTCAGAAGGTTTACGAAAAGGTTCTCATCCTAACTAATGCCCATGCTAACTAAGGCTTCCTAGAGTCAAGATGGATCTGATACCGACCCCGACTTAAGAGTCGAGATCACCGAATGCACGTGTACAGTGACCCAGAGGTCAATGCTCACTGAACACACAGAAGATGAATAACAAGAGTCTTACATCCATACATACTGTCTTACACAAATTACGACCATTATGGCCAAGTCTTACATAAATAAAGCCACACGGGCTGAATAGCAAATAAACTCGAATAGCGGAAGTCTTCGTAGATAAGTAGAACCCATGCCATCTTCCTTAACCCTACAGGCATCCTGACTGGGAAAGCGTCCTAGGTCGCATGTTCCTCTCCATAAATTTTTTCTTCAAATTCCTGCTCTTCCATGCCTGGCCAATTAAATAACCAGTGGCAAGCCAATGAGTACTTTGAATGTACTCGGAAGCAACCCATGTTTTTGGAACAAGTATGACAAGGTATGAAATAGTACTAAATGGGATATGTTTGTAGAAAGAAAATCTATGAGTGTAATGACATGAACTATCTGAGGCATGCATCATAGGAAATATAGGTTACAAATATCAACATAGCCAAGTTATGATCTCTTTCATCTTGTCAAGTCTTTTTGACTTAAGTCAAGGGGGCTTTCACACACACACACACACAGGGTTTCGCAAACATTGGACGTAGCCCAAGAGCGGTTACCCAACTGTCCTTGACCGTGGACACGGCTATTCGAATAGTTTTACACTCTGCAGAGGTTGCACACTTTACCCACTAGATCCGGGGAACTTCCGTGTCATCCACGACCAGCTGTACCTCAAGTACCCGGGGTAAGCACCCGATCACTATCTTTCCCTACGCGACACTAACATGGATTCCCTCGATTGGTAGCAACCACCGTGCCCCACATTTCACATCTCAAAATCGTGGAGCCTTGCTCCCATATGACATACCACGGGCACGGGGTACCAACGGTGTGTACGGTGCCCAGTGAAAACAGTCATGACCGCCTATCCAAGCATGACCTCGTCCCGAGAGTGACCTCATGTCACTCCCGTCACTAGTAATGCGGGCACAATGCTAGTATCGACCTAGGTAATCAATAATGCCCTTTCCCATATAAGGGTAGAGTGGTTGTGCATGTAAAGTTGGAATAACGGTCGCAACTTAAACCAATCCGTTTGAAAAACATCACACACACACACACACACTTGTCCAGGTACACCACTTCGTTATCAAGTGGTTACCCATTGATCATCTCCCTCGGGCATTAGTGACACCCGATGGGGTTCTTTTGAAAGAGTTCTCCGAAAGTATTATGCATATTCCCGTTCCACTTGCATAGCCACTACCATAGTAACTATCTATTCCCATCCGCATAACCCTCATAGGAAGGTAGGGTCACGCTGGATGCCAGTTTCAATATGAAAGAAACAAGGTGACCCACACAAGTGGTCATCGTCTCAACATGATTCCGGTGCATTGACAATAAGTAATATATGACATGCATGGAAAAAAGGGGTCTCATAGACATGGTCAATGGGGTGCTTGCCTTGGTTGGCTTGGTCTTCAAAGCCTTCAAGTCCTTCCCCTTCTTCTTCTTCAGCAACCTCGTCAAACACGGTATCTAATCGTCGCAATAAAATAACGGGAAAATAAGACAATAATAAAACAGAAAAATCAAAGTGCTCAGAAAAATGTAAACTCATTTTTATAAAATACTAGAAGGAAAACTAAGATGGCAAAAATTCTTAGTTTGGGATTTGGAGTGACAGAATGGGTTAGATGGATTTTTGAACAGAGGTTTTAGTGTTCAAATTTAGATTTAAATTTGAACATTACAGATAAGATTCATTAATATGTGTGAAAGTTATATCATTAAATAGGTTGGAATATTACAAGTTTTTAGGAACTGGAACTATTTCATTTGGATAAATGTTTTATCCTGAGGAATTTTTATAAAATAGACAGAAAAAGAAAAAGAAAAGTGGAACTACGCCACTGGGCCAGAAAGGCCACAGTGCAGCAGGCCCAGAGGGAAATCAGCCCGCGCGAGGCTGCCACGTCGGAGGCGTAAAGGCGAAGTCCTTCTTCGATCGACGGCGAACCGGTGCGCACGCGCGTGTGCATTTTTAAACCTCACAGGTGGGTCCCACCCGTCAGGGCGTGAGGCTGACGGACAGGGCCCACGGCTGTTGTCGTCTACCTCCGTCCAGAGGCGAAGGCGAGCTCGCCGGCGGCGATATAGGGCATGGGAAGATGCGTTGGTGGTACCGTTGTGCTCAGGGAGGAGCCGCCATTCGGATGGAGGTGGAGTTGGTCGCTGGGGTGGCCTGGTTCGCCGGCGACGAGGAGGCACGGCGGAGTTGCTTCGGGTGGCGGCGGTTCCGGCCGTTTCCGGCATCTAAAGAGAGGGGAAACAGGGGGGAAATGGTAAGTAGGCTCCTGCGGTTCTAGATTGAGTGAGAGCGGTAGCGGAGAAGGCGTATACCTCTGGATCGACGGCGACCCGAGGTGGCGGAGCTCGAGCTCGATCTCGAGCTCGGGCTCTCCTGGAGAGGAGTGAGTGGTGTAGGGGGAAGATTGGGTGTGTGAGAGAGCGAGTGGTGAGGAGAGGAAGGCGCGGGGCGTTCCTTTTATAGGCGAACAGCGGGTGCTGTGGACCCGTGCATCGGCGAGCTCCTGCTCGTTGCCACAGGGCTCGGGAGGAGTTGGCGCCGTGTCTGGGGCGTTCCTGGATTTGGTCTAGAGCGAGGAGAGCAGGGGGAGGCCAGGGCACCGCGCGTGTGAGGAAGCTCATTGGAGCTCTCGGGTGGCCAGCGCTCGTGCGAGCTGGGGTGAGAGGAGGGAGAAGGAGGAGGGGGCCGACCAGCTACCGTGTTGTGGACGTCGAGGCGGCCTCAGGAGACTCCATCCCGACTCCCTAGGTGGTCGGTCGCCTCGGGCAGGACACAGCCACAGTGCGGGAGTGCACTGTAGCCCTCTCCAGAGCACCCATATGGCTGGCATGGCCGTGTCCCACGCGCTCTGGACGCATCCACCTTTTCCATTGGCTCTAGGGAGAGTAGAGAATGCGGGAGAGGTGTTGGATGCCATGGAAGGCTTCTAGAAGGAGAGAGTGCTGAGAGAGAAAGGTGAAAGTGGCTGTCCATAATGTAAAATTGGGTGTTACCCCCCCCCCCTCAATCATTGAGCTGAGGCCAGGGGAGAGTTACTGGAGGTGCAAGAGGACATGGGGAAGCTGTGGTAAAAAGCCTAGCTCAAGGACAACAAGGAAAGAGGTAAAAGTGATAGTTTTGGAAAATTACCACAAGGTGTTTGATGTGGTTTTGGGCAAGCAAATGATTTCCAATTGACATGAGACTTAACAGGATCAAATGGTATATAGAAATAGAGTGTTCCGCCAAGTTTGGGCTCATTTGAAGAAACTTGCCAATGTAACTTTGGTAAACCCTACAAATCAACAGAAATGGATTTTCCAAGTTTAAGTTAAGCAAATCATCCCTCCTTGATGCACCACTTGGTGTAGTGTCATCATTTGGGGTTGTAATCATGTCCACAAAATTTGAGGTCACAAGTAAAAAGTTGGTAATGTATTGTTGTTCAAATCTGAATTTGAACACAAATGGTTTTGGGGTACTCTGATCAAGTTACCCTTCAACATAACTTGTGCCATTTGGTCTAGATGCATTATTAGACCATTCTAGCATGTGTACCAAGTTTGAGAGCATTTGGACAAGTTTGGCAATGTAAAGTTGCTCAAACTTCAAAAATGGACATAATGGTTTTGAGGGGTTTTGATGATGTTTTCTTGCTTCCCAAGGCATGGGGCTTGGCAAGATCATCAAATATGTTATCTGACATGATAGAATTTCCCTGGAAATTTTTGGGAATATTTCCTTTGTAAATATTTCAAAAGCTTGAAATATCCAGAAAGGGTTTCTGCGGGATTTGTCCAATATTTTGAACATGACCAAGTGTTGAAACTCTTATATATGGACAATATATGTCCTAAGAGTCTCCCTGAAGTTTGGCAAATATTTTTGAAATAGTTAAAAAAAATACCCTATTAAAGACCATTTTTGGCCTTAAGAAAAAGCTTTTAAATAAAATTGGAAAATAACTTTTAAAATTATATTTTTTTGGTTTATGGGAGTCCTATATCTAATAGGTTTCAAAAATACTCTTTGAAATATTTTTATCACTCTAGATCAAGTACTTGCAGTGCAAGGCTCAATTCAGGGGTTTTTAGAAAACTAATTTTTGTAAATACTATTTGGCCAAAATATTTTTATATGAATATACTATACTGTTATATACACTTGTATGATAATTGGGCAGAAGTTTGGGGTAAGGAGATGAAGTATATAAGATGGAGTAGTTGACTTTTAAGAGCACTTGAAAATCGCAGAGAGAAAAACTTAATTCCAAATAAAAGCCAAATGATGCCAAAAAAGTTTGTTGGTCCAAAATTCCATGCTTTATTAATGCAAATGACATGTTACAAAATGCAGGGTATGACAACACATCAAACCGGCAATTAGTTACAACTTTTATTTCGAGATTTTAAAATTGCATTGATTTTTATGCGTGGACAATTTGTTGGATTTTATATTGATATATATTTATTTGAAAAATCAGTTTGAACATGACTCAAAATTTCAGGATTAAAAACAGTTCGGACCGCACCGAAATATGCAAAATTTCGTATAATTTCTTAACCGTGGCCATAATATGGGCTGTAATGCTAACAAAAAGAATATGGGTTCCAAAAAAACCATAAGAATTAGCAAATGGGCCATAAATTATTAGAAATAATGGCAGATGGGTTGTATGATGTTTTCCAGAGATTTGAGGCTTTCCTAAAAAAAGGTTGACGCACAAGCAGTTACTTTGGATGTCCATCCAACGGCTGTTGTGCTTTTTCAATATATGCTCTTCCTGCTCCAGCCGCTCAAACAAGCGCCGGCGGGACTGCCTGCTCTCTCCTCCCCGCAGCCGGCTATGCTGCCGCACAGGCGTCACCACCCCGCCGTACTCCCATCGCTCACCTATCCATCCCTCTACTAACCCACACATGTTGTTATTCTCCGGCGACGGCAGACGAACCAGTAAACCCTTGTACAGTCGTACTCCCCTCCACGTGGGAAACAACTGCCAAGTCTTCCATGGCTCCGTGTCTTTCCCTTCCTATGGCCCGCCTTCGTCCACCGCCCTGGTGCTCTCGGCGCGGCCTGGTCAACATGGCAACGACCGACATGCATCTGAAGTGGACTATACGTGGAGAGGCTGACACCTGGGTCCACGTCCGCACGCAAGGAAATGCCTCCTTATTACACGCAAAATAATGATTCCTCCACCTGACATCTAGGACCCACCGAAAGGGCCTCTGTATTTCGCTAAGAAGACGTTACCGTCGCTGACAGCTCGGACCAACCAGCTATATCTTCGCATGGAAGAAAGTGCCTCCTTATTACGCATAAAAAATGAATACCCCCCTGCTAGCTGGGACCCAGTATAGTGGGAGGCTGACTTGCGTGCCTACTAAGTTGACGGGGACGGAGGGCTTGGTCAACTTAGTCAATATGCACGATTATAGCTCCAGTGACCGTACGATGTCCATCCAATGGCCGTAGTGCTTCTTCAACCTCTGGTCTTCTTGCTCGGGCCGCCCAAACCAGCGCCGGTCATGCCCCGTGCTCCTACCTCCCGTGGCCGGCTGCGATGCCGCGGAGGCCTCACCGCCCCTACTAATGCCACCGATGGCCAGGCCATCCCTCTACTCACCCACACCCCGTGTTATTCTGCGGTGATGGCAGCCTCACACCGCAGCCGAACCAGCGAACACTCGTACTCCTCTCCGCGTGGGCATCCACTGTCGCGTCTTCCCTGGCTCCGCGCCGTCAACTTCTTAGGCCTCTCCGTCGTCCACCGCCTTGGTGCTCTCGGCGCGTTGTTGTCAATGTGGTCAACGACCGACTTCCATCGGAAGAGTACTGTACGTGGAGAGGCTAACAGCTGGGTCCACGGCCGCAGCAAGGAAGTGCCTCCTTATTACGCGAACAATAATTATTCCTCTACCTGACAGCAGGGACCCACCGGATGGGCCACCGTATTTCGCGAAAAAACATTCCCCCCTAACTGCTGGGACCCACCATCTACATCTTCGCATGCAAGGAAGTGTGTTCGGGCAAAAAAATTGATTCGCCCCCTGACTGCTGGGACCCACCAGCTACTTCTTCGCACGCAAGGAAGTGCCTGACAGTCGGGACCCACCTGGTCGAAGCGTACGTAGCATTGTCATTCTGGTCCCGAACGTGTACGTACATAATAGTCGATGTAGAGGCGCGCATGTGTCGTAGTAGAGGCGCGCACGTAGCATGTACACGTACGTACATCGGCCAGTGTGCAAGAAAGAAAATACGACCACGTACGTACATACGGGCAGGGTCTCGAACGCCTACTCGTGCATACGTACGGCCAGGGCTCGTGTACATGGCTGGGTCGGAACGGAGAAACATCATCGTCGTCATGTTCATGGTGAGCCAGCTGGCTGGGTCAGAACGGAATGCGTCGTCGTGTTCATCAAGAGGGCTTGGACGGAACAACTGATGGAAACGAGGCCTGGCGTACCGCGGAACGGAGGAAATGGCCTTCTGTTTGACCGGCCATGGTCGAAACGGGATCCTATTAATCAGGAGGGGTTTGGCATACCACAAAACGGAGTAAACGGACCTCCTATGGTGGAAACGGGGGTCCTGTTGATCGGGAGGGGTGTGGCGTACCACAAAACGGAGGAAACAGACTTGTGTTGGAGCGCTACGGTCGAAACGGGGGTCCTGTTCATCGGGAGGGGTGTGGCGTACCGCAAAACGGGACTCCACGGGATACTGTTCATCTCCACCATCGACCCCCTCTAGCCTCCATGGGCAACAGTTCCTCCATCGTCGACCTCCTCCAGCCTCCACCTGTGACTGTTCATCCAGCCTCCACCGCGCGCTACTCCACTGACACTGTTCAACCAGCCCTCTCCACGGGCTCCTGTTCAACCACCCCTTCGTGGGCTACTGTTCACCCGGCCATCCACCATCTACTATTCATCCAGCCCTCCATGGGTGGTCCTATTCATCCAGCCCTCCACGGGGTCCTGTTCATCCAGCCCCAACCGGCTCGATCGATTGGGGTCCTGTTCATCCAAAGGCAACACCACGGGGTCCTGTTCATCCACCCCCACCGAGAACTGTTCATCCAAAACCCCCCAGCAATGCTCACTGTTCATCCTGAAGCAGCATCGATCGGCTTCAGTTAGCAGCAGTAGCGAAGGAATCGCTTGATCGGGTTCAGTTAACAGCCATTGACGATCGCTCGAGTTTAGTAACGCGTAGCCTCCAGTGCAATCGCTCGGGTTCTCTTAGAGCCCAACGCCTCACTCGGGTTCAGTTAGAGCCCAATGCCTCGCACCCACGTGCGTGCGTGTACGAGAGAAACATGCATCGCTCGGCCCCGACCACCCACCGTAACCGGGAACACCCCGACATTTTCCTCGCCCTCGCTTCTACCTCGGTTTTTCTGTCATGGACGACGAAAGAATGTCATGCAGCTGCGTCTCTGGCCCGCCTAGGACGAAAACCCAATTTTCTATCATGATTTTTTGTCATAGAAGTAGAACCCCACCACATTTATGATGATACCGGGTTTTTTCACAATGATTGTCATAGAAGTGTCATAAGTATGACAGGAAAAAAATTCGTTCGGCCCAAATGTCACGGATGTGTCTTTTTTTGTAGTGAGCGCTCTACGTCGGTAGGCCCCAGTCCCAAGGCAAGCTGCAGCTGTCGCTGGTATGCGAGGTCGCGATGCCATGGTCAAGGCCAGGAGGTGAGCGGCTCGGCTTCCGGTAAGATCTCCTGAGGCACGATGCTCAAGAGGTCCCCCTTGGCTTGCAGCGAAGGAGACTAGATGGGGTGATGAGTAAGTAGGCGATGCTCGTAAGGCAAATTGCAGGAGGAAACGGACTAAATCAAGTAACGCCAAATGGGATGCATGCCACAAGGATGGACTTGTGCGGCTTGGTGATAATGCAGCCCGAGGGGCGCCCTCAACAAGGTAAACTAAGGATGCAGAAGGATACACGCCGTGGGGGCACGCCCGTGCGACCTGGGAATGATGCAGCCCGAGGGGCACTCCCAGTTGAACAAAAAATGGAAAATGTCACCTGGCATAGTTGCTGAAGCAGTGTTGGTGTTGCTGAAGATGCTCGATGCAGACGCTGCTCCTCATGCGCCGCCTGGCTCCGGCACCCCATGAGGCTCCGGGGTTCCTCAGATCTCGTGGAGAACCGAGTCCAACTGCGCCTCGATCTCCTGATGCCTGGCCTCGCGAGTCGCCAGGACCTCCCGCATATGGCGCTGTTGCAGGGTCGCTTGGTTCACCAGGCCGAAAAGCATGCGAACGTAGCTATGAGGGGGGCCCTCGCACCGGCCCACCTAGGAAGGCTAGTAGACCTCCTGAGATGCGATCCTATTGAGTGTGGGGACGTTGACGCAGACGCGAAGCCCGTCGCCTGAGCCTGGGGTGAAAGCTGTACTCCGAGGCGCCGGGCGGTGCTTACCCCGCATTTCCCTTGGCACCTGTAGGTCTTCGATGGTCTGGCTGATGAACTCCTGAGCACTTGGTGCCTCACGCCTTGAGGCGTCCGGAGGGAAGTGTGCGGCGAAGCACTCCTCCACATGGTGCCCGAGCGCCTCCCTCTTGACATTGGCTAAGTCAGAGGCCCTCCAGAAGAGAGCCCCCGAGTCCAACCTGAGGGGGGCGTCTGGCGCGCCTTCCTATGCGAGGGAGGGAGGCGGCCCCTCCCTAGGTGTAGGTCCCGAGATGCTGCCACCAGGTGCTGCATCTCCCTGAGGCTCTGGGGTGAGCAGCTGCTTCTTCTTCTTGGGAACGACCTCTGGAGTGTAGATGATGCTGTCGTTGTCTAGGTCCTCGACTGCTATCGCCTGGTAAGCGCGCTCGAGTGTGCACACTGTGCCCTTCTCTTCACAGGCGACGGTGATGACGCCGCCGCTTCCTGGCATGTTGATGATGTTGTAGCCGTGGTGAGTCACTTCCATGAACTTGGCCAGGGCTGGGTACTCGAGGATGGCATTGTAAGGGAGATGGATGTGAGCGACATCGAAGTCGATGAGCTCAGTGTGGTAGTTGTCGTCTTTGCCAAAGGTGACAGGCAGGCTGACCTACCCAATGGGGGTAGTGGAGCTGTTAGTCACTCCGAAGAAGGGCTTGGTAGACAACAACTGATCGTAAGTTACTTGGAGGCTGTCGAATGTCTCGATGGACAGGACATTGAGCCCTGCGCCACCATCGATGAGGGTCTTGGTAACTTGGACGTTGCTAATGACGGGCGAACAAAGCATCGGGAGGGCGCCGGCCGTAGCCACGCACTTGAGCTGGTCTGCTGAACTGAAGGTGATGGGGCACCTAGAACAACTGAGTGAGCGAGTACCCTCGAGCTTGGGGAGAGCCGCGTTTACTTCCCGAGCGAACGGCTTGAAGAGGCGCTGAGAAGCTGGGGCCTGTGCTCCGCCCAAGATGCAGGTGATGGCACGCGGCTCCTGGAAGCCGCCAGCCCCCTCGTCCTGATCGCTGTCCCTCCTTGGTGGTGGCAGAGGTGGAAGACCAGCCTTGCCCTAAGGGCGGTCCTCACGAGGCTGGTCCCTCCAGGCGCCCTCACGGGGTTGATTGTGCCAACGATCCTCTCGAGGTTGATCACGCCACTCCTGGCGGGGGCCATGGTCGTCCCAGCGTCCCCCGATCCGACTTCCCCCACGGTCGTAGCCACGGTTGCTGCACTTAGGGTGTTGGATGACGCGTCCTTTGTGGAGGGCCATGAGCTCTTGACAGTCGTGGGTGTTGTGGCTATGCACGTTGTGGAAGGCGCAAAATGCCTGGCTGTTCCTGGATGACTTTGGGTAGTCTCGACCGTGCTTCATCTCCGGTTCAGCTGTGGGAATTGCCACTCCTTTGCGCTTTACATCCTTTCTCTTGGCCTTCTTGTCTTCAGGTTCAGCAACGGGGAGCTCGATGAGGGAGAGGCGCCCTTCCTCAGCTCCAGGGACGTGCACAGATCTTCGTGGATGGCGAGCTCCTCCTTCATATTGACATCGTGGACACCATCTGAGAATGCCAAAATGATTGCCTCGTCCGTGACCTTGGGGATCTTGACACGGACGCTGTTGAAGCGTTGGATGAACTTCTGTAGGGTTTCTCCTGTTTGTTGCTTGTTGCACCGCAGGTCACCCGCAGCTGGGGGGCGGTCTCGGGTGCCCTAGAAGTTGGCGATGAACCGCTCGCGCATCTCGCTCCAGGTGGAGATCGATCCCCGCGACAGGTTTAGGACCCACGAGCGCGCACCATCTTTGAGGGCCATGGGGAACCAGTTCGCCTTGATTTTCTCGTTGCCGCCGGACGCTTCAATGCTCAGCTCGTAGAGTTGCAGGAACTCCGCAGGGTCAGGGGTGCCGTCGTAGCGTGGAGGCAGGTGGGCCTTGAACTTCACAGGCCAGTTGACATTGCGCAGCTCGGGGGCGAGGGCCTTGCAGCCTTCTGTCGACATTGGAGCTTGTAGGGGAGGCGGAACTTGATCTTGGTCCTCGCTCACCACCGCGGTGGGGGCGCCCTGTCTCGACGCGGCGGTGGAGGGACCGCTGGCGCTTCCCCGCAGGGCAGCTGGATCTCTAGGCAGGTTCCCTCTTCATGCACTGGTGCCGCGCATGGGTGATCATGCCGCGGGGCCACGTGCCTTGGGTCTTGGACGACGCCTTGACGTGGAGGTAACAGAGGAGCTTCATGGGCCACGTCGTCCGCATGAGGAGGTGGACGAGGTAGCGAGAGGGACTGCACCGGAGAGCCCCCAGTGGCATTGACGAGCTCGATGATGTGGTCGAGCCATTCTTCGTAGAAGTCATCGATGGGGCGGTAGTGCAGGAGCTCACGTGACATGAGCAACGCAGCCTGCGCGTCCGCGGGTCCGCAATGAGCATGAGATGAAGAGACTGCTGGGGTTAGTGACGGGGTCGCGGTGCGTCCGTCTCGCCGCACGGAGGGGTGTAGGGACGAGGCCTGCTGTTCATGCCGCGCCGGGCCGGTGGCGGCGTTGGCGGCACGAGATGGAGAACGGCGGGGCGGTCCGCCGGCAGGAGCTGTCTGAGTGACGCGTGCGGCAAGGGCACCCCGTCGCTGAGCACGGGCTTTGCGAGCGTCAACCATGGAACCGGTGGGACGGCGAAGCGGATCGATGGAAGGGAAGTTTTGGTACACCCCTACCTGACCCGCCAAATGGCAGATCTTGGGTTCCGGAAAAACCCTTAAGGTTCAAACTCTATGGTGTGCACGAAGATCTCTCCTGCCGCCCTAGCTCGTCTACTCGCTGATCGCTAGGACTAGCTCGTCAGATCCGAAGAACAAGGGATACAAGGTTTATACTGGTTCGGGCCACCATTGTGGTGTAATACCCTAATCCAGTGTGGTGTGGTGGATTGCCTTGTAGGCTGAGAAAGACCTAGTACATGGGGTGAACAGCCTCCTGAGGAGAGGTGTTTGTAACACCACATATGTGATGCTTTCCTATAATGGCAATAAAGCAATTCTCATCTGATCTTTGTCCTTATCCTTGGGGGTTCTTGTCATTTGAGCTCATTTTATTTTTGCATTGTCATGTTATTTTATTTTATTTTGCATCCATGCATTGCTTCATCATCATGGCATCTTAGTCATCTTAGTTTACTTTCTTTTTGTGGTTGTGATGTGAGGCACCTTGTGATGTGTGTGAGTGTTGGTGCCTAGCCTTGCCCTTGCAACCCTAGACCCCCTCCTTATGGTTTTTCCCTCTTCATTCATCCTTCTCTTCCTTTCTTTATTTATATTGCAACTCACCTAGCCTAGTCCTTTAATGTTGCTTCTTTTCCCTAAATCCCTGCACCATGTCTACACCCTCTCTGCCAAATTTCATCCTTTTTGGAATTGTCTTGGTTGGGTTAAAAAATGGCACAAGTTTGCATTTTATTCAAACTTGTATTATTTTTCTGCCCCTAAAAATGTCCAAGCCAATTTTACAATATTGTGCATTAATCCAGGAGCTTGAGGTATCTTTGTCTTTCCCAAACTCCTCTCCTAGCCCCCTGTTTATTTTTTTCCTTTTATTCAACTGTTTATTTAAATAAACAGAGTTAAAAGGTTAAGCAGAGGACTTACCTGGGCCTCCCGCAGCTGCAGCCCGCCTAGCAGCTCGCAGCCGTAGCAGCTCTGGCAGCCCAGCTGGACACCCGCAGGCCCAGCAAGCCGGTGCACAGTCCCGCCGTCTCCCTCCCTCGCACCTGACCCCACATGTCAGCCTCTCTAGCTTCGACACTCACCTGCTCCTCTAGTCGCGCCGTGCCTTTCCCCTGTTCCGGAGCGTCGACGTCGTGAGCTCGCCGTCACGCACGCCGAGGCCAGCGTCGCCGCCCCCCCCTTTTAATTGCCTCAAGGCCCCTGCTAGGGTTCCCCCTTCGCCGCCTCCTCCCAGGGGATCTTCCCCTTCCCTCCTTCTTCATCCCCGCAAACCACCGAGCGCAGCTGAGAGCACTTCGTCGTCGCCGGCGATCCTCCGATCGGGTCCAGCCGCCGGCGTCGTGTCTTGCTCCTTCCCCGTCGTCGACTACTTCCCCTACTACACAGATCGGGTGCCAACTCACCGTCACGGCGTCGTCTGCTTTCTCTCCGTCGTCGACGAACCGCGACCGCGCCAAGATTCAGAGCTCGCCGTCCTCCTCTCCGGTGCGCCTCCGTCGGCACCTTCCTGTCCTAGGGTAAGGAGGTACTCCCTGTTCCTCCCTGCCTCTTCTGCATCGCCGTTAGTCCTTTGTGCTCATCGCCGTTGCCATGCCGTCGTCGTACTCTCGGTGCCCCCGTTGTTTTGAACCTGCAGCTGTCGCGTGCTTCAGCTAGTCGTCGTAGGCTTGCGTTTCGCCGCTCTGGATCCGCAGCAGCTCCGCCGCACGATCCCGCACGCCCGCCGCTCGTCGCCGACCCGCCTAGGCCCTCGCTTGTCGTGTAGAGCTTCACCGTCGTCGATCTGACCAGAGCTCGTCACGGTCGTTGTGGTGCGTGCTAGGTGCCGCAAGCGCTTCGAGTGGATGCGGCGTTACCCCAGGAACTACACGCACCCCTCCGCCATCCCATTAAGTCGCCGGAGTGGCTTCGACGAGTAGCTCGGACGAGCCTTTGCTTTCACCAGCCGCTAGCCTCTTCTGTTATATCTTCAGACTTTGCGCCTATGTTCTGTCGAGAACACTTGCCTAGCCAAGTGGCTAGCTCCTTTGTCAGTTAGCAGAGAGACGCGGGTTCGATTCCGTCCGGGGACAGTGGGAATTTATCCCCCCTTTTTGCCTCGCGTGTGTCTGACAGTGGCCCCCGCTTGTCTGCCTCTCAGCACACTTCCACCCACACACACACCCAGCCGCTGCCACATCAGCGTCCTGACCCCATAGGTCAATGGATGCAGCTAGAATAGGCCTGGGTCACTTTTGACCTTTTTTCGCCTATTTTCTTTTCTGTTTTTGTTTTTCTTTTCTTTTTCTGCGTATTCTTTGTTTAATTAATATCTGGTGATATATGCCTCTGTTGGAAATAAGTTGTATATGAAACTTGCTTAGTTTTTCATGTAGATTGTGAATATGCTGTTTAAAAACATTTAAAATGTTTTTTGAATTATTCTTGTGTTTAATATGCTTAAACTTGTAAAAATCATAACTAAATATCTATAACTCCAAATGTAACAAACTTTATATGCATTTGGGGTGGAAAAATGTGTAGAATATTATGGTGCTGTTTTTTTGCGTGTTTAAAAAATTATAACATAAGTTTTTCAGATCTGTCCCAATTGCATTTAATTAATTATGGGAGTTTCTGGAAATTGTTGTTGGTTATTTCCAGCCCATTTAAATATGCTAGCATGTTGCTGTAATCTTAGTTGCATCCTTGCCAAACCTACTCCTTTAAACTTGTTGGGTGTTTGTTTGAATAACCTACATAAACTTGTTAGTTTTGTTCTTTTGCTTGTTTTTCTTTCATGTGGGTGATCTTGGTTGATATGATGTTAGTGTACTCTTGTGTCCCTAGGCCATGCATCATATCTACTCATGTCCATATGCATCATGTTCATGAATCATGTGGTTGAGCATTGCATGATGATTGATTGTTGTTCCGGTTTTGCTTGTTGTGTTGGTTAGAGCCCAGTGACGATTCGTAGTATGAGGTTCCTACCGAGGCTGAGTTTGAGGAGCAAGGTTACGATCCCTCCATGGAATCAACATGCAAGATGACCATACCCAGATATCACTACAATCTTTGCCTATGCTAGATGTCTCGCTCTTTAGATATTGCCTCGATGCCTATGTCTGTTTGTCAGCCCTCCTATTATTGCCATGAAATTCCTTAACCACCCTCCTAGCAAACCGTTGTTTGGATAAGTATGCATCGCTCAGCCCCTCTTATACCGTTGTTAGTTGCAGGTGAAGATTTGAAGATTCTTGCTTCGTGATGAAGTTTTTGTTGGGATATCACAATATATAAACTGTTAAACTAAATCACCTATATATTGGTAATGGGTGGAAGGCTAAGCCTCTTGCTTGGTGTTTTTTCCACTCATGCCACCATAGGAACCGATAAACCGATGTTATGTTCCTTGATTTTGCGTGCCGAACATGGTTGGGGTTTATGGGCCCCCCTCGATAACTCGCTCAGTGCTAAACCTTTTCAGGCAAGGCCCAACATTGGTTTTACATTTGACTAATAACTAAAGCTTGCATAGGGCGTTGCAAACCTGAGTTCTCAATTAACAACCCGGGCTAGTGCTCCTCATGAGTGTTGGTCCAAACTGGGGGTTCTGCTGGGCCACCACGGGGAAACCCGAGGTCTGGTATATACCTGTAGAATCTCCCATCCAGTCGTGGCTTGAGACTAGATACGCGCGGCTACTTTCAGGGTGTTGGCACGCTGGGAGGTCTGGCTAGATTAGTTTTACCTTTGTCGAAATATCTTGAGCACGGGATTTCGAGAATACTCGGGTCTTCCCACCTTGGAGTTGCGACTCCGTAGATCGTGAGCTTTTAATGGCCTAAGTTGGGACACCCCTGCTGGGTTTGATCTTTCGAAAGTCATGCCCGCGGTTATGTGACAGATGGGAATTTATTAATATCCGGTTGTAGATGACTTTACACCATGTTCATGAATACACTACCTGCGTGAGTAACCGTGACGGTCTCTTTCCGAAGGGGTTCGGGAAGTGAACACGGTGGGGTTATGTATGCTCATGAGTAGTTAGGATCACTTCTTGATCAACTTGGAAATCGTTGGCACTTGTTCTCTTCTCGCTCTAAATTCATAAGTTAGTGCTTAGTGTTGCTGCACCCTTGTTTTAAGCCTTTCCACACCTAAGGCTTTGATAGTCTTGTTACCCGGGAACGGGATTGTCGAGTCCTCTGTGGCTCACAGATTCAACACACCCCAGATGCAGGTACTGTTGAGAACTACATAAGTGGTGGTTCAGAGCTGTACTGGGAGTTTGACGAAGAGCGTGGACGTTACTATGTGTCTTATCCCGACAATCAGTAGTGGCTCTTACTAGGATGATCCGGGCCTTGTGTTGTTTTATGGTATCTTTCGTTTGGATTTCTTCCGTAGCCGGACTCTGGTATGAGGTTTGGGGTTCAACATCGAGTGAAGAGGTTTCATGGGCATTGTTCTAATTGGGAGTTGCATCTTAAGGGGACCTTGGCTATGCTGATCCGGGGATTGCAACACCCTTTGTAACACGTTCCATGAGCATTCAGCATGAACATGTGGGACAAGCTTCTATCATGTATTTGTTCCATCTGCTCCTTGATGTTTTTATTTACCTTTTGTTCTCCCAAGTGGCTTCTCGAGAAGATTGTTGTACCATCAAACTATGGAATTCATTCGTTCATTTTGTTCGAATGTTCTTGTGAAGACTTATGTTGCAATTTCTAGCAGTTGATTCAGCTTATATAATTTCCATCAATGGCTAATAGTTGTCATCTCATTCAGGATGGATCCTAAGAAGGTTCCCAACCCTAACCAAGAGGGTGAAGAAGAGCGTGTTCCTGAACATCCTCCTTCCCCTCCTCCTCCGTCTAAGGCATGGAGAGCAATTATGCAAGCGACCAACCAGAACACCCAGATGCTTATGCAAAATGATGCTGAACTTTCAAGCCAACCAAGAAAATCAACGCAATCATGGGAACCAAGGCCAAGGAAATCTGTTCAATCAACCTCACTTTGCGACTCTCAACCAGTTCCTGGCAAACCAACCGAAGTCTTTCAGTTACTGTGTGGACCCGCTAGATGCTGAAGACTGGATCACATGCATCAAAAAGCACATTGAATGCGGTAACGTGAGACCTGAGGATTATGTCAAGTTTGCCACTTTCCAACTCAGAGATCAAGATGCTGATTGGTGGCAACAGTACAATGATTCCAGAGGTGAACGTGAGATCTCGTGGACAGACTTCTGCAAATATTTCCGCTCTCACCACATTCCAACCAGTGTCATTGATGGCATGCGTGAGAAATTCTGCAACCTGAAGCAAGGCACCATGTCCATCTATCAATACAATGTCAAGTTCCAGGATCTTGCTTGTTATGCCAAGCAAGACATGCCCGATGCCAAGAGCAAGATTTTTCAGTTCTGTGGTTGTCTGAAAGATGAACTCCAACTAGCTCTCACATTGTTCGAGCCGGATGAATTTGACCAATTCTACAATATGGCTCTCAAGAAAGAGGCAGCTCAGCTCAAGATTGAAGTTTCCAAAAAGACGATCATAGATGATGTTCACTCCTCCTCTTCTTCTCAAGTGGTTGCCAAGCAGCAGAAGTTCTGGCTACCGCCTCCTCCAGTGCTCCGTCCTCCAAACAACAACAAGCACTCAGGTGGCCGTGGTTTCTCCCACCCACACAACCCGAGCAATCAGTCCAAGCCTCAGTTTCAAGCTTCAAGATAAAGTGGTCCTTATCACCGGCCTCTCTCAGAAGTGACTTGCAACAAGTGTTCTCAGAAGGGTCACTATGCCAACAAGTGTCCCAACCCAAGGCGCCTTCCGCCTCCTCCACCTGTCAGCACTGCTATTGTCAAGCACAATCCCAAGCACGCAAGAATGAATCTGATGAAAGCAGCTCAAGTAGAGAATTCTTCAGATGTGATACTTGGTAATCTTCCAGTTAACTCTATAGCTGCTAAAGTCTTGTTTGTTTCGGGTGCATCATGCTCTTTCATTTCTCACCCATTTGCAACGAAGCACAATTTTGCCACCAAAAATTTGCCAAGGGAGTTATCAATTGTTTCTCCAGGAAAGATAATGCATTCTAGTGTGTTTGCTCTAGATATATCTATTCATATGGGTGATTACATTGATCTTATTCTTGGGATGGATTGGTTTTCCAAGCATGATGCAAACATTGATTGTGCAAATAAGGAAGTCAGGCTTACTCATCCTGACGAAGACGTGATTATCTTTGCCTCTCGAGATAACACAATCACGCTATTCTCTCTCAATGGCAAGGGCGAGATTAATGCCATTTCTCAGATTCCGGTGGTCAATGAATATGAAGATGTTTTCCCTGAAGAGCTTCTAGGCATGCCTCCCCATCGTCAAGTTGAATTCGTCATTGAACTAGAACCCGGTACCGAGCCAGTATGTAGGCGTCCGTACAAGCTTTCCCCTGATGAGTTGAAGGAGCTGAAGAAACAACTCGATGAGCAAGAACGTATGGGTCTAATCAGGCCTAGTACTTCTCCTTGGGGCTGTGGTGTTCTATTTGTCAAGAAGAAGGATGTCACAGAATGCCTTTGCGTTGATTACCGACCATTGAACAAGAAGACAATAAAGAACAAGTATCCGCTCCCCAATATCAATGCATTGTTCGAGCAGCTCAAAGGAGCAAAGGTGTTCTCGAAGCTCGATCTCCGGATGGTTTACCATCAGATTCATATCCGTGAAGAGGATATTCCCAAGACGGCATTAAGAACGAGCTTTGGTTCTTATGAATACACGGTCATGTCTTTCGGCCTTGCAAATGCTCCACCCACCTTTTCAAGGATGATGCACTTCATATTCAACCCCTACACCAATGAATTTGTTCTCGTCTATCTGGATGATATCTTGGTATTCTCCAAGAATGAAGAAGATCATGCCAAGCACATCTGTTTGGTCCTGGACAGGCTCCGTGAACACAAGTTCTATGCGAAGTTCTCTAAATGTGAATTCTGGCTGGATAAAGTCCTATATCTTGGCCATATTATCTCTGCTGAGGGCATTTCTGTGAAACCCGAGAAAGTTGAAGCTATTGTCAACTGGGAACCCCCGCAGAATGTCAAGCAACTCCGAAGCTTCCTTGGTCTCGCTAGCTATTGCAGAAGGTTCGTTGAGAACTTCTCCAAGATTGCCAAGCCTCTTTCCAACCTATTGCAGAAGAATGTCAAGTACTCCTGGACTCCTGATTGTGATGTGGCATTCAAAACACTCAAAGAGAAGCTCATTTCTGCTCTGGTTCTTACTCCTCTGGATGAGTCCAAGCCTTATGAAGTCTTTTGTGATTCTTCTTTGCAAGGTCTTGGTGGTGTTCTCATGCAAGACAAGAAGATTGTGGCATATACTTCCCGTCAGTTGAAACCAAATGAGAAGAATTACCCCACACATGATCTCGAGCTAGCAGCAATTGTACATGCCTTGATCACGTGGAGACACCTTCTGTTGGGCAGAAAAGTGGACATCTTCACCGATCACAAGAGCTTGAAGTACATCTTCACACAGCCAAACCTTAACCTTCGCCAGACTCGTTGGGTTGAGATGATTCAAGAGTATTATCCAAGCATTGAGTATACACCTGGCAAGGCCAATGTCATTGCAGATGCCTTAAGCAGAAAGGCATGTTGCAACAGTCTCCTTCTCAAACCGTTCTAGCCTGAACTTTGTGAATCATTCAGGAAGCTCAACCTCCAAGTTGTTCCGCGAGGCTTTCTTGCAAACCTTCAAGTTGCTCCTACCTTGGAAGATCAGATCCGTGAGGCCCAACTCACTGATGCTATGGTGCAGAAAGTGAAACATGGTATTGCTAAGGGTACTCCCAACTACAAGTGCTATCGCGTTGATGAGAAAGACACCTTGTTCTTTGAGGACAGAATTGTGGTTCCCAAGGGTGATCTGAGGAAGCTCATAATGAACGAAGCACATGACTCCCTCCTCTCGATTCATCCCAGAAGTTCTAAGATGTACCAAGACCTCAAGCAATCATATTGGTGGACTCTCATGAAAAGGGAGATTGCCCAATTCGTGAATGAATGTGATTTCTGCAGGAGAGTGAAGGCAGAGCATCAACGTCCAGCCGGTCTCCTTCAACCTCTACCTATTCCTGAGTGGAAATTCGATCACATTGAAATGGATTTCGTCATTGGGTTTCCTAAGTCCAAGAAGGTAAATTAAGCTATATTTCTAGTGATTGACAAGCTTACTAAAGTAGCTCATTTTCTTTCCGTCAAAGAATCCATCAACGCAGCTTAGCTGGCACAGCTGTACACCTCTAGAATTGTTTCTTTGCATGGCATTCTCCAAGTCATCTCCTCAGACCGTGGAAGTTTGTTCACCTCCAAGTTCTGAGACTCTTTTCAGTCAGCCATGTGCACAAAAATTCGCTTCAGCACTGCATTTCACCCTCAGACTAGTGGTCAAGTCGAAAGAGTGAACCAGACCCTCGAAGACATGCTAAGAGCTTGTGTCATCTCTTTCGGTATGAAATGGGAAGATTTTCTCCCGTTTGCCGAATTCTCCTACAACAACAACTTCCAAGCAAGTGCCGGCAAAGCTCCTTTTGAAATCCTCTATGGCAGAATGTGTCGTACCCCTCTCAATTGGTCTGAGACTGGTGAACGTCAACTTCTTGGAAATGATTTGATCTCAGAAGCCGAAGAAATGTGCAAAGTCATACCTGAGAATCTCAAAGCCGCTCAATCGCGTCAAAAGAGCTACTATGACGAGCATCGTTACTTGGCTTTCGACATTGGAAACCATGTCTATCTCCGTGTTTCTACTATGAAGGGCACCTAGAGGTTTGGTATCAAGGGAAAGCTTGCTCCAAGATACGTGGGCCCTTTCAAGATTCTTGGCAAGAGAGGCGATCTAGCCTACCAACTCGAGCTTCCCTCCAACTTTGCTAATGTTCATGATGTGTTTCACGTGTCTCAACTCCGCAAGTGCTTCAAGACACCTGAACGCACCATTCCGTTCGAGGAGATTGATCTTCAACAAGACTTGTCTTATCGTGAGCACCCTGTTGCTATTCTTGGGGAAACTGAGCGCAAGACTCGCAAAAAGTCCATCAAGTTCTTGAAAGTAAAGTGGTCACACCATACCGACCGAGAAGCTACGTGGGAACGAGAAGATCACCTTTGTTCTGAGTATCCTTCCTTCTTTCAGTCCTAGATCTCGGGACGAGATCTTTTCGTAGTGTAGGATAGTTTGTAACACCCCATATGTGATACTTTCCTATAATGGCAATAAAGCAATTCTCATCAGATCCTTGTCCTTATCCTTGGGGGTTCTTGTCATTTGAGCTCATTTTATTTTTGCATTGTCATGTTATTTTATTTTATTTTGCATCCATGCATTGCTTCATCATCATGGCATCATAGTCATCTTAGTTTACTTTCTTGTTGTGGTTGTGATGTGAGGCACCTTGTGATGTGTGTGAGTGTTGGTGCCTAGCCTTGCCCTTTCAACCCTAGACCCCCTCCTTATGGTTTTTCCCTCTTCCTTCATCCTTCTCTTCCTTTCTTTATTTATTTTGCAAGTCACCTAGCCTAGTCCTTTAATGTTCTTTGTTTTCCCAAAAACCTTGCACCATGTCTACACCCTCTCTGCCAAATTTCATCCTTTTTGGAATTGTCTTTGTTGGGTTAAAAAATGGCACAAGTTTGCATTTTATTCAAACTTGTATTATTTTTCTGCCCCAAAAATTGTCCAAGCCAATTTTACAATATTGTGCATAAATCCAGGAGCTTGTGGGTATTTTTGTTTTTCCCAAACTCCTCTCCTAGCCCCCTGTTTATTTTTTTTTCCTTTTATTCAACTGTTTATTTAAATAAACAGAGTTAAAAGGTTAAGCATAGGACTTACCTGGGCCTCCTGCAGCAGTAGCCCGCCTAGCAGCTCGCAGCCGTAGCAGCTCCAGTGGCCCAGCTGGACACCCGCAGGCCCAGCGAGCCGGCGCACTGTCGCGCCGTCTCCCTCCCTCGCACCTGACCCCACATGTCAGCCTCTCTAGATTCGACGCTCACCTGCTCCTCCATTCATGTCGTGCCTTTCCCCTGTTCCAGAGCGTCAACGCCGTGAGCTCGCCATCACGCACGCCGAGGCTAGCGTCGCCGTTCCCCCTTCTTATAAGCCTCAATGCCCCCTCTAGGGTTCATCCTTCGCCGCCTCCACCCAGGGGATCTTCCACTTCCCTCCTTCTTCGTCCCCGCAAACCACCGAGCGCAGCTGAGAGCGCCTAGTCGTCGCCGGCGATGCTTCGGTCGGGTCCAGCCGCTGGCGTCGTGTCCTGCTCCTTCCCCGTCGTCGACTACTTCCCCTACTACACGGATCAGGCGCCAACTCGCCGTCGCAGCGCCGTCTGCTTCCTCTCCGTCGTCGATGAACCATGACCGCGCCAAGATTCAAAGCTCGCCGTCCTCCTCTCCGGCGCGCCTCCGTCGACACCTTCCTGTCCTAGGGTAAGGAGGTACTCCCTGCTCCTCCCTGCCTCTTCTGCATCACCGTTAGTCATCTGTGCTCGTCGCCGTAGCCATGCCATCGTCGTGCTCTCGGAGCCCCCGTTGTTCTGAACCTGCAGCTGTCGCGCGCTTCAGCTTGTTGCCGTAGGCTTGCGTTTCTCCGCTCTGGATCCGCAGTAGCTCTGCCGCACGATCCCACACGCCCGCCGCTCGTCGCCGACCCGCCTAGGCCCTCGCTTGACGCGTAGAGCTCCGCCGCCACCGATCTGATGAGAGCTCGTCGCTGTCATTGTAGTGCGTGCTAGGTGCCGCAAGCGCTTCGAGTGGATGCTGCGTTCCCCCAGGAGCTGCCCGCACCCCTCCGCCGTCCCTTTAGGTCGCCGGAGCGGCTCGGACGAGCAGCTCCGACGAGCCTCTACTTTCACCAGCCGCTAGCCTCTTCTGTTATATCTTCAGACTTTGCGCCTGTGTTCTATCAAGAACACTTGCCTAGCTCACTAGCTAGCTCCTTCGTCAGTTAGCTGAGAGACGCGGGTTCGATTCCGTCCGGGGGCAGTGGGAATTTATCCCCCCTTTTGGCCTCGTGTGTGTCTGACAGTGGCCCCCGCCTGTCGGCCTCTTAGCACACTTCCACCCAAACGCGCACCCAGCCACTGCCACATCAGCGCCCTGACCCCATAGGTCAGTGGCTGCAACTAGAATAGGCTTGGGTCACTTTTGACCTTTTTGGCCTATTTTCTTTTCTATTTTTGTTTTTCCTTTCTCTTCCTGCATATTCTTTGTTTAATTAATATTTGGTGATATATGCCTCTGTTGGAAATAAGTTGTATATGAAACTTGCTTAGTTTTTCATGTAGATTATGAATATGCTGTTTAAAAACATTTAAAATGTTGTTTGAATTATTCTTGTGTTAAATATGCTTAAACTTGTAAAAATCATAACTAAATATCTACAACTCCAAATGTAACAAACTTTATATGCATTTGGGGTGGGAAAATGTGTTGAATATTATGGTGCTGTTGTTTTGCATGTTTAACAACTTTATAATAGAAGTTTTTCAGATCTGTCCCAATTGCATTTAATTAATTATGGGAGTTTCTGGAAATTGTTGTTGGTTATTTCCAGCGCATTTAAATATGCTAGCATGTTGCTGTAATCTTAGTTGAACCCTTCCCATGTTAACATAATCCTTTAAACTTGCTGGGTGTTTGTTTGAATAACCTACATAAACTTGTTAGTTTTGTTCTTTTGCTTGTTTTTCTTTCATGTGGGTGATCTTGTTTGATATGATGTTAGTGCACTCTTGTGTCCCTAGGCCATGCATCATATCTACTCATGTCCATATGCATCATGTTTATGCATCATGTGGTTGAGAATTGCATGATGATTGATTGTTGTTTCGGTTTTGCTTGTTGTGTTGGTTAGAGCCCGGTTACGATTCGGAGTACGAGGTTCCTACCGAGGCTGAGTTGGAGGAGCAAGGTTATGATCCCTCTGTGGAATCAACAGGCAAGATGACCATACCCAGATATCACTACTATCTTTGCCTATGCTAGATGTCTCGCTCTTTAGATATTGCCTCGATGCCTATGTCTGTTTGTCAGCCTCCAATTGTTGCCATGAAACTCCTTGACCACCCTCCTAGCAAACCGTTGTTTGGCTAAGTATGCATCGCTCAGGCCCTCTTATAGCGTTGTCAGTTGCAGGTGAAGATTTGAAGATTCTTGCTTCGTGATGAAGTTTTTGTTGGGATATCAAAATATATAAACTGTTAAACTAAATAACCTATATATTGGTAATGGGTGGAAGGCTAAGCCTCATGCTTGGTGTTTTGTTCCACTCATTCCACCCTAGGAACAGATAAACTGGTGTTATGTTCCTTGATTTTGCGTCCCTAACACGGTTGGGATTTATGGGCCCCCCTCGATAACTCGCTTAGTGCTAAAGCTTTTCCAGCAAGGCCAAATGTTGGTTTTACATTTGCCTAAAAACTAAAACTTGCGTAGGGCGTTGCAAACCCGAGTTCTTAATTAACAACCCGGGCCAGTGCTCCTCATGAGTGTTGTTCCAAACTGGCGGTTCTGCGGGGCCACCACGAGGAAACCCGAGGTCTGGTATATACATGTAGAATTGCCCATCCGGTGGTGGCCTGTGACTAGATACGCGCGGCTACTGTCAGGGTGTCGGCACACCGGGAGGTCATGTTGGATTAGTTTTACCTTTGTCGAAATATCTTGAGCATGAGATTCCGAGAATACTCGGGTCTTTCCACCTTGGAGTTGCGACTCCGCAGATCGTGAGCTTGTGATGGGCTAAGTTGGGGCACCACTGCAGGGTTTGATCTTTCGAAAGCCATGCCCTCGGTTATGTGGAAGATGGGAATTTGTTAATATCTGGTTGTAGATAACTTGACACCATGTTCATGAATACACTACCTGCATGAGTAACTGTGACGTTCTCTTTTCGAAGGGGTTTCGGAAGTGAACACGGTAGGGTTATGTATGTTCGTGGGTAGTTAGGATCACTTCTTGGTCAACTTGGCAATCGTTGGCACTTGTTCTCTTCTTGCTCTAAATTTCTAAGTTAGTGCTTAGTGCTGGTGCAAACTGTTTTAAGCCTTTCCACACCTAAGGCTTTGATAGTCTTGTTACCCGGGAATGGGATTGCTGAGTCCTCTATGGCTCACAGATTCAACACACCCCAGATGGAGGTACCATTGAGAACTACACAGGTGGTGGTTCAGAGTTGTACTGGGAGTTCGACGAAAAGCATGGACGTTACTATGTGTCTTATCCTGCCGACCAGTTGTGGCTCTTACTAGGATGATCCGGGCCTTGTGTTGTTTTATGGTATCTTTCGTTTGGATTTCGTCCGTAGCCGGACTCTGATGTTATTTGATGATGTATGTTAATGTATTTCATTGTGTGACATGGCGAGTGTAAGCCAACTACCATTTTACTCTTTCATCCTTGATTTTACATGAGTTGTGCAAAGATACCATACTTGAGATCATTCTAGTATGCGATTAGGACTTTAAGTCGTGCCTCGACACGCGTGAGACATAGTCGCATACTGGGCATTACAGTGCTCTTGCGCTCGAGTGAGCTTGTGGGTGTGTGGCCTTCTGTCTGATCAACTCGAGATGAGACTCCTGATCAACTCAAGATCTGATCTCCATGGTGGTGGCTAGTCCAATTTATAGTGGCCTGGGTCCTCTTCCGAAATATTGAGCGGGAAGGGATCCCACAACGGCCAAATTTGAAGGGGGCAGCTAGTACAAGCTATCCTAACAAAAGGTGGTCTTCGCCTGCCAAAGGCTCTGGTGGTGACGATGTCGTGGGCTCCGCGATGACCTCCGCTCTACCGTCCTGCTGGTCTTGGTCTCTTTGCACCGACATGGAAATCTTCTCCTGACGCCTCGGGACTCCTCGCCTGCACCTACTCCTTTAGCACCAAAGAGGAAACTGGCACTCTGCGCCCGCTGGCACCCGCCTGGCCTTGGTTGTCACTGCTCATGTTACGAGGACCTCGCGAGGTGCCCCTTGCCTTGATATCTCCAATCCTCATGAGCCATCCTAGTGAGGCCGCCCCGGGGGATGTCTTGCGCCGTCCGCCTCGTGAGGCTCGGCCCCTCGCGAAGGTCTTGAGTGGTTGCTGAAGATGTTGGGTCGTTCCAGGCCGCCTGATGAGCCACGCCCCGGGCCGTAGGCAGGCAAGTCTTGGTACCCCCATTCCCAGAACGCCGACAACTTTCTCAGTAACCGTGGAGGCCTCCCACTTGGCCTTGGCACCGGATCTGCCCATTGCTGGGGAAGGAAGTGGAGATTGAGGAACGGAGAACTACGGGCGCAAGAGGAGGATGCTGGGGCTAGGAAGATTGGATAACTCGCGCTTGAGGAAAGCGTGGGGCTGATGGAAGGGATTGGTACCGTTTATGACGCTGTGAATACAGAACGTCTCCCCACTTTAGCCGCAAACCTTGCCGGTTCCCAAAGCAGTCATGCGTAATGTGAGGTTTGGATGCTCACCTCACATTGATAAGGATCCCCTAATAAGCGAGCATGATCTCTACATTGATAAGACGTGCCATGGGGGGTTATGCCTCGAAACGCGAAACTAGGACCAAATAAAATGGTTTGGTATATTAGTGGGATCGACACGACGCTTCACCAAAAAGTTGTTAGTAAAGACACATTATTCATTTTCTTTCAATTCATTGCCTTCGAGGCTAAGGGTTGTACTAACCATGCAGAGCCGAACACAATACACTTTTTGTAGGAGATATATTTGGAAGAAGGAACCCGCCTTGCAATGCCGAAGATAAGAAGCCGAACTCATCGTCATCGAAAAGAGGTTCAGGGGCTACTAAGGAAGTCGTGGATAGAGGGTGCCACATGTGGTTGGATAACTCGTGATGGGCCGGACTGGTGGGCCGTGAAGATCATTGCTGAAGATCGTCTCTTCTTTCCGGATAGGAATCCTGTATACGTATAATGGCGGGTTTTAGGTTCGGGTGTATTCTTTCCTTCCTCTACAAGATGGTTATGTACAAACCCTAGGGTCCTCCGATACATATATAAACCAGATGGTTTAGTCCATAGAGGTTAAGGTAGAAAAACAACAGAATCATAGGCTAGGCTTTTAGGGTTTAGCCATTACGATCTCGAGGTAGATCAACTCTTGTAATCATATTCATCAAGATCAATCTAGCAGGAAGTAGGGTATTACCTCGATCGAGAGGGCCTGAACCTAGGTAAACATCATGTCCCCAGTCTCCTGCTACCATCGATCCTCAGATGCATAGTTTGGGACCACCTACCCGAGATCCTCCGGTTTTGACACCGACATGGACGACGGAGACTCCATCAGGGCGGCACACGCGGGCGACTTCACCACATTCTCGAGTCATGAAGACACCAGCCGGGGGACGCCCTCAACCTCCGCCTCCGTAGCTTGGCTGCGGCACCCAGCGTGCTGCAGCCACATCTTAGGAGGCACCCTCGCAGGCATCGGCTCGGTGAAGAACCTCGAGAACCGAATCCAAGAGGGCGGTGACATCGATGTCCATACCAAGAACTCGCGCGAGGAGCCCTCGGCGTGAGTTCGGGGACCGACGGCCCCAACAGGACGACCTCGACCATGATTCAAGCGACATGGAGCACGACCCCCTTGCCGCTGGGCATACAAGGGCAGTGGGTAGCCTGGAGTAGGACGCTCGCACCAAGGTCTCGTCAAGTCGGGAAATTGCCGAGGCAGCATGGGGAAGCGGAGACGCCCACGTCCAATCAAGTCGCCATGCGTCGACCAAGGCCGCAAGCGTTTGGGGCCCGCGGCGCTTGGCCCTTACCCCTTTGGCTTCGTCTCGAAGCCAAGTCCATGCGCACCTTGGGCCTGGTGGTTACTGTCGGCATCCTAGGAACAGGAGTACCTAGACTTGCCTTCTTGCGGGCCGTGACACAGCTCCATCAGCGGCCTGGTGTGGCCCAACTTCAGCAACTACAACTCAAGACCCTCGTGAGAGGCCAAGCCTCGCAAGGCAGGCGATAGCAAGACCTCCCTAGTGGTAGTCTCTCTAGGCTGGCTCCCGAGGAGTGGAGATATCTATGCAAGATGCAGCTCGCGAGGTTCACATGACGTGAGCCATATTGACCAAGGCCAGGCGGGTGCAGTGCACCAGTTTCCTCTTTGGTGCTAAGAGGGGAAGCGCAGGCGCGGAGTCCTGAGGGATTAGGCAAAGGTTTCCTTATCAGTGCAACAAGACAAAGGACCGTCAGGGCTATAGAACGGAAGTCATCGTGGAGCCTGGCGCGGCGTCACCACCAGAGCCTTTGGCAGGCGAAGACTACTTTTGTCAGGATAACTTGTACTAGATGTTCCCCTTCCCGCTGATATTTGGGATGAGGACCAAGGCCACAACCATAGAGGGAGCGGATCCTTTCCACCCTCCAGTTACCCCAAGCTCATCCAAGCGTAAGAACACCTCTCCTCCGGAGGCTGTTCATCCCTTGTACTAGTTCTTCCTCAGCCATACAAGGCAATCCACCACACACACTGGAGTAGGGTATTATACCACAAGGTGGCCCAAACCAGTATAATCCTCTGTGTCCCTTGCTCTTTGAGTTTATCGAGCTAGGTTGTAGAATCGTATGGTGAGCGCTGGGGAGAGATTGTTCTTCATGCGCACCCCAGAGTTCGAACCTCTCAAGGGTTTGCGGAACCCGAAATCCGACAGATGCTACTGCCTCCATCCATAAGCACCTTTGTAACCTTGTATCCTCCCACCTGAGGAGCAACCACCAAAGCCAATTGACCCGGATTATCAACCTGGGGCGGGTAATCCTCATGGGTCAATACGATAGGCCATTCAGACCACCAGAAGTATCGAGGGATCTTCGGCTCAACTAAATTTACTATCCTCTTATGAACCTTCTGATCTTGTTTGCACAACCTTGTGGTAAACACATGATATTGACCACTATTCAATTGTTTTGGACTGCTCTGGTAACCGGACTGCTGCTGTTGATTCCCTTGATTAGATTGCTGGTTAAAATCACCTTGGTTGCCTTGTCCTTGAAATCCAGAGCTTGACTGCCACCTCCAAACCCAAGCTCGTGAAAGCCGGGTCCTGACCCGCTAGACGGGCCATTGTTATTCTAGGAAAAACCAGAATTTTTACACACTTTCATGATGAAGGAGTTTTTCCATAGATGACTGGACGGTTTCTAAAAAATAACATGTTTTGGGCAAGGCTCATTCAGCATTGCCTCAAGATTGAACCTTGTCCCACCAAACCGTGAATTTGGCCCTTTTCCCTTTCGACTTTAATGATTATTCTGCATATTGGTATTGGCTACAAAATCTAAGCTGACATCCATCTGCTTGCATTTACCATTATTGCCTTGACTCGGCACATTATGCTGATGTCCTTTGCCGTGGCCATTCTTCTTTCCCTTGCCGGCTGTCGATGTCAAAACCGGCAGATCTCGGGTAGGGGGTCCCGAACTGCACGTCTAAGGATCAAAGGTAACAGGAGGCAGGGGACTCTTTGTTTACCCAAGTTCGGGCCCTCTTGATGGAGGTAATACCCTACTTCCTGCTTGATTGACTTTGATGAGTATAGGGGTTACAAGAGTTGGTCTACCTCGAGATCGTAATGACTAAACCCTAGATGTCTAGCATGTATGATTATGATTGCTCTACGGACTAAACCCTCCGGTTTATATAGACACCGAAGGAGGCTAGGGTTATAGAAAGTTGGTTTACAGAGGAAGGAACTTTCATATCCGCATGCCTAGCTTGCCTTCTACATCAAGGAGAGTCCCATCCGTACACGGGAGAAAGTCCTCTATCTTGTATCTTCACGGCCCGTCAGTCCGGCCCACTTCACATAGCCCGGACGCCCGAGGACCCCATAACCTAGGACTCCCTCGGTAGCCCCCGAACCAGGCTTCAATGACGACGTGTCCAACGCGCAGATTGTCCTCGGCATTGCAAGGCAGGTTCCTCCTTCGAATACTTCAGAGTGCCTGAACCGAAGGGCTATATTCGGCCCTTACTTCTTTGGTCTTGGCAAGGAGATTTCTTCGAAGAGCTCGGGTTTTACATTAAATGTCATGCCCTTCGGCCTCTGTGTTTCTGTCGCCTCAGCTTACACGTGGCAAATGAATACGAAGGGTCCAAACACTTTTATAGTTAACCCCTCGACAGCGTACGGAATATGTGTATTTAAGGAGATTAGATATCAAATGTCATTCCATACTAGAAAAGATCCTTCGAGCATGCCTCGAGAAACCACGCAACCATGACCAGCGCCCCTAGTTCTTCCTCCCGTCCCCACGGTCCTCAAAAAGGCGATTGGGAAAGCTGCTCCGTATCTCAGGCCCAACTGACCAAGCTCCAGGCGTAGGGCTACCTCCCCCCTGAGGATCTAGTCCCCGTTCGGGCGGGATTAACTTCCTTTACTGGTGAAGCCTTAACAGAGAAGTTGCCGAAGCCTTCAGAGGGAGAGCGAGTGTGATTTGTTTCCTTTCTTGTAAGAGGTGTTGGATTTCCAATCCATCCGTTCCTCCGAGGTCTCCTGGAGTACTATGGCCTCCAAGTGCACAATCTCAGGCCGGGCTCCATCATGCATATCGCAGGCTTCGTCGCTCTCTACGAGTTGTTCCTAGGCTACGAGGCCCATTTCGAGCTATGGAAGAAACTCTTCTGCCTCGTCCCTTGCTCCCAAAAGGCATCCATATTTGAGGTGGGCGGTGCCGAAGTATGGCGCATAGCGGGGCCAAGATACCTATCCAGCACTCCAAAGAAGGCATCCGAAAAGTGGCCCTCGGAGTGGTTTTATATTGAAGACGTCGTTCTCTTGGATCCCATCCGACGAGGCCTTCCTGAGTTTTCCAATGCTCTGTTAAAGAAGCACCACAACTGGCGTCCCCGAAGCCACGAGGAGGTGGATAGTGCGGATGTTAAGATGCTAATGAACAAGATAAAAATCCTCGCCCAATCCGGAATGTCCAGTGTTAAGGTTATGGCAATTTCCATAATGCGGGGTGTTCAGCCACTCCAATCCAGGGGACTTCCCACGTGGAATTATAACGAGGAGGATGATGCAAGGGTCCGGACACTTCGCTGCCCTGTCCGCCATGTTGGCCGATCTTTGTAAAGGAGAGAAAGAGGAATTCACTCGCCTCATGTGCCGAGAGGGTTTTTCCATGTACAACCCTCCTAGATGGGTAAGCTTTTAATCCAGAACCTTACTCAATCCTCTTCCTCAGCTGCAACCAGTTGGATTTAACCTGGCCATTTTTAATAGGAATGGAGGAAGGCCACTGCGGGGATCCATAGTCCTGCTCCGCAGCTGGAGGACCATATTCAGGACCTAGATCCCGGTTTTGAAGAGGAGGGGGTCTTCTATCAGGCGAGCTACGACGGCACAGAGGTGGCCATTGTAGCCGATTACCCCGGCCTTCTCCCCACTTCTGATGTAAGTGCCCAGGCAGCATCTCCTCCAAAAGAGTTTTCTAGAAAGGGGACGCCAACACAAGGCGGGCCTTCGAAAAGAAAGGCAGACGGTGATACTCCCCAGCCCCTACCTTCAACAAAAAGTTAAGGTTTCCAATATGCCCCATGGCAAACATATCAAACTATAACATTTTATGTTGTGCCATAATTCAGGTAGAGCATCCACCGGACTATATCCGGAGACCTAGCCGGACATGCGTCAGCCAATCCGACCCTGGAACCTGCCTCCATGGCTAGAGCCGGTCGGGTGCAATGTCGGATTGTCCTCTTTCTGAAGATTCGTATAATGTATCTGTCACCAACTCCGAAGTGGAGAGTGCAATGAACAATCGATGCCGGAGAGCAGTTATGCGCGGTCCCGGCTTTACTGAAGAGGCACTCAATGCCTTCGGCTCGGTGGATGCATATATCCGTGCTGCTTGGGATGGGCTTGCTGCAGCCACTTACCAGCTTTCAAAGGATATGCGGGTAAGATCATTTTGTGTAGATTTAAAAACCATACACTAGTAGCCTCCGAGACTTGAAAACAGATGAAGCAACTGATTTTAAGGATTGATGTATAATCAGGTACTCGTGGATAAGAACTACATGCTATCCCGGGAGCTAAAACAGTGCCAGAACCAACTAGCTGCCATTACCGCCCAACTGGAGAAATCCAAGGAGGCCCCGACTGGTAATGTCCCCTTTCGTCCAGAATATATAATCGACTGCCAATACCATTTATGTGAATAAACGCTGATGTATTATACAATGGCAGGATCATCAGATCAGCTGGAACAGAAATTAAAGGCCACACTGGCGGATAAAGCGCAAGAGGAAAGGCAAGAAGCCACTGGTCAACGTGTACTCACGCGGATCAGGGTTGAGAAGAACAATCTGCCGGATGCTAACACCTAGCTCGGCGAGGAGCTAAAATATGTGCGAGCCCAACTTGCGGACGCGTTAAAAGAAAACAGAAATCTGAGAGGCGGCATATTCAGTATGCTTTTGAACTCATTGTCGTATAATTCGCTAATGCAAAATCCTAACAAGGTTAATTCTACAGACGTGTTGACTGGGCGGCCCGAAGAAGAGGTGTCCGGATTTTGAGGCGACCTTCTACAAGAGTTCTCCAAGGCGCATGAGCGAGCACGGAAGGCAATGACGAACATTGCTAAGGCTTTATGGCCAGCCGATTCTCTTCTAGGAAGTATGGAGGAACTTGTTAATTTATTCAAGGGACCTCGGCGCCGGTTTGGGCCATGGAAGATATCGGCATGCCGAGAGGGTTCTCGGGAAGCCTAGGTCATGGTAAAAACACGGTACACCAGGCTTGATCCAAATCATATGGCGCGGGTGTACAAGAAATTCCAGTCAGCCTGGTCTACGACCAAGTATAGTTGTCCGCCAAGTTTTCCCAACAAGCTTGTAAACTAGACAACTTATTAGAAGGTCTAGAGGAAGAGGAAGTTTTTGAGTCCAAGTAGTAATGTACTTTTATCAAATAAATTTGTCTCCAGCCGAATTTGTGAAACGATTGTCATGGCGGACTTTCTGCTTCGACCTCCGAAATCCCTAGGTTCGCAGTGTTTCCGAACAATGTACGCTGGGTAAACAGCCAAGTATGTTCGGAAACCTGGCAGTCATTTCATACTTGCTTGAACAGAGAAGTTGTATCCGGGGAGTTATGTTATATTACATTTGATGGTAAGAAACATCTTCCGGAGAGAATAGTTCCATTAAGGGTTCCTTTCCCTGGGACAGTATGCTGGTTTTTGTGCATACCGAAGTTGTGACACTAAAAAATCACAGCACAACTTGTAATCTGGGATTTTGTATTGCAACAAGGGCAGTTCGTCTTTTGCTCACCGACCGATCATTCCCTTAAGAGCGCTAGCTTTCGGCTTCACCCATCTGAGGTACACATCAGGATAACCCGGCCGTAAAAATGGCAGAGGTGCTCCCTTTATGCCCTAACCGAACAAGCGAAAACGTACGGCATAAGCACAAGAGCTTGGCAAAAACTTAAGTCATGAAGGTGCATATAATGGTGGGAAAAAGACATATGTGGGTGGACGACACACATATAGGGTGAGCTTGTTGCTCCAAACATAAATATAATAAGATTCTTGTAAAAACAAGCCCCCAGGTATTATGGGGTGTGTACATTTAAGGATGTATACCCCTCAAGTGTGCGGTTTATCCGAACCCACACTGAAAAAGTCGTGTAGAAACGAGAAAATAGAAAATAGTGAAAATGAGAAAAGAAGGAGCGAGGAAAAAAAGGTATATGTGCGAATTTAGGCGTAGAACCTTTGAAGCCTTGCCGCGTTCCATGGGTTTGGCTCCAAGCGATTGTCCGAAGCATTGCAAAGACGATAGGCTCCCCCAATGAGAACTTCATCTATAATAAAGGGACCCTCCCATTTGGGCTTGAGCTTGTCCTTTTTCTTCTCTCGTAGGCGTAGAACTAGTTCCCCGACATTGTAAGTTTTTCCCGTACTTCTCTGCTTTGGTACCACCGAGCCTGCTGTTGATAGAATGCGGAACAGGCCTTCGAGACATCGCGCTCCTCCTCCAAGCCGTCCAGTTCGTCGTGCCGATCTAGCTCGGCTTCTCTCTCTTCATACATGTGCACTCGAGGTGCGTCGTGAATAATGTCGCAAGGCAAGACTGCCTCCGCGCCGTACACGATGAAAAAATGTGTGTATCCGGTCGTGCGATTGGGCGTAGTCCGCAGCCCCCAGTGTACGGAATCGAGTTCCTCGACCCAGTGTTTTTCTTATTCTTGCGGAGATCAGACTAGTCTGAGTTTGATGCCTCTCATAATCATGCCGTTAGCACATTCGACTTACCCATCTGTCTGAGGGTGATATACGGAGGTTTAATCGAGTTTGATGCCCAAATTGGCACACCAAGTTTTCACCTCATCGGATATAAAGTTAGAGTCGTTGTCTGTAATAATACTATGGGGGACACCGTAATGGTGTACTACGCCGGATATAAAGTCTATCACCGGTCCGTCTTCAGCTCTTTTGACTGGCTTGGCTTCTATCCACTTAGTGAACTTAACGACCATAACCAATAAGTATTTCCTCTTATGGCTTCCCCCTTTAAGGGGTCCGACCATATCGAGCCCCCACACCGCAAATAGCCAAGTGATGTGGATTGTTCTTAGGGCAGTGGGCGGCCTATGGCTTTGATTAGTGAAAAGTTGGCACCCACACAGCGCTGTACGAGGTCCTGTGCATCTGCCCGGGCCGTGTGCCAAAAGAGGACCGTGCGGAAGGCTTTACTTACAAGGGCCCGAGCCGCAGCATGGTGGCCGCCGAGACCAGCGTGTGTTTCAGCCAAGAGCTGATGTCCCTCTTCTCCGGAGATACATCGTAGATGGACTCCGGTAGTACTTTTCTTGTATCGTTCTCCTTCGTGAACTTTGTAGGCCTTCGAGCATCGGATGATGCGACAGGCCTCAGTTTGATCCTCCAGGAGTTCATTCCTAGTAAGATAGGCGAGGAAACGCTCGGTCCACTGGGCAATTATAGCCTTGATTTCATGAGCGGATGGCATTATTTCGGTACCCGAGCCTCCGATAATATCGAAACTTTGTTCGGAATCGGTGGGTATGATCGGCTCCGGACTAGGGTTGCCGCTCTCGTCCTGCTACACCATGGATGGCTTGAAGAGCCTCTCCACAAAGGTGTTTGGTGGGACTGGGTCTCGATTAGCACCTATGCGAGCAAGGATTCCTGCGGCATGATTACTCTCTCGAGCCATATGATGAAACTCGAGCCCCTCGAACCGAGCTGATATTTTGAGTTCGGCGTTGCGATAAGCCGCCATCTTTGGGTCTTTTGCCTAGAATTTGCCATTTATTTGGGATATTGCGAGGTCTGAATCCCCGCGCACCTCGAGGCATTGTATGCCCATGGAGACGGCCATCTGGAGACCATGCAACAGGGCCTCGTATTCAGCTGCATTGTTGGAGTCTGTATATAGTATTTGCAGCACATAACGGACTGTGTCATCTGTGGGGGATGTCAAGACGACACCAGCCCCAAGTCCGGCTAGCATTTTAGAGCCATCAAAGTGCATCGCCCAGTTGGAATACATGCCGTACTCTTTAGGGAATTCGTCCTCTGTCCATTCGGCGATGAAGTCGGCCAACACCTGAGATTTAATTGTTCGGCATGGTTTGTACGTTATTTCAAATGGTAAGAGCTCAATAGCCCATTTGGCAATCCGGCTGGTGGCGTACCGGTTGTTTATAATATCATTAAGTGGTACCTTTGAAGCCAGCGTGATCGAGCATTCTTGAAAGTAGTGCCGCAGTTTGCGGGATGCCATAAAGACCTGCTACAAGAGCTGTCCAAGGCGCATGAGTGAGCAAGGAAGGCAATGAGGAACATTGCTAAGGCTTTATGGCCAACCGATTCTCTTCTAGGAAGTATGGAGGAACTCGTTAATTTATTCATGGGAGCTCGGTGCCGTTTTGGGCCATGGAAGATATCGCCATGCGGAGAGGGTTCTTGAGAAGCCTAGGGCATGGTAGAAACATGGTACACCGGGCTTGATCCAAATCAGATGGCGCGGGTGTACAAGAAATTCCAGTCAGCCTGGTGTACGACCAAGTAAAGTTGCCCGCCAAGTTTTCCCAACAAGCTTGTAAACTCGACAACTTATTAGAAGGTCTAGAGGAAGAGGAAGTTTTTGATTCTAAGTAGTAATGTACTTTTATCAAATAAATTTGTCTCCAGCCGAATTTGTGAAACGATTGTCATGGAAGACTTTCTGCTTCGACCTCCGAAAACCTTAGGTTTGGAGTGTTTCCGAACAATGTACGCTGGGTAAACACCCAAGTATGTTCGGAAACCTGGCAGTCCTGTCATAGTTGCTTGAACAGAGAAGTTGTATCCGGGGAGTTATGTTATGTTACATTTGATTGTAAGAAACATCTTCCAAAGAGAATAGTTCCATTAAGGGTTCCTTTCCCTGGGACAGTATGCTGGTTTTTGTGCATACCGAAGTTGTGACACTAAAAAATCAAAGTACAAGTTGTAATATGCGATTTTGTATTGCAACAAGGGCAGTTCATCTTTTGCTCACCGACCGATCATTCCCTTAAGAGCGCTAGCTTTCAGCTTCACCCGTCTGTGGTACACATCCGGATAACCCGGCCGTAAAAATGGCAGAGGTGCTCCCTTTATGCCCTAGCCGAACAAGCGGGAACGTAGGGCATAAGCACAGGAGCCAGGCAACCCAGCTTGGCAAAAACATAAGTCATGAAGGTGCATATAATGGTGGGAAAAAGACATATGTGGGTAGACGACACATATATAGGGTGAGCTTGATGCTCAAAAAATAATTATAATAAGCTTCTTGTAAAAAGAAACCCCAGGTATTATGGGGTGTGTACATTTAAGGATGTATACCCCTCAATTGTGCGGTTTATCCGAACCCACACTGAAAAAGTCGTGTAGTAACGAGAAAATAGAAAATAGTGAAAATGAGCAAAGAAGGTGCGAGGAAAAAAAGGTATATGCGCGAACTGTAGGCGTAGAACCTTTGAAACCTTGCCGCGTTCCATGGGTTTGGCTCCAAGCGATTATACGAAGCATTGCAAAGACGATAGTCTCCTTCAGTGAGAACTTCATCTATAATAAAGGGACCCTCCCATTTGGGCTTGAGCTTGTCCTTTTTCTTCTTTGTAGGCGTAGAACGAGTTCCCCGACATTGTAAGTTTTGCCCGTACTTCTCTGCTTTGGTACCACCGAGCCTGCTGTTGATAGAATGCGGAATAGGCCTTCACGACATCGCGCTCCTCCTCCAAGCCGTCCAGGTCGTCCTGCCGATCGAGCTCGGCTTCTCTCTCTTCATACATGTGCACTCGAGGTGCATCGTGAATAATGTCGCAACGCAAGACTGCCTCCGCGTCATACTCCATGAAAAAAGGTGTGTATCCGGTCGTGCGATTGGGTGTGGTCTGCAGCCCCCAGAGTACAGAATCGAGTTCCTCGACCCAGTGTTTTTCTTATTCTTGCAGAGATCACACTAGTCTGAGTTTGATGCCTCTCATAATCATGCCGTTAACACGTTCGATTTACCCGTTTGTCCGAGGGTGATATACGGAGGTGTAATGGAGTTTGATGCCCAAATTGGCACACCAAGTTTTCACCTCATCGGATATAAAGTTAGAGCCGTTGTCGGTAATAATACTGTGGGGGACACCGTAATGGTGTACTACGCCGGATATAAAGTCTATCACCGGTCCGTCTTCAGCTCTTTTGACTGGCTTGGCTTCTATCCAGTTAGTGAACTTAACGACCATAACTAATAAGTATTTCCTCTTATGGCTTCCCCCTTTAAGGGGTCCGACCATATACTGCCCCCAGACCGCAAATAGCCAAGTGATGGGGATTGTTCTTAGGGAAGTGGGCGGCATATGGCTTTGATTAGTGAAAAGCCGGCACCCCACGCAGCACTGTACGAGGTCCTGTGTATCTGCCCGGGCCGTGGGCCAAAAGAAGCCCGTGCGGAAGGCTTTACTTACAAGGGCCCGAGCCGCGACATGGTGGCTGCCGAGACCAGCGTGTATTTCAGCCAAGAGCTGATGTCCCTCTTCTCCGGTGATTAATCATTGATGGACTCCGGTAGTACTTTTCTTGTACCGTTCACCTTCGTGAACTTTGTAGGCCTTCGAGCGTCGGACGATGCAACGGGCCTCAGTTTGATCCTCCAGGAGTTCCTTCCTAGTAAGGTAGGCGAGGAAAGGCTAGGTCCACTGGGCAATTGTAGCCTTGATTTCATGAGCGGATGGCATTATTTCGGTACCCAGGCCTCCGATAATATCGGAACTGTGTTCGGAATCGGGGGGTATGATCAGCTCTGGACTAGTGTTGCCGCTCTCGTCCTGCTACACCATGGATGGTTTGAAGAGCCTCTCCACAAAGGTGTTTAGTGGGACTGGGTCTCGTTTAGCGCCCATGCGAGCAAGGATGTCTGCGGCATGATTACTCTCTGGAGCCATATGATGAAACTCGAGCCCCTCGAACCGAGCTGATATTTTGAGTTCGGCGTTGCGATTAGCCGCCGTCTTCGGTTCTTTTGCATAGAATTCGACATTTATTTGGGGTATTATGGGGTTTGAATCCCCGCGCACCTCGAGGCATTGTATGCCCATGGAGACGGCCATCTGGAGACCATGCAACAGGGCCTCGTATTCGGCTGCATTGTTGGAGTGTGTATATAGTATTTGTAGCACATAAAGGACTGTGTCTCCTGTGGGGGATGTCAAGACGACATCAGCCCCAAGTCCGGCTAGCATTTTAGAGCCATCAAAGTGCATCACCCAGTTGGAATACATGCCGTACTCTTTAGGGAATTTGTCCTCTGTCCATTCGGCGACGAAAACGGCCAACACCTGAGATTTAATTGTTCGGCGTGGTTTGTACATTATTTCAAATGGTAAGAGCTCAATAGCCCATTTGGCGATCCGGCTAGTGGTGTACCAGTTGTTTATAATATCATTAAGTAGTACCTCTGAAGCCAGCATGATCAAGCATTCTCGAAAGTAGTGCCGTGGCTTGCGGGATGCCATAAAGACCTGCTACAAGAGCTGTCCAAGGCGCATGAGCGAGCACATCAGGCATTGAGGAACATTGCTAAGGCTTTATGGCCAGCCGATTCTCTTCTAGGAAGTATGGAGGGACTCGTTAATTTATTCAAGGGAGCTCGGCGCCGTTTTGGGCCATGGAAGATATCGGCATGCCGAGAGGGTTCTCGGGAAGCTTAGGGCATGGTAAAAACACTGTACACAGGGCTTGATCCAAATCATATGGCGTGGGTGTACAAGAAATTCCAGTCAACCTGGTGTACGACCAAGTAAAGTTGCCCACCATGTTTTCCCAACAAGCTTGTAAACTAGACAACTTATTAGAAGATCTAGAGGAAGAGGAAGTTTTTGAGTCTAAGTAGTAATGTACTTTTATCAAATAAATTTACCTGCAGCTGAATTTGTGAAACGATTGTCATGGCAGACTTTCTGCTTCGACATCCGAAAACCCTATGTTCGGAGTGTTTCCGAACAATGTACGCTGGGTAAACACCCAAGTATGTTCGGAAACCTGGGAGTCATGTCATAGTTGCTTGAACAGAAAAGTTGTATCCGGGGAGTTATGTTATATTACATTTGATTGTAAGAAACATCTTCCAGAGAGAATAGTTCCATTAAGGGTTCCTTTCCCTGGGACAGTATGCTGGTTTTTGTGCATACCAAAGTTGTGACACTAAAAACTCACACTACAAGTTGTAATCTGGGATTTTGTATTGCAACAAGGGCAGTTCGTCTTTTGCTCACCGACCGATCATTCCCTTAAGAGTTCTAGCTTTCGGCTTCACCCGTCTGAGGTACACATCCGGATAACCCGGCCGTAAAAATGGCAGAGGTGCTCCCTTTATGCCCTAGCCGAACAAGCGGGGACGTAGGTCATAAGCACAGGACCCAGGCAACCCATCTTGGCAAAAACTTAAGTCATGAAAGTGCATATAATGGTGGGAAAAAGACATATGTGGGTAGACGACACATATATAGGGTGATCTTGATGCTCAAAAAATAATTATAATATGCTTCTTGTAAAAAGAAGCCCCCAGGTATTATGTGGTGTGTACATTTAAGGATGTATACACCTCAAGTGTGCGGTTTATACGAACCCACACTGAAAAAGTCGTATCGAAACAAGAAAATAGAAAATAGTGAAAATGAGAAAAGAAGGAGCGAGGAGAAAAAGGTATATGCGCGAACATTAGGCGCAAAACCTTTGAAGCCTTGCCGCGTTCCATGGGTTTGGCTCCAAGCGATTGTCCTAAGCATTGCAAAGACGATAGGCTCCTCCGGTGAGATTTCATCTATAATAAAGGGACTCTCCCATTTGGGCTTGAGCTTGTCCTTTTTCTTCTCTGGTAGGCGTAGAACGAGTTCCCCGACATTGTAAGTTTTGCCCGTACTTCTCTGCTTTGGTACCGCTGAGCCTGTTGTTGATAGAATGCAGAACAGGCCTTCGCGACATCGCGCTCCTCCTCCAAGCCGTCCAAGTCGTCCTACCGATCGAGCTCGGCTTCTCTGTCTTCATACATGTGCACTCGAGGTGCTTCGTGAATAATGTCGCAAGGCAAGTCTGCCTCCGCGTCGTACACCATGAAAAAAGGTGTGTATCCGGTCGTGCGATTGGGCGTGGTCCGCAGCCCCCAGAGTACGGAATCGAGTTCCTCGACCCAGTGTTTGTCTTATTCTTGTAGAGATCACACTAGTCTGAGTTTGATGCCTCTCATAATCATGCCGTTAGCACGTTCGACTTGACCGTTTGACTGAGGGTGATATACGGAGGTGTAATCGAGTTTGATGCCCAAATTGGCACACCAAGTTTTCACCTCATCGGATATAAAGTTAGAGACATTGTCGGTAATAATAGTATGCGGGACACCGTAACGGTGTACTACGCTGGATATAGTCTATCACCGGTCCGTCTTCAACTCTTTTGACTAGCTTGGCTTCTATCCACTTAGTGAACTTAACAACCATAACCAATAAGTATTTCCTCTTATGGTTTCACCCTTTAAGTGGACCCGACCAGATCGAGCCCCCAGACCGCAAATATCCAAGTGATGGGGATTGTTCTTAGGGAAGTGGGCGGATTATGGCTTTGATTAGTGAAAAGCTGGCACCCCACGCAGCGCTGTATGAGGTCCTGTGCATCTTCCCGGGACGTGGGCCAAAAGAAGCTCGTGCAGAAGTCTTTACTTACAAGGGATCGAGCCACGGCATGGTGGCCGCTGAGACCAGCGTGTATTTCAGCCAAGAGCTGATGTCCCTCATCTCCGGAGATACATCGTTGATGGACTCCGGTAGTACTTCTCTTGTAGTGTTCTCCTTCGTGAACTTTGTAGGCCTTCGAGCGTCGGACGATGCGACGGGCCTCAGTTTGATCCTCCAAGAGTTCCTTCCTAGTAAGATAGGCGAGGACAGGCTTGGTCCACTGGGCAATTATAGCCTTGATTTCATGAGCGGATGACATTATTTCGGTACCGGAGCCTCCGATAATATCGGAACTGTGTTCGGAATCGGGGGGTATGATCGGCTCCGGACTAGTGTTGCCGCTCTCGACTGCTACACCATGGATGGCTTGAAGAGCCTCTCCACAAAGGTGTTTGGTGGGACTGGGTCTCGTTTAGCACCCATGCGTGCAAGGATATCTGCGGCATGATTACTCTCTCGAGCCATATGATGAAACTCGAGCCCCTCGAACCGAGCTGATATTTTGAGTTCGGTGTTGCGATAAGCCACCATCTTTGGGTCTTTTGCCTAGAATTCGCTATTTATTTAGGATATTGCGAGGTTTGAATCCCCGCGCACCTCGAGGCGTTGTATGCCCATGGAGACAGCCATCTGGAGACCATGCAACAAGGCCTCGTATTTGGCTGCATTGTTGGAGTCTGTATATAGTATTTGTAGCACATAACGGACTGTGTCTCCTGTGGGGGATGTCAAGACGACACCAGCCCCAAGTTCGGCTAGCATTTTAGAGCCATCAAAGTGCATCACCCAGTTGGAATGCATGATGTACTCTTTAGGGAATTCGTCTTGTGTCCATTCGGCGATGAAGTCGGCCAACACCTGAGATTTAATTGTTCGGCGTGGTTTGTACGTTATTTCAAATGGTAAGAGCTCAATAGCCCATTTGGCGATCCGGCTGGTGGCGTATCGGTTGTTTATAATATCATTAAGTGGTACCTCTGAAGCCAACGTGATCGAGCATTCTTGAAAGTGGTGCCGCAGCTTGCGGGATGCCATAAAGACCTGCTACAAGAGCTGTCCAGGGCGCATGAGCGAGCAAGGGAGGCAATGAGGAACATTGCTAAGGCTTTATGGCCAGCCGATTCTCTTCTAGGAAGTATGGAGGAACTCGTTAATTTATTCAAGGGAGCTCGGCGCCGTTTTGGGCCATGGAAGATATCGGCATGCCGAGAGGGTTCTCGGGAAACCTAGGGCATGGTAAAAACACAGTACACTGGGCTTGATCCAAATCATATGGCGCGGGTGTACAAGAAATTCCAGTCAGCCTGGTGTACGACAAAGTAAAGTTGCCCGCCAAGTTTTCCCAACAAGCTTGTAAACTAGACAACTTATTAGATGGTCTAGAGGAAGAGGAAGTTTTTGAGTCTAAGTAGTAATGTATTTTATCAAATAAATTTGTCTCGAGCCGAATTTGTGAAACGATTGTCATGGCAGACTATCTGCTTCGACCTCCGAAAACCCTAGGTTTGGAGTGTTTCCGAACAATGTAAGCTGGGTAAACACCCAAGTATGTTCGGAAACCTGGCAGTCATGTCATAGTTGCTTGAACAGACAAGTTGTATCCGGGGAGTTATGTTATATTACATTTGATTGTAAGAAACATCTTCTAGAGAGAATAGTTCCATTAAGTGTTCCTTTCCCTGGGACAGTATGCTGGTTTTGCATACCGAAGTTGTGACACTACAAAATCACAGTACAAGTTGTAATCCGGGATTTTGTATTGCAACAAGGGCAGTTCGTCTTTTGCTCACCGACCGATCATTCCCTTAAGAGCGCTAGCTTTCGGCTTCACCCGTCTGAGGTACACATCCGGATAACCCGGCCGTAAAAATGGCAGAGGTGCTCCCTTTATGCCCTAGCCGAACAAGCGGGAACGTAGGGCATAAGCACAGGAGCCAGGCAACCTAGCTTGGCAAAAACTTAAGTCATGAAGGTGCATATAATGGTGGGAAAAAGACATATGTGGGTAGACGACACATATATAGGGTGAGCTTGATGCTCAAAAAATAATTATAATAAGCTTCTTGTAAAAAGAAACCCCCATGTATTATGGGGTGTGTACATTTAAGGATGTATACCCCTCAAGTGTGTGGTTTATCCGAACCCACACCGAAAAAGTCGTATAGAAACGCGAAAATAGAAAATAGTAAAAATGAGAAAAGTAGGAGCGAGGAAAAAAGATATATGCGCGCACATTAGGCATAGAACCTTTGAAGCCTTGCCGCGTTCCATGGGTTTGGCTCTAAGCAATTTTCCGAAGCATTGCAAAGACGATAGGCTCCTCCAATGAGAACTTCATCTATAATAAAGGTACCCTCCCATTTGGGCTTGAGCTTGTCCTTTTTCTTCTCTGGTAGGCGTAGAACGAGTTCCCCGACATTGTAAGTTTTTCCCGTACTTCTCTGCTTTGGTACCGCCGAGCCTGCTGTTGATAGAATGCGGAAAAGGCCTTCGCGACATCGCGCTCGTCCTCCAAGCCGTCCAGGTCGTCCTGCCGATCGAGCTCGGCTTCTCTCTCTTCATACATGTGCACTCGAGGTGCGTCGTGAATAATGTCGCAAGGCAAGACTGCCTCCGCGCCGTACACCATGAAAAAAGGTGTGTATCCGGTCGCGCGGTTGGGCATGGTCCGCAGCCCCCAGAGTATGGAATCGAGTTCCTCGACCCAGTGTTTGTCTTATTCTTGCAGAGATCACACTAGTCTGAGTTTGATGCCTCTCATAATCATGCCATTATCACGTTCGACTTGACCGTTTGTCTCAGGGTGATATATGGAGGTGTAATCGAGTTTGATGCCCAAATTGGCACACCAAGTTTTCACCTCATCGGATATAAAGTTAGAGTCGTTGTCGGTAATAATACTATGGGGGACACCGTAACGCTGTATTACACCGGATATAAAGTCTATCACCGGTCCGTCTTCAGCTCTTTTGACTGGCTTGGCTTCTATCCACTTAGTGAACTTAATGACCATAACCAATACGTATTTCCTCTTATGGCTTACCCCTTTAAGTGATCCGACCATATCGAGCCCCCAGACCGCAAATAGCCAAGTGATGGGGATTGTTCTTCGGGCAGTGGGCGGCATATGGCTTTGATTAGTGAAAAGCTGGCACCCCACGCAGCGCTGTACAAGGTCCTGTGCATCTTCCCAGGCCGTGGGACAAAAGAAGCCAGTGCAGAAGGCTTTACTTACTAGGGCCCGAGCCGCGGCATGGTGGCCGCCGAGACCAGCGTGTATTTCCGCCAAGAGCTGATGTCCCTCTTCTCCGGAGATACATCATTGATGGACTCTGGTAGTACTTTTCTTGTACCGTTCTCCTTCGTGAACTTTGTAGGCCTTAGAGCGTCGGACGATGCGACGGGCCTAAGTTTGATCCTCCAGGAGTTCCTTCCTAGTAAGGTAGGCGAGGAAAGGCTAGGTCCACTGGGCAATTATAGCCTTGAGTTCATGAGCGGATGGCATTATTTCGGTACCCGAGCCTCCGATAATATCAGAACTGTGTTCGAAATTGGGGGGTATGATCGGCTCCGGACTAGTGTTGCCGCTCTCATCCTGCTACACCATGGATGGCTTGAAGAGCCTCTCCACAAAGGTGTTTGGTGGGACTGGGTCTCGTTTAGCGCTCATGCGAGTAAGGATGTCTGCGGCATGATTACTCTCTCGAGCCATATGATGAAACTCGAGCCCCTCGAACCGAGATGATATTTTGAGTTCGGCGTTGCGATAAGCCGCCATCTTTGGGTATTTTGGCTATAATTCGCCATTTATTTGGGATAATGCGAGGTTTGAATCCCTGCGCACCTCGAGGCCTTGTATGCCCATGGAGACGGCCATATGGAGACCATGCAACAGGGCCTCGTATTCGGCTGCATTGTTGGAGTCTGTATATAGTATTTGCAGCACATAACAAACTGTGTCTCCTGTGGGGGATGTCAAGACGACACCAGCCCCAAGTCCGGCTATCATTTTAGAGCCATCAAAGTGCATCACCCAGTTGGAATACATGCCGTACTCTTTAGGGAATTCGTCCTCTGTCCATTCGGCGACGAAGTCGGCCAACACCTAAGATTTAATTGTTCGGCGTGATTTGTACGTTATTTCAAATGGTAAGAGCTCAATAGCCCATTTGGCGATCCGGCTGGTGGCGTAATGGTTGTTTATAATACCATTAAGTGGTAACTCTGAAGCCAGCGTGATCGAGCATTATTGAAAGTAGTGTCACAGCTTGCGGGATGCCATAAAGACCTCATAGGCTATCTTGTGATAATGCGGCTATCGGGATTTGCATGGTGTGAGGATCATCGATACGTAGTATACTGGTTTTTGAGTTAGGAATTTATGCCCCTCCTCTTCTCGTTCAATGACGAGCACCGCACTCACCACCTGGTGAGTTGCCGATATGTAGAGCAACATTGGTTCACCGACGTTTGGTGCGGCCAGGATGGGGCTGCTTGCTAGCAAAGTTTTTATTTCCTCCAGTCCGGCTGTTGCATCATCCGACCACACAAAGTGGTCGGTGCATCGTAGCAGGCAATACAATGGCAGTGCTTTTTCTCCTAGTCTTGAGATAAAGCGGCTAAAAGCTGCCACGCACCCGGCTAGTTTTTGGACCTGCTTGAGGTCAGTTGGTGTTGCCAATTGTGATAGGGCCCAGTTTTTGGCTGGGTTTGCTTCAATTCCTCTATTGGAAACAATAAACCCGAGTAGTTTGCCGGCGGGGACGCCGAAAACGCACTTCTTCATATTGAGCTTTATACCATATCTTCGGAGGTTGTCGAATGTAAGGAGTAAGTCGTCCACCAATGATTTGACATGCTTGGTTTTGATAACTACGTCGTCTACATATGCCTCCACAGTTTTGCCGATTTAATTTTCCAGGCATGTTTGAATCATGCGTTGGTAGGTGGCGCTGGCATTCTTGAGCCCAAAAGGCATAGTGTTGAAGCAGAAAGGCCCGTACGGGGTGATAAATGTTGTTGCGGCTTGGTCGGATTCCTTCATCTTAATTTGATGGTAGCCAGTGAATCATGTCCCAAGGTTGCATCAATAATCTGATCGATGCGAGGTAGTGGGAAGGGGTCCTTAGGGCAGGCTTTGTTAAGGTCTTTGAAATCGATACACAGGCGCCAGGACTTATCCTTCTTTGGTACCATGACCAGGTTTGCTAGCCAGTCCGGATGTTTGATCTCTCTGATAAACCCGGCTTCATGTAGCTTGGCTAGCTCCTCCCCCATAGCCTGTCGCTTGGGTTCGGAAAATTGCCGGAGCGTTTTCTTGACCGTCTTGTATCCCTTCAGTATATTGAGACTATGTTCGGCCAGCGCGCGTGGGATTCCTGGCATATATGAGGCATGCCAGGTAAAGATATCCTAGTTATCACGCAGGAATGCTCGTAATGCAACATCGACCGTGGGTTCCAGTTGTGCCCCGGTAGAAGGTGGTTTCTTGGGATCCGTGGGGTGGACCTGAAATTTGACTATTTTGTCCGCTGGTTTGAAGGAGGAGGATTTGGGGCTTTTATCAAGGATTACGTTGTCCCTATCCACTATGGAACGCAGAGCGGTGAGTACCTCGGCCGCTAGGGCTTCGGACAGTGCATCAAGGGACAAGGATGTGGTTTTATTTTTGGCGGGGAGTGCTATGTCTGGATCACTAGAGATAGTGATAACACCACCGGGCCTGGGCATTTATAGCTTCATATACCCGTAATGAGGTATAGCTGCAAAGCGTGTGAATGCATCTCGCCCTATCAGATGGTATCCGCTATTGAAAGGGGCCACCTGGAAGATTATCTCTTCGGACCTATAATTCTCTGGTGTGCGGAATACCACATCCAGTTTAATTTTCCCTCACCATCTTACTTCCCTGCTGGGGATGATACCTCTAAAGGACGTATTGATCTGCTCAATGAGACTCATGTCCATTTGCATTTTATTGAGCGTGTCCTCGTAGATGAGGTTCAGTCCGCTGCCACCGTCCATTAGCACTTTAGTGAGCCAAAAGATGTCCACGATTGGGTTTAGGACCAATGAGGCTGGTGCCCGGACTGAGCGGGGCCTTGGTTCGTCATCGGCATTGAAAGTGATTGCCGTATCGTTCCAAGGGTTTATTGCTGCTATTTGGCAGACTTCGGCGAGGTAGCGGAGCGCCCTTTTGCGCCAATTGTTCGATGAGAAGGTCTCGAAGACCGCGAATACTTTGAAATTATCATCATCCAAAGAGTATCTTTTTGGGGTATTGTTGGTAAGGATACCCTCGCCACTCTTGGCCACCTGCGGAGTATCCAACATGCCCGTAGGGGGTGTGTTGGTTCGGTATCTATCATGGTTTTGTCACGACAAATGTCCTAGCATAAGGAATTAGTCGTGGAACCATCGAGACGGTTTAGCTTAAAGGGGTTAAAGCGGACAAAGGACACAAGGGATTTTTATACTAGTTCAGCCCCTTACGATGAAGGTAAAAGCCTACTTCTAGTTGTTGTGGTATTGCTAAGGTTTCGATGACCAGGGAGGGAATCCGCTTTGCCTATGTCTCGATCTGTTGTTTGTTGTCCCTGAACCGCCGCCGGGTCGTCCCTTTATATACACAGGAGGACGCCCAACCGGTTTACAGAATCCCGAGGCTGGCTCATAAATGTGTCCGGATCGGTTTCTACCTTTTCCTATCTTACAACACAAGTCATACATCATATGGCGGTTTACGTCTATGGGCCCTAATCCGCCTTTGGGCCCTGGGCTTTTTAGCTCTCCATAGTAACACGCCATACTCCTTGTCTTCATGGGCTTCAATAGGGGTAATTCCGTACAAGTATAACCCGGCCCCTCCTGGGCGGTTTGTACGTAATAGTTATATCCCCAACATTAGGCCCCAGATTGATTTTAACCTGTTCGTGTCGATCTTCAACACTTGGAAAATTTTCTTCTTCGGTGCCTTCGAATGATCTTGTAAACCGCCATGATGTCATCGTCCAAGATCATAATAAACCGCCATGACATCACCTGTTCATGAAAAACCCCATATATATTTAACCTTTATTAATGAGCCTCCGAAGACCGAGGCGACAGATCTGTCCCATATCCATTTTTTGGGCTCATTGATTCACACGCCTGTCGCTTATCTCTTCGTCTTATAAATAGGGCCAAGGGTCCCTTTCTTCTTTCTCCCCTAGCCTCTTTGTCTTTCTTCTACCTCGCGCCTCCTCAGTGCCCGAGCACCGCCGCCGCCGTCAACCTACGCATCTGCTCCGCCAAAGGCCACTGCTTCAGCCTGTTGTGACCAGAGTCCCGCCGACGTGTCTCCGCGCCCATCAGCCCTGGTAAGTCCTTCCTTTGCTCCTCCATAAATCTCATTAGGGCTTGGCCGCAAGTTCATCGAAGCTGTCTCGTTGTTCTTCCCTATTCTTCTTCATGGCCTCAATGGCGAATGTAGATCTGATGTTTTCCTACGCGGTCGTAGCGACAGTCCTTCTTTCTTGCCATTAGCGCACCCTTTCTTTAGAGTAATTCCCATCTAGGTCTGATGAACTGCTTCGGTACCTTTTTAACTTAGGTCTGAATATATCTGAGTTTATTGATACGCTGTAGAGCTGTAATTATCACGTTGATATGTGAAACCTGTTTTTGCATCGCCTAGTTATTTCAGATATGTACCTTCCATGCCCACCTAGGTTGTTTATCTTTAGAAAATCATAATGCGGTAGGTAGCATTAGTCCCCTCTTAAACCGCCGTTTTGGTTATCTTCATAATTCTTCCAATGTCTGACTCCGATTTAATAGTGTATATATGCCTCAATATTTTCTCCTGCTGACCCTGCGACGCTTTATGCTTGTTTAGTCACGATTCATAAACCGGCCTTTTATCTATAATTTCAGCGTCCCCTTTGAAATGGCCATGCAATTTTATTCCTGTAACTGGGTTTAGTCAAGATTGGCGCTTTAGCCAAGAAGGATGTCATCCATTGGAGAGTCCCTGGTCCGGAAAATCCACTTGAACACAAAGATGGAGAAGTAATTGTGTTCGTTGATCACCTGGACCGAGGGTTTAGCCCTCCCGGATCAAAATTCTTTCGTGATGTGCTTGCTAGCTTCCAACTCCACCCTCAAGATATTGGACCAAACTCTGTGTCCAATAGTTGCAAGTTTCAAGTATTTTGTGAGGCTTATCTGCAAGAGGAGCCCACAGTTGAAATGTTTAGGGACTTCTTCCACCTGAACCGTCGTACGGAGTTTATGGACGGACCCAATACCGAGCTTGGCGGGATGTTAATTTAGAAGAGAAAAGATGTCAGCTTCCCTCATGCTAAGCATCATATTCATCCCAAGGACTGGAATCAGACTTGGTTTTACAGCCGAGATACCTCTCCAACTGATGAGAATCCTCTGCCGGGTTATCATCCTCACCAGCTTTCGAATACTCATCCATTTCCCCAACGGCTTAGCGCCAAGGAGCGATCCAAGTATGCACCACAGCTTTCGAAGCTTCGGGCCTTTACTACAAACGACTTAATAGGCATCGACTTTGTTCATTGCTGGATCTCCTGGAGCATTTTGCCTCTAAGCTGACGCACCGGTCTGATGTGCGAGTATACAAGGGTCCCGAAAGATCCTCAATGACATACTGAGGCCTTGTTAACAGAAAATGAAATCAATGAATCTGTTAAGAAGATACTAGATGAACCGGTGGCTTAAATAGGGCTGGCTCCCTTCTGTGAATCTAATAAACCGCCAGCTGTAAGGATCCTATAACTTGTTGCTTTATTTCAATCCTTTAAGTATCCTTTCTAAAATTCCTCAATCTCTGACAGGGCGATGATCCATTATGGAAGAAGAAAGCACAAGATAAACCGGCAAAGGTATCTCGCCCCAAGACCAAGGTTATTAAGAAGGCTACCAAGAAGAAAACAGCTGAATCATCCGAGTTAAACATTGATGATGATGATCTAGATAAACCGGAATCAGAGGTAGAACTTGACTCTCTTGGCTCCCTTTTCATACACCTCCTTGACAGTGATTATATTCAAGAAAACGCTGAAGGCAGCCAAGCTGATGATGTAGAGGTAATTATCCTTTCCTCCGGTTCAGATCCTCTACCAACACAGAAAATCTGTCAAGCAAACGGGAAAGTAAGATTTTCTCACTCCTTAGCTTACTTGGACCCAAACTTTCTTTTGAAGAAGCAGGAACATGAAGCTCGCCGCACAACGTGGCATAGCGGCCAAGCAATCACTTCAACCGGTTTACCAAATACTCCAATCCGGAAACGTCGATCGGATGTCTCATATATTCTTGATGTTTCTTATCCCAAAGCGGGTCATTTCCGACAGCCTCTTAATCCGTCTGATTCAAACTACTAGGAAACACCTCATTCATCGTATGGCGAGTCAACGGCGACACAACTTCCACCCCTCAAGACGGTTCCTGGGTGAGTTTTAATTTACTGTTAACTCTTTAAGCTTACTCCATGTTCTAACTTTTCACTTTATCCTTCTCAGTAAGCCTAGACCCAGTAAAAAGGCCAATTTAAATAAACTGGCTGATGGTAATGTGGTCCCTCAACCGAAAAGAACTCCAGAACCGGCTGGAGCAAATGCTAACGCCGTTCTTGATGATCCACCACCATCGGATCATGAACTTTCTGTTGAACCAGAGGCTGCTCCAACGGACCATGGTGACAAACCAAACAGCCCAGTCTGAGCCAGTGATAAACTGTCAAGCCTAGCCAAAGCTGCTGCTGATACGACAGAAGACGTTATGATTACTGGTTTTGGCCACACTAGTCCTGGCGAGCCTGTCGTTTTGTCAAAGCATAGTGCCAAGTTGGAAATTTCTCCTATGGACAAGGGCAAGTGGAATGTCGATTTATCGAGCTATGCTCAACTCAGCACCCAGGACCTTCACTCTAGATATTTAAACCGTCTGTACACAAGCCGTGACTACGAAGCCGGTTTAGTAAGAATGATGAATGAAGGATATGAGGTAAATGTTGCTTAACTTCGGCAATACTGTCTCTCCATTGGTCAAATATCTTGTAACAACTCCATTGTAGTCCCCAAGGGCCAGTTTATCTTTTCAAGATGAAATGGGACTTGTAAAATATCAAATTTGCAACTTTCGCCAGTGTAGCCCCCAAGGGCCGGTTTATCTTTTCAAGATGAACCAGGACTTTGTCATGTAACTTTACTTTGAGAAAATATGCATTAGCCCCCAAGTGCCAGGAATAATACTTGTATTGGGCTTGGGACTTTTTAAAAAATTCTGATAACGAGCAAATAGGCATTAGCCCCCAAGTGCCAAGTGTATAACTTGTTATGTGCTTGGGACTTCTAATATGTTCCGCCAATTCATGATATGTATGCCTCTTGCAGGCTGATCTGAGCCAAAAGGAAACCCAAACAGATGACCTTCAAGAAAACCAGAAGTTCCAACAAGTAGCAACCTCCAAAGCCAAGGATGAACTGACCGTCGCTTTAGCAGCTATGGAAAAACTAAAGGAAGATTTCTAGAAGGAGCGAGCGGATTGGGATATAGAGAAATCCTCTTTAGAGAAGAGGTTTGATGATGCAGAGGCGGCCCTTAAACCGGTGGCAGAAGAGCTATCTGGCTTGAAGCGGCAGATAAATGCCATGACCACCGTTGTGTTTGGTAAGTATCTTTTCCATGAACTTTCAACATGTGTTATTTCGTAAACTGTCGTTTTATCAATGTTATTAATGATGCAGGAAAACGAACTGCCCATTTGGGCTCTGACATGCAGAAGAAGTTGAAGGCTACCTATACACTTATAGAGCAACTTTATACCGACGTGCAGTGATACGTCTCCAACGTATCTATAATTTTTTATTGTTCCATGCTATTATTTATGAAGTCTTGGATGTTTAATGGGCTTTATCATTCACTTTTATATCATTTTTGGGACTAACTTACTAACCCAAAGGCCTAGTCTAGATTGTTGTTTTTTGCCTATTTCATGGTTTTGCAGAAAAGGAATATCAAACGGAGTCCAAACGGAATGAAACCTTCGCAGGAGATATTTTTGGAGGAAATCACACAAGATAGACTTCGGGGCCAAGCCGGAGGATAGGGGGGCACCCTCGAGGGTGGTGGGCGCGCCCCCCTTCCCAGGGCGCGCCCCCTGCCTTGAGGGCAGCCCCTGTGGCCCCTGGTGCCCCTCTTCTTTCTATATATACCTACGTACCCTAGAAACTCCATAGGCAAAGAGAAAACCCTAATTCCACCACCGTAGCTGCTGTTCCCATGGAGATCCCATCTTGGAGCCTGTTCCGGGAGGGGGATCCATCACAGAAGCCTTCATCATCATCATCATCGCCCTCACCATGAGTTGTGAGTAGTTTACCATAGACTTTCGGGTCCATAGCTAGTATCTAGATGGCTTCTTCTCTGTCTTTGGATCTCAATACAAAGTTCTCCTCGGTCTTCGAGGAGATCTATTCGATGTAATCTCTTTTTGCGGTGTGTTTGTCAAGATCCGTTGAATTGTGAGTTTATTATCAAGGTTATCTATGAAAGATATTTGGTTCTTCTCTGAACTTTTTTATGTCTTCTCATAATATCCTTGCAAGTCTCTTCGAATTATTGGTTTGGTTTGGCCTACTAGATCTATAGTTCTTGCAATGGGAGAAGTGCTTGGCTTTGGGTTCAATCTTGCGGTGTCCTTTCCCAGTGACAGTAGGGGCAGCAAGGCACGTATTGTATTGTTGCCATCGAGGATAAAAAGATGGGGTTTTCATCATATTGCTTGAGTTTATCCCTCTACATCATGTCATCTTGCTTAAGGCGTTACTCTGTTCGTATGGTCTCAATACACTAGATGCATGCTAGATATCGGTCAATGTGTGGAGTAATAGTAGTAGATGCAGGCAGGAGTCGGTCTACTTGTCTCGGACGTGATGCCTATATACAATGATCATGCCTAGATAGTCTCATAATTATTCGTTTTTCTATCAATTGCTCGACAGTAATTTGTTTACCCGCCGTAGAATATCGCTATCATGAGAGAAGCCACTAGAGAAAACTATGGCCCCTGGGTCCATCTCTATCATATTACTTTTCTGTTAATTTCTTTTACCGTTGTTTATTTGTTGTTTTATTAAACTAAAAAATACCAAAAATATAAACTATCATCTCTTTCAGATCTCACTATCGTAAGTGACCGTAAAGGGATTGACAACCCCTTATCGCGTTGGCTGCGAAGTTCTTATTTGTTTGTGCTGGTGCGAGGGACTGGCGTGTGGTCTCCTTCTGGATTGATACCTTGGTTCTCAAAAACTAAGGGAAATACTTACGCTATTGTGCTGCATCTCCCTTTCCTCTTCAAGGGAATACAACGCAAGCTCAAGAGGTAGCAAGAAAAATTTCTGGCGCCGTTGCCGGGGAGGCTTACGCAAAAGTCATATACCAAGTACCTATCACAAACCCTTATCCTTCCCATTACATTTATTTGCCTCTTGTTTTCCTCTCCCCACTTCACCCTCGCTATTTTATTTGCCCTTCTTCCATCATGTGTTTTTCATTCGCTTGCCTTTTTGTTTGCTTGTGTGTGTTGCTTGCTTGCTTGTCATTATGGCTCTCCCTTCTAGCGGTGACCCTCACCTCAAGAGGCTGGTGGAGATTGAAAACAATGTTAGACATTTTATGACAATACAATTTGAGCATAATGACTTCTTTAGAAGTGAGCTTAAAGAACAGAAAAAGGTTTATGGAGTATATGAATAAAGACCTTGATGATATGACCAAGGAATTTCATGGCTTGAAATCTCAGTTTGCTCATCTTGAGAATTTAATTGCCCAAATTTCTGATTAACAGTCCACCTTGATTAATAAGATGGCTGCTAAACCGGAAGAGCATGAAAATAAAGATGAACATCTGAAAGTTATTGATGTGTCTCCTATTAGATCCTTGTTTGCTAGTATTAATCTTGATGAAAATATGATTGGAGATGATTCTGCTTTAAGGTGTCCCAATAATTCAGAGTTTTTAGATCTTGATGCTAAAATTGCCAAAAGTGGGATTGAAGAGATTAAAACTTTGCATGGTGATGAACCCACTACATTTGATTTCAAGGGGTTCAATTATGATAACTGCTCTTTGTTTGATTGTATTTCCTTTATGCAATCCGTGCTGAACTCTCCGCATGCTTATAGTCAAAATAAAGCTTTCACTAAACATATAGTTGATGCTTTGATGCAATCTTATGAAGAAAAACTTGAGTTGGAAGTTTCTATACCTAGAAAGCTTTATGATGAATGGGAACCTACTATCAAAATAAAAATAAAAGATCATGAATGCTATGCTTTGTGTGATTTGGGTGCTAGTGTTTCCACTATCCCAAAAAAAATTGTGTGATTTGCTACGGTTCCATTAACTTGATGATTGTTCTTTGAATTTGCATCTTGCGGATTCCACTATTAAGAAACCTATGGGAAGAATTAATGGTGTTCTTATTGTTTCCAATAGGAATTATGTACCCGTAGATTTCATTGTTCTTGATATAGATTGCAATCCTTCATGTCCTATTATTCTTGGTAGAACTTTCCTTAGAACGATTAGTGCAATTATTGATATGAAGGAAGGAAATATTAGATTCCAATTTCCGTTAAGGAAAGGCATGGAACACTTTCCTAGAAAGAAAATCAAATTACCATATGAATCTATCATGAGAGCCACTTGTGGATTGCCTTCTAAAGATGGCAATACCTAGATCTATCTTGTATCGTGCCTAGCTACGGGCGTAAAACAATAGCGCTTGTTGGGAGGCAACCCATTTTTTTGTTTTTTTTGTTTTTGTTGCTGTTAGGGAATAAATATTGCATCTAGCCTCTTATTAGATGTGTTTTCATGTTTTGTTTAGTGTTTGTGCCAAGTAGAACCTTTGGTAAGACTTGTGTGAAGTTTATTTGATCTTGCTGTGAAAAAACAGAATCGTTAGCGCTTGCTAAAGTAGAATTAAGATTTTACTGGAGCTTGCTTTTTAGTTGATTCTTTTTTCTTATGATTGGTAGACAAATTGCGCAAATTTACCAATTTAGTTTGAAATTTTTGGAGTTCCAGAAGTAGGCGAACCCGGCAGATTACTACAAACTATTCTGTTTTTGACAGATTCTGTTTTTCGTGTGTTGTTTGCTTATTCCGATGCATCTATGAGTAATATTGGAGGATATGAACCATAGATAACTTGGAGTACAGTAGTTTTGGCACCAATATAAACAATGAATGAATTCCTTGCTGTACCTTTGAGTGGTGGTTTGCTTTCTCTTACTAACGGAGGTCACGAGAATTTTTGTCTAAGTTTTGTGTTGTGAAGTTTTCAAGTTTTGAGTATTGCTTTGATGGACTCTGGAACAAGGAGTAGCCAAGGCCTAAGCTTGGGGATGTGCATGGCACCCCAAGTAAATTCAAGATAATCAAAAGCCTAAGCTTGGGGATGCCCCGGAAGGCATCCCCTCTTTCGTCTTCATCCATTGGTAACTATACTTGGAGCTATATTTTTATTCGCAACATGCTTATGTGTTTTGCTTGGAGCATCTTGTATAATTTGACTCTTTGCTTGTTAGTTTTCCAAAATCATCCTTGATGGACACACCTATTTGAGAGAGTTAAATATGTCTTAGAAATTATTAGAACACTCTATGTGCTTCACTTATATCTTTTGAGTTGAATAGTTTTTGCTCTAGTGCTTCACTTATATCTTTTAGAGCATGGTGGTGGTAATATTGTGTAGAAATTGTTGAACTCTCATGGTTCACTTAGATCTATTTGAGAGTCTATTAAAACAGCATGGTAAATTGTTTAGGCTAAAGAAACTAGTCTTCACATGATAAACATCCAATGTCAATGTAGTAAAAAAATCACATCAAGTGCATTGAGTAGAAAGAGATGTTGGATGCTTGATAATTGTTCTGAGGCATGAGGATAGTGATATTAGAGTCATGCTAGTGGAGTAATTATGAAATTAAGAAATATTTGTGTTAAGGTTGGAGATTCCCGTAGCATGCACGTATGGTGAACCGTTGTGTGACTAAGTTAAAGCATGAGGTATTTGTAGAGTGTCAACCTTTGTGTGGAGGTCGGGGCGCGCGATGGTTAACTCCTACCAACCTCCCCCCTAGGGGCATGCGTTGGTTGCTTTGTTTTGATGACTCGTAGATTTTTGCAATAAGTATATGAGTTCTTATGACTAATGTTGAGTTCATGGATTATACACACTCTCACCCTTCCACCATTGCTAGCCTCTCTTATACCGTGCAACTTTCGTCGGTGCCATAAACCCACTATATATCCTTCCTCAAAACAGCCACCATATTGTTCCTCAAAACAGCCACCATACCTACCAATCATGGCATTTCCACAGCCATTCCGAGATATATTGCCATGCAACTTTCCACCATTCTGTTTATATGACACGCATCATATTGTCATATTGCCATTGCATGATCATGTAGTTGACATCGTATTTGTGGCAAGGCCACCATGCATAATTTTTATACATGTCACTCTTGTTTCATTGCACATACCGGTACACCGCCGGAGGCATTCATATAGAGTCATACTTTGTTGTTGTAGTATCGAGTTGTAATCTTGTGTTGTAATGAAAGTGTGATGATCATCATTTATAGAGTATTGTCCCATGGGAGGAAAGGCTGGATCTATAAAGCCCCTCTGCAAAAAAAAAGGAAAGAAAAAAAAGGAAGAAAGGCCAAAGAAAAAAAAGAAAGGCCCAAAAGAAGAAAAAAAAGAAAAAAAAGAAAAAAGGGGACGATTGCTACTATCTTTTTCCACACTTGTGCTTCAAAGTAGCACCATGTTCTTCATTGTAGAGAGTCTCATGCTTAGTCACTTTCATATACTTGTGGGAATTTTCGTTATAGAACTTGGCTTGTATATTCCAACGATGGGCTTCCTCAAATGCCCTAGGTCTTCGTGAGCAAGCAAGTTGGATGCACACCCACTAGTTTCTTTTGTTGAGATTTCATTTATATTTAGCTCTATTGCATCCGTTGCATGGCAATCCCTACTCATTCACATTGATATCTATTGATGGGCATCTCCATAGCCCGTTGATACGCCTAGCCGATGTGAGACTATCTCCCTCTTTTTGTCTTCTCCACAACCACCTCTATTCCACCCATAGTGCTATATCCATGGCTCAATCTCATGTATTGCGTGAAAGTTGAAAGGTTTGAAAAGATAGAGCATGAAATCAAATGCTTGGCTGAAATCGGGGTTGTGCATGATATGAATATTTTGTGTGATAGCAAGGAAGCATAGCCAACACTATATGATTTTGTAGGGATAACTTTCTTTAGCCATAGTATTTTTAGAAGATGTGATTGCTTTGTTAGTATTACTTGAAACATGGAACACGTCATGGACGTCTGATAGTTCCTTGGTAAGGTCCAACTGGTAAGCCACTGTGCCTCTCCGTGCGACTATACGGAAGGGTCCGATAAATCGTGGTGCTAGTTTCCCTTTGACCTTGAATCTCTGTAGTCCCCTCATAGGAGATACACGTAGGTATACGTCTTCACCGGGTTCAAAACTTACTTCCCGATGTTTTTTATCATAGTAGCTCTTCTGTCGGCTTTGGGCTGTTTTGAGTCGATCCCGTATTATTTTAACTCTTTCCTCAGCTTCTTTTAACATGTCTGGACCGAAGATACGACTGTCCCCTATTTCTGACCAGTTTAATGGAGTACGGCATCTTCGTCCGTATAAGGCTTCGAAAGGTGCCATCTGCAGGCTGGCTTGGTAACTATTGTTGTATGCAAACTCGGCATATGGTAAGCTTGCCTCCCAACTGGTCCCATATGTGAGGACACATGCCCTTAGCATGTCTTCTAGTATTTGATTTACTCGCTCCATTTGTCCTCCAGTCTGGGGGTGATAAGTTGTACTGAAAGTTAGTTGCGTCCCGAGGGCTTGCTGCAACTGATCCCAAAATTTGGAGACGAACTGAGTGCCTCTATCGGATATTATAGTCTTTGGGACCCCATGTAGGCATACTATACGGGCGAGGTAAAGCTTGGCAAGCTTTTGGGTGGTGTGGGTTGTCTTGACTGGAATGAAGTGTGCCACCTTGGTCAGTCTATCTGTGATGATCCATATGGCATCATTTTCGTGCTGTGACCGTGGCAGTCCAACAATGAAATCCATCCCAATATCATCCCATTTCCACTCTGGTATCTTGTTTGGCTATAAGAGTCTTGCGGGTTTTTGGTGCTCGGCTTTAATGCGTTGACATGAATCGCAGCATGCAATGTATGTGGCTATATCTCTCTTCATACCATGCCACCAAAATCTTTCCTGAATGTCCTTGTACATTTTAGTCCCTCCAGGGTGAATTGAGTACGGAGCGTTGTGGCTTTCCGCTAGAATTTGCTGTTTAAGGTCTTCGCTATTTGGTACGCAAAGCCTGTCTCCGAACCATAATACTCCCTCACTGTCTATAGTGAATTCTGAGGTCTTGCCCTGACTTACTTTTCTTTTTATACCTTCGATGCTGGGGTGTCCATGCCGAGCCTTCTTTATTTGTTCTATTAGCGTAGGTTGTATTTCCATATTTGACACTTCGCCTTCAGTGACCATCATTAGGTTGAGTTTGGCGAATTCTTGCTGAAATTCGGGTCGCAGGTTCTGTAGGCTGCCGTTGTTCAGGCTGGGGTTACGGCTGAGAGCATCAGCTACCACGTTTGCTTTTCCTGGGTGATAGTGGATGCCAACGTCATAATCTTTTACCAGTTCCAGCCAGCGTCGTTGTCGTAAATTGAGTTCTGGTTGCGTGAAAATATATTTGAGGCTCTTATGGTCCGTATATATTTCACAGCGATTCCCAAGCAAAAAGTGCCTCCACTCCTTGAGTTCATGAATGACTGCTGCCAATTCCAAATCGTGCGTAGGATAATTTTCTTCATGTTTCCGTAGTTGCCGGGAGGCGTAGGCGACTACTTTGCCTTCTTGCATTAGTACGCATCCGAGGCCCTTCCGGGATGCGTCGCAATATAATTCAAAACTCTTGTGTATGTCTGGTACAACCAATACTGGGGCTGTGGTTAATTTATTTTTGAGTTCCTGGAAGCTTTTCTCACATGCTTCGGTCCATACGAATTTCTTATCCTTCTTGAGTAACTGTGTCATTGGAATGGCTATGGTGGAAAATCCTTCAATAAACCTTCTGTAATATCTAGCCATGCCAAGGAAACTTCGTATATCCATTACATTGGCCGGTGACTTCCAACCAAGTACTGCCTTAACTTTATCCGGGTCCACAGCAACTCCTTCTTGTGTCAATACGTGTCCTAGGAAACCAACTTGCCTCAACCAAAATTCACATTTACTGAATTTGGCGTAGAGCTGATGTTTCCTTAATTCTCCCAGTACAATACGGAGGTGTTCAGCATGCTCTTCTGGTGTCTTTGAATATACCAAGATATCATCAATAAATACTACCATAAATTTGTCCATGAATCTCATAAACACTTTGTTCATGAGGTGGACAAAATATGCGGGGGCGTTGGTGAGTCCAAACGGCATTACTGTAAATTCATATAGTCCGTATCTGGAGGTGAATGCTGTTTTAGGGATATCTTCTGTACGTACTTTTAATTGATGATAACCCGACCTTAGATCGACTTTTGAGAAAACCTTGGCTTGCGCGAGCTGGTCCAATAAATCATTTATCCGTGGCATCGGATATTTGTTCTTGATAGTGACCATGTTGAGTGCTCGGTAGTGTATACACAATCTCATAGTCCCATCCTTCTTTTTGGCAAATAATACCGGCGAACCCCAAGGTGAGGAGCTGGCCCGTATAAATCCTTTGTCTAGCAATTCCTTTATTTGTTTCTTTAGTTCAACCAACTCGGATGGTGCCATTCTGTATGGCTTCTTGTATATGGGGGTGGTTCCAGGTGCTAGTTCAATAATAAATTCTATTTCTCTGTCTGGTGGCATGCCTGGTAGTTCTTCGGGAAATACGTCCAGAAATTCACATACAATTGGAACTTTGCTTAATCAGAAGTGTGTACCTTGTTTAATTTTGGTTGCCGCGATACTGGTCTTTCCTGAGCGGCGACTCTTATTGTCTTTCCGTGATGATGAGTAAGAATCACGGTCCGGTTGAAGCAGTCGATAAATCCTTTGTTGGTGGTTAGCCAGTCCATACCCAGGACAACATCCAGTCCCTTGTTTTCCAACACGATGAGGTTTGCGTGAAATTTTAATCCCTCAATTTCAATGACTATACCTTGGCAGTAATTCTGAGTGATCTGCTTACTTCCAGGGGACTTGATGGTCATTGACTTTCCCAAGGGAAGTATTGAAAAACCATGTTGCAAAGCAAAACTCTTCGAAATGAACGAATGAGAAGCTCCAGAATCAAACAAAACCGTGGCAGGTATTGTGTTGACAGGGAACATACCGAGTATGATATCCGGGGCATCCTGTGCTTGCTCCTTGGTCACATAATTCAGGTGGCCTTTCTTGTGGTTGTTATTGGGGTTGAAGTTGTTACGCTTGGGCGCGGAATTGTTTCCGTTGCTGTTTGGCTTCGGTACTGAGTTTCTTGGCTTCGGGCACTGTTTAGCATAGTATCCCTCTTCTCCACATGCATAGCAAGTAACACTTGGGCGATAGGTGAAATCCTTGTCCCTGGCATGAAAATTCCTGCTTGGACGTGTGTCATTTGTCATGGATTTGTTCGCCCCATTTTTCTGGAAATTTACCTTATTCATGTTGTTGCGAGGGTGGTTGGTCTGATCCCTTTTTCTCTTGCGAATGTCTTCCAGACTGCGACGTTCATTTTCCAACGTAATAGCCTTGTCCACCAGTGTCTTGAAATCTGGAAAAGTGTGTACGACTAACTGGCATTTAAGTGCTGGTGCCAGTCCGTCCAGGAATTTTTCCATCTTCTTATTTTCAGTCATACGCTCTTCATTGGCATAGTGGGATAATTGTGTAAACTGACTGTTGTACTCAGTTACTGTCATGCCCCTTTGCTTGAGGTCGTCAAATTCCCTTTTCTTGATCTTCATAATGCTCTTAGGGATGTGCGCCCCATGAAAGCCTTCTTTGAAATCTTCCCAGGTGATATCATTTATATTGGGGTGCATATGCAGAAAATTCTCCCACCATGATGCGGCTGCTCCAGTAAGAAAATGTGGTGCGTAGAGTACCTTCTCACGGTCTGAGCATTGTGCCACAATTAATTTCCTTTCAATATCTCGAAGCCAATCATCGGCCTCAAGAGGTCTATCTGTGTGAGAAAATGTTGGCGGACGTGTCTTCTAAAATTCAGATAATTTTGAGTGCTGCTGGTATGGCTCACGGTGATTTCCCATGTTAATGACGTGGTTCATCATTTCCTGATGTTGTTGCTGACTTTGCTCGTAAAGACGGCAAACTTGAGAAAATGTTGTTTCGCTGCCCTGCTAACTTGACTGCCCCTGTGTGAAATTGTTACCTGACTGCAAGCCATAATTTTCCTCTGGCGGACTTGGCATGGAACGTGTCCAAGGACGAGTCATTCCTTACTCTGGGGTATTATTGCAAAAATCATGAGAAGAACTGAGCGGCAAAATAAACCAAAATTTGTAAAAGCAACAAAAAACACGAGCTCCAAAGAAATTTTTAGAATAAACTTGATTGCGCACGGAGAAGGACCGCTTAGTACATATCTTACACGTGAGTCGTAATTATACATATGTCACTCAGGATGTGCGTACACATTCCTGACATGTTATTTATGCTAGTGCACTTCTCCAAGTTCCTACATGATGCGCAAACAGACTACTTCCCATCAACCTATTTTACATATCACACACATCATACAAGCGAGCATAACGCGTCGCGGATAGACGCACTAGTCGGAGATGTTGAAGATTTCCCTTGGCCTGCCGAGGGTAAGGCCCAGTGGTGCTGGAGACTCAACTTCCTCCTCGCTAATAGGCTCCGGGCGCGGGGTATGGGTACGAGGTGTTTAAGCAGGTGCGACAAGCGGTGCAGCTCTGACCGGGGTAGGAGCAATGACCTGGTCAAACTCCTCAGTGGTAGGCAGACGGCGAGTGGTGGCTAAGATGGAAGGTGCATAGGATGCGGCGGACGAGACAAACGTTAGTGGTGGTGCAGTATGGAGTAGCTCCCTTCTGTTGGCGGAGCCCCTCTCGACCAAGTCCATACGAGCAGCCACCAAGTCGTCCACAAGATTATCAAAGGCTGCCTCAAGTGCCTTGAGGTACTCAACCATTGATTCGATGGCTTCATCATGTTCCCCATTTGCGCAAGCAAACACATAGTGGCACGTGTAGGGCACGTGGCATGGGAGGTAATGAAAGCGACGAGTCTTCATCAAAGGAAGAATGTCCCGGAGACGAGCTATCGCCACACGAGCAGCCATTTGCATGACATGCCTCTCCGTAGGCATGGCCCTGCCCACAAATCGGAGGCGGCGCGCTTCAGAACGCCCACCCTTGAAGTGCACCACGGCCTGATGCATTGACACGCTGTCGTTGAGCTTGTGACGGTAGAGTGTAAACTCTGGATGGGTTGATGGCCCAATCGCGGCCTTGGTGATGGCGAAGAGGAGCTTGACAAACCCCTCGGGAATGTTGGCGAACACCTGTGCATCACAGTCGTTGCTGGCCATCTACAAGAGTGGACAAAAATTCCAAATAGTCAAGTCATAAATTTATGATGACCAACAGAAAATTGCTACAGATGCAAAAATGCGGAATGGCAGTTATTACGCTAATAACCGATTAGCGATCGCACCTAGTGGCTTCCTACAGTTAGCCTGGCTCTGATACCAAGGTTGTCAGGACCGATTTTTTAGTAAAATAATTACCGAAAGACCGACCTTTTTAATAAACCAGCAAGAAAGAATACTTCTTGCCGATAGACAATTCCTTGATACAGAATTCCAGAGTACTGAATATTATACAAGGTTGAGCTGAGGTTGCTCAACAATTTTATTACAGATGCGCCAATATAGTACATAAAGGCGGATATGACACAATGTAGGATGGCATACTACTACTCGTGATAAAAAGGTGGTGGATATGTCACAGTGTAGTGGGTGGCGTGACTCCAATATCTTATAGTTCATCGAGTGTCGGAGTGAGACCTGATGAATTTATTTGGTGGTTGGCGAAAGCGGTTATATAACAGTGTCAACTCCAGGATCGCAAGAGACTGACTGGGACTCCACTAGATGTCGGACTCGCTATCGTACTCTTCATCCATGAGATCGCCTTCGTCCACATCTGGCCAAATCAACAAGCCAGGTGAGTACTTTGAATGTACTCGCAAGACAGTTCGTACTTAAGATATAACAAATGCAAGCATGATGCATAAGAGTATTCTAGCAAAAAGCAACCGGATAATAATATTTTGAGCTGTATGCAAAAATAGAAGTCGGGCGGTAATCCTCCCGAAATCCATAAGATAAATAAAAGGACACCAAACGAGTGTCTGAGTGACGCCTCGTGAGGATAAGTAAATGGAAACATGCCACAGTCGGGAGTCTGAGCGACACCACACAAAGGGCTTATAAAGAAAAAAAATGACAAGAATGCCTCAGTCGGACGTCTCAGCGACATCACATAAAGGGCTTATAATGAAAATAAATAACAAGAATGCCACAGTCGGACGTCTGAGCGACATCACAAAAAGGGCTTATAACGAAAATAAACAATAAGAATGCCACAGTTGGATGTCTGAGCGACATCTCATAAAGGGCTTATAATAAAAATAAATGCCACAGTCGGACGTCTGAGCGACATCACATAAAGGGCTTATAATAAAAATAAATGATAAGAATGCCACAGTCGGACGTCTGAGCGACATCTCATAAAGGGCTTATAAATACCAGCAGTATAACGGTGAAATACTTCAGGAAGTAATTCAGTGCAGAGATAATTGGTTAGTTCATCTACCAAATGAACTTGACAAAAATCACTACTCTTGTTACAATCAAGACAATTACTAGAGACGGTCACCGGGTTGACACGAAGATTGACCCTAGGCCATAAACATGGCTACTCGAAGGATTTAACTCTGCAGAGCTTGTACTATTAAATCATAGCCAACGGATTCTACTAACCACAGGGACTAGTTCCGTCTATGGTGTTTTAGAAGAAACACAACTGACCAGTACACACCCATTTCACATCCTACTGTCCGGAATCACCCGTGACAACATTCACGAAAAACTTTAAGACGGGGAGGCTACAACCTTGAATAGCATGGGATCAAATTTATATATGCGCGCTCTAAGGGGTGCCCCCCTCTCGGTCCCAACCGGAAACACCCATGCCCTCTGACCGGATGACGGGCTTTAATCCAGGGCCATGGAACCCTCATCCCGGCCCCTCTACTTGGTGTGTACTTGGAAAGTGATTTGCAACTGACTAGACCGTAATCACAACAGATGGCATATGATAGTACCAAAAAGGAGATGAGCGGTATCATGACTTGATCCACACTGACACTAAGTTAACCAACTACTGGCATGCTCCAAGAATACCAGTACACCACTCATCATGTCCCCACATGATCGAGGTGGTTCAACCATTATCATTCGGGGCTCACTCGAAACTTGCTTGCATGAAAATATAACCATACACAAATGCTTATATGACCATGCTATGAAAAGAACTACTCGAGCAAACATGCAACACACTCATCATATCAAAGGTTCAAACATGCTTGCCTGGTTCGGAGTAGTCGGAGTCTAACTCGGTGAGGTTCGCGGCTCCGTCACGTCCTTCAGTATCTACGTATTCAAACAAAACGGATACTAACATAAATACCGCGTGTGCAAAGAAAGTTGCTCCAAATATTTTCACATAAATATGACAAAAAACTAGACAGAAAACTAAAGAGGACAGAAAAAGAATCAACTCAAAATCATCTTTAGTTAAAAAGATATTAGAGTTTCTGTCCAGGGACTCATCTGTAATGAAACAGAAAGTTTCCAAGGGCTAGAATAGAAAACAGAAAAGCGAACCGGTACGCAGTACGCCAACTAAAGACGAAGACGTACTTTGCCCGAAGGCGCTTTCCAGAAAAACGTTTCGGAGGGAAACGAGAGGCTGACGAGGGGGTCCCACTCGTCGGGTTTAAACACTGAAACAGAGTCGCGCCGGCGCCAGAAGCTGCGGTGGTCGCCGGCACCGATCCACGGCGAGTTAGGGGAGGGGAGAGGTACGTACAGCTTCCTGGTGTTCTTCCGCGTCGATTGGTGGTGGAGTTGGGCGTCGGCGAGCCCCAGGTCGACGACGACCCTGTCTCCAGCGGACGGCGGCTCGGGTGGTCATGGGCCTCGTCGGAGAGAGCTCCTGGGGTCAAATTGGAGTGGGGGTTAGGCTTAGGTAGGTTCCAGGAGGCTACGCTCGAGTCCAGGGAGGCGGAGGAGTTCTCACCGGAGAGAACGCTGCTGGAGCCCGAGGCGGACGGAGTTGGCCGGAGTTGAGGAAGAAGGGCCCCTCGAGGCTCTTCCAGAGGCTGGGCGCGGTCTAGGGAGATGGTGGAGTTGTGCGGGCTCGAGAGAGAGCTTGGGGGCGCTTTATATAGCCGGCCCGAGGCGGTTGCCATGAACGGGATAAGTCCGGCGAGCAATTACGGCGGCGCAGTGGCTGGACGGTGGGTTTAGGGGCTTGACCACCGACTAGGCGACGTACTGGTTCCATTCCCGTGTCTAACTCAGCAGGGGAGGGGCGATTACGGTCTGCCCTCGACGGAACGGCCATGCGGCACATCGGCGGCAGAGAACGCGCTCTGTGCGCGTCAGGCCATAGTGACGGCGCTGCAGGCGTGTGCTGGCGGTGGAGAAGGCCACGCGGAGCTCTCGGGTGGCTTGGGCGGTGCCAAACGGCGTCGAGCCGCGGGATGCCTTATGTCGGCCGCCACGGGAGGTCCTGTCGCCGCGGAAGACGCCAGCGTGGTCGAGCTAGGGCCCCACCGACGCCCAGAAGCAGCCAAGCAAGCGTGTGGGGTGCTGGATAAGAAGGAGGTGCAGTGAGAAACGATCCAAGGCGAGCAATGGCAAGATTGACGCTGCGGCTCTGACGAAACTGACAAACTGCACTGTCGACTGTGATCTTCAGTTAGCAGTTTCTGAAACTGACAGAACAGTGTAAGCTAGGTGTTCGATGAAATGATTCTGGCATGTGGGAAATGTTTCTGGGGCTGATATTTGGTGGAGTGGCCTCTTGATGCATCTAGAGGCTGCCTGAATTTTCACAAAATTTTTGGAAGAAGATAAATACCAATTTCACCAAATTTTGCAAATCTGGTCCAAACTTGCAGCAGGTGAAATTTGAAAATTTTGAACTGTGGACCAATGAAACAAGATGGATTTAGGTTGTGGGTACTAAGGACTATCCAGAGAAGTTAGTTTGGAAACAAATAATAAGGTGGACATGGTGGTTCCTTTGTAAATCACCAAGGTTCACTTTAATGGACATGAATTGTTTTTGGAGTAAAATAAATAGAGGAAAAATTCCAATAAGGTTGAAACTCACTGGAATTAATGTGAGACTTGTCCTAAGGTGAATAGGAGGTCTTGGAGAGAAATATTTCTGTTGGGTGTCATGGCAAGATGATAGTTGGAGAGGAAAATAAGCCCAAGGTTAAACCTAAGATGTTTAAAACAAGAAGGGAAGATAATCAAATAAACCCCTATGGAAACAACTTGTGTTGAGCTAACACAACACTACTAGGAAAAGGGCTATAGATGGAATTGATACTAATGGCACACCGGACAAGCAGTGCGCCATTAGAATATAGTAATGGCGCACCATCAACAGATACGCCATTAGAGCTCAAACTACTAATGGCGCACGATGTCCAGAGTGCGCCATTACTATCAAGAAGTTTTTTTTTGAACTAGCGCGCCTGTCCATTCATACTAATGGCGCACCTAGTGAACGTGCGCCATAAGAATCTACATACTTATGGCGCACAGAGGGGCAGTGCGCCATTAGTATTCCCCCATCCCCCCACCGGCCACACCCTTCTTTCTCTCCCTCGCCAGATCTCCCCCCTCTCCCCGACGCCTCTCTCTCCCTCCAGTGCCGCGCCGCCGCCCCCGCGCCACCCCCCTCCCCCGACGCCCCGGACGCCCGGAGCTACGCCGCCGCCGCCCGCGCCACCCCCCTCCCCCGATGCCCCGGACGCCTGGAGTTACGCCGCCGCCGCCCGCGCCCCCGACGCCCCGGCCTCGACGCCCGCGCCCCCGACGCCCCGGCATCCCCCAGGTACGACCCCTAGCGATTGAGCTCCATGTATCGCTGCTGCTTTGTTCGTCCATGGCCGCCCAATATATTTGATGCAGTAGTGGTATTAAGAGCTCGATGTATTGCAGCTTGGCCTCTGCCTGTAGTTCCTTAATTGATCAGATGATGCTTAGACCAGGTTAATATCGGGCATCGTTTAGGCCACTGAACAACCTGAATGTCGTCTTCCGACAGCTAGCTTGTCTAGGTACATATTTTTAATTTATAAAGTTGATGTGCAACATGTTGATTGCTGCTAGTTTTGTGGTGGTTTTGTGGTGGCTTTTGACTTTTGAGTGTTGATTGCTGCTAGTTGCAGTTGATCTGTGTGTAAATATGGTTGCAGGCTGCAAGATGGGGGGTTTGGGGATGGGAGCATGCTTGCTAATTGAATTCAGATATATGCTTCCTGATTGTGTTTTTTGTTGTTAAACTATGCTTTGATGCATCTTCAAATTCCTTGATACGGATGCCGTTTTGTCGTGCAATTGCCCAGATGCTGCTGATTTATGTTGTTGTTGCCATTTTGCCAATTATGTTGCTAATATGAAATTTGAATCCTTTTTGCTCCGATTATCACTAGTACTGATCATGCTTTGATCTAGTTCTTCCTTCAATCATGGGTTGAGTTAAATGAAATTGAGATACTTTGATATGAATTTGCATAGGTGGTACTGTTTGGTTTCTGAATGCAAAAACATGGGCATCTATCTGCAATGCTCTGCTTCAGGAGCAGGACCTAAGATTTCCCGCTGCTTGCACACATTGGGAACACCTGCAGGTTTACTGAGATCATCTTTGTCAAGTAAAGCAGTTTTTTTCTCTTCGTGCGATTTTCAGCAAGAGAGTACACATTGTTACTTGCGCAAGAGCTTTTTCTTCAACTCATTAGCCTGCCCAAAAGAAAAGAAAAACATCATCGTAAGGGATAATGCAGGCAACAACCGCAACATGTTGCACATCTGTTAGTATGTACCTTCGTTTAGGCCACCGAACAACCTGAGTCCCTTAGTGGTGCCACAGCTAGCTTGTCTAGGTACATATTTTTAATTTATAAAGTTTAATCTCTCTGAAACATAGGAAATGTCGTCTTCCGACGACGATAGGATCCCGGAGTGCTCCTGGTGCGGTGACGACCGGGGTCTGTGCGACAGGCCTCACCTGGTAGACGGTCGTTACTTCAGTATTAAGCTCGACGAGACCTTCGATGTCGAAACGGTACGCAACGACAAGTCTTGTTTCGTAATTAATTAAGCACGATTTCTAGCTACTTCAACGTGTAAGTAATTAATTTTCTTCTTTTACATGCAACTAGTTTATCCCGTGTCATGCAAGACGCTATGTCTGGGAGAGGATGGGATTTGAAGATCATGAAACTTCGGAGACAAAGCAAATTCAACTAAGGACCATACATAATGTTGATTTAGAAGTGGATTTGTACAATTCAGATAAAGTAACCACTTTTGGTTGTAAGAATTGGGAATCATTTTGCAAGATATATGGTTTTTATGAGGGTATGCTTCTCACCATGGATCTTGGTAATCCGGATTCCATCGCCGAAGATGATTTGGACATTTGGGTCCTTGTTGACGATATGATTCCAATTCTACCGAGAAGTGAGTTTATCAAACATAGTTATTTAGTAATTTATATTGTTTATTTCAAAATAGTTGACAACTTATTTCCATTGATAGGTTATTTTGATTATTCAAATAATGTGAGGATGATGCTAGACAGAACCTACTACACCCCTGGCTCAGAATGTACTTATAAGGACAAAGAGCAGATCATCTTCTTTTATTCCTTTCTTCTGGATTACATTCAATATCGCAATATTGATCCACAATATAGTCAATACGTCCCACTAGTGCACGTCTTGAACTATGTTAATATCAATGGAGATACCATGGTAAGATTTTTTTACTATTACGACATTCGTGCATGTTTTGCATTAGTTCTTCTCGAACTGAACTACAATGCTAACTACGAAGTCTTACTATATGTTTTGCAACAGATTCTCCCTAGTGACTGTGTGCCTCCTGTCATGTTTCAATCTGGTCAACTACAAGTTTTAAACATTCTGCCAGGTGAACCTACAAATCACACGTGTCCATATCGGATTTCTTCTAAAAATGAAGGAATGAGAATCAAAGAATGGCGAAAAATAACGAAAACTCGTAAGGAGGTACTTGGAAGCAATAGAGTGAGAAGGGCAAGAAATGGAGACAAGATAATCTGCGTTCTCCATAATGGCCCTTTAAATCTAATTGATTTAGAGACAAACACCATCTTGTTTTATGCCATTTTATCTTAGAAAATTGCTACGTAGTAGAAGTTGTATGGTCGATAATGATGTGTAAGACTTATTATTTAATACCAATGTTGAGTTTTTATTATTATTATGATCGATGATGCATGATGCTAAGTTGTTCTATGAGCTATTATATACTCCCTCCGTTCCGATTTACTCGTCGTGGTTTTAGTTCAAATTTGAACTAAAACCACGACGAGTAAATCGGAACGGAGGGAGTAGATTCTAATAGTTTCGATGTGCGTACCATATATGTTGGCTCCATGAGAAATTATATTTATATATATGCATAACCTGTGCAAAAAACAGAAAAAAAAACCTAATATTCATACTAATGGCGCATCACAGCAGAGTGCGCCATTAGTATGCCAAAGCACCTGGCTACACATGGCCCCTGGGAGGCATACTAATGGCGCATCACTGTGCATACTGATGGCGCATCTGTGGTGCGCCATTAGTATACCAGATACTAATGGCGCACCAGAGGTGCGCCATTAGTAAAGTATACTAATGGCGTGCTAGTAATGGCGCACCCCTAATGCGCCATTAATGGCCAAACTAGGTGCGCCATTAATAGGCCTTTTCCTAGTAGTGCAGGAAGAAACTTTCAAGACCAAAAACCAAGCTTGAGAATAACACACAAACTTTGGCCAGAAGAAATTTTAGAAGGGTTTTAAGAGGAGATCAAATATCCCCCTTCCAAAAGACCAAAAGTTTGAAAGAAAAACCCAACCAAAATTTTGAGTGTTACAGTAAGTTGGCTGAAGAAGCTGATCTTTCACACTACCAGTCGGTTTATGATGTTGAGAACAAACGGGTGAGCGCGCCGACTCATTATGTGAAAAATCTCATCCCACCCGTCTGTAAGCACACTTATGCCCCTAATGTTGAACCCTTTGAGCTTATAAACGATGAAGATGTTTCCCAAGCCCTAACTGGGGCAACCACTGAATTCCAGCCATTGGGTGGAGACGAGGAGGAGGAAACGGCGCAGGGTGACCCGCAGCCGTCAGGCCGGCCAGGCGAGGAGTCATGAACCGGAGCCGGTTTAATCTTTTGGTCTGTTATGCCATCATGCATATTCATTTTGCATGACACTGTTTGATCCGCCATCATTATAATATGCATGCTTATCCTTCTAAGCAGCTTTTATTCAACCTGTTTCTGCATAAAACAAGTTGGAAGTGTCCTGGCGGTTTATCGCCGGACGGGTCATAATGCCCAACACATGACCTGGGTTTATAACCAAGGCTGCATTTTGAAATACTTAAATATGAAATATATCATACCTGCGATATTGAATCACACCGTTGGTTGTACCAACTTTTGTAATAAGGGTGATAGCCCCAATCTTGAGTATTGATGACTCCTACATTATTTGCTGGTTTATGATAAAACCATACCGGGTTGTGATAAACACCGGATTATCTCTATATGATGCTGGCGATTTGTAATCAAAACCAGAACGGGTTAATAAACATCGGATTATTTGATAGTGATGACTTATAGTCAACAACTAGGCGAATCAATGAACATCGGTTGATCATAAAAAGTGTCGTAAATCGCAAAAGAGAAATATCTTGTCAAATAAAAATCATGCGAGGCTTTTTATGGTCTCCTGATACGTCTCCAACGTATCTATAATTTTTGATTGTTCCATGCTATTATTTATGAAGTCTTGGATGTTGTCAGGACCCCGATCCTAAGTCACACAGGTCTAGCCTGTAACACATCATATCACTTTGCGGCCTCACGCACGGTATCCCCACGGGTGCCACCTTACCTGGCCCGGGACCGTTTGCGCATTTTGGCACACGTATATGATAGTGTCGCTAGCATCCATATGATAGAGAACCCGGGCCGACATGACTAGTTATAAACCAAAAGTGGCACTAAATTACAGAGAGAGGCATACATGACCCAGCAATGAACGTGTCGGTCATCAACGTATGAACCCAAGTCGTAGCAAGCTACAAGGACTTAAAGGAACAACGCGTGACATTTCCCCTAAGGGACAGACACAGGAACGAAGAAGGACACATACCGGCCAGCCTAAGTGTTCCTGAGCAGTAGCAAGCTACCAAGGCTCAGTGGAAGCACTAGGAGGCATTTCCCTATAAGATAGGCTACCAAGGGTAAACAACTAGGTGTTGGATCCCACACATAGCAATACACATTACACGTACGCATAACATGCAAGTATGTGTTGTACAACATGGCATCACAACATAACTCAACAAATCATATAGACAAAGGCCTAGAAGAGCCATCATAGCATTTACTACAAACAGAGGTCACATGACCCAACATACAGAGCATACAGGCAACGGAAGCATAACATGTCTGAGTACAGACAACTACAAATGGAAAAGGCTGAGGAGCCTGACTATCTACAAGAACCTCCCAAGGGTACAAGATCGTAGATGAGGTAACAAGCTAAACGTCGAAGTCTACGCGGAACCACTAGTGAGACTGAAGTCTCTCTGCAAAAACATAAATTAAGCAAACGTGAGTACAAAGGTACTCGGCAAGACTTACATCAGAACTAACTACATAAGCATCAGTATCAACAAAGGGGTGGTGGAGTTTGACTGCAGCAAGCCAGCTTTGACTTAGTGGCTATCCTGAACTACGACTGCAAGTAACTCTTTTGAGGTGGCGCACACGAGTCCACATATTCACCAATCAATACACCACTATGGATCCGCTCCCGTCTCCCTACGAGAAGGCCATCCATATCACTCACGCTTAACTTGCGTGTTTTAGAGTATCCACTTTCCACGTGTCTATGAACCGTACAGGTAACCCAGAAGTCCATTTCCGCGGACACGGCTATTCGAATAGATCATATATAACCCTGCATGGGTGTACTTCTTCACACACGCTCTCCCCACTTTCCGCGGACAAGGAACTAAGTCAGGCAAGCTTTTATCTTCCAACTCTCCAATTTTTTGTTTAGCTTAACCAACTAGCTCAGGGGTAACCAACACAGATTCTTGGAGAAGGGGTGGTTTATAAGAAAACCAACTTGATCACGAACTCAACATAGCTGTCAGGGAACAACCTGGTAATACTTCTGAGAAGATATTCGGAAATCACGAACCACCGATATGTCGCTAAGCCTAGGATCAGTCTTGCTTTTCAGGGCAAGATGATACGATCAAAAGAGCGAGAGATTGGCACAATCCTAACTCATTGATCGGAGAGTGCACCAGGGATAAGGACTAGGTAACATGATCAATCATTAGAATGATGATTCGGTAACCATCATGCTAAGAATGAGATTATCGTCCATTAACTACCAGGCAACGGAGTTGCTAGGAGTATTGATTTCACACATCACGGTTCACTTGTCGGCATTCCAGTTCTGACAACACGGAGACCGAGGAATGAACGATAATGGCGAGAAGTATCACAGTATCAAGAGTTCATAGGAGGTGGTGCAATTCCCATGACATTCTTGACATAAGAATGGTAATACTCCAGGAATGAATAGATTAGAAGCTGGATTAGCATTCTTCATTTGCGAAGTACAACTTCTTTGACCCAATCCTGGATATGGATAAGGTACTGGAGTCTGTTTCTCCTAGTCATTCCAGAATAGAATGGCTTGACGGACCACAAGAGTAAAAGGCATCGATGAACACGAATGCACAACTACTCCTGACTATCAACTAATAGATGAGGGTCATAATACAACTAAAAGGGGACAACTCAAAGGAACATATAACTTTCTGAGTTGTGGGCGCATAGATTAGTATGTTGAACTAGTTCAATATATTTCTTCCGGATAACCCATGCAGAAAGATAGGACTGGCAAAGTCACAATATGGATGGAGTGCTACTCAAGAGCACTCTGGTTGTGATCTTTTGGTTCAGAAAAACTTCTGCCATGATGGTTCATGGTATTGGAAGAACGATAACCACGGACCTCGAGGACTATCACAAGGTTACTAGTGTCCTAAGGGGACGAGCAAATACTACCAACATGAAGTAGGTGGAATGAATCTTGGGTTCAAGAACCCAGAAATAGAATGCCTACTAACTAAATGGCATCACAGGATGCTTTCGAGAATAATGGCCAGAATCATCACACTGGAATATAAAGCATTGCTAGATTACTGGTGATCTTCTAAGACACCTAGGGTCATAATAATAGCTCCAACATGTATGTCGAGGCAACGAGGTACCTCAACACAACGACTAGTGTGGTTAATCTAGCCCAAAGGAGCATCGGGACAGGAAGAAAGGATTTCCAAATGCATCAGACTATTTAGAAACCTGGAAAGACTCGGATAGCATAAGGGCTGTAAATGCTCGAAAATACTTTTGAGACTCATGCACAAGGATAGCATAACCACTCAACATCATAATGTCAAGGTTCTGAGATCAACAGTCGAACACACAGAAGTAGAAGAAATTGAACTGAGGGTTGAATCCACCATTAACGTGATCCTGATAAATAGAATGAGAATCCTAGTTCTTAGTCCCCGTAGAAGGTGACTCGGATCAGAAGGTCATAGGGTAAAGGAGTAAAAAGAGCCTTACGTTTCCTTCCACAATCAATTCCCTTATATAACTAAAGAATTTCTAGACACAACTTCGACTAGTTTGCCTTGCTAATCCTACAGGCAGTCAGGCTCTGATACCAAAGCTGTCAGGACCCCGATCCTAAGTCACACAGGTCTAGCCTGTAACACATCATATCACTTTGCGGCCTCACGCACGGTATCCCCACGGGTGCCACCTTACCTGGCCCGGGACCGTTTGCGCATTTTGGCACACGTATATGATAGTGTCGCTAGCATCCATATGACAGAGAACCCGGGCCGACATGACTAGTTATAAACCAAAAGTGGCACTAAATTACAGAGACAGGCATACATGACCCTGCAACGAATGTGTCGGTCATCAACGTATGAACCCATGTCGTAGCAAGCTACAAGGACTTAAAGGAACAACACGTGACATTTCCCCTAAGGGACAGACACAGGAACGAAGAAGGACACATGCCGGCCAGCCTAAGTGTTCCTGAGCAGTAGCAAGCTACCAAGGCTCAGTGGAAGCACTAGGAGGCATTTCCCTGTAAGATAGGCTACCAAGGGTAAACAACTAGGTGTCAGATCCCACACATAGCAATATACATTACACGTACGCATAACATGCAAGTATGTGCTGTACAATCTGGCATCACAACATAACTCAACAAATCATATAGACTAAGGCCCAGAAGAGCCATCATAGCATTTATTACAAATAGAGGTCACATGACCCAACATAGAGAGCATGCAGGCAATGGAAGCATAACTTGTCTGAGTACAGACAACTACAAATGAAAAGGGCTGAGGAGCCTGACTATCTACAAGACCCTCCCAAGGGTACAAGATCGTAGCTGAGGTAACAAGCTAAACGTCGAAGTCCACGCGGAACCACTAGTGAGACTGAAGTCTCTCTGCAAAAACACAAATTAAGCAAACGTGAGTACAAAGGTACTCAGCAAGACTTACATCAGAACTGACTACATAAGCATCAGTATCAACAAAGGGGTGGTGGAGTTTGACTGCAGCAAGCCAGCTTTGACTCGGTGGCTATCCTGAACTACGACTGCAAGTAACTCTTTTGAGGTGGCGCACACGAGTCTACATATTCACCAATCAATACACCACTATGGATCCGCTCCCGTCTCCCAACGAGAAGGCCATCCATAGCACTCACGCTTATCTTGCGTGTTTTAGAGTATCCACTTCCACTTGTCTATGAACCGTCCAGTTAACCCAGAAGTCCATTTCCGCGGACACGGCTATTCGAATAGATCATTTATAACCCTGCAGGGTGTACTTCTTCACACACGCTCTCTCCACTTACCGCCGTGTACACGTCATGTATCTCGGCAACCTTCAAGCGGAAGCCTTGCGAGGGTGTCGGCCACGACCTGACTAACCACACAAGTCTCTCGTCCAGGTTTATCGCCTATTTGGGTTCCATCCGTGGGGAGATCCGGCCGGTGTGTCGCTCACGGCCCCAAACGATGTGTACAGGGTTCCCGAGCCACCAAATGGGCGACCGGTACATCGTGCCACGTACCTGCCACGTCACAGCCCACCCCGAGGGTCAGCGCTGCGCACGACCTCCAGTAACTACAAACACCAGAAACTAATTGCAACTCCTGGACAGAGATCATGTTGATTAATAAGTCGAGAGAGTCAATTAAGGATCCCAATGTGTGGTAGTAGCTGTTTCATGGATCACAAACACAGAACTCAGTTCCTGAGGACGGCTGCAATGAGGCAACCCACCATGTACTCCTACATGGCCTCTCATCGCTACCATTACCAAATCGTGTTCACACACTTTGCTCACACACAGTAGGACATGTTCATCACCCTTCCAATTCATCCTCGGTGAATCAGACCTGACACAACTCTAAGCAATAGCAGGCATAACCAGAAAGCATGAATGAGTAGGCACAACATGGCTCAAACAACTCCTACTCATACTAGTGGGTTTCAACTATTTACTGTGGCAATGACAGGTCATGCAGTGGAAAGGGGTTCAACTACCTTAGCAGGTAACAGTTGAAGCGTTTTTGTCCTAATTCAGTAAAAGAGAGCAAGAGCGAGAGAGTGGGATTGTATCAGAATGCTCAATGGGGTTTTGCTTGCCTAGCACTTCAGAAGATATCATTGGGTCTTCATCGGTGTCATCGATCACATCGTCGGAACAGCATCTACTGAGAGGGGACAAACACCGGCAAACAAGAGAGAACACAATCAATGCAATGTGACAATATGATGCATGATCATGACATAGCAATATGATGTTGATTGAGCTAATGCAACTAGCAACCATATTAAATGAAGTTGGTTTGAACCAAAGGTTCAAACTCAAACTCCATATGTAATTATTTAAAAGCCAATTAATTGATTTGACCTGAACAGCAGGTTTAACTTGTTCAAACATGCATGAAAATGCAATAAACAGATTCCTTGAATTTTTCTGATCATTTTTCATATATATAAATTATTTTCATTAGAATTATAGATTATTTTCTGTGATTTTTAGAAGTTTTGGCTATTTTCTGAAATAAATAAATCATTTCTTATTTATTTAAAATTCCAGAAAACACTTATTGCGTCAGCATGACGTCATTGTGATGTCAGCAGTCAACAGAGGCTGGTCCAAGTCAAACCTGACCAGTGGGCCCCACTGGTCAGTCTCTCAGTACTAACTAATTAAGTTTAACACTAAACTAAAAGTTAACAGGGGCTGGGCCCCACGCGTCAGTGACTCATTAAACTAATGACAGCAATTAAACTTACCTAAAATCCTAAACTAAAAAGTCAGACGCCGGCCCCACATGTCATTGACCCAGGGGAGTCAAACCCCAGGTCAAACGGGCTAATCCCGCCGACGGCTCGACGCCGGCGAGGCCAAACGTGGCGGCGGTGCTCGGGTTTTGCCTACAGGCCGCGGTTTGAGCCGCGGTTGGGCTCTACGGCGAGTTGGGGCTCGTGCGCATCTAGTGGAGGCGACGGTTTGTGCTGGGCTGGCCGGAAAATGGCCGGCGACAAGGTTCAGCGGCGACAGCAGGTCGGGCTTGCACGGGCGCGGGGGTGCAGCACGAAAGGGAGCTAGCTGAGGTGCGTTTTAGGTTCGTAGCGACGACAGGGGAGGAGCCAGGTGGGCTGGGCCAGTGTGTAATGCCCAGGATGGGACTATATCTCCTACGTGTCGAGGCACGACTTAAAGATATAAGCCCATTATGGAATGATCGCAAGTTTGGTATCTTTGCACGACTCATGTAAAAGAGGGATTAAATTGCAAAAGAGAGATAGTTGGCTTACACTCGCCACTTCATACAATACATTACATAAGCAAGACATGATTCAAAACATCACAGCCCATCTAAGGGTAAGATCCAAAAGGCAAGATATCAAACAACATAACGCCACAGGTCAGGATCGAATCCTAGTTGAAACGACTACTGATCGTCCGAAACGTCACAAGCATACGGCCAAACTCTTCATCGAGCTCCCAGTGAAGAACTTGAACCAGCTCCTGCATCATTCTTGGCTGAACCTGCATCTGGTGTTGTAGTAATGTGAGCCACGAGGACTCAGCAATCCCATAACCATGGGTATCAAGACTAGCATAGCTTTGTGGGTAGGAAGAGGTAAAGTGGTGAGGTTGCAGAAGCGGCTAAGCATAATATGGTGGCTAACTTACGAGTACCAGAATAAGATGAGCATCTACGCAAACGGTCGCAAAAGTAGTGATTGCTAAAGATCCTGAACTACATACGAGTCAAACAAAACCCCACCGTGTTCTCTTCTCAAAGTGAAAAGAGACAGTCACGGTTACTCACACAGTTGTGTGTTTTACTTCGGATCCTCTGTCAAGTTTTCTACAACCGGACATTAACAAATTCCAATCTGCCACATAACCGCGGGCACGGCTTTCGAAAGATCATAACCCTGTAGGGGTGTCCCAACTTAGCCCATCACAAGCTCTCATGATTAGCTGAAGTGATAAATATACTATCATCACTCCTTATCTTAGGGAAAACCGATCAGGCTCGGCATCCCGGTAGCACAAGACATTTCGACAATGGTAAGACAAGTCCAGCAAGACCTCCCGGCGTGTCGACACCCTGATAGTAGCCGCGCGTATCTCGTCTGAGGCCACAACCGGATGGGCGATTCTACAGGTTATACCAGATACCTCGAGTTTCCCCAAGGCGGCCCCGCAGAACCCCCGTTTGGGACCAACACCATCAGCACTGGCCCCCCTACTATGTAGAAAGAATCCTCGGGTAGCGCTAACTCCCTATGCAATTTAATTAATTAATTAAGTTGTTATTATGAGCAAATTAAAACCAATGTTGGGCCTTGCTGGAGGAGTTTTATTCAAAGTCGAACTGTCAAGGGGTCCCCATCCACCCATCGTGTAAGGAACGCAAAATCAAGGAACATAATGCCGGTTTATCGGCGCCTAGGGTGGCATGAGTGGAACAAAACACCGAGCAAAAGGCCAAGCCTTCCACCCATGCCCAGTATATAGGTGTGTTAATAATAATAATAGATATTGTGATATAACAACAACAAGTTCCCTCCTGGAACGAACTTCATCTTCACCTGCAACTAATCAACGCTATAAGAGGGGCTGAGCAAGCGAGTCACATAGCCAAACAGTGGTTTTGCTAGGAAGGTGTCAAAGGTTAGAGGTTTCATGGCAACAAGGAGAGGCTGACATAAAAGATGGGTAGCGCGACATGTAACGATAGCATCGAGACAACTAAGCATGGCAATGGTAGTAAAGGTATCCAAGGGTATGATCATCTTGCCTGGGATTCCGCAAGGGAGAAGAACAAGATCCATGAAGAAGACGGAGCAACATAGTCGAGCAAATCCTCACAACTCCGGACGGAACCGAAGCTAACAAGAGAAGCAACCGGAAAGAAGCAAACAACTCGGTAAACACACAAGCATAAACATGGCATACGATGCACATCCAAGTATGATGCATGTCCGGTTTAAATATGCATGGCATGGCAAAGTGCACAAGCAACACTACAATTTAAGTGGAGCTCAATATGCAACGAGTTGCATATTGATGAAACACCACATTATAATTATTTAATTGACTCTCCTTATTTACAAGACAAGATTAAATGTTTGTTAACATGGCAGGAGGTGAAGCATAATAAAACTACACTATTTAGGCATTTTAAATGAGGCCGGAAATAACAACAATAAGTCCGGAAAATCCCCATAAGCATGTTTAGCAATTATTAAGCAACAAACAATTCACACATATAATGTTGTTAACATGATGGGGATGACATGATCAAGTTTACGCAATTTTATTAAAGGTTGACAAGAGAGATATGAAGTATTTGTCACCGTGGTGGAAGGAAAAGGTGCCACGGCAACGATCCGAAAATGATGCAACGCAACATCTCGGTTCCGGTAACTCGGTGAGAGACCGGTGCAAAAGGTGATGGAGATGTGAGCGTGACATGCAAGAAGATGGGGTGATCCCGTTGCCGGGTTCCCACGGGTCGGCGACGAGGCAACCGAGGAACATGACAAAAGATGAAACGGGCACGGAGCACACACGGGAAACAACTCATACAACACATGCAAGCATTCGTTCACGGGCACGTCACGGTGTTATACCTTTGGAACATTCGTTTCGGGGCGGTTCGAGATCGTAGAGGAAGTAGTCGTTCACGTTAGTGTAGTGGTACTCGCGGTCGTCGAGCGACGGTAGTTGAAGTAGTGGTACATGTTCGTTTCGGAGAGGGATTTGATGAACCCAACATCTTCGGGGCGACGGTAGTCGTTCACGTTCGTAGAGGTCTTGCCGGTCTCGGGTCGTAGTTGTACATGTCGTCGAGGTACTTGTCACAAGGTCGTCGTGGTACTTGCCGTAGGGGTACATGAGGGTCGTCGTGGTACACATTTTGTAGATGTTCATCCGTCATGTCGTGGTACTTGGCAATTCCGAAGATCGCGGTCGTCGGAGTACTTGGTCTTGCGGCTGCAGTCTTCACAACAAAGGGAAAAAAACAACAGCAAGGTCTTGGTGAACAACAGCAGCAACAAAAGGGCGAGAAGGTGGCCGCGGGCGACTCTGAACGAGGAGGGGACGCGGTGGTGCTGCGGCGCTGGTCGGAGGCGAGGACGAGGCATGGAGGCTGCAGCAGCTCCTCGCCGGCTGCTGGAGGGGCGCCAGGCGCGGAGGAAGGAGAGGGCCGGGGCGCGGTGGAGTCGGCCCTTGGCGTGTGGAGGAGCCGGCGCAGGAGCTGGGGCTCCAGGAGGCGATTTCTGGCCGGCCCGGCGCTGGAGACAGCAGGGGCGGCGCCCTGTCGGACGGCGCGGCGGAAGCTGATGCGCGGTGTCGCTGTCGGGACGAGGGGAGGGAGCCATGGCGCACAGGGAGACGAAGGGAGGCAGGCGCTCGGGGCCTTGGCTCGGCGCACTGGAGGCGATGCGGCCCGGGGCGGAGGGGCGCGGCGCCTGGGTGCCTGGCCGGCGCGCGAGGCGAGGAGGGAAGGGGGCGCGAGCGAGAGAGGTGAGGCTCGGGTCGAGGGAGAACGGGGGAATCGCGCGAGGGAGAGAGCGAGGATGAGGGAGCGGGTGCGTCGATGGGATCGAGGGGTGGCGGCGGTCGAGTGAAAGAAAGGGGCGAGGGGACAGGAGCGATGCGGTAGCAGTCGGGCTAGGGTTCGGCCTGGAGTGGGCCAGTGGGCCTGAGAGATAGTGGCCTGGGCCTAGAAGGCTGAGGAAGGAGATGGATGCTGTGGCTAGGATGGCCTAGAGGCCATCTCTCTCTCCCTTTTCCGCATTCTTCCCTTTAACAGAAAAAGAGAAGAAAGAGGAAAAAGAAAAAGGAGGCTTAGGAATAGGCTTAGGGCATGGGTAAAAATCCCTGGACTCACAAAAAAATGTCAGGAATTTAATTAAAATAGTTGGGGGGTTTTTGGAGGAACCTCGATAAACGGAAAAAGAAATATAGGGAGGTTGACGGTGAAACTTGAATTAAGAGGCATGGGAAAAATATGCAAGTGTGTTGCGGTTAATTCCAAACAAATGGAATATTTATTTATATAGCTCCCTAAATATTGAGAGGCTTTTATATGTTATAAAGAGAAGTCATCCTTCCCTCGATTTAAATGTATCGAAGATCCACACGATTTATTTAGGTTGAGATGCAAAAATTAATATGACATGATGGCATGATGACATGATGCAATGCAAAAATAAATAACACAAGCACAAAAGAACACACGGGAGAACCCGGAACATCTGGAATCTTCTGGAATCTTCAGGAATCTTCTGGGACGTCGGTCTTCGGGGGTCACAACTCTCCCGCACTAACATAGGATCTCGACCCGAGATCCTAGGGATAGCACCGGATAGAAACGGAAAAGGAAGAGGTAAAACAAAGTTGCTTCTTTGACAGACGAGTGAAACCACGAACCTGAAAGGTTGACCAAAATGAAAGAAGAATACAACGGAGATGAACGAATATGAAAACTCCGTTAGAAAATAGGAACAAGGAACATAATGAGAATCTTGTAGGTTGAAAGACATGAAACAAGAGCTCACGGATGACGGAAGAATTTCCAAACCACTCCGGTTAAAAAAAGACGGAGAAGGAATAAGAACGAAATAATTTGGACAGCACTCCGTCTGAAAATGGAAGGAATTAACAAGAACTTGAGGAGAAGGGATGATACTTGAAGAAAACAACAACACACAGCCTTCGGAACAATTGAAAGAAAGGCACAAGGGGTAAGAAGGACTAAGACAGCACTCCGGTTAAAAGAAAGGCAAACTTGATAAGATGAGGGAACTTAAATGAAGAATACAACACTCCGGTTAAATGATAAGCAAGGAAAAAAACATGATCTCGATAAAACGATGTGATGGTTTGGAGAGAGCAACATCACAATGCCTCTGGAATGAAAGAATAGCATAAAAATCAATGAAAGAAAGAATGGAGAAGAAAAATGACAACTTCTCCCACAAATGAATATGAAAAACATCCTTACGAAGAAGGGTTGAACGGAGTTGTTGGAAAAATCAACAACGAAACGAATAAGCTTGATGTGGGCTTATGGAAAACATCTCAAAATTATGAGGTGACAACCGGCCACTAGCAGAAAACAATTTGTTGGATTGAGATCAACAAGGAGACGAAGAACTTATTTCACCGGAATGATAAATGAAGAACATGGATCATTTATAAGCACCATAATTAGCAACAATCCTTAGGGAAAGCTTTTAGGTGAATTATAACCCAAGATGACTCCAATGAATAAATTGAAGGGTTGAAAGATCTCTTGAACAAGGAAAATGATGGTTTTAAATATCCCATTCTTGATAACTCGTGAATCATGAAACATGAAGGAATTGTCAAGAATGACATAACACCACCTCAAAAGATAAGGGAGCAAGAATTGCACTTGGAAAGCATGATGAAGAATGCTTGAGCTCCAACAAGAATCTTGATGAAGACTTCGAGGATGAATTAAATGATGAACCACCATGAGAGCTCCGGTAATGAAAGCATGAGAAGTGAAAGATTAAAAGAATAAGATTCAAGGCCTGCGATGAATTAGATTGAGCTTTGAAATGATGTAATTGAAATAGCTTGAAGCTCCGGAAAACAAGATGAACAACTTAGAACCGAGGATATGGTATGATGAACAAGCTCCAAACAAAAGAATTAAATCACCTTGAAGGAATAAGAATAAGATTTACTGTGTGCTTATCCTTCATCAAATTAAATTGAAGACAAGCAAACGGATTTGGCATACCACTTATTCTCATTGCAAAGAATTAAAGAGAGATCTCGCACAAGCTTGGGTAATTCTTCAACGAACCACCGGTAGGGTTGTGAAAAGAATAAAGAATTAAAACGATAACAACGGAAGGGTAATCTTGAAAGAACCACCGTAAGAATAAGGAGACGAACAAAGAGACATCAATGAAGAATATTTGGAGGACGAAGTTGAAAACTGAGAACGAAGAAATATTCTGAAATGATGGCCTTCGGAGAATCACAATGGAAAGAATTTATGAAATGCTTCGTACGGTATAAAAGAATTCCTCACAATCGGAACAATAATGAGGATGGCATGAAGCTAGAACCACAACTCATCAAGAGAACGGGTTAAAATTTAAGCGAAACACTTCTCCGGTCTTCAAAATCTGAGAAGACGATGAGAAATGCCATAAGAATTGTTGAGGCACTCCGGAATGAAGAATTAAAAAGGTTGAACCAATGATGAACAAGAATTTGAAAGCGATCTTGGAGAAGGTATATGACTGATGGAAATCATTCTTATGTCACACTTTAAAAATAATTTGAGTATAACTCCAGAAAAATTAGAAGAGTCAGGTAAGATCCTGGAAAAAGACCAGTGGGTTAGGGCCCACTCAAAGAAAATCACCGTTGAAAAAGATTGCTTAAGAGATATTGCACCTGTTGAATTAAATGGCTTGAATAAGATAGCAATCTCAAAATAGCTTGAATGGATTAAGAATGGAATTATGAATCTTCAGCACTCCGGATATGAATAGCAAGAGGAGAATTATTAATTGGTGCACCGGAATAAGAAAGCATTGTGAAATGAGGAAAAGGATAAGATCAACACCGAAATCTTGAATTACATCCACCGGCAGAATTGAGAACAAAAGAATGATGAACTTGGAGTTCTTGGGCATCTTCACGATAAAACACCGGATAAGAACATTGAAGGAAAAGAATGAAGAAACATCACATGAATAAAATGGATATTTCATTTGAGAATTTCTTGCTCCGAGAAAAGAAGGGTGGGAGGGTGGGGAAAACAAAGACAACTTGGGATGAATGAAACAGGCAAATCGTCAGATTTCTCAACGACGTCTGTATGGAATAACTTGAAGAGAAGGCACGCGAGTTGGAAAGAATTTAACATGACCATCTTGATGGTCAAGAAGAATTAGCACTCCCATAGAAATATGAGAACACCGATTAGGAAAGGTATGGAATCAACATTTGACATCGAAGCAACTCGAATACCAGAATGAAAACAAAAACAAAGGATAGATATGTTTATGAAGAAGATTATGTTGCAACATATCTATCCGAACAGAGAATTGAACGAATGAATTCCGTAGGTACATCAACTAGTCGAGAAGCCACTTGGAGAACAAAAGGTAAATAAAAAAGGAACAAGGAACAGATAGAACAAATACAAGATAGAAGCTTCGTTCGACATCTTCGTGCTGAAAGCTCATGGAACATGTTACAAAAGGGTTTTGCAATCCCCGGATCAGCATAGCCAAGGACCCTTTAAGATGCAACTCCCGATCGGAACATCGGCCATAAAACCACTTCACTCAATGTAGAACCCCGAACTTCATATCATGCATTCGTTGGAAGAAAGCCTAGAACTACTAGATGAACCCACCTATTAATTTCCGAAAGTTTCCAGTTATGCAATCAGGTGTTGGGGATACAGGGGAAGCACCGCGCACTCAACTCTAATCCTACATCCAGCTGTATCCATCCTTCAACACATAACCAATTATCTCCGGAAACCGTTTACCTCGGACCTTCGAAAAGCATCCACTATACCAGCTATGGCAATACTCCCGAACTACCTCCCCAGTACTGGGTGATGTCGGGGTTATCTTGCCACTAACCGCATAGGAGAGTTTTCGACGTCGGCCGTCTTAAGTATTCTAGTACTGCTGCAATATATTTGTGACGACAACACCTCGGAGCTCAACTCCCCGGGACACTGCCACAACCCCTAATGACAGGAGGCATCGAGAACAATGTTCTCGTCACAAAGACATCGAAACAATCCAAAGAATACTCGCGTGATCCTAAAAAAAATTTGGTGCAATTTTTGAAAGTAGAAGAGACAAGAGTAGTCGTCGGGAGTCCTCACCAGAATGAAAAGAGATGAGGAATAAAAGAAATCCTACTCTCCGATATAAATATAGGACTCAAAACATTTTCCAGTGTGTGCCTAGACTCAACCGTCAACGATTCGATCAATCAGTGGGGGCTTCTAGGTCGGAGAAGGCTCTGATACCAACTTGTAATGCCCAGGATGGGACTATATCTCCTACGTGTCGAGGCACGACTTAAAGATATAAGCCCATTCTGGAATGATCGCAAGTTTGGTATCTTTGCACGACTCATGTAAAAGAGGGATTAAATTGCAAAAGAAAGATAGTTGGCTTACACTCGCCACTTCACACAATACATTACATAAGCAAGACATCATTCAAAACATCACAGCCCATCTAAGGGTAAGATCCAAAAGACAAGATCCAAAACAACATAACGCCACAGGTCAGGATCGAATCCTAGTTGAAACCACTACTGATCGTCGGAAACGTCACAAGCATACGGCCAAACTCTTCATCGAGCTCCCAGTGAAGAACTTGAACCAGCTCTTGCATCATTCTCGGCTGAACCTACATCTGGTGTTGTAGTAACTGTGAGCCACGAGGACTCAGCAATCCCATAACCATGGGTATCAAGACTAGCATAGCTTTGTGGGTAGGAAGAGGTAAAGTGGTGAGGTTGCAGCAGCGGCTAAGCATAATATGGTGGCTAACTTACGAGTACCAGAATAATATGAGCATCTACGCAAACAGTCGCAAAAGTAGTGATCGCTAAAGATCCTGAACTACATACGAGTCAAACATAACCCCACCATGTTCTCTTCTCAAAGTGAAAAGAGACAGTCACGGTTACTCACACAATTGTGTGTTTTACTTCGGATCCTCTGTCAAGTTTTCTACAACCGGACATTAACAAATTCAAATCTGCCACATAACCACGGGCACGGCTTTCGAAAGATCATAACCCTGCAGGGGTGTCCCAACTTAGCCCATCACAAGCTCTCACGATTAGCTGAAGTGATAAATATACTATCATCACTCCTTATCTTAGGGAAAACCGATCAGGCTCGGCATCCCGGTAGCACAAGACATTTTGACAATGGTAAAACAAGTCCAACAAGACCTCCCGGCGTGCCGACACCCTGATAGTAGCCGCGCGTATCTCGTCTCAGGCCACAACCGGATGGGCGATTCTACAGGTTATACCAGATACCTCGAGTTTCCCCAAGGCGGCCCCGTAGAACCCCCGTTTGGGACCAACACCATCAGCACTGGCCCCCCTGCTATGTAGAAAGAATCCTCGGGTAGCGCTAACTCCCTATGCAATTTAGTTAATTAATTAAGTTGTTATTATGAGCAAATTAAAACCAATGTTGGGCCTTGCTGGAGGAGTTTTATTCAAAGTCGAACTGTCAAGGGGTCCCCATCCACCCATCGTGTAAGGAACGCAAAATCAAGGAACATAATGCCGGTTTATCGGCGCCTAGGGTGGCATGAGTGGAACAAAACACCGAGCAAAAGGCCAAGCCTTCCACCCATGCCCAGTATATAGGTGTGTTAATAATAATAATAGATATTGTGATATAACAACAACAAGTTCCCTCCTGGAACGAACTTCATCTTCACCTACAACTAATCAACGCTATAAGAGGGGCCGAGCAAGCGAGTAACATAGCCAAACAGTGGTTTTGCTAGGAAGGTGTCAAAGGTTAGAGGTTTCATGGCAACAAGGAGAGGCTGACATAAAAGATGGGTAGCGCGACATGTAACGATAGCATCGAGACAACTAAGCATGGCAATGGTAGTAAAGGTATCCAAGGGTATGATCATCTTGCCTGGGATTCCGCAAGGGAGAAGAACAAGATCCATGAAGAAGACGGAGCAACATAGTCGAGCGAATCCTCACAACTCCGGACGGAACCGAAGCTAACAAGAGAAGCAATCGAAAAGAAGCAAACAACTCGGTAAACACACAAGCATAAACATGGCATACGATGCACATCCAAGTATGATGCATGTCCGGTTTAAATATGCATGGCATGGCAAAGTGCACAAACAACACTACAATTTAAGTGGAGCTCAATATGCAACGAGTTGCATATTGACGAAACACCACATTATAATTATTTAATTGACTCTCGTTATTTACAAGACAATATTAAATGTTTGTTAACATGGCAGGAGGTGAAGCATAATAAAACTACACTATTTAGGCATTTTAAATGAGGCCGGAAATAACAATAATAAGTCCGGAAAATCCCCATAAGCATGTTTAGCAATTATTAAGCAACAACAATTCACACATATAATGTTGTTAACATGATGCGGATGACATGATCAAGTTTACGCAATTTTATTAAAGGTTGACAAGAGAGATATGAAGTATTTGTCATCGTGGTGGAAGGAAAAGGTGCCACGGCAACGATCCGAAAATGATGCAACGCAACATCTCGGTTCCGGTAACTCGGTGAGAGACCGGTGCAAAAGGTGATGGAGACGTGAGCGAGACATGCAAGAAGATGGGGTGATCCCGTTGCCGGGTTCCCACGGGTCGGCGACGAGGCAACCGAGGAACATGACAAAAGATGAAACGGGCACGGAGCACACACGGGAAACAACTCATACAACACATGCAAGCATTCGTTCACGGGCACGTCTCGGTGTTATACCTTCGGAACATTCGTTTCGGGGCGGTTCGAGATCGTAGAGGAAGTAGTCGTTCACGTTAGTGTAGTGGTACTCGCGGTCGTCGAGCGACGGTAGTTGAAGTAGTGGTACATGTTCGTTTCGGAGAGGGACTTGATGAACCCAACATCTTCGGGGCGACGGTAGTGGAACTTGGCGACGGTAGTCGTTCACGTTCGTAGAGGTCTTGTCGGTCTCGGGTTGTAGTTGTACATGTCGTCGAGGTACTTGTCACAAGGTCGTCGTGGTACTTGCCGTAGGGGTACATGAGGGTCGTCGTGGTACACATTTTGTAGATGTTCATCCGTCATGTCGTGGTACTTGGCAATTCCGAAGATCGCGGTCGTCGGAGTACTTGGTCTTGCGGCTGCGGTCTTCACAACAAAGGGAAAAAAACAACAGCAAGGTCTTGGCGAACAACAGCAGCAACAAAAGGGCGAGAAGGTGGCCGCGGGCGACGCTGGATGAGGAGGGGACGCGGTGGTGCTGCGGCGCTGGTCGGAGGCGAGGACGAGGCATGGATGCTGCAGCAGCTCCTCGCCGGCTGCTGGAGGGGCGCCAGGCACGGAGGAAGGAGAGGGCCAGGGCGCGGTGGAGTCGGCCCTTGGCGCGTGGAGGAGCCGGCGCAGGAGATGGGGCTCCAGGAGGGGATTTCTGGCCGGCCCGGCGCTGGAGACAGCAGGGGCGGCGCCCTGGAGGTCGGACAACGCGGCGGAAGCTCATGCGCAGCGTCGCTGTCGGGACGAGGGGAGGGAGCCATGGCGCGTAGGGAGACGAAGGGAGGTAGGCGCTCGGGGCCTTGGCTCGGCGCACTGGAGGCGATGCGGCCCGGGGCGGAGGGGCGCGGCGCCTGGGTGCCTGGCCGGCGCGCGAGGCGAGGAGGGAAGGGGGCGCGAGTGAGAGAGGTGAGGCTCGGGTCGAGGGAGAACGGGGGAATCGCGCGAGGGAGAGAGCGAGGAAGAGGGAGCGAGTGCGTCGATTGGAACGAGGGGTGGCGGCGGTCGAGCGAAAGAAAGGGGCAAGGGGAGAGGAGCGATGCGGTAGCAGTCGGGCTAGGGTTCGGCCTGGAGTGGGCCAGTGGGCCTGAGAGATAGTGGCCTGGGCCTAGAAGGCTGAGGAAGCAGATGGAGGCTCCGGCTAGGATGGCCTAGAGGCCATCTCTCTCTCCCTTTTCCGCGTTCTTCCCTTTAACAGTAAAAGAGAAGAAAGAGGAAAAAGAAAAAGGAGGCTTAGGAATAGGCTTAGGGCATGGGTAAAAATCCCTGGACTCACAAAAAAAATGTCAGGAATTTAATTAAAATAGTTGGGGGGTTTTTGGAGGAACCTCGATAAACGGAAAAAGAAATATAGGGAGGTTGACGGTGAAACTTGAATTAAGAGGCATGGGAAAAATATGCAAGTGTGTTGCGGTTAATTCCAAACAAATGGAATATTTATTTATATAGCTCCCTAAATATTGAGAGGCTTTTATATGTTATAAAGAGAAGTCATCCTTCCCTCGATTTAAATGGATCGAAGATCCACACGATTTATTTAGGTTGAGATGCAAAAATTAATATGACATGATGGCATGATGACATGATGCAATGCAAAAATAAATAACACAAGCACAAAAGAACACACGGGAGAACCCGGAACATCTGGAATCTTCTGGAATCTTCTGGAATCTTTTGGGACGTCGGTCTTGGGGCGTCACACAGTGAGCTGGGCTGCCAGGCTGGACAGGTAAACGACCCAGGTAGTTCCCTCTCTCTCTCTCTCTCTCTAATTTATATTTTAATTACTGTTTTCTTTTTTTCTGTAAAATTTAGGGCTTTTCTAAAAATACTTAGACCCTTTCAAAAATCACCAAACTGCACATGCCCACTGTATAGAATATAGCCAACATGGAACATTTCAGTTTAGGATTATTTGGACATTTAAAATGTTTACTAGCATTAAAATGCCCAAATTCAAATAACATATGGTTTAATTCAGAGCCCAAATATGTCATGGAAAAATGTGCATGACCTCTGGTTACTGTTTACAGTATTTTCCATAAATGATGAACATTTTTGAAAGCCATTTGGATTTACTGAAAAATATTTTAGTTGGACCTAGTGAATTCCTTTGATGCTAGGGTTTAGGCAAACCCCATTTCAACTTTCTGGAAAACTTAAACATGATGCAACAGGCAAGTGCTATCCTAATGCAAGGTGAAGCTGGGGATGTGACAACTCAACCCCACTAAACAAGAATCTCGTCCCGAGATTCAAGACGTGAGGTAAGAAGACAGAGGGGACACAAAGCTAACAACACGATCTTCATGATCCAACTGCCCTTCTCGGAGATGTTGATTGCTTGCATCATGTTGATTTCGAGGTCTTTGTCCAACACGGTGACGACGAAAGAAACTCTACAAAATTGATTGTCTGAAAGATCGAGCAACTCAAGGTCACCTCATGGAGTGAGACATTGAAACATCTCTTGAGCTGAGACATGGAACACACATCCAAAGGGATGGAGTGAAACAAACGATGAAGGTTCACTTAGTGGCAATAATTCCACACCTAAGAAGATAGTGATCTATGTCATCAGACGGGGCACCTTGGAGAAGATGACTCGTAGAGTTATTCCCTTAAGTGGCAAAAAGAATTACTTTTGATATAGAGATCATTGAAATTCTCTATACCAGCCTAAGGCGATCACAAACGATTGTTTGACGGAATTCGAGAGAACGACATATTCCGACTAGCATGGATGATGTGGACTACCTTGTTGAAGAAAACATAATGGTGATTTTTGCTTATCACCGGAAATGGATGGGACCCATGGCAAGTCCACTACTGAAGATAATCCTGAACAGCAGTGGTTGAGGACGGTAACCCATGGCAAATTGGCACATTGGCGGCGCAAGCTGGGAACAAAATGCAAATGCTGGGAATGATTCTCGTAACTGGGGTGAATCCCAACAGTAGAGAGTAAATCTACTCTTGAGGGGTTATAGCACAACCAAGAACACTGGGAGCAATCCCGGTTAGTGCCAGTGATAACACCTAGTGCTTGTGCGTGCTCTCAAGAACTTGAGCATTCCCATATTCATCAAGGTTTTACCAATATCCGTGTCAAGGATCCTGGCAACACCACATACTACCATGATGAATAATGATGGACGATGCAGATGCAAAGGAAGATAACACTTTCTCAGATTTCACCTTAGCGGAGTGAAAAGGCAAAATCTGGATGATCGACCGAGAGACATTTAGCACTCCGCTTCTAATGTTCTCCTTGATGTGCTAGCGCAATCCATTTATTAAAATGGTTTGGTACCTAGAACGTCAAGTAAAAGGTCAGACTTCAGGAGCACAAAAGTCCATAAGGAACAACTAGGGAGTAAATCCTACGAAGTCCTTATGGGGAGGTGTCCAACTTCTTCAATCAAGATACTACAACAATAGGTTTTCCGGCTGGGTGCGTTGGCCACGACATCCACTTTACCGGTTATCGAGAGACCAATATTACAGTTCCTGGGAAATGCTCCAACCATCATATCTGCCTGAGATTCAGTTCTGGTTGGTGTCAGGACATTCTAGACTCATCGAGTCTAGAAAGAAAAATGAAGGTTTGCAACACAAATCGACGAGATGGCGTTGCGAGATTCTCTGGGAGTGAACTACGATAGTAAGCTCCAAAACATGAGCTGGTTCTGCTACAAACATGTGAACACGTTGTCCAAGACAAGCATGACCACATAGTAGTCTTGTGATAAAACACTACCGAGTTCAGGTTGGGAACCATCGTCTAGGATATCGAAGTCCTTACATAAGTCATATGATTAGCTCTTATGATGGAACTTCTTCTCCTTGAACAAATCAATCAGTGGCTTGGTGTGCTAGGAATACATATGGAATGGAGATGATCAGTCTATCAGACCATAGAATACTTCGCACGTATGCATGACTGAATATGGATGTTTCCAGAGGAGGTAAAACAAGCTTTCTCAAATTCACGGTGGCAACTTGCATCAAATGATCATGAATTAGACGGAGTCACTTCTTTCATAGCACATATGCTTCATGAATGGGACATGAAGAAAATTCTTATAAGTTTCCAATACTAACTTAAATGTTCGACATGAATCGTGGTCAAGATAAAAGATGTTGATGGGCTCAACAACGGATCATCGAGATATCCATGAAGATGGAGTTCCACAATTTATAGGAACAAGATGGTAGCATTGGTCGGACCAAGAGATATAATGAGGTATGCTGGAGGGACACCCACGAGTAAGACAACATTAAGAACATCATTGGTTCTGATTTGATTTGAGGATAGCGCACACTCAAACCAAAGTTTTGGCAAGACAATAGGTCCAACAATTGGTCACGAGGATCGATCGATCAAGATATCATCTTTCTTCAACACACCCACAAAAGATATCCCTTGGAAGGAACTAAGTCAGGCAAGCTTTTATCTTCCAACTCTCCTATTTGTTGTTTAGCTTAACCAACTAGCTCAGGGGTAACCAACACAGATTCTTGGAGAAGGGGTGGTTTATAAGAAAACTAACTTGATCAGGAACTCAACATAGCGGTCAAGGAACAACCTGGTAAAACTTCTGAGAAGATATTCGGAAATCACGAACCACCGATATGTTGCTAAGCCCGAGATCATTCTTGCTTTTCAGGGCAAGACAATATGATCAAAAGAGCGAGAGATTGGCACAATCCTAACTCATTGATCGAAGAGTGCACCAGGAATAAGGACTAGGTAGCACGATCAATCATTAGAATGATGATTCGGTAACCATCATGCTAAGAATGAGATTATCGTCCGTTAACTACCAGGCAACAGAGTTGCTAGGAGTATTGATTTCACACATCACGGTTCACTTATCGGCATTCTGGTTCTGAAAACACGGAGACCGAGGAATGAACAATAATGGCGAGAAGTATCACTGTATCAAGAGTTCATAGGAGGTGGTGCAATTCCCATGACATTCTTGACATAAAAATGGTAATACTCCAGGATAGAACAGATTAGAAGCTGGATTAGCATTCTTCATCTGCGAAGTACAACTTCTTTGACCCAATCCTGGATATGGATAAGGTACTGGAGTTTGTTTCTCCTAGTCATTCCAGAATAGAATGGCTTGACGGACCACAAGAGTAAAAGGCATCGATGAGCAGAAATGCACAACTACTCCTAACTATCAACTAATAGATGAGGGTCATAATACAACTAAAAGGGGACAACTCAAAGGAACATATAACTTTCTGAGTTGTGGGCGCATAGATTAGTATGTTGAACTAGTTCAACATATTTCTTCCGGATAATCCATGCAGAAAGATAGGACTGGCAGAGTCACAATATGGATGGAGTACTACTCAAGAGCACTCTGGTTGTGATCTTTTGGTTCAGAAGAACTTCTGCCATGATGGTTCATGGTATTGGAAGAACGATAACCACGGACCTCGAGGACTATCACAAGGTTACTAGTATCCTAAGGGGACTAGCAAATACTACCAACATGAAGTAGGTGGGATGAATCTTGGGTTCAAGAACCCAGAAATAGAATGCCTACTAACTAAATGGCATCACAGGATGCTTTCAAGAATAATGGCCAGAATCATCACACTGGAATATAAAGCATTGCTAGATTACTGGTGATCTTCTAAGACACCTAGGGTCATAATAATAGCTCCAACATGTATGTCGAGGCAACGAGGTACCTCAACACAACGACTAGTGTGGTTAATCTAGCCCAAAGGAGCATCGGGACAGGAAGAAAGGATTTGCAAATGCATCAGACTATTTAGAAACCTGGAAAGACTCGGACAGCATAACGGTTGTAAATGCTCGAAAATACTTCTGAGACTCATGCACAAGGATAGCATAACCACTCAACATCATAATGTCAAGGTTCTGAGCTCAACAGTCGAACACACGGAAGTAGAAGAAACTGAACTGAGGGTTGAATCCACCATTAACGTGATCCTGATAAATAGAATGAGAATCCTAGTTCTTAGTCCCTATAGAAAGAAGAAGGTGACTCAGATCAGAAGGTCATAGGGTAAAGGAGTAAGAAGAGCCTTACGTTTCTTTCCATAATCAATTCCCTTATATAACTAAAGAATTTCTAGACACGACTTCGACCAGTTTGTCTTGCTAATCCTATAGGCAGTCAGGCTCTGATACCAAAGATGTCAGGACCCCAATCCTAAGTCACACAGGTCTAGCCTATAACACATCATATCACTTTGCGGCCTCACGCACGGTATCCCCACGGGTGCCACCTTACCTGGCCCGGGACCGTTTGCGCATTTTGGCACACGTATATGATAGTGTCGCTAGGATCCATATGACAGAGAACCCGGGCCGACATGACTAGTTATAAACCAAAAGTGGCACTAAATTACAGAGACAGGCATACATGACCCAGCAACTAACATGTCGGTCATCAACGTATGAACCCAAGTCGTAGGAAGCTACAAGGACTTAAAGGAGCAACGCGTGATATTTCCCCTAAGGGACAGACACAGGAACGAAGAAGGACACATGCCGGCCAGCCTAAGTGTTCCTGAGCAGTAGCAAGCTACCAAGGCTCTGTGGAGGCACTAGGAGGCATTTCCCTGTAAGATAGGCTACCAAGGGTAAACAACTAGGTGTCGGATCCCACACATAGCAATACACATTACACATATGCATAACATGCAAGTATGTGATGTACAACATGGCATCACAACATAACTCAACAAATCATATAGACAAAGGCCCAGAAGAGCCATCATAGCATTTATTACAAACAGAGGTCACATGACCCAACATACAGAGCATACAGGCAATGGAAGCATAACATGTCTGAGTACAGACAACTACAAATGAAAAAGGCTGAGGAGCCTGACTATCTACAAGACCTTCCCAAGGGTACAAGATCATAGCTGAGGTAACAAGATAAACGTCGAAGTCCACGCGGAACCACTAGTGAGACTGAAGTCTCTCTGCAAAAACATAAATTAAGCAAACCTGAGTACAAAGGTACTCAGGAAGACTTACATCAGAATTAACTACATAAGCATCAGTATCAACAAAGGAGTGGTGAAGTTTGACTGCAGCAAACCAGCTTTGACTCGGTGGCTATCCTAAACTACGACTGCAAGTAACTCTTTTGAGGTGGCGCACATGAGTTCACATATTCACCAATCAATACACCACTATGGATCCGCTCCCGTCTCCCTACAAGAAGGCCATTCATAGCACTCACGCTTATCTTGCGTGTTTTAGAGTATCCACTTCCACTTGTCTATGAACCGTCCAGGTAACCCAGAAGTCCATTTCCATGGACACGGCTATTCGAATAGATCATATATAACCCTGCAGGGGTGTACTTCTTCACACACGCTCTCGCCACTTACCGCCGTGTACACGTCATGTATCTCGGCAACCTTCAAGCGGAAGCCTGGCGAGGGTGTCGGCCACGACCTGACTAACCACACAAGTCTCTCGTCTAGGTTTATCGCCTATTTGGGTTCCATCCGTGGGGAGATCCGACCGGGGTATCGCTCACAGCCCCAAACGATGTGTACAGGGTTCCCGAGCCAGCAAACGGGCGACCGGTACACCGTGCCACGTACCTGCCGCGTCACAGCCTACCCCGAGGGTCAGCGCTGCGCACGACCTCCAGTAACTACAAACACCAGAAACTAATTGCAACTCCTGGACAGAGATCATGTTGATTAATAAGTCGAGAGAGTCAATTAAGGATCCCAATGTGTGGTAGTAGTTGTTTCATGGATCACAAACACAGTACTCAGTTCCTGAGGACGGCTGCAATGAGACAACCCACCATGTACTCCTACATGGCCTCTCATGGCTACCTTTACCAAATCGTGTTCACACACTTAGCTCACACACAGTAGGACATGTTCATCACCCTTCCAATTCATCCTCGATGAATCAGACCTGACACAACTCTAAGCAATAGCAGGCATAACCAGAAAGCATGAATGAGTAGGCACAACATGGCTCAAACAACTCCTATTCATACTAGTGGGTTTCAACTATTTACTGTGGCAATGACATGTCATGCAGTGGAAAGGTGTTCAACTACCGCAGCAGGTAACAGTTGAAGCGTTGTTGTCCTAATGAAGTAAGAGAGAGCAAGAGCGAGAGAGTGGGATTGTATCGGAATGCTCAATGGGGTTTTGCTTGCCTGGCACTTCAGAAGATATCATTGGGTCTTCATCGGTGTCATCGATAACATCGTCAGAACAGCGTCTACTGAGAGGGGACAAACACCGGCAAACTAGAGAGAACACAATCAATGCAATGCGACTATATGATGCATGATCATGACATAGCAATATGTTGTTGATTGAGGTAATGCAACTAGCAACCATATTAAATGAAGTTGGTTTGAACCAAATGTTCAAACTCAAACTCCATATGTAATTATTTAAAAGCCAATTAATTGATTTGACCTGAACAGCAGGTTTAACTTGTTCAAACATGCATGAAAATGCCATAAATAGATTCCTTGAGTTTTTCTGATCATTTTTCATATATAAATTATTTTCATTGGAGTTATAGATTATTTTCTGTGATATTTAGAAGTTTTGGCTATTTTCTGAAATAAATAAATCATTTCTGATTTATTTAAAATTCCAGAAAAGACTTATTGCATCAGCATGACGTCACTGTGATGTCAGCAGTCAACAGCGGCTGGTCCAAGTCAAACCTGACCAGTGGGCCCCACTGGTCAGTCTCTCAGTACTAACTAATTAAGTTTAACACTAAACTAAAAGTTAAGAGGGGCTGGGCCCCACGCGTCAGTGACTCATTAAACTAATGACAGCAATTAAGCTTAACTAAAATCCTAAACTAAAAAGTCAGACGCCGGCCCCACATGTCATTGACCCAGGGGAGTCAAACCCCAAGTCAAACGGGCTAATCCCGCCGACGGCTCGACGCCGGCGAGGCCAAACGCGGCGGCGGTGCTCGGGTTTTGCCTACAGGCCGCGGTTTGAGCCGGAGTTGGGCTCTACGGTGAGCTGGGGCTCGTGCGCATCTAGTGGAGGCGACGGTGTGTGCTGGGGTGGCCGGAAAATGGTCGGCGACGAGGTTCAGCGGCGACAGCAGGTCGGGCTTGCACGGGCGCGGGGGTGCAGCACGAAAGGGAGCTAGCTGAGGTGCGTTTTAGGTTCGTAGCGACACCAGGAGCATGTACGCGAGCTCGGACGTGAGGTTTGTCCTTCGCAATGACGACGACGACATGGACGTCGGCGATGGGCTCACGGCGATGGCTGGGAGCGAGGCTAGCGAGCAGAAACGAGAGAGGGAGAAGAGGGGTTCGACGCGGGAGCTCACAGGGATTCCAGTGGAGCAAACGACGTGGACGGGGAGGCTCTGGACGACGCGAATCGACGGTGACGATCTCCGGCGGCCAGAGCTTCAAGACGAGGTCGGGGAAGACGCTATGAGGCTCCCGAGCTTGCGTGTGTGGGCGTGTAGATCCACGGGTTCGTGGTGGAGCTCGTAGACACGTCGAGGGGACGAGGGGAGGCGGTGGCTGGGGCTACGGCCGTCGGTGCACTCCGGCTCTCGCGGGCGAGCTCAGAGAAGGGAGCTAGAGGAGGGGAGGGGAGGAGTGGACGGCCAGAGCGGTCGGGGGGAGGTGCATGGCGTCGTTTGGGACATCCAGGGCGACGAGAGAGCAGGCAGGCAGGCTGTAGGTGGCCGTGCGCGTGCCGGCGCGCGGCGACCACGCGCCCATGTCCTTCTGTCCAGGGAGGAAGACGACAGGGGAGGAGCCAGGTGGGCTGGGCTGCCAGGCTGGACAGGTAAACGACCCAGGTAGTTCCCTCTCTCTCTAATTTATATTTTAATTATTGTTTTCTATTTTTCTGTAAAATTAAGGGCTTTTCTAAAAATACCTAAACCCTTTCAAAAATCACCAACCTGCACATGCCCACTGTATAGAATATATCCAACATGGAACATTTCAGTTTAGGATTATTTGGACATTTAAAATGTTTACTAGCATTAAAATGCCCAAATTCAAATAACGTATGGTTTAATTCAGAGCCCAAATATGTCATGGAAAAATGTGCATGACCTCTGGTTACTGTTTATAGTATTTTCCATAAATGGTGAACATTTTTGAAAGCCATTTGGATTTACTGAAAAATATTTTAGTTGGACCTAGTGAATTCCTTTGATGCTAGGGTTTAGGCAAACCCCATTTCAACTTTCTGGAAAACTTAAACATGATGCAACAGGCAAGTGCTATCCTAATGCAAGGTGAAGCTGGGGATGTGAAAGATGTTTAATGGGCTTTACCATTCACTTTTATATCAATTTTGGGACTAACCTACTAACGCAAAGGCCCAGTCCAGATTGTTGTTTTTTGCATGTTTCACGGTTTTGCAGAAAAAGAATATCAAACGGAGTCCAAATGGAATGAAACCTTCGCGAGAGATATTTTTGGAGAAAATCACGCACAGGGAACTTGAGAACCACGGCAGGGGAGCCTCGGGGTGTCCATGAGGGTGGGGGTGCGCCCCCTGCCCAGGGGGCGCCCCCTACCTCGTGGGCCCCTCGAGCACCCCCCCCCCC
>LR738709.1:227699205-227747035 GCA_902687465.1 Secale cereale | reverse complement strand
GTCCTCCTTCCTCCTATATAAGTCTACATACGAAGAAACCTTCGACAACAGAGAGAAACCCCTAATTCCACCGCCATAACCTTCTGTTCCCGTGAGATCCCATCTTGGAGCCTGTTCCGGAGCTCCACCGGAAGGGGATCCATCACGGAGTTCTTCATCATCATCATCATCATCGCCCTCACCATGAGTTGTGAGTAGTTTACCACAGACTTTCGGGTCCATAGCTAGTATCTAGATGGCTTCTTCTCTCTCTCTGGATCTCAATACAAAGTTCTCCTCGGTCTTCGAGGAGATCTATTCGATGTAATCCCTTTTTGCGGTGTGTTTGTCGAGATCCGATGAATTGTGGGTTTATGATCAAGATTATCTATGAGAAATATTTGGTTCTTCTCTGAACTTTTTATGTGTGCTCATAATATCCTTGCAAGTCTCGTCGAATTATTGGTTTGGTTCGGCCTACTAGATCTATAGTTCTTGCAATGGGAGAAGTGCTTGGCTTTGGGTTCAATCTTGCGATGTCCTTTCCCAGTGACAGTAGGGGCAGCAAGGCACATATTGTATTATTGCCACTGAGGATAAAAAGATGGGATTTATATCATATTGCTTGAGTTTATCCCTCTACATCTTGTCATCTTGCTAAAGGCGTTACTCCGTTATTATGAACTCAATACACTAGATGCATGTTGGATAGCGATCGATGTGTGGAGTAATAGTAGTAGATGCAGAATCATTTTGGTCTACTTGTGTTGGACATGATGCCTATATACAATGATCATGCCTAGATAGTCTCATAATTATTCGCTTTTCTATCAATTGCTCGACAGTAATTTGATTACCCGCCGTAGAATATCGCTATCATGAGAGAAGACACTAGAGAACACTATGGTCCCCGGGTCTATTCTCAACATATCAATCTACATCTACTTTACTTTTATCGCTTTTATTTGTTGTTCCTATAAACCAAAAATACAAAAAATATAAACTATCATCTCTATCAAATCGCAATTTCGTAAGTGACCGTAAAGGGATTGACAACCCCTTATCGCGTTGGCTGCAAAGTTTTTATTTGTTGTGCAGGTGCGAGGGACTCGCGCGTGGTCTCCTACTGGATTGATACCTTGGTTCTCAAAAACTGAGGGAAATACTTACGCCACTGTGCTGCATCTCCCTTTCCTCTTCGAGGGAAGACAACGCAAGCTCGAGAAGTAGCATCTGCCAGGCCTAAATTCGAGGCTTTTCATGGGCTGCCAGGCCACTGAGTTAAACCATTTCACAAAGCCTTTTAAGATGGACCTCAGATTAACCAATCGTTGTTTTAACGTTGACAAGTTCAGGGTTTGTATAAGATTGACTTGTCAAATGTTCGGCGGGTCATACCTGGTTTACCTGGACGGAGTGACTTACTTGATGAAGGAAGGTTAACCCGGGGTTTTAGGTGAATACACCTGGCTTCCAAGCCTGGCTTGATAGCCTATTACGAGGGCCTTAAAAACTCTTTTTTGATGTGCAACAAGAGCCCCCAAGTAACATTGTGAGCTGTGCTCAGTGGGTGCCTATGTTTGAGTTGTGATGTGCACCAAACTCTCTTTTGCCCCTTATGATAATATTGGCTTGATAGCCGGATTACCGAAGTAACCAGAGATGTGCTCTTATGATAATGTTGGATTGATGGCGGGTTCAAGAGGGTCGTGAAAACTCCGTTTTATAAACAGAAGCCCCCATGTGACAAACTCTTATGGGAAAAACAGCAGAGGCCCCGCTTCAGCAGGGATGCCGGTTTATTATATTGATCATAAAATATACATTGCCAAAAACATATACATAAGAGGATCCTATGGCTCAGGTGTAGTAGGGTCGAAGATGAGCAATATTCCACGGCCGTTGGGTAACGTCCTCCGATATGCGTGAGTCCTTGTGTTCTCGAATGTCGATAAGGTAATATGACCCGCTGTGCAGATTCTTGCTGACCACAAAGGGTCCTTCCCAAGGCGGGGATAACTTGTGCATATTAGTCTGGTCCTGGATGAGCCGGAGAAGCAGATCGCCTTCTTGAAACGTTCTGGTTCTAACCCGGCGGCTGTGATATCGACGTAGATCTTGATGGTAAATCGCCGACCGAGCTGCTGCAAGGTCACGTTCCTCATCTAACCGGTCCAGTGCTTCTTGTCGTGCCTTCTCATTGTTAGCTTCAACATAAGCCACCACACGAGGCGAGTCGTGACGGATGTCACTAGGGAGAACTACCTCTGCTCCATAAACCATGAAAAAAGGCGTGAAACCCATAGATCTGTTGGGCATGGTATTGATGCTCCATAGCACGGAAGGTAACTCCTCCACCCAACAACCCGGCTTCCTCTGTAAGGGAACCATAAGCCAGGGTTTAGTGCCTCTCAGGATCTCTTGATTGGCTCTCTCAGCTTTACAATTAGATTGAGGATGAGCCACTGATGATACGTCAAGCGGGATATGCTCTCGTTGACAAAACTCTTTCATAGCACCCTTGGATAAATTAGTTCCATTATCAGTTATAATGCTGTGTGGAAAGCCAAACCGAAAAATCACCTTTTTGATGAACTGATCCGCTGTGGCTGGATCACACTTGCTGACTGGCTCCGCTTCCACCCACTTGGTGAACTTATCAACCGCCACCAGAAGGTGGGTTTTCTTATCCTGGGATTTCATAAAGGGCCCAACCATATCTAGCCCCCATGTTGGAATCATCCTCAATTCTTGAGCCGGTACATGAGCACGCCTTGAGAATTTTTGACAGGCATCACACTTTTTGACCAAGTCTTCCGCATCAGCATGAGCCGTCTGCCAATAAAAACCGTGACGAAAAGCTTTCGCTACCAAGGAGTTTGAACCGGCGTGGTGACCACAATCTCCTTCGTGGATCTCACGCAAAATTTCACGGTCTTCATTCGGAGATACGCAACGCTGAAACGCCCCTGTTACACTACAATGATATAATTCTCCATTGACGATAATCATTGACTTGGACCGCCGGATAATCTGCCTGGCCAAGATCTCATCTTCCGGTAACTCGCCTCGGTTCATATACGCCAAGTATGGGATTGTCCAATCTGGGATAGCATGAAGAGCCGCTACCAACTAAGCTTCCGGATCAGGAACAACCAAATCCTCCTCTGATGGTAACTTGACCGACGGGTTATGCAAGACATCCATGAAGACATTAGGTGACCCAAACGGCTTAATGCGTCTGCCGCTTCATTCTTTCGCCGGTCCACATGATCCACTTGATAACCTTTGAAATACCCAGCAACAACATCCACCTCTCGACGATATGATGCCATGAGCGGGTCCTTGGAGTCCCAAGTACCAGACAGAGCCACCAGGCCCGAGTCACCAAAACACTTAACCCGGCTTAAATTCATCTCCTTAGCCATACGAAGACCGTGGAGGAGAGCCTCATATTCAGCTGCATTGTTAGTGCAAGGGAACATTAAACGGAGAACATAACAAAATTTATCACCTCGTGGGGAAGTTAATATGACTCCAGCCCTCGAGCCCTCCAATTGCCTGGATCCATCGAAGTGAATAGTCCAGTAAGTATGATCTGGCTTTTCTTCCGGCGCCTGTAACTCCGTCCAATCATTGATGAAATCCACAAGCGCTTGGGACTTGATTGCAGTACGAGGCACATATTTTAACCCGTGAGGTCCAAGCTCAATGGCCCACTTAGAAACCTGGCCAATTGCTTCTTTGTTTTGGATTATATCTCCCAAAGGGGCACAACTGACCACTGTGATGGGATGACCCTGAAAATATTGCTTAAGCTTCCGGCTTGCCATGAAGACTCCATACACCAGTTTCTACCAATGCAGATACCTCCGATTGGATTCAAAAAGCTCCTCGCTGATATAGTAAACCGGCCGTTGAACCGGATATTCTTTTCCAGCCTCCTTGCGCTCCACTACAATGGCTACGCTGACGGCTCGGGCATTAGCAGCCACCTACAGTAACAGCGGCTCATTATCGACCGGAGCATCAAGGACAGGCAGCTCTGCCAACTGTTTCTTCAAGTCCTCAAACGCCGCATTAGCAGCATCACTCCAGACAAAATTGTCTGTTTTTTCATCATCTAGTAGAGAGGGATAGCCTTTTCTCCCAATCTGCTGATAAACCGGCTCAGCGCTGCAATGCGGCCCGCCAGACGTTGAACGTCATTGATACACGCCGGTTTAGCCAGGGACGTAATAGTTTTGATCTTCTTCGGATTAGCTTCAATGCCCCTGTTTGACACTAGAAATCCCAAGAGCTTGCCCGACGGTACACCAAAAACACACTTGGCCGGATTAAGCATCATCTTATAGACCCGGAGATTATAAAAAGTTTCCTTCAAGTCATCTATCAATGTCTCCTCCTTTCTGGATTTTACCACAATATCATCCACATATGCATGAACATTACGCCCAATCTATTTATGAAGACAATTCTGCACACATCGCTGATAAGTCGCCTGGGCACTCTTGAGCCCAAAGGGCATAGATACATAGCAGAAGGCTCCAAAGGGAGTTATAAAAGCTGTCTTTTCCTGGTCCTTAACTGCCATTTTGATCTGATGATAGCCGGAATAAGCATCCAGAAAACTCAAGCGCTCGCAACCCGCCATAACATCAATGATTTGATCAATACGAGGGAGAGCAAAGGGATCAGCTGGACAAGCCTTGTTCAAATCTGTGTAGTCCACACACATACGCCAAGTGCCGTCCTTCTGAAGTACCAACACTAGATTAGCCAACCATTCAGGATGAAATACCTCCACGATAAAACCAGCTGCCAAGAGCCTGGCTACCTCTTCACCAATGGCCTTGTGTCTTTCTTCATTGAAGCGGCGGAGAAACTGTTTGACCGGTTTAAACTTGGGATCAACATTAAGAGTGTGCTCAGCGATTTCTCTTGGTACACCTGGCATGCCATAAGGTTTCCATGCAAAGATGTCCCGGTTCTCGCGGATGAACTCGATGAGCGCACTTTCCTATTTCGGATCTAGGTTAGCGCTGATGCTAAATTACTTGGATGAATCTCCAGGAACAAAATCAACCAGCTTAGTCTCATTAGCCGATTTAAACTTCAAGGCCGGATCATACTTTGTAGTTGGCTTCTTCAAAGGATACATATCTGTCGGATCAACATTGTCCTTGTAAAACTTCAACTCCTCTGTTGCACAAACCGACTCAGCATAGGCTGCACCACCTTCTTCACATTCCAAAGCAATCTTACGGCTCCCATGTACTGTGATGGTCCCCTTATGACCCGGCATTTTGAGCTGCAGATAAACATAACAGGGCCTCGCCATGAACTTAGAATAAACTGGTCGTCCAAACAGGGCATGATATGGGCTCTTGATTTTTACCACTTCAAAGGTCAAAGTCTCTGATCTTGAGTCATGCTCATCTCCAAAGGTAACCTCCGGATCTATCTTACCAACCGGATACGCCTATTTACCAGGTACTACACCATGGAAGACAATGTTTGATGGTCTGAGCTTTTTATCTGTTACCCCATGCGATGGAAGGTTTCATAATAAAGGATGTTGATGTTGCTCCCTCCGTCCATGAGCACCTTGGTGAACTTATACCCCCCAACCTGAGGTGCCACCAGCAGAGCAAACTGACCCGGATTATCAACTCGGGGCGGATGATCCTCACGACTCCATACAATGGGATGTTCCGACCAGCGTAAATAATGAGGCACCGCCGGTTCAATAGAGTGCACCGCCCTTTTATAAACTTTCGGATCATGCTTGCATAGGCTAGTGGTGAAGACATGATGTTGCCCACTATTCAATTGGTTCGGGTTGCTCTGATAACCTGACTATTGATGCTGATGATTCCCCTGATGATTATAACCACCTTGGCTGCCTTGAATGCCGTGTCGACCCTGATTTCCATGTCCGCTCTGATTGCCTTGGAATCCTGAACTAGAACCACCACCGTGATAACCCGGCCCATGAGAACCAGGCCCTGAACTGCCGGCCGGTCCATGATCATATTGGAAACGATCCGAGTTTTTGAACTCCCTCATAATAAAGCAGTCCTTCCAGAGGTGTGTAGCTGGTCTTTCCTTCGTCCTATGCCTAGGGCAAGGCTGATTTAACTGGCGCTCAAGATTGATATTTGATCCTCCGCTCCGCGGGGGCTGCCTACCTTTACAACGCTGGCCATCATTCTGCGTATTGGTATTTGCCACAAAATCTGAATTGTTATCCGCTTTACGCTTACCGCTGTTCCCATGGCTCGCCAGATTAGGCTGCGATGCTTTACCGTTCTTCTTTCCCTTTGCCGACTTTTCGGCGTCAGACTCAGGGTCCTTGGTACTATCAGAATCGGCGTACCTAACCAAAGCTACCATGAGTGTTCCCATGTCATCACAGTGACGCTTGAGCCATCCCAACTTCCGCTTTAGAGGCGTGAACCGGCAATTGCCTTCCAACGTTAAGACCGATGTATCAGGGTTGATGCGATCTGATGAATGCAGGATCTCTGAAACCCGGCGCACCCAATGACTTGTTGATTCATTCTCTTTTTGGACAAAGGCAGCTAAGTCCACAATTGACATGGGCTGCTTGCTTGTGTCTTTGAAATTCTGGATAAACCGGCGCCTTAACTCGGCCCATGACCGATGGAATTAGCTGGCAAACTTTTCAGCCAAGTATGAGTTGTTCCTTCCAACACCATGGTGAAGTACTTAGCACATGCCGCATCATCCACATCCAACATCTCCATCGCCATCTCATAGCTTTCAAACCATGACTCGGGGGATAAATCGGCAGTGTAATTGGGCACCTTCCGTGGTCCTTTGAAATCCTTAGGCAGACGCACATTACGTAAAGTGGGGGTGAGACACAGCACTCCCAAAGAGCTGGAAGTAACCCCTGGTTCCACCGAGGTGGTTGGACGAACTGGGGTAAGCTATCGGGTTGTGTACTACGCTGCTAACTCGGCCTCTCGATGTTGTCTACCCTGATCCAGCACATCTTGAGCATTTGCACCACCACCTGTCGGGTTATCCCCCCAAGGCGGGTTACGGTTCCGCGAACTGCTTGACACCACTGGTTCATCAATATGCCTGCTGTAACTCCGGCTTGGGCGGGGGGTGGAGTGAATCCTCTCGCGGCTATAGGAATAAGCCTGCTGCTGAGTCAAAGCTGTCTAAAGGAGCTCCCTAGCCCGTCGCGTCTCCACGGTTGCAGGGGACTCACCTTCGACAGGGAGGGCCTCCAATCATGAAGCGGCTGCGACTATGTTATCCAAGGGGTTGGAGTAATGACCCGGAGGCATCGGTACATGCTGTGACGGGATGATCTGGCGAAGCGGTTCCGTTGCATGTGGCTGGACCGGTGCCCCCGTTCCAGGCGCTTCTGCCCGGTTCACCACTGGTTGATTGTCGGTTTCTGCTCCTGGCATGCTAAAGAGATTCCTTGCCTCATAAACCAGAGGCAGGCGAGACTGGTACCTTCTCCTCATTACATCATTTCATGAGTTCTGATCCAACATGAGCCGATAAGCCTGAGCATCCAACTCGGCCTGCTTCGCGGCCATCCTGGTGTTTTCAGCTGCCAGATCTGCCTTGGCTTGATCTATCTGACCCTTTACTTTGGCAACTTCTGCATAATGCTGCTCCTTATCTGTCTGGATAACCTCCGCGGTTAATAGTGCTGTCAAAGTGTCGAATAAACCGGATAGGACCTAAGTCGGCGGCTGGACAGGGCCTCCTGCCCCGGCTGCTGCTGCCACCGCCAAACCGGATGTCAACGCTGCTGCGGTTGAAGAGTGTTGTACAGATTGTGATCCGGCCATGAAGATTGCAACCCGGCTCTGCTTCTGCTCCTGGCGTGCTATATTTGGATAAAAGGTGGTATTCGGAGCTACAGTTGTTCACGATACTGTGTTTATCAAGATGTCGATCTTGGTCAACAAGGATGACGAGGCTGAGGACGTTGTACGTCAAGTGTACGTGGATGATATTCCTCAAAATATCCGGGATGGTTTTGACAACACGTGCAATTATGTCATTCAATGTCATGATGCACTCGAGGTTAAGCTTGGAAAAAGGATTGATGTACTGATCACCTGGTTCGATGCTTTGGCAAATACCATCAATACGACAACAACCTATTTATGCAGCACGGACTCGTGACAGACAGGCCGGTGTGCATGATCGCCATTTGGTGGCACAACCACATGCTAGAGATGATAACCTTGATGACAGCGTTGATCCTGCGGCAGGGTACGTGCCATGACTGTGACACTTTTAACCCCATCGTGAAGCTGCTGCTCGTAGTGGAGCGTATGACTGAGTTGGTCAAGCTGCGAACACGACGCGTTTTTTAAATTGGTTGAGCATAGAGGTGCATGATCGTGTAGACATGGTTGTTTATTATAACATACAAGATCTTGTGCACCAAGTTGTGCGTGTAGAGCAACAAATTAAGCGAAGCCAAACCATTGCTTTTCACTGCACCACTTCCAACTTATGGATATGTCCTCAACAAAATTCTAGTGAAGGTGGCACCAGTTCCGAGATGGCATCATCAGCTGGATCTAATGGTTTAGTGCAGAAGGATGTTTGAAAAATTGAAGCATCGAGAGTTGATACGATTACACAGTCCACCACAAGCACTAGTTAAATAGAGTGCTTCATGTGTGGAGGAAGGGGACATATGAGGATTGAATGTCCTAATGAGAAAAGAGTGTTGCTCAGAAGAGATGGTTATGCATCTGCTAGTGATGAAGAGGCAGTTTCTGACACTTCTAGTGAAAAAGCTGAAAAAGTTGAAAAGGTGACTGTGAATTTTGAAGCCGCGAAATCGTACCCTCCATTGATGGTGCAATGAGTGCAAGAGGATCACATTGATGATAAGGGACAACGTTGGAATATTTTTCAAACTCGGTGCAAAATCAGTAACACCAATCGTAAGTTGATCATAGATGGAGGAAGCTACACCAATGCGGTCAGCAAGGACTTGGTAGATGCTTAGCATTGCCAACTTGGAAGGACCCGCAACCACACCATGTTGAATCACTAAAAAAACACTTCCGTGATGATACATGTTTTTCACAGTAGGTCACGATTTCTGTCATGCATGTACATCAATGATGATTTTATGACAGAATCAAGATAGTCATACATGTGCTGTCGTAGAAGTGTTCCATGACAATACTCCAATTATCATCACGTAAGTGTCCACTTCCACGATGCTAAATGGTGTGTCATGGAAGTGATTTCTTCAAGGGTAACAGACACGTGGCATCCACCATAACAAGTTGTTGTTATACTATCGGGTCTGGTTTTGGATCCGATAACCCGTTAACAGCCATGACCAGTGCCGATTTTCAATGTGTAAAATTCTCATTGGCCGAACAAACCATGTGTCAGCACTACGTTGGGACAGATATCAACCATTCAATGGACGGGAGGCACCTATGATACGTCGACACATGGCACTGCCCAATAGTGCCCCATTTTAGGTTAAAAGGCTAGCTTGTTTGACTTGGATAAAAGTTAATGAGTCGGCCCATGGAAATCCTGTTAATGGCATGTTCATGTATAGCCCATTTACAACCCCTTAACTCACAACCTGTTATGGCCTTTTCAAATTTGGCCTAGTAGCATCATGTGGGCCGTCCAACATAATTCCAGCCCATGATCATTTTTGGCCCATGGTGATTCTGGCCCATAATAAACAGTAAATTGCTTTATACCCATTAACGACCCATGATTCAATTGGGTCGTTTCCAGCACGTGTTATCTTTCGGCCTTCCAAGGGCCCATATATTCTTGGGATCATTTCCAGCACTCGATTGCTTACGGTCCGTTACTGGCCTACTCGGCTAATGGGGAAAATTCAGCCCATGGTTATATTTTGCCCATTAATGGCCCATTAAAGCATTGGGCTATTTTCACCCCGTTAAATATTCCAGCCCAATAATGACCCATAATACCTGCCGATAGAAATAAGCATTTGCTGTCTTCAGTCCTGTTAATGGTCCATTAAGGTGCGGGATCATAAATGGAAGGTTACCACTTTGGCCCGTTTATGACCCATATTGCGGTCCACTTTTGGCCCACAAAAGGCCAATGGAACGTATGGCCCATAGGAGGCCCATTGATCCTACAGCCCATGGATACTACAACATGTAGCATGCCCATGGTTACCAAGGTCGGTATGTGGCCCACGGTTATTGCGGCAACTATCAAACTTAGGGAAACAAAGTGTCATCAGAAAAAAATGATCACCTATGGGGCCATCGGCCCCTTTGTGGTTTGGCGAGGGGGAAGGGCATGTTGCACAAAGAGTGGAGACCGTAGAGGCAACACGATAATGATGACACGGTAATTTTATCCAGGTTCGGGCCGCTGCGAAGCGTAAAACCCTACTCCTGCTTAGGTGGATTGGATGAGGGAGTGTGAGGAGCACGTAGCACTCATGCCCGACAAGGTGGCCTCGGGGAGAGCAACTAAGCGTGTATGAGTGTACGAGGGTTCGATCCTTTGTAAGCTTACCTCGATCCTCCTTTTATAGTTCAAGGGGGATCCAAAGTGGCGACATGATCACTGTTGGTTGATTAGATAGCCAACAATGCTATCATGCCTAACTTTGCAGACATGACAGGGTGCATTAAATGCACCGCTTAGTGTCACGTTGTGGAGTAGCCCGACAAGCATTCCCACGCTACTTTATCTATCTCTCGCCCTGTCAGTGTGACATGCCGCTGGACGGGTGTCATTTGGAGGAATAATGCCTTCTGGGTGGCTTCCACATGCTACGTGGATGGCACTTAATTATTTGAGGGCTCGACACCGCACTGATAATTGACCTGAGTCGCTGTGTGGTGGAGTGGTGGTGCCTTGGCGGGCAAGCCCACCGTTGGCGTCCCCGACAAGCCTGTCGGGGGAGTCTTGAGACTTGTCAGGGTGCAGCCTCGACCTAGCCGGGCTAGCCTGCCCAGCAAGGGAGATATTTCCTTATTGATATTTTGCTCCTTTCCTTGTCTTGGTCTTCTTGATCTGCCCTTTGATTTCTTAAAGAGTAATATATTCACCTTGGCCTTGTCTTGCCGTTGCAACCTCACCTCCGTTCCTGTGTACAGTCCAGGAAACACACACTAAGGTTTGTTGCACCGACAGAATCCTCCGGGCCTAGTCTAGATACGGTACCGAGAATCATCAGGGTAGGCCTTACAAAGTACACAGGCAGAGGGCTTGTAGTATCTCATTTCTGAATTTTTATTTGCTTCTTCATTAACCTCTGCTTGAATGATGGCGATTTCCGCCTTTCCTACCCGTCATGTGAGACATCGTGGGGTCACCTTTGGGCCACGACCCGCTGGTTGCCCATGTCCCACGCTCACAGGATGGCAACTACCTCCTTTCTCATATGTCGTTCCCGTCGTTTCCACCATGTACGCTGCATGCAATGCACAGGGTTGGTGGTGGAAATGATGGACGCAGGGAGGAGCGTCGTGGCGGAAAGCTAGGCGTCATGGATTAGCGTAGGTGGGTGGTCTTGATCCCGCGTGCCGTTAGTAGCGCAGAGAATCCGGATTGGTGCAGTGAGGTGGTGGCCTTTAGGGTGAGTAGCCAGCCCCCGGCCCAATCCGCTTATAAAAAAGGGAGACGGGCGAGGGTCTACTTCACGCATATTTTCTTCTTCTCACTTGTCTTCTTCTTCTCCCTCAAATGGTGAGGGGAAGGGGTCCCGCGAGTGTCTCTGTTGAGAAAGGGCCTCCCTCCCGTTCTCGCGCAAAGCCTCTGACTTGGAGTGGCGGTCCTGTGCCCAGCGCTAGTAGAGTAGGCCTTGGATGGGGGCGCGGGCGGTGCGGTGGAAGCGCCGGAGGCTGCGGTGGAGGTAGCGGCTCTGGCCCATTCATCGCCAGGCCGCCCGTGGTTCCAACCTCAGTGAGGGGTCAAGCAGGCGACAACGTGCCGGGGTCCATAATGGACATGGAACGCGGTAGTCGACCATGGCATGTCCTCTCTTCGTCCATGATGACGAAGGGAAACCATGAGAACGGCCATCTCCCGTATGCAGGAGACCGCGGGAGTGGTTCGCCATCTGTTACGGTATATTTCTTCCCCTATGGCACTACTTGTTTTGCGCATGAGCAGAAATCCATAGCTAGTACACACTTCTTCTGGGCAGAATATTCTTCTAGCTTTGGTTGGCGGAGACGGCCATGCTCTTTGTGGAGCCCCCCGCAGCTCTTGGTGCTTGCCCTAGCTGCTGCAATGCGGGCTTGAACTATGGTGGTCGTGCCTCTTCGAGTGACAGTGACAAGGAGGGTGGGAGCAACCCACGACGCGACAAGAGAAGGGGTGACTGCTCTGACGCAGCGTGATTGCCGGCAGCACCATCATCACCGGCTGGGCTTCGGTAGAACAACCATCTGCACATGCCCTCCGGTTTCTTCCTTCCAGCCTGGGAGCGGTGTCCTCCTGATCCTAGGGTGGCGCCGAATCCTAACCAATCCTTCCCTCCATCTTTTTTGTCTCCCCTTGCGATCCCTAGGAGGAGGAGGACAGAACGAATGCATCATGGGGCGCTTATCTTTTTTAATCTAAAATATGTAGGCATCTGCCAAATTTTAGTTTCAAATATGTAATCCCTTCTATCCATGTTTGTGCTATATAAGATATATACTTGTTTATCATCATGTTTAATGAAAATAAAAACAGTCTCGGTGGGCACTTGCGCATGTATGTTATTCATGCAGAGGGAAAGTGCCTCTTTACTTTCAAGTAAGCAAGCTACTTCCTGACAAGTTGTCTTGTTGCCACCTTCGGTTTGTTGCCGCAGGGCTTTGTCGGATTCAGAGCTCCGCAAAATCCTTCTAGGTTCGAACTATGGGGTGCGTGCGAAGAACTCAACCTCGCGTATCTACCTACTCGCCATCCCATGAACTAGCTCGATGAACAGGAATGTAAAAGAGACACGAGGTAGTTTATCCTGGTTCAGGCCACCTAGCGGTGAGTGGCCCTACTCCAGCAGTGTGGTGGATTAGCCTCGAGATGGGATGATGATGAACTAGTACAATGGGTGAACAACCTCCGGAGGTGTGTTCTTGCTTTGTGGTGGATAGGAAGGTCGGAATCATCCGTCCCTGCTGGGTGGTGGCTATCCTACTTATATAGTGGTCCTCTTCCCCCGAAATGTTGGCGGGAAGGGATCCCATGACGGCTCATTTTGAAGGGAGACAACTAGTACATCTTATCCTAACTAAAGGTTGTCTTCGCGTGCAAAGCCTTTGATCCTGACGCCATGGTGGGCTCGGTGATGACCTTCGTCTTGCCGTCCTTGCGGTCTTGGTCTCATTTCATGGAAATGGAAACCTTTGACATTCCTTGGGACTCTCCGCCTGAGCCTGCTTCCTTAGCACCAAAGAGGAAACTGTTGTACTGCGCCCGCTGGCACCCGCCCGACCTTGGTCGTCATGGCGTGTGTCATGCAAACCTCGCGAGGTGGGGGTTGCATAGAGTTCTCTGCTCCTCAGGGGCTAGCCAGATAAGGCATCCCCTTCCGGAGGTCTTGGCGTCGTTCCCCCTGCAAGGATTAGCCCGTCGTGAGGGTCTTATGTGTCGATGCTGAATATGGGACGTACCAGGCCTAAAAAGGAGCCACGTCGTGGGCCGCAGGCAGGCATATCTGGGTACCATGGTTCCCAGAACACCGATAGGCTTGACCTGCTAGATGCAAAGCTGCGGAAGGTGACCATCGCCCTATCGAGCCTCTTCTAGTAGATGTAACTACAACTGTTTTGGACGAAACATTGTTCGAACCAAAGAACGGGAGCACAAATGTTATGGATGTGACGAGGTCTTTCAAAATGCACACGTTCTTCTTAGAGAAACACAAATGGATAGAAGAGATGGGACTTATCTGCATTGCTTGCCGGGGTTCGATATGTTGACTTGTTTCGTTCTTTTCGGGATGGAGTCCGCGGAAGAAACATGTAGTTAGTGCAGAAGGAAACAAAGAAGCATATGCACTGGTCTATATGCTCATGAGATGCTTGTGCACACCTATGCATGCATGCAGTTTTTGGGGGCCCCCAACGCTTCGTTTATTTCTGCTGCTTAGGGTCTATGTCTAGCTTTGTACAAAGGGTTACATGAAGCATTGGCAAAGCTTGTACAAAAGGGTGGCTGCCGGGCAGGGCCCGACAGCCACGCCTTAGGGGTAGAACTTATGGAGATGCTCAATGTTCCATGAGTTTTGCAATAGAATGCTATCTCAAGTCTCCAGTAGCTGTAGTTGCTCCTTCTTCTACTTCCCGCTATGCCACTAGGGCTGCACTAACTACTGGATTGGTTGTTGCTAGATACAGTAGCAACGACTCTTGTGGTTTAGGAGCAACGAAGGTGGGAACAGAGGATAAGTAGGTCTTCAAGTCTTGTAGCGCTCCTTCTGCCTCCGGGGTCCTCTTCATGGGCCCTGCTTTCTTCAAAAATTTAAAGAACGACACGGCACGCTCGGCGGACTTGGAGATGAATCCGCTCAGCGTGGAAACGCATCCAGTTAAGCACTTCTCATCCTTGGCTGACCATGGAGCTTGAATTTGCTTGATTGCTTTGGCCTTGTTTGGTTTGGCTTCTATCCCCCAGTGAGACACCAAGAAGCCTAGAAGCTTGCCGGAGAGCATGCCAAACACGCACTTCTCCGGATTAAGCTTCAGGTTGATCTTGCGCAGATTTGGAAAGGTCTCTTCCAAGTCTTGAATAAGTGTTGACCTGTCCTTGGTCTTGACCACAATATCATCCATGTAATATTCAATATTCCTATGCAGTTGAGGCTCAAATCTAATCTGGACAGCTCTTGCAAAGGTGGACCCGGCGCTCTTTAACCCGAAGGTTATTCGTACAAAGTAGTACGTGCCACATGGGGTTATGAACGCGATCTTCTCCTCGTCTTCCTTGGACATGAATATCTGGTGGTACTCATAGTAGGCATCCAAGAAGGAAAGCAGGTCGCATCTGGAGGTGGAATCCACAATCTGATCGATGCGCGGCAAGGGGGAGGGGTCTTTCGGTCACGCTTTGTATGCAAAGCCTCCATTTCCCATTCTGCTTGCGCACCACCACTGGATTTGCCAACCATGTTAGATGCAACACTCTTCTGACCAAACCAGCAGTTTAAGGTTCTTGATCTCTTCGGCAATGAATTGCTGCCGGTACAAAGCTTGCTTCCGGACCTTCTGCTTGATTGGCCGGTATGGGGACAGACAACAAGGTGGTGCTCGATTACCTCCCTGGGAACACCAGGGATAACAGATGGTTTCCAAGCAAACACATCGACATTCGCTCGCTGGAAGGCAACAAGTGCGCTTTCCTATTTGTCGTCAAGGGTGGAGCTGATAGTGAATGTACCATCAGCGCCAACCAGCCCTATGGGGAACTTCTTCACGGCAGGTGCTGCAACCGTTGATTTCTTGCTGTTGGAGCTCTCCGGCAAGTCATCAACAGGTGCAGCGCATCCCGGATTCCTAATCGGTATCCTCGATAGCTTCTCTTCTTTGCTTGTTTTTCTTGAAGAGAATGGCGGCTTCAGTAGCCTCGGCAGCGACAACCTCCCGATACAACTTATCCACACATATGGCCGCGTCATTCTTGTCTGATGGAATGGAGATAACGCCAATTGGCCCTGGCATCTCCAACGTGTTGTAGGCATAGTGAGATGCCTCCATGATTTTTTTAGGGCAGGCCATCCAAGTATCCCACTGTACGACAACGTGAGCTCAACCACGTCAAACACAATCTTCCCAGTTCGTTAGTTCACTTCCCCCCAAACATTATTGGCAATGTGATCTTCCCCTTCAGACGACTCCTACCGGGGTTGATCCCTTGAAAGGTGCCAGTAACCTTGATTTCCTATTCTGTTATCTGCAACTTGCTGATGACCTTGCGAGAAATCACATTCAAGCCAGCCCCGCTGTCAACCAACATCTGGTGACCTTGAGGTTGTGGATTGTTGGTGAAACAAACAACGGCAATCACCCTACCGCGGTGGTGCGGTCAGGGTGATCGTCTTCATCAAAGATGATGGGCGTGCGGGACCATTTGATCGGTTTCCGAAATTCTCCCACTGGCTCCACGGCATTGACTTCACGCGCCCACTTTTTAAGCTGGCAGTGAGAGGAATGTAAAGATGCACCTCCATCAAAGCATAGGGCGTCAGTGGCCTTCTGGAAATCCCGCTCGCTGGTCTCCTCCTTATCTCCTTCATCTCTCTCGTCGTCGCATTCCTTCTTGTCGTGACCTCTAGTAGGATACCCTTGATCCCGAGGGAGCTTCCCGAGGCGGCCTCCTTTTCCACCTCGGCCCTTCCCGCCAGCACCATCTTGGTCTCTTTCGCTTCTCTTACTCAGCCTTCTTCTTCTTGGCAAGCTGCTCAACTTGGTGACATTATTGGAGATCATGCCCCTTGGTATGATGAATCTTGCAGTACGGCCTGTCAGCGTTCCCAGCTTTCTCGGTCGCCGCAGCTTCCCGGCAATCAATGGACGCGGTAACCTCCTTGCCGGGGGCTTTGGTCTTGGTCTTCTCGCTAGTACTAGGGTTGCTAGATCCTTCGACAACCATAACTATTTTTGCCTTGCGCTTCTTGTTGTGTTTCTTGTTCTTCTTATTCTTGTCGACAGCATCATCGTCCTCCTCTGAATCAACTTTGATGCCATCTTCCTATCCGGGGAGTTTCCTCCCCTCTTCTGCACGGGCACATTTATCCGCCAAAGTGTAAAGCTCATTCATAGTATTGGGCAGCTGCACGTTCATCTTTGAACATATACTGCGGTTGTGCACATTGGACTGGAATGCGGCAATCATAGCTGCGGGGTGGATACCTGGAATGGTCCTGTGCACCCGGCCAAATCTCTTCATGTACTTTCACAAGATCTCCCCTTCCTTACATGGGAGGATTTGCAAGCGCTGGACCGTCCTGCCTCTTGGTGGCCACCCGTGAAGGCGCCAACAAACTCGTTGCACAAGTCAGCCCACGTCGAGATGGAGTTCTCTGGCAGGTGCATCAACCATGACCTCATATTTGGCTTGAGCGCTAGAGTGAAGTTGTTGGCAAACTGCTTCTCATCCCTTCCCTCGACAGCTTTAACAACGATGGTGTAGATGCTCAAGAACTCTGCTGGGTTCAATCTACCATCATACTTCTCTGGTATCTCTGGCTTGAACGTGCGGGTCGATGGCCATCGGACTTGCCGTAGCTCACGAGTGAAGGCGGGACACCCAGCCTCAAAAGGAAGGTACCCACTCCCACCGGGCACGGTCTCGTCGACGTCGGGGCCATTGTGCATGTTGGACTGGTGGTGGGTTTCGCGGTGCCGTTCGATGGTGACGTGCACGTCCTCCCTCCGTCTGTCCTCTAGGACCCGCCGCTGATCTTGATGAGCTCGTGGATCAGACGAAGCCATTGATAAGTTGTCGGGTTATTGGTTGTGTAGTTCTAGCTGTGGCCCTGCGCTGGTCGTCGGGTGGGGACTACACCATCGGGGCGGCCCCTCCAGTGCGGGCAGGAGCTTGGACCACTGTTGTCGCTTGTGGTTGCCGTGGCAGCCCCGCTCGCTGCGATCCTCCCGCTTCAGCAAAACTAGCCAAACTCTGAATGGCGGCTCTCCATTCATCCATTTGGTTGGCTGCTGGCAGGATTCTCAGTAGGAGCTGGGCTCACGCCATGGCTTCTCGAGCGGAGGTTGTCATGGACGACGACGTAGAACGCGACATCGCCCGGTTTCTGATGGCACCAGCGTTGGTGCCGTCATTGTGCTCCCGTCGCCAGGAGCCAGTCATTGTGGCATTGTGACAATGAGGGGGATGCGCTTGGGGGTTGATGACCCCATTTGGTGGTGCGACTTGATCGCCTTGCTCCGAGGAGACGCGTGTGCCATGACTGTACCCATGATGGCTGCAGCTGGGAGGTCGCGGGTCGCACCAAAGTGGGCATTGTCGATGTGGCTGTGTCCTCCAGCGTGGTGAGGTTGCGGAGGTTGCACTACTTCGTCCGCGCCATGCGGAGCATGGCTAAGGAGTCCTGGATTGAGGGGTCCTCATGTGGACGGATAGCTCGTGGTGGGTCGGACTGGTGGGCCGTGAAGATCATTGCTGAAGATCATCTCTTGTATCCGGATATGACTCATGTATACTTATAATGGCTGGTTTTAGGTTCGGGTGTAATCTTTCCTTCCTCTGCAAGATGGTTATGTACAAACCCTAGGGCCCTCCGGTACATATATAAACTAGAGGGTTTAGTCCGTAGAGGCTAGTAGTAGAAGAGAAACAACAGAATCATAGGCTAGACCTTTAGGGTTTAGCCATTACGATCTCGAGGTAGATCAACTATTGTAATCATATTCATCAAGATCAATCTAACAGGAAGTAGGGTATTACCTCGATCGAGAGGGCCTGAACCTGGGTAAACATCGTGTCCCTAGTCTCCTGTTACCATCGATCCTCAGATGCATTGTTCGGGACCCCCTACCCGAGATCCGCCGGTTTTGACACCGACAATGGCCAGCTGGATGCTGTTGATGTCGCCCTCCTCCGGCGTCCCTCACCCCCACTTCAGCTGTGGGGGAGACGACGACAGCGCCCCCTGCGCCGGTCACGTCCCCGATGACAGCAACGTTACCCATCTCCATTACAGTGTCCGCGACACCAACGGTTGCATGCGAAGGGCCTTTCGAGGTGGAGGGCTATGTTGTCACGCCAAATTTCTTCTTGGGCGCCATGGGTAATGGAGCCGTTGATGAAGAAGACGATGATGAAGATTGACGCGCTACTTATAACCGTAGATTCACGCAAATTCTTCCCCCTTCCTGGTACACCAAAGATGTCGTGGGAAAAATGATCACCTATGGGGCCATCGGCCCCTTTTTTGGTTCGGCGAGGGGGAGGGTATGTTGCACAAAGAGCGGAGACCGTAGAGGTAGCACCACAGTGGTGACACGTTGGTTTTTACCCACATCCGGTCGCTGCGAAGCGTAAAACCCTATTGCTACTTTGGTGGATTGGATGAGTTAGTGTGAGGAGCACATAGCACTCAAGCCCGGCAAGGTGGCCTCGGCGAGAGAAACTACACGCTTATGCGTGTACAAGGGTCCTAATCCTTTCTAAGCTCCCCTCGGTCCTCCTTTTATAGTTCAAGGGGAATCCAAAGTGGCAACATGATCACTGTTGGTTGATTAGATAGCCAAGAGTGCTATCATACCTAACCGTGTAGACAGGATAGGGTGCTTTAAATGCACCTCTTAGTGTCACGTCGTGGAGTAGCCCGCCAAGCCTTGCCGCGCTACTTTATCTGTCTCTCGCCCTATATGTCTAACACACCGCTGGACGAGTGTCATTTGGAGGAAAAACGCCTTCTGGGTGGCTGCCACGTGCTAGGTGGATGCCACTTAATCATCCGAGGGCTCGACACCGCACTGATAAGTGACCTGATTCACCGTGCGGTGGAGCGGTGGTACCTTGGCGGGATGGCCCGCCCTTGGCATCACCGGCAAGCCTGCCAGGGTAGTCTTGAGACTTGTCTTGGTGCAGTCTCGACCTGGTCAAGATCTCCTTCCCGGCAAGGGAGGTTTTTCCTTAGTGATATCTTGCTCCTTTGTCTTGTGTTGGTCTTCATGAACTACCCTTTGACTTCTCAAAGTGCTATATCTTCAGCTCGGCCTTGTCCTGCCGCTGCAACCTCGCCTCCGTACCTGCGTACATTCCGGGCAACACACACCAAGGTTTGTTGCACCAACACAAAGACTAAGGAAATAAATAGGCAAGCAACTAATTCTCGGCTATTAGCATGACTACACAAATTACATCCATTGGGCATCAAAGTTTGTCACCAGTGCAAATATAAGGAACACCCTACACTATACCAAAATTGCTTCCTGTTTTCTTCAGCCGGACGATGCCTGTTAAGAAAAAATGTTGTATCTCAACGAAACAAACTACATCCATATAACAAAAGGAGAGTTGGCATAAAAGTAAACAATCCGTCAGATAAATGCACCATCAGAAGTTTAGATGCTCAGTTCAACTGACCTGACAGTTATGATTTGATGTTGTAGTGTCTGATGGAGCACCATAACCTTCACCTTTATATCTTGACGAAAATAGAAAATTTCTATTTGTCTGGTTTCAAAACCAGGCATATCTTGGCGACATCAAATAATGGTTATCCTTGTCTCACAAAGGGTCTCTTCCAGGGATTGGACTTGTGTCTGGAGCGCAGGTATATCATTCTTTTGAGCTTGCAGACCTTCATATTAAGGCAGTTTGGATGAGGTTGCCTTAACAACCAACAATATTACATAGGAAAGTTCTTTTGGCAATGTTAGTGGAGAGATACACTGCAGCTGGAGGTGACATTGAGGTTATGGTTGCCTCATCACCTTCAAGGGTGTCGGTTCCACCATTTATTCCATAGCTTACCGAAAAGTTGCATTTGTACATAAGTAATACCAGAACAATAGTTATTAATGAGGCAGCAAAACTAAACAAAATAGCTTTGGTCTATATACAAAACCTATTTTGGTAAACCTGTGTAGAATATTAGTTGTATTTTACTATGAAGTACACAATAAAACTAGGTTCCAAACATATGACCATGTATACCATGGCTAATGTATTGTCTATTTCTTCACATTATACTGACAACTAAAGATAAAGAGACAAAGTTTAGAATACGGTAAGCATAGTATGATATCATTCATAGCATAAAACAACTGAGAACAGACAAACATGCAATTTTAATGTTGTGTGGGCCAGTCGATCATGGAAATAGATTATAGATCAAGACAAAAGGAACATCACTCCTCTCTTTTAAACCTTGTAAGGTGCAATGATACGGTAATACAACTATGTCTAAAATGGAAATGAGTAATAGACAATGGATACAAACCGTGCGGTTCAATGCGCAAGTTGGAGTAACCAGTAGTTCAAAGGCATGAGGACTAAGGACTTGCAACATCTGCTTTGACTAGTGTAGTCATGCCCTTTGTCTTGCTAGTGTGACAATCCTTTTTTCCACTATAAACAATAGGGTAAAAACCCCACTGCAACTTTTATTAAAATAGAAAGCAAAGGTATCAAAGGTCTTAGGGTTATAGCTAGGCTTGAGATAAGCCCAAGAAAGGAGACGAAAGAAAAGAAAACAAAAGAAACGAAAAAGAAAAAGAAAACAAAGAAAGGAAAAAGGAAGAAAAAACTAAGCTAACCTAAAAAAGCTAAAAAGAAGACAACAGGTAGTTCTCAATCCAAGTCAGGAAGGATGCTTCATGCTTCTTCTTGATTCTGTACTTCAGCCACTCTAATTCTTCAAAGTAAATAGCTTTCCAGCCTTGGAAGGAAGGTTGTATGTGCTCAAAAATCTTATTGTTGCGTGAAATCCATATAGCCCATGAAACCAGAATTATGACATCCACGAAGAAAGGGACATGTAGTTTCTCTTTATGGTCTTGAAAGGCTTCAAGGACAGACAAATTTGATGTTCTTGTTGGGAAAATGAAGTTCCAACATTGTTGGGGAAAAGGACATCCCCAAAAAAGGTGATATGGTGTTTCCTCCCGTTGACAATTCAGAGTAGCACAGTTATAATCCTCCAACACAAAAGTCTTTTTTTAGCAGATTTGTCGTATTCAGTCTATCGTGGAGGAGCATCTAGAAAAAGACTTTGTGTTTTGGCTGGCATGAACTTTTCCAAAGCCAATTGAAATGTTTGGGAACCTGTTTGAAACCAATCAAAGCCCTGTAGGCTTTTGTTTCATCGCCATGAAATCTGAGTGTTTAACTTCCAGACAAATGGCTTCCATATGGATAAATTCTTCATGAGCTTGTGTGGACAGCGGTAAGTGAAACTTGTCATCAATGTATTCAGTATTAGGTACGTGATGAACACTTTCCTGAGGATTAATCACAAAGGTGAATAAATGTGGGAATTTGGTTTTCATAATATTGACATGCCAGAGGTCTTCCCAAAACAGAGCACTTTTGCCATCTCCCACATTGCACCTTGCAATAGCCTTGTACTGATCAAGGAGAGCTAAATTTGATTTCCACCAGAATTATCCCACCTGTTGGTCAGCTGGCATGTTGCCATTAGAATAATAGGTTTCCCAAAAGAGATTGGCGCAATGAATATCATGTCTGTTGAAGAATTTATGAAATTTTTTCATGTAGAGGGCTTTGTTTTGAACATATATGTTCATGATCCCCAGTCCACCCTGATCCTTAGGTCTACATACTGTACTCCAAGCTACTAATGATGGCATTGTGTCGTCCATGTGAGGACTCAAACAATGCCTAAGATATTTGATAATTTGCTTTTCAATCGTGATTGGGATGTCAAAGTAGCACATGAATAAGATGGGAAGTGAAACCAGAACTTATTTGACCAATAAGATTTTGCCAGCCTGTGTCATGAAGGTAGCAAGCCCAGCCAGTCTTCTTGCCACTTCTGAAACTATGAAGAGGCATTGTTCCACAGTAGGTTTTATCAATCCTAGGGAAAGACCTAAGTAGGTGGATGGAAATTGTCCTCTAGCACAATTCATAGTATTGGTGAAAATTTGTACCCTATCTTATTCAATATTGATTAGTACCAGGAAGGATTTGGCATAATTAACCTTCAAGCTAGTGGCAGAAGCAAATGAGTTGAGAAGAGCTTTGAGACATATAAGTTGTCTAACATTGGCAGGCATGAGAACCAAGGTATCATCTGCATATTGTATCACAGGAAAATCAGGGCATGAATTCACTTGCAAAGGTGCAGACATAATGCCAATGGTCATAGCCTTCTTGAGAATAGATTGTAGAAAGTCTGCAGCCAACACAAATAACAGTGGGGAGAGAGGATCTCATTGTCTGAAACCTCTCAAACAATAAAATTTCTTTCCAGGGACACCATTCAAAAGGACTGCAGATGTTGCTGAATTAAAAAGAGCTTGCATCCAGTTAATCCGTTTTTCTCCAAATCATTTGGCTTTAAGCATATCAATTATAGCTTGGTGTTCAATTGTATCAAAAGCTTTTTAAAATTCAAGTTTTAACACCACAATTTCATCACCTGTCTTGTAGCATTGGTGAATATATTCATAGGCCCAACCCAGGCAATCCTGGGTAACTTTGTCCTTTAGAAAGCTATATTGATTAACATGAATCATTTGAAGGATAACTTTCTGCAATCTATTTGCCATAAGCTTGGTAATAATTTTGAGAACCCCATTCAGTTGAGAGATTGGCCTGAAATCATTAGGAGAGATGGGCACCTCTTTCTTGGGAATCAAGGTAATGAAGGAGGTATAAACACTTTCAAGAGATATATTGCCAGCATGGAAGTCCATGATTAACTGTCTAACATCTTCATGAATAATGTCCCAGCATGCATTCAGGAATTCATTGTTGAAGCCATCTGGGCAAGGATATTTGTCAGTGGGTAGATTTTTTACCACCTCATTAATTTTATTCTTAGTGAATGGAAATTCCAGGTCAATGAAAATAGAGTTGGGGATATGTTGATCAAACAAGCTGCTCAGATTAAAATGCATGACATGGCCCTCAAACTGGCCTAATCTCTTTTAAAAAGCTTCCCAACGAATTGCTGCTTTGCCTGCATGGTCAGTAACTTCTACTTGGCCTTCATTCAATAACATAGCAAACTTATTGTGCCTATAGTTAATTGAAGCTTTAGCATGAAAAAAATTGTGTTCTCATCTCCAAATTTCACCCCTTTTATTTTGGCTCTTTCTTTCCATTATTATTTTTGATTATTCAGCATGATCAGTAAGTATTCCTTGAGCATGTCTCTGCAATTCCATTCACGTGTGCTAAGACTTCTGTATTCTTCAATGAGGTCCCAAAAGAAGATATAGTCATTAAGGTGTTGAATAGTGTTCTTGAGACTTGATAGAACTTTATGAAGGAAATATGCCCTAGAGGCAATAATAAAGATGTTATTTGTATTTCCTTATATCATGATAAATGTCTTTTATTCATGCTAGAATTGTATTAACCGGAAACTTAGTACATGTGTGGATACATAGACAAAACAATATGTCCCTAGTATGCCTCTACTAGACTAGCTCATTGATCAAAGATGGTTATGTTTCCTAGCCATAGACATGAGTTGTCATTTGATCAACGGGATCACATCATTAGGAGAATGATGTGATGGACAAGACCCATCCGTTAGCATAGCATTATGATCGTTTAGTTTAACTGCTATTGCTTTCTTCATGACTTATACATGTTCCTATGACTATGAGATTATGCAACTCCCGAATACCGTAGGAACACCTTGTGTGCTATCAAACGTCACAACGTAACTGGGTGATCATAAAGATGCTCTACAGGTGTCTCCGAAAATATTCGTGGTGTTGGCATAGATCAAGATTAGGATTTGTCACTCCGAGTGTCGGAGAGGTATCTCTGGGCCCACTCGGTAACACACATCACAATAAGCCTTGCAAGCAAAAGACTAATGAGTTAGTCACAAGATGATGTGTTACGGAACGAGTAAAGAGACTTGCCGGTAACGAGATTGAACTAGGTATAGTGATACCGACGATCGAATCTCGGGCAAGTAACATACCGTTTGACAAAAGGAACAACGTATGTTGTTATGCGGTTCGACCGATAAAGATCTTCGTAGAATATGTAGGAGCCAATATGGGCATCCAGGTTCCGCTATTGGTTATTGACCGGAGAGATGTCTCGGTCATGTCTACATAGTTCTCGAACCCGTAGGGTCCGCACGCTTAACGTTTCGTTGACGATATAGTATTAAATGAGTTATGTATGTTGGTGACCGAATGTTATTCGGAGTCCCGGATGTGATCACGGACATGACGAGGAACTCCGGAATGGTCCGGAGATAAAGATTAATATATGGGATAATAGTGTTTGACCTCCGGAAGGGGTTCCGGATGTTTCCCGAAATGTTTGGGTACGAGAACACTTTATTTGGGCCAAAGGGGAAAGCCCACGAGGCTTTAGGAAAGTGCAAAAGGAAGTTTTGCGGAGACCAGAGGCTAGACGCCAGGAACCCTGGCGTCTAGGGGGTAGACGCCGGGAACCCTGGCGTCTAGCCCTGGAGTCCGAGTGGGACTCTTTCCTTTCGGGCAAAACCGACTTTGAGGAGGCTTTTGCTCCAAGTTTCAACCCCAGGGCTCAACATATAAATAGAGGGGTAGGGCTAGCACCCAAGACACATCAAGATACACCAAGCCGTGTGCCGGCTACCCCGACCCTCTAGTTTATCCTCCGTCTAGTTTCTGTAGTGCTTGGCGAAGCCCTGCAGAGATTGTTCTTCATCAACAACCGTCACCACGCCGTCGTGCTGCCGGAACTCATCTACTACTTCGCCCGTCTTGCTGGATCAAGAAGGCGAGGACGTCATCGAGCTGAACGTGTGCTGAACGCGGAGGTGCCGTACGTTCGGTACTAGATCGGGACGGATCATGAAGGTGCACGACTACATCAACCGCGTTGATAAACGCTTCCGCTTTCGGTCTACGAGGGTACGTAGACACACTCTCCCCTCTCGTTGCTATGCATCTAGTAGATAGATCTTGCGTGATCGTAGGAAAATTTTGAAAAGACTACGTTCCCCAACAGTGGCATCATGAGCCAGGTCTATGCGTAGATGATATGCACGAGTAGAACACAATGAGATTGTGGACGATACTAGTCATACTGCTTACCAGCATGTCATACTTTGCTTCGGCGGTATTGTGAGATGAAGCGGCCCGGACCGACATTACGCGTACGCTTACGCGAGACTGGTTTCACCGTTACGAGCACTCGTTGCTTAAAGGTGACTGGCGGGTGTCTGTCTCTCTCACTTTAGCTGAATCAAGTGTGGCTACGCCCGGTCCTTGTGAAGGTTAAAACAGCACATACTTGACGAAACATCGTTGTGGTTTTGTATGCGTAGGTAAGAACGGTTCTTGCTAAGCCCGTAGCAGCCACGTAAAACTTGCAACAACAAAGTAGAGGACGTCTAACTTGTTTTTGCAGGGCATGTTGTGATGTGATATGGTCAAGACATGATGAGTTATACGGTTTTGTATGAGATGATCATGTTTTGTAATGTTATCGGCAACTGCCAGGAGCCATATGGTTGTCGCTTTATTGTATGAAATGCAATCGCCATGTAATTGCTTTACTTTATCACTAAGCGGTAGCGATAGTCGTAGAAGCAATAGTTGGCGAGACGACAACGATGCTACGATGGAGATCAAGGTGTCGCGCCGGTGACGAAGGTGATCATGACGGTGCTTTGGAGATGGAGATCAAAAGCACAAGATGATGATGGCCATATCATGTCACATATTTTGATTGCATGTGATGTTTATCTTATTATGCTTCTTATTTTGCTTAGAACGACGGTAGCATTATAAGATGATCCCTTACTAAATTTCAAGGTATAAGTGTTCTCCCTGAGTATGCACCGTTGCGAAAGTTCTTCGTGCTGAGACACCACGTGATGATCGGGTGTGATAAGCTCTACGTTCAAATACAACGGGTGTAAGACAGTTTTGCACACGCAGAATACTCGGGTTAAACTTGACGAGCCTAGCATATACAGATATGGCCTCGGAACACTGGAGACCGAAAGGTCGAGCGTGAGTCATATAGTAGATATGATCAACATAAGATGTTCACCATTGAAAACTACTCCATCTCACGTGATGATCGGACATGGTTTAGTTGATTTGGATCACGTGATCATTTAGATGACCGGAGGGATGTCTATCTAAGTGGGAGTTCTTAAGTAATATGATTAATTGAACTTTAATTTATCATGAACTTAGTCCTGGTAGTATTAGCATATCTATGTTGTAGATCAATAGCTCACGATGTTGCTCCCCGTTTATTTTTTGTACGTTCCTAGAGAAAACCAAGTTGAAAGATGTTAGTAGCAATGATGCGGAATTGTTCCGTGATCTGAGGATTATCCTCATTGCTGCACAGAAGAATTATGTCCTTGATGCACCGCTAGGTGACAGACCTATTGCAGGAGCAGATGTAGACGTTATGAACGTTTTTGACAAAAGCTCGATATGATGACTACTTGATAGTTTAGTGCACCATGCTTTACGGCTTATAACCGGGACTTCAAAAACGTTTTGAAACGCCACGGAGCATATGAGATGTTCCAAGAGTTGAAATTAGTATTTCATACTCATGCCCGTGTCTAGAGGTATAAGACTTCTGACAGTACTTTGCCTAAAGATGGAGGAGAATAGCTCAACTATTGAGCATGTGCTCAGATTGTCTGGGTACTACAATTACTTGAAACAAGTGGGAGTTTATCTTCCAGATGAGAAAGTAATTGACAAAGTTCTCTAGTCACTATCACCAAGTTAGTAGAACTTCGTGATGAACTATAATATGCAAGGGATGACGAAGGTAATTCCCGAGCTCTTCGCGATGCTGAAATCGGCGAAGGTAGAAATCAAGAAAGAGCATCAAGTGTTGATGGTTAACAAGACCACTTGTTTCAAGTAAAGGGCAAAGGGATAGAATGGGAACTTCAAGAAGAATGACAAGCAAGTTGTCACTCCCATGAAGAAACCCAAAGCTAAACTCAAGCCTGAAACTAAGTGCTTCTACTGCAAAGGAAATGGTCACTGGAAGTGGAACTGCCCTAGATACTTGGCGGATAAGAAGGATGGCAAAGTGAACAAAGGTATATTTGATATACAAATTATAGAGGTGTATTTTACTAGTGTTCATAGCAACCCCTCGGTATTTGATACTGATTTAGTTGCTAAAAAGTAGTAACTCGAAATGGGAGTTGCATAATGAACAGAAACTAGTTAAAAGATGAAGTGACGATGTGTATTGGAAATAGTTCCAAGATTGATATGATCATCATCGCACACTCCCTATACTTTCGGGATTAGTGTTGAACCTAAATAAGTGTTATTTGGTGTTTGTGTTGAGCATGAATATGATTTGATCATGTTTATTGCAATACGGTTATTCATGTAAGTTAGAGAATAATTGTTGTTCTGTTTACATGAATAAAACCTTCTATGGTCATACACCCAATGAAAATAGTTTGTTGGATCTCGATCGTGTGATACACATATTCATAATATTGAAGCCAAAAGATGCAAGGTTAATAATGATAGTGCAACTTATTTGTGGCACTGCCGTTTAGGTCATATTGGTGTAAAACGCATGAAGAAACTCCATAAAGATGGACTTTTGGAATCACTTGATTATGAATCACTTGGTGCTTGCGAACCATGCCTCATGGGCAAGATGACTAAAACTCCGTTCTCCGGAACTATGGAGCGAGCAACAGATTTGTTGGAAATCATACATACTGATGTATGTGGACCAATGAGTGTTGATACTCGCGGTGGCTATCGTTATTTTCTGACCTTCACTGATGATTTGAGCAGATATGGGTATATCTACTTAATGAAACACAAGTCTGAAACATTTGAAAAGTTCAAAGAATTTCAGAGTGAAGTAGAGAATCATCGTAACAAGAAAATAAAGTTCCTACGATCTGATCGTGGAGGAGAATATTTGAGTTACGAGTTTGGTCTTCATTTGAAACAATGTGGAATAGTTTCACAACTCACGCCACCTGGAACACCACAGCATAATGGTGTGTCCGAACGTCGTAACCGTACTTTATTGGATATGGTGCGATCTATGATGTCTCTTACCGATTTACCACTATCGTTTTGGGTCATGCATTAGAGACAGCTGCATTCACGTTAAATAAGGGCTTCATCTGAATCCGTTGAGACAACGCCTCAAGAACTGTGGTTTGGCAAGAAACCAAAGTTGTTGTTTCTTAAAATTTGGGACTGCGATGTTTATGTGAAAAAGTTTCAACATGATAAGCTCGAACCCAAACCGGAGAAGTAAATCTTCATAGGATACCCAAAAGAGACTGTTGGGTACACCTTCTATCACAGATCCGAAGGCAAAAAATTCGTTGCTAAGAACGGATCCTTTCTTGAAAAAGAGTTTCTCTCGAAAGAAGTGAGTGGGAGGAAAGTAGAACTTGATGAGGTAATTGTACCTTCTCCCATATTGGAAAGTAGTACATCACAGGAAATTGTTCCAGTGATTCCTACACCAATTAGAGAGGAAGTTGATGATAATGATCATAAAACTTCGGATCAAGTTTTTGCTGAACGTCGTAGATCAACCAGAGTACGTTCCGCACCAGAGTGGTACGGCAACCCAGTTCTGGAAATCATGTTACTAGACCATGATGAACCTACGAACTATGAGGAAGCGATGATGAGCCCAGATTCCGCAAAATGGCTTGAAGCCATGAAATCTGAGATGGGATCCATGTATGAGAACAAAGTGTGGACTTTGGTTGACTTGCCCGATGATCGGCAGGCCATCGAAAATAAATGGATCTTCAAAGAGGAAGACCGACGCAGACGGTAATATTACTGTTTACAAAGCTCGACTTGTTGCGAAAGGTTTTCAACAAGTTCAAGGAGTTGACTACGATGAGACTTTCTCACCCGTAGCGATGCTTAAGTCTGTCCGAATCATGTTAGCAATTGCTACATTTTATGAAATCTGGCAAATGGATAACAAAACTGCGTTCTTTAATGAATTTATTAAAGAAAAATTGTATATGATGCAACCCGAAGGTTTTGTCAATCCTAAAGGTGCTAACAAAATATGCAAGCTCCAGCGATCCATCTATGGACTGGTGCAAGCATCTCGGAGTTGGAATATACGCTTTGATAAGTTGATCAAAGCATATAGATTTATACAGACTTACGGTGAAGCCTGTATTTACAAGAAGTGAGTGGGAGCACTACAACCTTTCTGATAAGTATATGTGAATGACATATTGTCGATCGGAAATGATGTAGAATTTTCTGGAAAGCATAAAGGAGTGTTTGAAAGGTATTTTTCAAAGAAAGACCTTGGTGAAGCTGCTTACATATTGGGCATCAAGATCTATAAAGATAGATCAAGACGCTTGATAAGACTTTCGATGAGTACATACCTTGATAAGATTTTGAAATAGTTCAAAATGGATCAGTCAAAGAAAAAGTTCTTGCCTGACTTGTAGGGTATGAAGTTGAGTAAGACTCAAAGCCAGACCACGGCAGAAAAATATAGAGAGAATGAAAGTCATTCCCTATGCCTTAGCCATAGGTTCTATAAAGTATGCCATGCTGTGTACCAAACATGTTGTGTACCTTGCCAAGAGTTTGACAGGGAGGTACAATAGTGATCCAGGAGTATATCACTGTACAGCGGTCAAAATTATCCTTAGTAATTGGATGACTAAGGAAATGTTTCTCGATTATGGAGGTGATAAAGAGTTCGTCGTAAAGGGTTACGTCGATGTAAGCTTTGACACTAAATCCAGATGACTCTAAGTATCAATCTGGATGCGTATTGAAAGTGGGAGCAATTAGCTAGAGTAGCTCTATGCAGAGCATTGTAGACATAGAAATTTGCAAAATACATACGGATCTGAATGTGACAGAACCGTGGACTAAACTTCTCTCACAAGCAAAACATGACCACACCTTATTACTCTTGGGTATTAATCACATAGCGATGTGAACTAGATTATTGACTCTAGTAAACCTTTTGGGTGTTGGTCACATGGTGATGTGAACTATGGGTGGTATTCACATAACGATGTGAACTATCAGTGTTAAATCACATGGCGATGTGAGCTAGATTATTGACTCTAGTGCAAGTGGGAGACTGAAGGAAATATGCCCTAGAGGCAATAATAAAGATGTTATTTGTATTTCCTTATATCATGATAAATGTCTTTTATTCATGCTAGAATTGTATTAACCGGAAACTTAGTACATGTGTGGATACATAGACAAAACAGTATGTCCCTAGTATGCCTCTACTAGACTAGCTCATTGATCAAAGATGGTTATGTTTCCTAGCCATAGACATGAGTTGTCATTTGATCAACGGGATCACATCATTAGGAGAATGATGTGATGGACAAGACCCATCCGTTAGCATAGCATTATGATCGTTTAGTTTAACTGCTATTGCTTTCTTCATGACTTATACATGTTCCTATGACTATGAGATTATGCAACTCCCGAATACCGTAGGAACACCTTGTGTGCTATCAAACGTCACAACGTAACTGGGTGATCATAAAGATGCTCTACAGGTGTCTCCGAAAATATTCGTGGTGTTGGCATAGATCAAGATTAGGATTTGTCACTCCGAGTGTCGGAGAGGTATCTCTGGGCCCACTCGGTAACACACATCACAATAAGCCTTGCAAGCAAAAGACTAATGAGTTAGTCACAAGATGATGTGTTACGGAACGAGTAAAGAGACTTGCCGGTAACGAGATTGAACTAGGTATAGTGATACCGACGATCGAATCTCGGGCAAGTAACATACCGTTTGACAAAAGGAACAACGTATGTTGTTATGCGGTTCGACCGATAAAGATCTTCGTAGAATATGTAGGAGCCAATATGGGCATCCAGGTTCCGCTATTGGTTATTGACCGGAGAGATGTCTCGGTCATGTCTACATAGTTCTCGAACCCGTAGGGTCCGCACGCTTAACGTTTCGTTGACGATATAGTATTAAATGAGTTATGTATGTTGGTGACCGAATGTTATTCGGAGTCCCGGATGTGATCACGGACATGACGAGGAACTCCGGAATGGTCCGGAGATAAAGATTAATATATGGGATAATAGTGTTTGACCTCCGGAAGGGTTCCGGAATTCACCGGAAGGGGTTCCGGATGTTTCCCGAAGTGTTTGGGTACGAGAACACTTTATTTGGGCCAAAGGGGAAAGCCCACGAGGCTTTAGGAAAGTGCAAAAGGAAGTTTTGCGGAGACCAGAGGCTAGACGCCAGGAACCCTGGCGTCTAGGGGTAGACGCCGGGAACCCTGGCGTCTAGCCCTGGAGTCCGAGTGGGACTCTTTCCTTTCGGGCAAAACCGACTTTGAGGAGGCTTTTGCTCCAAGTTTCGACCCCAGGGCTCAACATATAAATAGAGGGGTAGGGCTAGCACCCAAGACACATCAAGATACACCAAGCCGTGTGCCGGCTACCCCGACCCTCTAGTTTATCCTCCGTCTAGTTTCTGTAGTGCTTGGCGAAGCCCTGCAGAGATTGTTCTTCATCAACAACCGTCACCACGCCGTCGTGCTGCCGGAACTCATCTACTACTTCGCCCGTCTTGCTGGATCAAGAAGGCGAGGACGTCATCGAGCTGAACGTGTGCTGAACGCGGAGGTGCCGTACGTTCGGTACTAGATCGGGACGGATCATGAAGGTGCACGACTACATCAACCGCGTTGATAAACGCTTCCGCTTTCGGTCTACGAGGGTACGTAGACACACTCTCCCCTCTCGTTGCTATGCATCTAGTAGATAGATCTTGCGTGATCGTAGGAAAATTTTGAAAATACTACGTTCCCCAACACTTTAGCCCATAATTTAATACCTCTCCTTAGGTTTTTGAACTCTGCATTAATCCTTTTAGCAGTATCAGTGTGTCCAAGTGGAATATTCCAAGCATTCAATAAAATATCCTTGAAATCACTATGTTACAGCCAGTAGTTTTCAAATCTGAAAACAATAGATTTAGGGATAGTTGTACCAATCTTAATCATACAAGGTAAATGGTCTGAAACTGATTTAGCTGTAGGTAGAGTAGTGTTATCTGGGTAAGAGATTAGCCAGGAAGCTGAGGTAAAAAACCAATCAAGTTTCTCAAGAAGTGGGTTGTCTTGCATACTACTCCAACTGAACTATCTGCCTTTTAGGGGCAACTCAATTAATCCCAAGTTCTAATTGCCTCATTGAATAAAAGCATCTGGTTCACATCACCACCCGGCTTATTTCTGTCATTTCGAGATCTAGTGAAGTTAAAATCACCCATAATAATCCAGTCCACATCATCAGGCATCTAAATGTTAGAGAACCATTGAATAAACTCAGCTTTGTCTTCTTGTCTACATGGGCCATAAATATTGGTTAGGATCCAGGATTGATTATTAGAGTTACAATTGAAAGTGACAGCCAGGGAAAATATGTTATGGAACATTAAAGTGCTAGTGAATAAAACCCCATTCCAGGCAATGAGAAGGCCATCGGAAGCAGCCACTGAGGGGAGGAAGAGGAATTTATTGAATCTTTGAGGAAAAAATTTGTTAACATAAGGCAAATCAAAGTCTTCTCTTTTTGTTTCTTCCAAGCAAATAATGCCAGCAGCCCTTTATTCAATCTTTAGTCTCAAAGCCAACCATTTATCTGGTGAATTAAGGCCTTTAATGTTCCAGTTTAAAATAATCCAAAATCTGTTGCTATTCATGGGAAACTGATTTCATCACAACAAAATATTCAAGGTCCATCTCTTGAATAGGCATCCAGACAATCATTAAGCAATCACACATGAGCATAAGAACTTCAACAACAGTCTCATAACACAATAGTGACAAGATCCAGCATGAGAAACCCTCGGGTTCTAGGGTATGAAAGTCTCCATCAAAGGAACCAAAGAATAAATATTTTTACAGTAGTTTGATAATGCCAACATAAGCAAAATACACGCAAAACCCATTCTAACATATAAGCATGCTAGCCGACCCGCTCTCCTGAGGCTTCCTCGAATTCGCGCCGGTTGTGTTCGTTCGATTGGCTCTAGTGAAGGCAACATGCATGTGGTGAACGTTCGATTTTCACGGGTTGTTTTGACTCAGCCGTCTTGCGTGCAACCCGATGACTGGTGGGCTCAGGGAGTTCTCTAGTTGGCTGGGTTCTGATTTCTCGGGTGACCACTCCTACTGTGTGGCGTGGCTATTTCTGCGCTGACCGGGCTCAGTGTGGACGACAGGGTTGGCCAACGCATGCATACTCAGCTGGCATGCCCTCGTCTCACTTGTGGGTGGGGCGGTGCTTCTGCTGGCCCCTCTCATCGGTTGCGTTGGGTCGGTTCGCCACCTCACGGGATGTGCTGTGGAATTGTCACGGTAGATGTCCTAGTGTGAGGACTTAGTCGTGAGGCCAACGCATCTATGTGCTAGCTTGAGAGGGGTTGAGCGGAATCGTGAGACGCAACACAAGACAAGGATTTATAGAGCTTCGGGCCCCGGGAAACATCATCCGGTAACAACCCTACATGTTGTTTGTGGCTAGGTCTCATTATTATCACGAGGGAGTCGCCGTAAACTGGCTCTCCCAGTTATGTCTAGCCCTAAGATACTCTTCTCCCCCCTTTGGGGAGCCCAGCCCCTCCTTATATATGTTGAAGGGGCGGGTTACATGACTAGTTCTAGTAGGATTAGGATTACTCTATTACAAGTGGACTCCTAGTCTTGCTTCCTTTGTAGGAGAATATTCCTTGTGCTTTCCTCATAAACCGGCCCACCATAACATGAACCGGCCTTCCTTAAACCGCCTTCTGGGCCACCGGCTCTTGTCGTTCATCTGACCCACTCGTCGGGTCACCCATGAGTCGCCAGGCTCGGGCGGGTCACTTAGTGAGTCGTCTAGTCGGGGAAGGTCATTAGTGAGTCGCCAAGTCCGGCCGGGTTATACTTCCGGCCGGGTTACGCCGCGGGGTATATCCCCGATATTAGCCCCTAGTTTAATTTGGATTTATCCATGTTAAACTGATCTGCAACATAAACACAAGAACAAATTTGGCGGCTTGTGCTCCGGGTTAAATATTCTTATAAACCGGCACTTGATCATCCTTAAATCCTTGTGATTTCTTCCCTCTAAAAAATCTGAGTCAATAGACCAGCTTCATAATCAATTTGTTTGCAGAAGATATTTTGTAAATAAAGAATCCATTTGAATCGGCCTTCAATGCTCTGATTTAATAAAAATATTGGTCTTCAAACATTCAACTGATATTTAGTAGGTTTGAAAATGTAGAACTTGCCGGTTTATGATTGCCAAAATTGCAGGGTTATAAAAGCTGATGATCCCAGGTCATGATTCTTTATAGATCCCGGGTTATGATTGTTGCCAACACTGGGTCACACAATTAATCTTCCTGATTTGCCCGAAACTGAGAATTTGAAGATGTTCCTCCTTTATATGCATATTACATGTAGCTCCCAAGTCTTAAGAGGAGAACATAGTGATAGCTTAAGACTTGTTTCAATAAAAATGTTGCACCCTTGAAGAAATCCAGATAGTTCATCCCGGTCACTAGTAAAAACTGAATACTCCATATTATGTAGCCCCCAAGTGCCGGGTTGTCATGCTTGCAGCAACATGGGACTTGTAATTGCCTGATGCTCAAAAACTTCCACCAATGTAGCCCCCAAGGGCCGGGTCATTATGTAATAATGAGTAGGGACTTTATAAATATGATCATGCTTCATTGAAAATATCATCATATGATATAACTCCACCATGGGGCTTTGAACCCACGTCGAGAAGGTTAAGAGCTTTGTGCTTTACCAACTGAACATTGGACCTTTAGATATAATGGTTTTAAGACTTGTGTACCTTGACTTGTTGACATGAGCAATTGCTAGCCCCCAAGGGCCGGCTCTTTACAATGTGATGAGTCGGGTCTTCAATAAGGTGAGCAAAAAATGACTTTGCATTAGCCCCCAAGTGTCATGGTGCATGCTTTCAGTGACATGAAACTTGCATATTTGATGTAATCTCAACTTGAATAATGTAGCCCCCAAGTGTCGGGTCGTAAGCCTACAGCGACTCGGGACTATTCCTTTGTAGAATAAATCATACCCATTGATAAAATAATATCCATTGCGATAACCATAATAAAAATCCAACCATGTTGGCTATTTAAAGATTTGAATAATATAGCCCGGTTTGAAAACCAGTTCCAACGATTTGATCACACTGTTGGTTTTACCAAGCCAGTGTATTAAGAGTGACAACCCAAAATTTGAACACTGGTAAATATCATAGATTGCCGGTTTATCAACAAAACCAGGCCGGGTTAATAAACACCGGTCATTATCTTATCTCATACTGGCGACTTATAGTCGAACGCCAGGCCGGGTTAATAAACACCGGATATTATTTACCATCATATATTGGCGACTTATAGTCCAATGCCAGGCCGGGTTAATAAACACCGGTTTATCATAAAGTGTTGTAAACCTCGAAAAGAGAAAAAAATGTCAAATAAAAGCATGGGAAGACGCAATGCTTTTCATGGGCTGCCAGGCCCAAAATCGAGGCTTTTCATGGGCTGCCAGGCCACTGAGTTAAACCATTTTACAAAGCCTTTTAAGATGGACCTCTCATTAACCAATCGTCTTTTTAACTTTGACAAGTTCAGGGTCTGTATAAGATTGACTTGCCAAACGTTCGGCGGGTCATACCAGGATTACCTGGGCGGAGTGACTTACTTAATGAAGGCATGTTAACCCGGGGTTTTAGGTGAATACACTTGGCTTCCAAGCCTGGATTGATAGCCTATTACAAGGGTCATTAAAACTCTTTGTTACTGTGCAAAAAGAGCCCCCACGTAATATTTTGAGCTGTGCTCAGTGGGTACCTATGTTTGAGTTGTGCTTTTGCAACAAACTCTCTTTGGCCCCTTATGAATTTTCTGAGAACTAGAACTTGGCGAGAGATATTTCTTCTTGAACTGGATGTTAAATCGGATATTGAGAGCTTAAAAGCTTTGTGGGAGACATCTTTCCCTTGAACCGGATCTTAAACCGGAATCTTCATTTTTAGCCGGAATTTTTCTAATGGCCTTTAAACTCGAACTTGCGAGAGATTAATTCTTTTTAAAGCGGAGATTCTTAAACCGGTTTTGAGAGCTTCAGAGCTTTGTAGGAGACAGATTTCCCTTGAACCGGATTGTAAACCGGATATTTGAGAGCTTCAATAAGACTAATGTCCTTTGAGCCAAATTTTAAACCGGATTCCTTTCTAATGACCCGGAAACTTCTTCATTCTAATGCCCAGTATGAGATTATACCTCCCACGTGTCGAGGCACGACTTAAAGGCATAATATCATACTGGAATGATCTCAAGAATTGTATCTATGCACAACTCATGTAAAAGAGGGATGAAATTGCAAAAGAGTAGTTGGCTTACACTCGCCATGTCACACAATGCATTACATAAACATTCATCATTCAAGACGACTATCCAAAAGAAAGATACCATAAATAAAATAACACGAGGTCCTGATCGCCCCTAGTAGGAACCACTACTGATCGTCGAAAACGTCACATACGTACGGCCAAGCTCTTCATCGAACTCCCAGCGAAGTTCTGATCCACCTCCTGCATTGTTCTCGGCGGTACCTGCATCTGGTGTGTGTCGAATCTGTGAGCCACAGAGGACTCAGCAATCCCGTTCCCGGGTATCAAAACTAACAAAGCCTTAAAGGTGAGGGAAGGCTTTAAAAGTGTTTGCAGCAAGCACTAAGCAACTAACTTACGAGTTCAGAGCGAGAAGAGAGTAAGAGCCAACGATCGTCAAAGTGATCACGAAGTGATCCTAACTACTCACGTCAGTCATAACCCCATCGTGTTCTTCTTCTCGAAACCCCTTCGAGAAGAGACAATCACGGAACTCACACATGTAGTGTATTCTTAAGGATAGAGTGTCATGTTTTCTACAACCGGATATTAACAAATTCCCATCTGCCACATAACCGCGGGCACGGCTTTCGAAAGATCAAAACCCTGCAGGGGTGTCCCAACTTAGCCCATCACAAGCTCACGATTTGTGAAGTCGCAACTCCAAGGTGGGAAGTTTCGAGTATTCTCGAAATCCCGTGCTCAAGATATTCCGACAAAGGTAAAACTAATCCAGCAAGACCTCCCGGCGTGCCGACACCCTGATAGTAGCCGCGCGTATCTCGTCTCAGGCCACGACCGGATAAGTCATCCTACAGGTTGTTACCAGCCCTTGAGTTTCCTCGAGGTGGCCCTGCAGTCTACTCAGTTCGGACCAACACTCAAAACAAGCACTGACCCGGGGGGTGATTAATAAATCCTCGGGTTAATTACTCCCTCGGCAAGTTTTAGTTGTTAGGCAAATGTAGAACCAAAGTTGGGCCTTACTGGAAAAGCTTTAGCACTAAGCGAGTAATCAAGGGGGGCCCATAAACCCCAACCATGTTAGGAGCGCAAAATCCGGGAACATAACACTGGTTTATCGGGTCCTAAGGTGGCATGAGTGGAACAAAACACCGAGCAAAAGGCCAAGCCTTCCACCCATTGCCAAGTATATAGGTGTGTTAAATATATTTAAAAAATATTGTGATATACCAACAACAAGTTCCAACATGGAGCAATCTTCATCTTCACCTGCAACTAACAACGCTATAAGGGGGCTGAGCAAGCGGGTAACATAGCCAAACAACGGTTTGCTGGGAAGGTGTCAAAAGTTAGAGGTTTCATGGCAACAATAGGGGGCTGACAAACAACCATGGGCATCGATGCAATAAGCTAAAGAGCGAGACATCTAGCAATAGGCAAAGATAGTAATGTTATCTGGGTCAGGTCATCTTGCCTGGGATTCCGCAAGGAAGAAGAACAAGTCCATGAAGTAGTCGAACAACTCCTCACAACTCCTGAACGAAACCGAAGCTAACGAGAAAAGCAAACCGGAAAGAAACAAACAACACGGTAAACACATATATCATAACCATGGCATGATGCACAAACAAGTATGATGCATGTCCGGTTTAAATATGCATGGCATGGCAAGGTGCACAAACAATACTACAAGTTAAGTGGAGTTCAATATGCAACGAGTTGCATATTGACAAAACACCACATTTTACTTATTTAGTTGACTCTCGTTTATTTACAAGACAAGATTAAATATTTTTAATAAACATGGCAAGAGGTGAAGCATGAGCAAAACTATACTATCTAGACAAGTTTAAATGAGGCCGGAATGACAAACAACAAATCCTGGAAACTCCCCATGTGCATATTTAGCAATTATTAAAGCAAACAACAATTTAAACATTTTAATGTTGTTATCATGATGCGGATGACAAATGCAAGTTTATGCAATTTTTTTATTAAAAGTGGACATGAATATGATATGAAGCATTTGTCGCCACAACGGAAGGAAAGGGGTGTCATGGCGGCGAAAACGGGAACAGTGCCACGGCAACGTTCCGATTCCGAAACTCGTTGAGAGACCGGTGCACAAGAAAGGGTCGACGTTAGCGTGTCATGCAAGAGATAGGTGGGGTGATCCCGTTACCGGGTTCCCACGGGTTGGCGACAAGGCAAACGAGGGGTACTTCGAACACGGTGCAACAAAGGGTGCATTCTCATAGAACACAAGCAACATTCGTCCACGGGTCATCGTCTCGCGGTATACCTTTGAAGCATGCGTTTTCGGAGCGGATCGAGTTCGTAGTGGAAGTAGTCGTTCAAGGGTCGTCGAGGGTAGTAGTCGTTCACGGGGTCGTGTGGTAGTAGTCGTTCTCGGACGTCGTGGAAGTAGTGGTGCACGTTCATTTCGAAGAGGTACTTGGCGACTCCAAAGTCTCCGGGGCGACGGTAGTGGTACTTGCACGTAGATGAACATGACGGGTCGTCGTCATCCGGGTACTTTGCGTTAGTAGTGGTACACGTTCGATCCACCCTGTGGGTCATAGTCGTACTTGGCTTGTCGTGGTGGCGGTTGGCAAAAATCACAGAGTCGATGCTTGACGGTCCGGTATGGGTCTTGGCGTCTCGTTCTTGTTGATCCAAACGAAGCGAGACAAAAGGGCGCGGTGCGCGAGCAGCAATGCGAACGGCGAACGACAGAGAAAATCACAGAGGTGGGGCGAGGAAGCTGCTGCAGAGGGCGGCTGGAGATGGGCCAGCGAATGGCAGGGCCGAACGCGGGGTAGAGCGGCGCTGGTCGCCGACGAATGTGACGGAGAGGTCCGGCGGCGGCTCCACGAGGAGGGCCAGCTCGAGGCGGCGCTGAGGACGGCTGCAGAGGAGATGAGGCCATGGTGGCCGGGCGCCAGCGGGAGGCGACGCGGAGGATGAGAAAGGGGTGTGTGGGCGCGGCCTGGGAAGAGCGCCGATGGGGAGAAGGAAGCGCGGCGTCGGGGCGAAGGCTGCAGATGGAGGGGGAGCCCAAGGCGGCAGCGGCGAGGAAGCCGGAGACGGCGCTGTGGTGGGATGGTGAGGTGCGATGGCGGCGACGGGCGTTGAGGCTATGGTGAGGCGGAGCTTGGGTCTGGCGAGGTGGTTGGGGAACGGGCGCGCGAGCGGGATCGGGTGCGAGGGTCTCGCTCCTCTCTGGCGGCGCAAGCGGGAGGAGGACGAAGGGAGAGCGAGGGGATCAAGGGAGAGATGAGAGATGGGGTTCGGGCTGACTGGTGGCTAGGGTTAGGATGCTGGCGGCTGGGCCTCGAGTCGGGTTAGGTTAGAGTGGCTGGGGCAAGTGGGCCTTGAGCCAGATGGGCCGGCCTGAGAAGAGGGCTGCGGCTGGACTCTCTTGCCCCTCTTTCTTTTTCTCAAAAAAAAACAAAGAAGAGAAACATAAAGAAGGAAGGGTTGCGAAAAGAATTTTGACAAGCGGGTAATTTTCCCGGACTCACAAAAATGAGCACGGTCCACGTAAAATAGGAGAGGCAAGAATGCAAAAGTTAATTCAAACTCATCTTAATTTAATTCAAATGGTTTGAATTAGGACAAGGTTTAGGAAGTGTCCAAAATATTGAGACTTTAGGAGGAGCCTCGATAAAAGGGAAAGGAAAAGTTGGCAAGGTTGAGGCAAGGAATTGAGAAAGAAAAGGCACGGGAAAAAATATGCAAGTGTGTTATGGTGAATTCCAAACAAATGGAATAATTTAATATAGCTCCCTAATAATATTGAGAGGCTTTTATATGTTATAAAGAGAAGTCAGCATAGTGAGTATCCCTCAATTTAAATGGATCGAGGATCCATACGGTTTATTCAGTTGAGTTTTAAAATTAAAAGACTTGATGGCATGATGACATGATGCAATGCAAAATAAATAAAGCAAGCACAAATGAAACACACAGGAAAACCCGGAACATCTGGAACCTTCTGGAACGTCGGTCTTCGGGCGTCACATTCATTGAGCCGGGATTTTGTAATTGTCATATACTTTTTAAGCCGGAAATTTTCTAACGGCCTTTAAATTTTCATCAATATAGCAGTTGCCTCTAGGAGTGGGTTATCTTTCCCTCCATCGTCCTTGGGTTCTTAAATTTGCTGAAACTAGCAAGATGTGTTGAGTCATGTCATCGTAGCCCCCGAGTCTTAAGACGACTCGAGGAGTTGTCTTGAGATTCTCTGTATTTGACCATGGCAGAAGGTGTATATCATTGATGTTGATAGCACGATGTGAATCCATAGAAGATCGAGGTGACCGTAGCAGGTTATAAATGATCCTCGCCTCTACATCGCGTGCTGTGTGGCTGATGCTGGCTTGACCAGCCGGACGCGTGATCCCCACGTTGTGGCCCCCGCCTCTGCGTCGCGTGCACTGATCCAGCGCCCCCTCTTGCGCGGGTGGCTTTCACCCACTAGCCTGATGTTTGTATGACGTGGCCCCGAGTGGCCCACTTAGGACACGTGTCTTCGCTGTGGTGGTGGATCTATTCTCGTGTGCCGGATGCTGCCTCGTGTGGGGAAAGGGGAAAATATCTAGTGCTACCATCCACTGGTTGATACGGTGCTCCAGCACTGTATTGGGCGTAAGATCTACTGAGAAGGGACATGATCAATTTGTTCAGCTATTTACATTAGCACCCCTAGAACATTTGCATTTCGCCCCCCGAAAAAAACATGTGTTTGCCAAATCTCGTGTGTCTCTTCACAGCCCCCGTTCTCAATCTCTTACATAAGCGTGATGGATTTTCCTATACAACGGCATGGAGTGCAGTACAGTATATCATCACCTACGTGTTGATTGACAACTAAATATTTATGTCTCAAAAGGAATCAAGTACTCAATATGAAAAGTAGGAAATGTGCCATTTGACAATGCAATCAGCAATTCCAGGTCAGAATGATATGTGATTAATAGAACAGATACATAGAGCCAGTAACTTTGAGCACATATTCTTCCTACAAGCGACAACATTGTTTAGTTTATCCGAAGTTCCATGAAACTAGAAAAACAGTATATCTCCTGTCTATAGATAGGAAGTGGCAAAGAGGAGTACATCACTTGGCACATTTTTGGAACTTAGTGACAATTCTAGAGGAAACACTATGCAATACTGTATAAAAATGTTTAGAGAAACAAAGTTAAACTGCTACATTGTTAGGCCATTGCTTTAGAATTATTGGCTGATCCTATCCTTCTCTTCTATCCGGCATCCTGATTTGAAAATTGCGACCGGTCATGCCCTGGAACCGAGTGATAGAGGTCAGAGGTTTGAAACGGTAAGCAAAAAAATACAAGTCATATGCTCCGGAAGTGGTGCATAGAACATGAATACTGATACATTAACATATAAAAAAATATTTTCCTCAAAATTCAATTGCTTTTGTATCAGTATAAATTCAATTGCTTTTGTATCAGTATAAGGTATAAAAGCTTTTTAGCTTTCCATTTACGTCTGTATCTACACACTGCCTAGCTGCATAACTTTGACAGCCACCAAACTTTAAACTACTGCAGGTAGCAGCAAAACTGAATATTCGCTGTCAGTGATTGAATGAACATAGGAAAACTGAAATACTGAACACTAGTGACGTTGTCCGGTGGATTCATTTAAGAAACTGTGGATCACTGATCGATTAACGAACTAATTCAGAAATAGATATGACTTATGAGTGATCAACATATTAAACTAGCGTTACACAATCACATGAAATGGTACACAACATTATGCGATCACATTGGAACTCCCTTGTATTTTCCCATTAAGCATTTGAAAACTGACAAACACAATACATCAGATGAACGATATGGATTGTTGTTTCAAATTTGCAAACTCCATTGTGTGACTAATGTATCTAAAGAGGGAAGACGTAATCCGATCTTCCAACAACAGAAGAAATGAATGTAATTGGATGAGGCAGATTGAGCTCCACCCACTGTGACCGGCACGGGAGAAATTGACATGTACCTCTAGATAGAGACCGACTACCGACGACGATTGGTCATGCGCTATGGTATTGTCCGTGCCGGCAAGACAAGCAAGATCGTATCCCACTCGATGACTCAGATCATAATCGGCAGAACCACATCGACTACCGTAGTGCTGACATGCAATCCTAAAATCAAATAAGCAAAATAAATAAATCGAACACGCGATAATGGCCTAGATGCATACGACGAAGGAGACGCTGTCTGTAACCTAACCGTTTTTTCAGAGGATCTCTGGCTCGCGCGAAGCGGTCGGCTTCAACGATGGCATGGAGCCGGGGACGGGTCCATCTCCGCTCACATGAAACTGACCGGATCTGAGCGAAGGAATCGACATACGCCGATACGCGCGAGAGCTCTATAGCCTGCGCTTGATTTCGACTAGCAAGAGTGGATGTGGGATGCCATGGTGGCCGGCGGCTGAGGTGTGAATCTCGCGTTGACGAAGTGGCGAACAGAATAGATGGATATGCACTTTGTTGCTGAATTGTGGAATAAAGTGGGGTGTTTTTTGCATACGTTGCAATGCTAGATGAGCCAGCTCAGTCATGCGCCTCTAGTCCAAATCGAACGGCCCACATGATCTTGTATCACGGTAGCATCACATGTCGCGTATCACCAGATATCTACCCGTGGGGAGAGGCCGTGCCCGTCCCTTTTCTGGGCTGACCGGTGCATCGTGGGTTTGGGGGCCCTGGCTGGCTAGATTTTATCAACGTTTGTTTTCTTTCGTATGTGACTGCCAATGGACCCGGTGCAATTGTTGTCCCACAGCGCAGCGAAAGCGCCTCCTCGCATAGTTCGCAACAAACTGGGGAACTGGTAAAAGCAACCTATAGCCAAGCGGTAAAATAAGACCTTCCTGCTCCTCCTCCCTCACCCGGTGCCGGCTCCCTACCCATGCCTGCGCACCGCCTCTTCCTCCTTCTGACAGCGGCAGCGGTGAGCATGAGAGCAGCGGAAGCGGCTAGACACCATAAGCTAGCCGAGGTTGTCTACGGCGAGGAACGGCCGCGCCCGACGCCGTCCTCCAACCCGTACTTCCCAACCCGATGCATACCCAAGGATTCCGGCGTACCTCAAAGGAAGGACCCAGGCCTGGGACAACGTGTCTTGTACTCGTCTTCCTCTAACATCTCTCTGCAGACTGCTGCTTATTAGGGAGGGAGTGAGGGATGGAAAAAGATAGATGGCAGCGGTGGCTGGAGCTGGCTGAGTTGTTTGGGAAGCTGCACACACGTCGAGAGATGGCTAGCGCATCGCACGCCGACACACCGAGGTGATATTCACCCGTTCTTTCTCTCCCCATGCGGCCTCCGCTCGGCCCTGATTCATCGGCTCGTTTAGACACCCTTCCCTCTTTTCTTCTACCTAGGCAGCAAGATGTCACGCCTCTTTTTCCTAAAAGCAAAAGGAACTAGGAAAGGATGACTAAAAATTATTGCAATCATTGTTGCCAATATGTCACATTAGGACATTACGGCCTGGTTGATCTTTGTTGGCTAAAGTATGTGTTGTTGTGTGACGCCCGAGACCGACGTCCCAGAAGATTCCAGAAGGTTCCAGAAGATTCCAGATGTTCCGGGTTGCCCGTGGGTTTCTTTTGAGCTTGTGTTATTTATTTTTTGCATTGCATCATGTCATCATGCCATCATGTCATATTTTATTTTGCATCTCAACCTAAATAAATCGTGTGGACCTTCGGTCCATTTAAATCGAGGGAAGGTGACTTCTCTTTATAACATATAAAAGCCTCCTAATATTTATGGAGCTATATTAAAAAAATATTCCATGGCTTCGGAATCACCGTAACACACTTGCAATATTCCCCATGCTTTCCTACTTCGAGTTTCTCTTTCAAAAACCCTTGCCAATAATTCTTTTCAGTGTGTCGAGGTCCTTCCAAAAACCCTCCTTCAATTTTATTTAAACCCTGACATTTTTGTGAGTCCAGGGATTTTACCCCTTGCCCTAAGCCTTTTTCCTAACTCCTCTTTTCTTTCTATTCCTCTTTTGTTTTTCTGTTTTATTTGGAAAAACAACCGCAGTTTTAATTAAAAGAAGAAGCCAGCCTCTGGGCCTCCTCCTCCCCCTCTTCCCAGCGGCCCAGGCCTCCCTCTCCCTCCTTTGGGCCTCCTCCTCCCTCTTGGGCCCATTCTCTCCTGGCCTGCAGCCTCCCAACCCTAGCTGCAGCGCACCCAAAGCCCGACCGCAGCCTCTCCTCGCTCCCTCTCCCCCTCGTGCGACGCCGCCGCCACCCCGTTCCCATCGCTCGCTCACCCTCTTCCCCGTTTCCCTCGATCTCCCCCTCCTTCGAGCTCCAGATCGCCTCGTCCCCTGCCTCGATCCCGATCCCTTTCCCCGATGCCCCAGCGCGGGCTCCCTCCCCCGCGTCGCCTCAGGCCCTCAGCGCCTCCAGGGTCGCCTGCGCCATGGCGTCCTGCTGCCCTTGCAGTCTCCTGCACCGAGCGCCGCGGCCAGGCCCTTCTTCCCAGCCGTCGGTCTCCCTCCGTTCCTCGCGCGGCGCCCCGTCCAGCATCCGAGCGCTCCTCCCTCCGTGGTCGCCACCTCGAGCAACCGCGGCCCCTCCTCGTCTCCGCGCCGAGCCCTCCTCGCCGTGGCCTTCCTCGCCTCTCCGGCGCCCTGTGGCCGTCGTCCCCGTGCGGCCGTCCTCAGGCACCTCCGCATCCCTCCAGCACCGCCAGGGAGTTCGACCTCCTCCGCGCCAGGAGCCCCGCGTCCGCATCCCTTCAGGTCGCCCGAGCGTCGTTCCTCGCCTCTTCCTCAGAAGGTCCGGCCAGGGCCGCGCCCGACCCTCTCTGCTCCAGCCCCGAGCTTCTCTGCAGAGGCCCCGACCTCCTCCTCTGCGTCCAGGCCACTGCCAGGCCTTCCCGCTAGAACGTGCTGAAGTTTTTGTTTAGTTTTGGTGTTGCTATGTGCTGTTGTTTTGGCAGAGGACCCGTGTACCCCGAGACGTCAAGTACCCCTTCGTTACGTCAAGTTCGACTACACGACGACCCGACAAGTTCCACGACCGAGTACCCCTCCGATGCAAGTACCCCTACGTCCATCGCCATGACAAGTACGACTACCGTCGCCCGGAAACGAGGAATGCGCCAAGTACCTCTACGGAACGACTACTTCCACTTCGGAAACGTGAACGCCTACTTCGCTCTACGGCCGTGTACAACTACTTCCCCTACGTTCCTCGACGACCTCGAACCGCCCCGAAACGCACGCTTCAAAGGTATAACGAGACGACCCCGAGACGTGACCCGTGGATGCATGCTTGTGTTGTATGAAATGTCTCTCGTGTGTGCTTCGTGCCCGTTCCGACCTTTTGACTTGTTCCTCGGTTGCCTCGCCACCGACTCGTGGGAACCCGGCAACGGGATCACCCCATCATCTTGTTCAACTTGTTCACGTCATCTTTCCTTTTGCACCGGTCTCTCCCGAGTTACCGGAACCGATATGTTGCGTTGCATCATTTTCGGATCGTTGCCGTGGCACCCTTTTTCATTCCACCACGGTGACAATGCTTCATATCTCCTTTAAGTCAACCTTTTAATAAACTTGCATAAACTTGATCATGTCATCCGCATCATGATAACAACATTATATGGTTAATTGTTGTTTGCTTATAATTATTAAACATGCTCATGGGGATTTTCCGGATATGTTGTTGTTATTTTCCGGCCTCATTTAAATTGCCTAGTTAGTATAGTTTTATTATGCTTCACCTCTTTGCCATGTTAAAACATTTAATCTTGTCTTGTAAATAATGAGAGTCAACTAAATAATTAATTGTGGTGTTTCGTCAATATGCAACTCGTTGCATATTGCGCTCCACTTAACTTGTAGTGTTGTTTGTGCACTTTGCCATGCCTTGCATATGTAAACCGGACATGCATCATACTTGCTTGTGCATCTTATGCCATGTTTATGCGTGTGTGTTTACCGTATTGTTTCTTTCTTTCCGGTTGCTTCTCTTGTTAGCTTCGGTTTCGTTCCGGAGTTGTGAGGATCCGCTCGACTGTTGCTCCGTCTTCTTCTTGGATCCGTTCTTCTTCCTTGTGGAATCCCAGGCAAGATGACCGAACCCGGATACCATTACTATCTTTGCCTATTGCTAGTAGTTCCGCTCTATAGTTTTGCCTCGATGCCCATGTCTTTCTTGTCAGCCTCCTACTTGTAACCATTGCCATGTTTAACCACCCTACCTACGCAAACCGTTGATTGGCTAAGTATGCTTCGCTCAGCCCCTCTTATAGCATTGTTAGTTGCAGGTGAAGATTGAAGATGCTTGCTTCATGTTGAAGTTTGGTTGGGTTATATCACACTATATAAATGCTTAAAATGAAATCATCTATATACTGGCAAGGGTGGAAGGCTAAGCCTTTTGCTTGGTGTTTTGTTCCACTCATGCCGTTAGGAACCGTATAAACCGGTGTTATGTTCCTTGATTATGCGTTCCTAACACGGTTGGGGTGTATGGGACCCCCTTGATAAACCGCTAAGTGCTAAGTCTTTTCCAGCAAGTCCCAACCTTTGGTACTATTTGCCTAATAACAAACTAATAAAAACTTGCATGTGGACTAGCTATCCCTTTTATTTTAATTCAACAACCCCGGGCCAGTGCTCCACATGAGTGTTGGTCCGAAACGGGGAGTCTGCGGGGCCACCTCGAGGAAACTCAAGGTTTGGTAAAAACCTGTAGAATCGCCCATCCGGTCGTGTCCT
>LR738709.1:227639313-227691385 GCA_902687465.1 Secale cereale | reverse complement strand
ACACGCCGGGAGGATTTGCTGGATTAGCCTTACCTTAGTTCGGTTTAACTTGAGCACGGGATTCCGAGAATACTCGGGTCTTCCCAACTATGGAGTTGCGACTCCGCGGATCGTGGGCTTGTAATGGGTCAAGTTGGAACACCCCTGCAGGGTTTGAACTTTCGAAAGCCGTGCCCGCGGTTATGTGGCAGATGGGAGCTTGTTAATTCCGGTTGTAGATAACTTGACACAATGTTTCAATACACTACCAGCGTGTGTACCGTGACTGTCAATTTCCGAATAGGGATTCGGGAGTTGAACACGGTGGGGTTATGTTTGACCGGCTTTAGTTAGGATCACTTCGTGATCATTTTTCGACCGATGCACTTCTCTTCTCGCTCTCTTTTACGTAAGTTAGTGCTAGTTGCTGCTGCAGACTCTTGTTTGTTCCTTCACCTCATATTTCTTTCTTCAGCCTTGTCCTCACCCAAGGCTTAAATAGTCTTGTTACCCGGGAACGGGATTGCTGAGTCCTCTGTGGCTCACAGTTACTTCACCACACCAGATGCAGGTTCAGCCGAGTTTGAAGTAGGTGATGGATCAGTGCTTCACCAGGAGTTCGTTGAAGAGTGTGGCCTTTTGTTTGTGACGTTTCGATGTTCAGTAGTGGTTTCTACTAGGATTCGATCCTGACCTGTGGCTTTATGTTGTTTTGGTATCTTTCTTTTGGTTCTTCACCCGTAGTCGGGTTGTGATGTTTTGAATGATGATTGTTTATGTAATGTATTGTGTGAAGTGGCGAGTGTAAGCCAACTATCCTCTTTTGCTTTTTAATCCCTCTTTTACATGAGTCGTGCGAAGATACCAAACTTGAGATCATTCTAGGATGGATTTATGCCTTTAAGTCGTGCCTCGACACGTAGGAGGTATAACTCCATCCTGGGCATTACATGTTGTGACCTTGAGAACGTTTTTTATTTTATTACTGCATAAAAAGGGATATTAAATATTTAGGTTATGAATCAGAGTCCTCGTCTCCCAATCACTATCCCTCGGTTTTCTATTGGCCAAAACAAAATATCCAATCTATTGTTGAAGGACCAACTTGTCCGCAAAATACTTTGCAAACTGCGGCACGTTGAGGTACATCCTTGTATTTTCTTGTTGACTTTCGGATGCGAGAAGCGCATGAGCACTGTCAGTTGCTCACTGATGTATATAATAATCATCGGTTGTCGTTTTTATTCAGCAAGGAGGTTTGCGAGTTAGAGGTTATATGAGACAAGGGCTTGGTCCTATTAAATGGAAAGGCCATAAGTATTAGTCCAAGTGATATTGAAGTTACATATGAGTATTTTCCCTTCTATGTTAGGTGATGCGTGGACGTAATGTTCCTTTGATTTGCTTGACATCCTATGCTGATTTTGAGCTTCTTCATATGCTTGACTTGATGTTCTGTCACGTATTTATACCTTTTATATGTTTATTGATATCTATTTATGGAGCGAGAATACGAAGGATGTACTCTTATCATGTTCATTCTTACATTTGGAAAAGATGGGATTCATTGAGCAGTTCCTCAAAATTTCTTCAATAAACCAGCGAATTTATCATCTCGTTCATCGGGTAAATTATTTTTTTGTCATTGCATATTGTCTCCGTTGAATGAAATTTATTTCCTTGAGCCATGTCAGCTTACATGCTTTTTTGGAACACCATTACTTATAAGTATCCATCCCATTATGTATAAAGTTCTGAGATTTATTAGCAAACATTGATTAAGGCACTTGCCAAACATTTTGGTGCTATACTACTTGTTGATTTGTTGCTATTGCCTCGTGTACCTTCTCCAACTCTGGACATAGTGAGAACTTCGTGAATACCTTAAGTAGTGATATTTCTGTGGGTATTTTGTGTGAAACAAAATTGTATGTGGCTGTCCATGCACACACGATATTCAAATTTTTATATAGTGTAGAGGTGGTGTGGAAGTTAAAGCATCGGTGACTGCATGTGGATATATTTTGTCAACCCATGTAACATTGCATTTAAACATTATTTAGGATTTTCATCATGTGCAGCTCTGCCTAGATTGAGTACCAGGTTGTTTGTTTCATGCCTCAGCAAGGTCATTATGGTGGTACTGAAAAGTGATGCTCTAATGTTCATCTGTGTTATGGAGTTGGTTCTTTTGAAGTTAAAAGTAGTTGTGTGTTCGTACGAATCTCTTCTCAGGTTTTAAGCCTAGGTGTCACATGTGGTAATGTATGTTCTTTTCAATCCACCCGCGTCTGATTTTTTACCTCTTCTAGGTTGTTTTGCGTATTTTGGTTGCCCTCTATTCGACATGGTCTATAAGTTGCGAAGATTTAGGGTCTAGGAACTGATAGTCTGTTGTTCCTGTTGCTAAGTAGAGCTTCGGTTAAGGTGCATTCTTTTTAGTGTAGTCGGCATTCTATTGTTGCTCCTGTGATAAATTGTTAGTTAGACTTGTGGTTAACTAGCGATTCTTACACAGATGTACTTTCCGTGAGAAGAAAATGCCATATTTTTTGCCAGCAAAGATGTTCATCTTGCAGCTTTCTGCACATAGTTTCATTGTTATCTTATATAGTTTATTTATAACATATAAATACAGGAATATAGCCGTCTTATTTTAGAGTATGAATTAGAATCCAAATCAGCAATTTTAAAAATGATCAACAACTTCTATTTCGTCATATATGCAATGTCCCAACTTTTTTTGTTTTTCCTTTTTGGTTCTATAGGATTGCGATCTGTACTTTGCCTTACGCTGAAACTCATGTTATTCATGCATCTGATGTCACTCAAATTTTAGGAAGGATGGCAAGTTTCACATGTTGGATGTTTCCTTATTTTCTCAAATCTTTGTGATAACATAGGTGATTCTGTTTAAACCTCAACACTTGCCTTTCTGTGTTTCAGTTTGAAAAATACATTATTTGAGGTTAGATGACCATTAATCACTTCTTTTCATGTGGAAGGAGGACTAATATTATTGTTCCAAGAAGAGAAGCACTTACATCAGTGTGTAGTAGTAGGTATCAATGTTTTCTCATTCCGATGAATCTGAAGCGAGATGATTACTTTATTCCCCAATTGCTTTGTCAAAGCTTGCTTTGTCCATAGTCATACTAAATAAGTTTCTCTATTTCCTATAACTCTACTAATATTTCCATTGGAACGTGTGTCTCAGTTATCCTTTAGAATATCATGATCAGAGGCAAGAATGGAAAATATGTTTGAATTATGGTGTTGGTCTTAAGAAAATTATGTGAATGGAATAAGAACTGTATATAGTTGTTGATACAGTTTCTTGCGGTATAAATGACTCGTGCCTCATGTTTGTATGGAACGAGAGTTGCCTACTTCTCATGAATAAATATATCATCGTTTTAGTAGTTATCTTGAATTAATGGAACAAAGAGATTGGAAAGGCATGTAAGAATAATGAATGCATTGCTTGGATTTTTTACTAGGTAGTAGAAAGTATATATGTAGAAATATAGCAAATATATATATATATATATATATATATATATATATATATATATATATATATATATATATATATATATATATATATATATAATGTTATCCTAATTTACATAACTTCTCTTCAAGTCCTGAGATGCAATTAGAGTCTGTGCCAAAGTGGCATGTTGCTTTTCCTTATCTATGTCCTCAAGAGATTCTTGCAAACAAGTGGGTGCTCGACTAACAGAATGAGAATCAGGTATATGGAATTCAAGCACATCTTCTGCCACACAATTGGAAGTTAGTATTTGCCACAAAGAGGATGTAAGCAGACGTGAAGTCCATGCAAACTTATCAGGAGTTAACAGGAGATGCAGAATGAAATTAAACCAGCTTACATGTATCATAATCTTGAACAAATCATCCTTGCTGGCAGTTCCACGAGCAAAATGCTTAACCCACAGGTTCAAACCCTCTTCTGAAATCAGGTGAGCACCATCATTCACAGACATAGAATGTTTCTCAACTAAAGTATCCAAATTAACTGAATGGGGAGAAGAGGGTGCCATATAATCCACCCTGATACCTTTGTCAGTAGCATGGGTCGCCTTTGGGGATGAAGAATTTTTGTCCATAGCCATTGTGGAATCAGCCCCTAGAGAATTGATGGAAGGGATTGGGACTTCACCCATACGAACTAGAGCCAATAGAGCATTTTCAAAAGAAGTAGTTGGTGGCAAATCAACAACATTCAGTAGAGAGCAGCCAGGGACTCCAGGCATAGTAACCGAAATTCTTGACAGGCTGTCTGTTTTCTGATCAGAAGGGGCGCTCTCCAGACTGGGCAAAGCTTCAACTAGAGGAACAAGAGCACTCTGAATTTGAGCTGGGTCCAACAATTGATTGTCAGTAACACTACCACTGACAGAAGACCAACATGCACCTTTCCTGCAACAAGTGCACGGTCTCCAGCAGAGGCAGAACTTGAGGCTTTTATTGGAGACAAATGGGGTACTAGCTCTGCACCAAGATTTGCAAGTGGGTCATTGCTCATCATTTGAGCATCTTGCTCCTCATTAGCATAAGCAAGGAAAATGTTATGTAGGCCAACACCCAGGGGGATTTAGAGCTCCTTGAGTGACCTCCTCAAATGGATGCTGGGCAAACACCAAATTATTATGTGATCGATCCCCTTCAGAAAAGGAAACATTGGGTGTGGTACTATTGTCAGGAGCTCCATCATCCTCATGAACTTGCATTTCCACTTGATGTTCTTGTTCAATTAAATTTTGATTGACTGGTTGTGGAAAGGCCCAATGGTTCTGCTCATACCACTCATCCCACTCTTCATTGTTGGGAACAACATTGTTGATTGTAGGAGCAATGCGAAACAATAGGAAATTATTTGCATTCCGAGGAAGTGGGTGAGGGTCCACATCAGGAGGGGGATATGATCCTCATCCTCTGGCCCACCTCCCAACATTTCTTCTAATATGACTTCAAGACAGCTAGTCTTGGACTCCTCTTCAAAACCCTCCCCTTCAGACCAGCGAATACTTTTAGGAATGTCAATCTGATCAGTGCACCCAGCCTTGACTAAAACCTTGCCCCTTCTAGCATCATCCTTTTCCCAATTGATAATACGACCGAACTTAGCAATGGCCAAAGCAATATCTTCAGTGTTAGAGTGGTCGAAAGGTACCGCCACAATCAATTGCCAACAAACTCTATTTAAGTTGACTCTCCTCCAGTTTCTACCCTGATCTTCAGCAACAAATGACATAAAAAGATCGCCAAATGCATGCGGGCTCTGCCGAATGACTTTATCTCTGTCTCGAATATGAATGAACTACACATAAGACTCTCCGAATGGGCAAGGCTGGATACTGTCATGACCTACTTGCACAACTTCTTCTACGAACTCTTCAACTACCACACAAACATTGTGAAAATATACCTCATTCGGGAGCGGCTGGATGGTCACAATCGCTCATTCTTCGTGGCGTCACGGACGGCGTGGTAGAACCGCTCTGGCCACCCTAGTTCTTCCTTCAATCTGCTGAATCTGGGATCCATGAAGAACGAACAGGTGTGGATTGATTGGAATGTTGGCCATCACCGGAGAGACCTCACCGGAGATGTGCAGCAGGGGTGGGGTTTGTGGCGCACTTGTCGAAGCAGAGTAAGTGGGCGTAGCAGAGTCGGAATGTGAACAGCCAAGGAGCAGTCTTGGCTGAAAGTTTGGGAATAGACCTGAGACGAGCTCCCTAAAATACAAGACATGCTTGACTTGACAGGGCGGCCCACTCGCACGAAACAAGTCGTCAACCACCCCTAGGGCCCAAGTCCATTCAAGCAGGCTGGGGAAAGAGTCAAAGCGGATAAAAGGCCACAACCCAAGAAGATTAGGCAATGGGTAGTTGCGCGCAAAGTGGCTCGTATCCCTACATGCATGCCAGACAACATGCACGTAGGAACTGGAATGTCACACCCTGATTTTCATGTCACTTTGCTTAAGCTAATTATCATGTTAAAAATGTGGATTTGCCAAAACTTTGTGTTTTTGACTTTGCCTGATTTGACTTTTGTCTGTTGTTTGCTAGTGCTCTATAAATCAAATAAATCCTCCAACTCTTATACTTCATCTCCTTGACCCAAAACTTTTTCCCAATGATCATGCTATGTGTATAGAACAATATAGAATTTTCTTATAAAAATATTTTGGCCAAATAGTATTTTCTAAAATTAGTTTTCCAAAAACCCCTGAATTGAGGTTTGCACTGCAAGTACCTTATTTAGGGTGTGAAAAATCTTTCAAAAAGTGTATTTGAATCCTATAAGGTATAGGACTCCCAGAAACCACAAAAGTATAATTTTAAAAGTTATTTTTATATTTTATTTAAAAGCTTTTTCTTAAGGCCAGAAATGGTCTTTAATAGGGAAAATTTATTTAACTATTTCAAAAATATTTGCCAAAATTCAGGGAAACTCCTAGGACATATATTGTCCATATATAAGAGTTTCAGCACATGGTCATGTTCAAAATATTGGGCTAATCCTTCCAAAACCCTTTCTGGATATTTCAAGCTTTTGAAATATTTACAAAGGAAATATTCTCCAAAAATTCCAGGGAAATTCTATCATGTCATATATGATATATTTGATGATCTTGCAAAGCCTCATGCCTTGAAGATCAAGGAAACATCATTTAGTCCGCTCAAAACCATTATGTCCATACTTGAAGTTTGAGCAACTTTACATTGCCAAACTTGTCCAAATGCTCTAAACTTTGGTGCACATGCTTGAATGGCCTAATAAGGCATCTAGACCAAATGGCACAAGATTTGGAATAGAGCAACTTGATCAGATCACCCCAAAACCCATTCTGTTCAAATGCAAATTTGAACAACTTTGCATTACTAACTTTTTACCTGGAGCTTCAAACTTTGTGGGAATGATCAATACCCCAAATGATGATGCTACACCAAGTGGTGCATCAAGGGGAGATGATTAGCTCAACTCAATCAAGGTGAAACCATTTCTGTTGATTTCTAGGGTTCACCAAAGTTACATTGGCCACTTTGCCCAAATGATCTCAAATTTGGTATAGGGGCCTAATTATATGTGACATTTGATCCTGTTAAGTCCCATGCCAATTGGAGGTCATTTGTTTCCCCAAACCCTGATCAAACACCTTCTGTCCAATTACCAAAACAAGTGTTTGGACCCCTTTTACTTTTTCCCTTTACCTCAAATTCTTACCACAACTTCCTCTGATCATCTTCTACCCCCCAGTAACTCTCTATGGCCTCAGCTCAATTATTGGAGGAGGGTAAAACCCCAATTCCTACTGCTGGACAGCAGTTTTCACCTTCTTCCTCACCTCCCTCCTCATTCCAGTGGCTCAACAAAGCATCCAAGACCTTCACACTATTGTTTACAACTCCCTAGCACTGCTGGACACAAGAGGACACGGCCAAGGAGCAAAGGCACGGCCATGCCGGCCAAAAGCACGCTCTGGAGCGCGCTACATTGCTCTGGAGCACTGCAGCCACCCCCCAATCACCGGCTCCGACAGCCTTGGGCCTCCCCCTGGTGTCCCCCGAGGTCGCCTCGACGTCCGCGACCTGCAGGACGGTCGGCCTTATCCTCCCCGGCCCTCCTCCTCTCTCCACGAGCTTGCCCGAGCACGTCCATGGACAAAGCTCACGGTGCACCGCGGCTGCGCTTATAAAAAGTCTCCCCCTCGAGCGCCCTTCGCCTCTTCCGGACCCTCCTCTCTCCCGTGCATCTCCTAGACATGCCCCCTCTTCCCCTAGTGCTCTATTTCCCTCGCCATGGCCACCATGGTCGCCGTCGGCCTCTGCCCGGCACTGATGAACCAGAGCCTCTCCTCCTCTTCCTTGGCCACCAGGAGAACCGCAGCAGACCGGCGGAGCTCCCCCACTCTCTATCTCCTGCTCTGGTGCCGTGTGGCGCCGCAACCACCTTCCCCCGACGCCTCGTCCGCCGGCGTCAGGGTCACCGTCACCCTGGACCTCCCCGGCCTGCGTGGGGGCCATAGATGGGCGCGGCTCGGCCTCACGGATCCGCCGGTACGCCGGACGTCGTCGGGGATGGCCGTAGTCGCCGGCTCAGGAGTCCACCGAGCGCCGGACCCGTCGGCCTCTACGGACGCAGGGAGCACGCCGCGCCTCCCTGCAACCTCTCATTCGGATGCGGCTAGGCCCCGCGGCTCTGTCCCCACCGCAGGTCGGCGCCGGCAGGCTGAGCAGCGCCGGCGGCGAGCAAGGCCGGCGCCCTCCTCTGTCTCCCGTCGGGAGGACGAAGAAGGGGACATGAGAGAGGGAGAGAGCCCGGTGGGCCCTGGCTGTAAGTGACCCAATGGCCTGGCCCCGCTGTTTAAGTGGAAACGTATTCCATGAAGACCGTTTCTAGCAAGCGGAGACGTACTTCCTGGAGGGCGCTATCGACGTAGCACCTGTGCGCTCGCGGCCGTGCAGCTGGGCCGGCCCATCATCTATCCCTCGCCCGGCGCGCAGTAAAAGGGTATAACCCCTTTTCCCTTTTATTTTCTGTTTCCAGTAAACTTCAAAAATCTCCCAAATATTCAAATGAACTCCAAATTGCATGATTCAAATTTCCTATGGCTCCATAAATCATGCTCTATCACATGGTGCAACATGCACAGTATTCCAAAGACTTTTCCTACACAAATATTTATCAAATGCCCATATTCCATTTTCTGTGAGGAACTTTAGAAAATCACAGAGAGCTCATTCTTGATCCAAATGCAGTGATTCAAATTCCTAGATGCTTGTCATATCCAAACTTAGTTTTGGAACATTTTTATTCATACTTTTTGTACCCCACCAAATATTGAGCCATTTCTTCATATTTATCAGCTTTGCAAAATCCTAGGAAATTCATTTCAATTCCAAATCCAGTGAAACCAACTCCTAGATGCTTCTAAAATCATGACTTGATGATGGGTACCTTTGCTCATCATTCAAGGAAATATTTCTGTATACTTCTTCCAAATCCATAAACCTTTGGTTCCATCACATTGAAATGTTCCAAACTACCTATTGATCCAACACCTATGAAACCACCTTGGTTATTTTTCATATGACCAGAGGTATCCTAGAAAAGTCCAACTCCTATTTTTAGAGCACTTTTATTTTTGCTTTGATTGTGTTGCTTATTATGATTGTTTCCATCGTTAGTTGACGAAATAAACGGAATACTCGGAGATGGACCAGAAGGTTTGAAGACTCGGAAGAATAAGGCAAGCAGCCCTTTGACCATGTTCAAGAAACCTTTTTATGCATGTCTCATAGCACCTTATTATTCAATGCATCGGAATCATGTTGAGGTGGAAACCACTTTGGTTGCTACCCCTGTTACTTTACTGTTGAAACTTGCATCAAACATGACCCTACCTTCCTATGAGGGTTATGTGGGTGGGAATTTATAGATGTATGCTATAGTAGTTGGCTACGCAAAATGGGTCGGGGTTATGCATTGAGTGAAACAAGTGTGGTCTGACATACTTGCAAATGACCCAGTGGGTGCCACTAATGCCCCTGGGAGTTGATGAGGAGCTAGGGCACTACTTGGTGAAGAAGTAGTGTGCCGAGGCTTGACGGAAGTGTTGTTTACAGAGATGGATTAGATTTATGTGTGACTACCGTCCCAACCAAACATGCGCAACCACTCTACCCTTATATGGGAAAGGGCATTATTGATTACCTAGGTCGATACTAGCATGGTGCCCGCATTACTAGTGACGGGGGTGACATGAGGTCACTCTCGGGACGGGGTCGTGCTTGGATAGGTGGCCATGACTGTTTTCACAGGGCACCGAACACACCGTTGGTACCCCGTGTCAGTGGTATGTGATGAATATGGAGCGAGTCTCCACAATTATTAAGATGTGAAATGTGGGCACGGGGATTACTACCAATCGAGTGGACTCTATGTTAGTGTCGTCTAGGGAAAGATAGTGATCGGGTGCTTACCCCGGGTACTTGAGGTATCGCGGGTCGTGGATGACACGGAAGTTCCCCGGATCTTGTGGGTAAAGTGAGCAACCTCTGCAGAGTGTCAAACTATTCGAATAGCCGTGTCCGCGGTCAAGGACAGTTGGGTGGTGCTACTTAGACTATGTCCATAAGTTTCTGGGAAACAACACGATTCAGAGATATTGTTGATGTGATTGTGAGGAAGTCACAATGAGCTTGTGCATGAGTTGATTACAACTCTTTCTCGATAATGATGTATGTGACCTCCTGATACTTGTTACAGACACATGCATGCCCTTGTTATATGTTGATCATAATTGCATATGAAAAACTAGCTTTCCGCAAAACCGCCAACTTAGCAGTAGAGCCTTGCATAATTATTCTATTATCACACTTGGGTTGCTTGCGAGTACATTCAATGTAATCATTGGCTTGCCACTGGTTATTTTATTGGCCAGGCATGAGAGAACAGGTTATGATGAAGATTTCTTGGTGACAAGCATGCGAGCTAGGACGCTTCCCAGTCAGAATGCCTGTAGGGTTAAGGCAGATGGCATGGGTCCATGTTGTCATTGAAGATTTCCGCTGCGACGATATACTCAAGACTTGACCTTAATGGTCCTATTTGTGTAATACGGTATGTATGGATGTAAGACTCTTGTTATTCAGCTTCTGTGTGTTCAGTGAGCATTGATCTCTGGGATCACTGTACACGTGCATTCGGTGATCTCGACTTCTAAGTCGGGGTCCCCATAGAGCTGGTATCAGAGCCATCCTGACTGTAGGAAGCCTTAGTTAGCATGGTCGTTAGCTAGGGTAAAACTATTTTCAAAACTACTACTAGTTTTCAAAACTATCTATACTTCTCTTCCCTTCTCAGTTTTTCGAAAACTAGGCTATACTTGATCTCTTCCCCTTCAAAACCTTGGTCGCTAAAACCCTTATGCCCCTGACCACTGGATTTTCTATAATCCTCGTGGAGTGCACCTTGCCGAACACTCACCCACCACTTTTGCACGCGAGATTGGTGACACCACGACAAGATGACACCAACAGAAATTACATCCTGAGTGGATGAGGACATGAAGACCCAGAAGATGGTGACACCTTCGACAGTTCCCCAAGAAGATGCAACGTTAGCCTATGGTGACCAGAGTATAGGTTATGCAAAATCACGATATGCATCGCTAATAGAGTAATCATGTCACTACCGTTGTTGTATCGGCAACCATCGGTGGATTAGAACCTTGCCATTTGGTCCGCCTCACTATAGTGAGCAGGAAAACGGTTCTCTTCGTCCCCCGCTCTTGGTGTCGATGTTTCCATCAACGAAACCGACATGTTGGACCTCTATTATGCCTTGTTATTGTCATTACATATGGATTGCCTACCTGGTACCCTCGACGCCCCAGAAGGCACAAGGGATCGTCATGATTAAAGAGACAAGAGAAGACGAGTCAACGCCAGCTACAAGGAGGCACCTTCACCACCTCACCTCATCAGGCGAGAAGTCGTTGAAGATTCTTCAGGCACAACCCGGATCATTCCTCAAGCAACTATAAGGGACGTAGCAACACCTGAGGAAGCCCAGAAGACTGCACGAGGCACAAGTCACGACACTGAGTCCGAGAACCCCTAGGGTAGGATGAGTCGTGTACTCCATATGCGCAGTCGAGTCCATGTGATGGTTCAAATAGAACCTTGATTGTGAGTTGCTTGCTTTTATTTGTTTGTGTTTTGATATAAGTCGCACTTTTGCCCCAGGCAACAAGCGCATGGCTATATCACCTTCCTTGCCTTGTTTCTCTTGTTTCGGCCTTTTTGCACCTGTTTGTTGCACCTGCACTATAGAACCCCCCTTTAGGCGTTTCCCTCCTCTACGCTGCTTCTTCCCTCTATTCTCTCTCTCTCCAACTGAAGGACCCGCAAGACAAGATGCACCAAGGATTCTACCTCGGCAACCAACTAGCACTGAAGACTTCTGCTATAACCTCCACGATCTATTGCAACCCCGTAGAGTTATGTTTAACCCTCCAGACCAGTAACCCTCTTCCCAGGCCCTTTGAGACTTCACGAGACACTCCAGCACGAATCCTTAACCATATGCCTAACCCATGGTAAAGCAAGAGAACCAGTTAAGCCTTTATAACCTTGCACAACACTGGGTTTGTAATGGAACTAGTGGACACAGTGAACGAGCACATTTTCATCCTAATATAGCACGAGAACTGACGATGCCATAGATAGACCAGTTCGAGGATATTGGACAGATGACTTGGTGGTTTATATCAGTGACATCGAGGAATTATCTGAGACCTTGATGGATTGTGAGGTTTTCATATTGGTGGGATCATGACTTTGGGGAAGCATGTAGGAGTACCCGTTAGACATGAGATTTGGATTTATGTAGGTGATTCTGGTTGGTATAATGCTGGATATGTCTGCATGGTTCGGAGTAAATTGGATTTAGACCGATGATCTTGATCGTGATACCATGCTTCTCGGTGGATAATAACCTAGGAGATTGGATTATTTGTCGGAGTTGATCTAGGGATCTATATAATCACGATCTTGGAGTTTACTTGACCCGGATGATGGGAATTTGGTGGACATACTATCGTCATGCACAGTCCTCCCCAGTACTTGGATATCATAGGGACTTGAGATCTTGTGGAACACCGTAGGCATCGGATTTGTAGAATTATTGGATTATGTGGAGATTGATGGGAATTACCGGGCTATTGGAGGTGATCTATAGGAAGGAAACAAATCTTGGAGTGGCATATGACGTGTTTCCTTAGAATAGAGATGCATTATCTTGAGCCTTGCAAGAATAGGTTGAGTGCTTGGATTGTGGAGTTTAATTTAAGCCTAGCAGCATGTATGACCTACCCATGGATTTTAGGGGTAGACATACATATGGATTTGGGGATCGTAGACTAGTGCAATTTTGTCAGACCGTCTCTTAAGAGTCATGAGGATATGTATGGCATGAGTGGTGATTGAAGCTGATCTATGCTTTTTCATTTGGAGTACTAGATAGAGCTATTGGCATCTCAGAAATTGTGCTTAAGGATAAGATGATAAGTTCACTCACTCACTAGAATCCTTGAAACCCTTAAGCCCCACCAAGCCACGACCTGGTCAGATTCTGACCACGAGTCTTCGCTCTAAGTCAGGAAGGCCCCTGCAAATACTCAACCTAGACCACCACCAATACCCAGCCTACCTTGCGTACCCCCATAGACCTCATGGAGTAAGTGGACAAGATGGGTAACATCATTATTTGATGGCCTACTTGTCTGCCCGGAGACGAAGAAGTGACAGATAGCTGGATAGAAGACATTTGAAGACCGCCCTGTCAAGAAGGAAGATCTACATCGACCACCGTCATCAAGAAGTAAACTTCCGCGTCGAAGACCGGGCGTATCTGCAAACCACTCCTCCCAAAGGAACGCTCACACCAAGATGTATCAAGACTTGAAGGCGCGATTCTGGTGGCACATGATGAAAAGAGAGATTGCAACCTATGTTGCAAAGTGTGATGTGTGCCAAAGGGTCAAGGCTGAATATCAGCGACCCGCTGGATTGCTTCAACCACTCAAGGTTCCTGAGTGGAAGTGGGATAAAGTCGGAATGGACTTCGTCACTGGATTACCAAGGTCGGATAGAGGACATGACTCTGTTTCGGTCATAGTCGATCATTTGACCAAGGTGGTCCATTCCATTCCTGTCAAGACCACTTATGATGGCAACCGGCTGGCAGCTCTCTACATCCACCGAATCGTAAGTCTTCACGGCATTCCCAAGGAGATTGTGTCAGGTCGAGGAACCCAGTTCACCTCAAGGCTCTGGAAGAAGTTCCAAGAAGCCTTGGGAACCAAGTTATCTTTCAGCACGGCTTTCCACCCACAGACCGGAGGTCAGACAGAACGAGTCAATCAGATTCTCGAAGACATACTCCGAGCCTGTGTCTTGGCATATAGAGCCAAGTGGGAGGATTGTCTCCCTTTTTGCCGAGTTCTCCTATAACAACAGTTACCAGTCGAGCCCTCATATGACACCATTTGAGGTGTTGTTCGGACGCTGATGTCGCACACCCCTGAACTGGTCAGAGGCTGGAGTAGGACTAGTCTTTGGACCGGATATTCTCCGCGCAGCGGAAGAGCAAGTCCAACTAGTCAGAGAACGTTTGAAGGCAGCCAAGTCAAGGCAAAAGAGCTATGCTGACGCTCACCATCGGAACATGAGTTTCCATACCGGGGACCATGTGTACCTGCGGGTAACTCCTCTGAAGGGAAACAAGCGTTTCCACGTCAAGGGGAAGCTCGCACTAAGGTTCATTGGACCCTTGAGATCACTGCAAGTCATGTAGTAGACGGCTCCCCAGCTAGATCTACCACCTGAGATACCCTCCGTGCACCAAATCTTCCACGAGCCCCCCCCACTCTGGAAGTACTTCTTACCTCCTAGCTAGCCCGATGCCCGCAAGGACATCGATCACCGGGCCTTTGACAGCTAACCCAACCTAACCTATGCAAGAGACCCCTCAGCAACCTCCATCAAGGAAGGCATCAAGCAAGAAGCCATACCATCAAGCACTTCAGGATTCCAAGGAGCACCGCTCGGAAGCAGAACCAACAAGGAGAAGTGAAGACTACCCCGTATCCAAGACTCTGCCTTTCTTTCCACGCCTAGTCTGGGAATCTCGGGGACGAGATTCTTGTAAGGGGGGTAGGTCTGTCACACCCTGATTTTCATGTCACTTTGCTTAAGCTAATTATCATGTTAAAAATGTGGATTTGCAAATACTTTTGAGTGTTTTTGACTTTGCCTGATTTGACTTTTGTCTGCTGTTTGCTAGTGCTCTAAAAATCAAATAAATCCTCCAACTCTTATACTTCATCTCCTTGACCCAAAACTTTTTCCCAATGATCATGCTATGTGTATAGAACAATATAGAATTTTCTTATAAAAATATTTTGGCCAAATAGTATTTTCTAAAATTAGTTTTCCAAAAACCCCTGAATTGGGGTTTGCACTGCAAGTACCTTATTTAGGGTGTGAAAAATCTTTCAAAAAGTGTATTTGAATCCTATTAGGTATAGGACTCCCAGAAACCACAAAAGTATAATTTTAAAAGTTAGTTTTTTATTTTATTTAAAAGCTTTTTCTTAAGGCCAGAAATGGTCTTTAATAGGGAAAAATTATTTAACTACTTCAAAAATATTTGCCAAAATTCAGGGAAACTCCTAGGACATATATTGTCCATATATAAGAGTTTCAGCACATGGTCATGTTCAAAATATTGGGCTAATCCTTCCAAAACCCTTTCTGGATATTTCAAGCTTTTGAAATATTTACAAAGGAAATATTCTCCAAAAATTCCAGGGAAATTCTATCATGTCATATATGACATATTTGATGATCTTGCAAAGCCTCATGCCTTGAAGATCAAGGAAACATCATTTAGTCCCCTCAAAACCATTCTGTCCATACTTGAAGTTCGAGCAACTTTACATTGCCAAACTTGTCCAAATGCTCTCAAATTTGGTGCACATGCTAGAATGGCCTAATAAGGCATCTAGACCAAATGGCACAAGATGTGGAATAGAGCAACTTGATCAGATCACCCCAAAACCCATTCTGTTCAAATGCAAATTTGAACAACTTTGCATTACCAACTTTTTACCTGGAGCTTCAAACTTTGTGGGAATGATCAATACCCCAAATGATGATGCTACACCAAGTGGTGCATCAAGGGGAGATGATTAGCTCAACTCAATCAAGGTGAAACCATTTCTGTTGATTTCTAGGGTTCACCAAAGTTACATTGGCCACTTTGCCCAAATGAGCTCAAATTTGGTGTAGGGGCCTAATTATATGTGACATTTGATCCTGTTAAGTCCCATGCCAATTGGAGGTCATTTGTTTCCCCAAACCCTGATAAAACACCTTCTGTCCAATTACCAAAACAAGTGTTTGGACCCCTTTTACTTTTTCCCTTTACCTCAAATTCTTACCACAACTTTCTCTGATCATCTTCTACCCCCAGTAACTCTCTATGGCCTCAGCTCAATTATTGGAGGAGGGTAAAACCCCAATTCCTACTGCTGGACAGCAGTTTTCACCTTCTGCCTCACCTCCCTCCTCATTCCAGTGGCTCACCAAAGCATCCAAGACCTTCACACTATTGTTTACAACTCCCTAGCACTGCTGGACACAAGAGGACACGGCCAAGGAGCAAAGGCATGGCCATGCCGGCCAAAAGCACGCTCTGGAGCACTGCAGCCACCCCCCAATCACCGGCTCTGACAGCCTTGGGCCTCCCCCTCGTGTCCCTCGAGGTCGCCTCGATGTCCGCGACGTGCAGGACGGCCGGCCTTATCCTCCCCGCCCCTCCTCCTCTCTCCACGAGCTTGCCCGAGCACGACCATGGACGAAGCTCACGGTGCATCGCGGCTGCGCTTATAAAAAGCCTCCACCCCGAGCGCCCTTCGCCTCTTCCGGACCCTCCTCTCTCCCGTGCATCTCCTAGACATGCCCCCTCTTCCCCTAGTGCTCTCTTTCCCTCGCCATGTCCGCCATGGTCGCCGTCGGCCTCTGCCCGGCACTGATGAACCAGAGCCTCTCCTCCTCTTCCTTGGCCACCAGGAGAACCGCAGCAGACCGGCGGAGCTCCCCCACTCTCTATCTCCTGCTCTGGTGCCGTGTGGCGCCGCAACCACCTTCCCCCGACGCCTCGTCCGCCGGCGTCAGGGTCACCGTCACCCTGGACCTCCCCGGCCTGCTTGGGGGCCATAGATGGGCGCGGCTCGGCCTCACGAATCCGCCGGTACACCAGACGTCGTCGGGGATGGCCGTAGTCGCCGGCTCGGGAGTCCACCGAGCGCCGGACCCGTCGGCCTCCACGGACGCAGGGAGCACGCCGCGCCTCCCTGCAGCCTCTCATTCGGATGCGGCTAGGCCCCGCGGCTCTATCCCCACCGCAGGTCGGTGCCAGCAGGCTGAGCAGCGCCAGCGGCGAGCAAGGCCGGCGCCCTCCTCTGTCTCCCGTCGGGAGGAAGAAGAAGGGGACATGAGAGAGGGAGAGAGCCCGGTGGGCCCTGGCTCTAAGTGACCCAATGGCCTGGCCCCACTGTTTAAGTGGAAACGTATTCCATGAAGGCCGTTTCTAGCAAGCGGAGACGTACTTCCTGGAGGGCGCTATCAACGTAGCACCTGTGCGCTCGCGGCCGTGCAGCTGGGTCGGCCCATCATCTATCCCTCGCCCGGCGCGCAGTAAAAGGGTATAACCCCTTTTCCCTTTTATTTTCTGTTTCCAGTAAACTTCAAAAATCTCCCAAATATTCAAATGAACTCCAAATTGCATGATTCAAATTTCCTATGGCTCCATAAATCATGCTCTATCACATGGTGCAACATGCACAGTATTACAAAGACTTTTCCTACACAAATATTTATCAAATGCCCATATTCCATTTTCTGTGAGGAACTTTAGAAAATCACAGAGAGCTCATTCTTGATCCAAATGCAGTGATTCAAATTCCTAGATGCTTGTCATATCCAAACTTAGTTTTGGAACATTTTTATTCATACTTTTTGTACCCCACCAAATATTGAGCCATTTCTTCATATTTATCAGCTTTGCAAAATCCTAGGAAATTCATTTCAATTCCATATCCAGTGAAACCAACTCCTAGATGCTTCTAAAATCATGACTTGATGATGGGTACCTTTGCTCATCATTCAAGGAAATATTTCTGTATACTTCTTCCAAATCCATAAACCCTTTGGTTCCATCACATTGAAATGTTCCAAACTACCTATTGATCCAACACCTATGAAACCACCTTGGTTATTTTTCATCTGACCAGAGGTATCCTAGAAAGGTCCAACTCCTATTTTTAGAGCACTTTTATTTTTGCTTTGATTGTGTTGCTTATTATGATTGTTTCCATCGTTAGTTGACGAAATAAATGGAATACTCGGAGATGGACCAGAAGGTTTGAAGACTCGGAAGAATAAGGCAAGTAGCCCTTTGACCATGTTAAAGAAACCTTTTTATGCATGTCTCATAGCACCTTATTATTCAATGCATCGGAATCATGTTGAGGTGGAAACCACTTTGGCTGCTACCCCTGTTACTTTACTGTTGAAACTTGCATCAAACATGACCCTACCTTCCTATGAGGGTTATGTGGGTGGGAATTGATAGATGTATGCTATAGTAGTTGGCTACGCAAAATGGGTCGGGGTTATGCATTGAGTGAAACAAGTGTGGTCTGACATACTTGCAAATGACCCAGTGGGTGCCACTAATGCCCCTGGGAGTTGATGAGGAGCTAGGGCACTACTTGGTGAAGAACTAGTGTGCCGAGGCTTGACGGAAGTGTTGTTTACAGAGATGGATTAGATTTATGTGTGACTACCGTCCCAACCAAACATGCGCAACCACTCTACCCTTATATGGGAAATGACATTATTGATTACCTAGGTCGATACTAGCATGGTGCCCGCATTACTAGTGACGGGGGTGACATGAGGTCACTCTCGGGACGGGGTCGTGCTTGGATAGGCGGCCATGACTGTTTTCACAGGGCACCGAACACACCGTTGGTACCCCGTGTCAGTGGTATGTGATGAATATGGAGCGAGTCTCCACAATTATTAAGATGTGAAATGTGGGCACGGGGATTACTACCAATCGAGTGGACTCTATGTTAGTGTCGTCTAGGAAAGATAGTGATAGGGTGCTTACCCCGGGTACTTGAGGTATCGCGGGTCGTGGATGACACGGAAGTTCCCCGGATCTTGTGGGTAAAGTGTGCAACCTCTGCAGAGTGTCAAACTATTCGAATAGCCGTGTCCGAGGTCAAGGACAGTTGGGTGGTGCTACTTAGACTATGTCCATAAGTTTCTGGGAAACAACATGATTCAGAGATATTGTTGATGTGATTGTGAGAAAGTCACAATGAGCTTGTGCATGAGTTGATTACAACTCTTTCTCGATAATGATGTCTGTGACCTCCTGATACTTGTTACAGACACATGCATGCCCTTGTTATATGTTGATCATAATTGCATATGAAAAACTAGCTTTCCGCAAAACCGCCAACTTAGCAGTAGAGCCTTGCATAATTATTCTATTATCACACTTGGGTTGCTTGCGAGTACATTCAATGTACTCATTGGCTTGCCACTGGTTATTTTATTGGCCAGGCATGAGAGAACAGGTTATGATGAAGATTTCTTGGTGACGAGCATGCGAGCTAGGACGCTTCCCAATCAGAATGCCTGTAGGGTTAAGGCAGATGGCATGGGTCCATGTTGTCATTGAAGATTTCCGCTGCGACGATATACTCAAGACTTGACCTTAATGGTCCTATTTTTGTAATACGGTATGTATGGATGTAAGACTCTTGTTATTCAGCTTCTGTGTGTTCAGTGAGCATTGATCTCTGGGATCACTGTACACGTGCATTCGGTGATCTCGACTTCTAAGTCGGGGTCCCCACAGGGAATCACGCCGATCTAGATAATCATTTTGCACCAATGGTGACCCATTGACGCGCACATTAAGATCGGTGGTAAACGTTTTGCTACCCTTGTTCTGCTCACCATGAATGTTCATCGTTATCCTCTCAAAAACTGACCTGCGAGGGGGAGCCATGGTACTAGGACTCTGGCGATTGCCGCCGGTGGGAACCACGACTTTTCCATTTTTACCAACCAATGTCCATTCCCAAAGGCTAAAGGCGATATCAAACTCTTTTTCACTAACTCTACTTGCATTGTAAATGGAAAACCCCATGGATTTTGAAGCCACAGAGAATTTGAATGTACGATCCTTAAGATGACTAACACTAAAACCTTGGGCATAGCCCCAAAAGATGCTTGAAGCGCAACACTAACCATATGCACGTCCAACTTGAAAGATGCACGGTAAAATGAAACAATGAGTATGAATTCCTTGCATTGGAAACCGGGTGAGAAGACCATAGGGTGCCCAAACTTGGACGTCATCTCTACTTGGAACATTTTGCCTCGATCAAAGTTGAGGGCGAAAGGAGCCATGGCGAGGACTGAGTGGTGGCCTGCCTAGGCCGGAGTATCTAGGCGGTGAGAGGTGGAGGGTGGGCTCCAAGGCCGGAGTGTCCACCGGCGCAAGGTCACCGGCCTAGGGTCCGGCCACGTCACCTGTGTCTAGAGAGCTCTCTCGAGAGGTGGTGATTCTTTATCCTCATGTGTCACAGTTCTTGAAAATTTCCACCACATTTGGTTCAGGTACCTTTTGGTCCTTGCGGGATGTCCTCTGTATTTGGAACAAGCCAATACATATTTAATAATATGGCATGGCGAAAAGAGTGAAACAACATCTAGTTATAAGAACCTCACAGTGTGCAGTATAGCTATGAGATCCTGTCTTTTGTTGGAATTTCACTTTCGTACGATTTGCCTTGTTCTTTGAATAGTTCACCTAGAAGAAGATAAATTTATAAGGCATATGCGTAAATAAGAGTTCAACATGTCATCTAATCTCATATATATAACATACTTGATACTTTGGATCAGACCAGTGTTTAACAAGGGCTCTCCAATCTTCATGCGTTATCTTTTCCATTAGAGATGTTTGGGAAAGTTCACTATTAGCCTTGACTTCAAAGCGATCTTTCCTTGGGTTATACTGATACTAATGTAGAGCAGACTTAGAAATGAGTGGATGCTTGTTTGGTTGCATCATCCTTGGAATCCAACCAGAACCTCATCTGTTGAAAATTATGGGAGTCTCACTACCAGCAACCTAGAAAGTATGGGACAGAGCAAGACGATATTACTAATTTGCATAAATAACCATAATTATAGATAAATGGTCCAGGAAGGTGTCGGTGTACAAAAAGGGGGGTACACTTTTTTGTACCCCTATGACTGTGCACGGGCAGTCTGAGCCACGGGCACCGCCGCACCAAGCAAGGCAAGGGAGGTAAGCCAGGGTAAGACCGAAGCTCGATGGAACTGGAGCAGCACCAAAGAACAAGACCACAAAGAGCAAAGGGACGAAGCGGGTTCCCCCGGCAAGATCCTTGCCGGGAGCCAGTTTTAGCAGCCCCGGCGAGATCCTTGCCGGGGCCGGCTTTAGCAGCCCCGACAAGACCCTTGCCGCGGCAACTCACCCCACGCCTACAGAGCAAATCACCCTTGAGTCTACTGCCCATATGGGGCAAGGATTCAGGAGATATCCCCGTAGCGGCATGCAGATCTTTGTGAAGGTATTCAAGATCAGATACGCACTAAGAAGACGACGACCCTTGGCGGGATCCCAGCCAAGGAAGACCACAAGACCTCCGGCAAGCACCTTGCCGGGGATGGCAACAAGACCTCCGGCAAGCACCTTGCCGGGGATGGCAGCAGGCGCCACGGCGAGACCCTTGCCGGGGCCCCGGCAAGGCCCTTGCCGACGACATCTGCGGGGCCACCATCAGGCCCACACCGACTAAATTCCCACCGCCTTATGCAGCTGCCGACCCAACCAGCTGGGCAGGCACCTGCGCGGCGACATGCAGATCTTCGTGAAGACCCACCATTGCGCCACCTCAGCTACCTGCCTACCTACATGGCAACTCAGGCATCGCTGGCTAGGGCGCGTGTCGATACAAGAAGGAGCGGCGACGGACGAGACAACTCTCTCCCGCGTGCCCGAAAAAGCAAGGACACCTAAGAAAAACGCATTAAATGCACCTTGTCATGTAATGCGAGGGATAACCTCACATCACTGTACCCTTTCCACATCTTGTGTGCCACTGTGGCAACCCCTTTTCCCTATAAAAGGAGGCCTGAGGCGACCAGGAGGAGGATTCGACCTTTTGGAGCTCCTCACGCCCCATAGCTAGCTGAAGAACACATATATACAATCCACCAAAGCAAGAGTAGGGTTTTACGCATCCTCGTGGCCCGAACCTGGATAAACGAACCGTGTGCTATCTGTTTGATCCGCTCTTCTCTCAACCCCGCGCCCCACAACCGTAGTAGGGATTCTTGTGATCCCATAGGTGTCGTTTCCAATACAACGACATCTTTGGCGCGCCGGGCAGGGGGCTGCAGTTGTGAGAATCGGCTCTAGCAGTTAGCCCAGCACTCTTTCGTCTTCGTGGTTCTCTGAGAAGGAAGGAGGCCGGAAGATCAGCGCTCAAACGGCTGCAAACAGAAGCTAAGTTACATTGAACCCCGGATATTTTCATTCTATTATATAAAGTTATTATCCTTGGAGCTGTCATTCTTTGTACAAAAAGAAACCTGTACGCAAATGGGGCCCTTCCCGATCGGCAATGCCTTTGTTCTGTTTCGAGTCCGCTCAACGGTTCAAATGGCTGCGTTGGAACCGGTAGGGTAGCCTTCCGCAATTGGCAAGGCTCTCGACTCTGACTCGAGTCAAACTCGACAGTTCGAGCGGCTGCGTTAAAAGTGGTAAGGTGGCTCACCCGGTAGCACGCACACCCGACAGGCCAATGGGGACCCGTCCCCAAGACGCCGCCCTGGGTTTCCGCTCCGGCAAGCCTACCAAGCTAGCGTAGGGTGGACGTACAAAGAGGCAACAAACATGGAAATATCATGCATAATCCCAAAAATATTTCAAAGTTATGTTACATCATATCATTGCTGCGGTTCTAACTAAAGATAAAACTTGTCTTGGTCGGGAACCCGCAACGGTGAAGAAGAACGGGATGCCTAATCCCGTCGCTGGCCTTCCACCCTCTTGATTTCATCGATGCAGCTGATGACGAGCTTGATGCGCTCCTTGAGCACCATGAGGTCGGTACCATCCGGCAAGCTATCCATCGCGGCTTCGAAGTCAAGGTCGGGATTCCAGTATGCCATCTTGGTGAGGTCCTTGGTCATGACCCCCTGGCAAAGTCGCCGGGCCTCCCCGGCCAACGTGGCCGCCCTGTTGGAGTGAAGAGAAGCAAAGGCTCCAAGGACGCCCTCGAAGAACTGGGTCAGCTTGGCGTTGACGGTCCCGCTGTGCTCAGGAGCATACCTCTCGTTTGGCTTCCCCGTGATGGCCAACTGTGAGGTGACCCTGCCGGCGACGTCCTCCAGGCGGCTGATCCATCTGTTCTTCCAGCCACATATTCCTGGTGGGAGGCGGCCTCCAGGCTCCTGGTCAAGGTCTCCTCCTGAGCCGTGCTCTCCGACAACATCTTCTCGAGATTCTCCAGCTTCAGCTTGAGATATCTGATGGAGTTTTGCGCTTCGGAGAGCTCCCCAGCCCTGCTGATGGCCGCTCCTTGCGCCTCTGCCAAGGCACAGTTGAGCGTGCTCTTCTCATTGGACAGCTTGAGGGCCTGTTCCTTCAGCTCGTCCCGCTCTACCTCCAGCTCCTTCACCTTGTCGGCATGGGCCAGAGCCTGGGCATCGAGTGCCTCTTTGTGCCTCTGCTCCAGCTCGCGAGTCCGCCACACGACTAGGGCCTCGAGCTCCACATCCTTGCCATGGAGCGTTGCGGCAAGCTTCGCCTCACGCGCGGAGAGGTCTTCTTCCTGGGAATCCAATGTGGCTTGATGCTAGTTCCGGGCGGCCTTGGCAGCGGCAGCCAAATTCGCTGCCTCTTCCTGGGCCTTCTCGATGTCGGCCATCTTCATGGTGAGCTCTACATCGCGCTTGGCCAATTCCCCCTGGAAGGCCCTCTGCTCCTCGCGAGTCTGGTGGAACCAGGCCTGCGTCTTAGCAACGCACGCCTTGAAGTCCACCTCCGCCTTGTCCACCGCTGCCATTCTGGACTTAACCTTGTCCAGACGGGCACGGTAGAGCACATGGAGCTTCCGGAAATTGGCCCCCATGGCACGGAAAAGCTGCTCTTCTGGAGAACCATCGCCGCCGATGCCCGGTTCATCGACCACCTCGAGCCCGGTGGTGGCGAGCATGTCGCCATCGAGGACTTCCCCTCCGGCGGGCGTTCGGGAACTTGACGCCCTTGGAAGATGGACGAAAAGATCGTCGCCCACCTTCAGATATCTGCCGCGGCCCGAGGTTGCGGTGGAACGAGGCTGATCATCAGCCACCTCTTCCTCGGCAGTGGCCCTGCCGGCCTCCCCGGCAGGCCCACCGCTGGCACCCTCGGCAGAAGCCTCGCCGGTCGCCTTGGCGGCCCCCGCAGCGGTGTCCTCGGCAACGTCCTTGTTGGCCTCCTCGGCGGCAATCATGTCGGCCTCCGCCGCGGCCTCCTCAGCAATATCCTCAATGACAGTATCCACGTCCTCCATATCTGTTGAAGGAGGGCCTGGGCATTAATAGGAGCAATGAAGCCAAGAAAAAGAATAAGGGAAAAACAGAGATGGAGGACAGGCGGCTCACCGGTGCCGGGCTGTGAAGCAGAACTCCCCTCCCCGCCAGTATTTAGCGCCGTGGCAGAGCCACCAGCGCCCAAGTTCCCCTCTTCCTCCATGGGTGTGGGCTCCGTGCTTGGTGCCCTTGCCGGGGACGCCCCTCGCGGCGGTGTAGTCGATGGGGGTGGTGTGTTGGGGGTGGCCCTCTGCGGCTCCTCCTGCTGCCGCTCCCTTCCTACAAACCCGACAAGGTTAGCACCATAGCATTGAACACCTACCACATGTCGAGTAAGAGGAGGGTGATGAACTTACGCTGGGGGCTGTGCCGGGGGCTGCTGTCCGGGCTGCTCAACACCACTAGTGGTGTCTCTGAAGCCCCAACCGAGGGCTGACTGCTCGCCGAGGCCTTCGCATTTTCACCCTTTGGGCCAACGTCTCTGCATCCCTGCAAAAGCAAAAACGGATCAAGATGAGTGGCTCAATTCAGGGGAATGGAAATGGCAGTAAGGAACGGAGTACTTACTCGTCATCCATCTCCTCCTCTTGCACCACTTTCCTTTTCCTCTTTGGGCTGAGAGGCCCAACATCAAAAGGGAGCTCCGCGTCAACATCCGGTCGACATCTGCCGGAGGAGGCGAAGAAGGCGGGGTTTGTGCGCGCCCAGATGGGGAAGGGGCTGTTGCCTTCTTCTTCTCAGCGGCCTTTGTCAGCCTCTTCGCTGCAGTGGCCCTCGTGTGATGCCCGGACCCCTCCAGGGTCAATTGAGGCTGCGTAGCCCTGCCAGGCCGGACCGGCTTGCCGGAACTAGCCCGCCGCAGGACTCGCCCTCTTCCCCTGGCTGGCGTCGAGCCCGCCTCCACGTCCTCCTCCGACGATGACTCGTCAGCCGCATCTTTGACAAGCGGAGCTCCAGTGCTGGCGCTGCTAGCCTCCCCGGCAGCCGCCACCCACCGGGTGAGCTCCTCCTCCTCCGCCGCTGTTGTGGACTTGTCCTCCACACCCCCGGCACTGCCGGCCTCGATGGCAAGCTGCTCCTCCCTCGCCCTAGTGGCGATGTAGTCCAGCTCTGCCTGGCTGGTGTCCATGACAAGCCACCGCTCGGCGTCAGCATTGACATACACCTCAACCAGGGAGTCAAAGAATTGCTGGACATCCGTGTCCGCCGGCTCCTTCCAGCTCGGGATAGGGCCGTGCACGTTATAGTCCGACATCATAGCGATGATCTTGGACCGGCGTGAATTATTGCACAACGGGACCACCCCCGCTGGCGGCTTGAAGAACGGCCCCTTGATGGCCTTGCCGGCCCTTGCGGCAGCCCTCGCGGCCTTGCCGGTCCGTTCAACCTCGCCATCGCGACCCACATCAAGCTAGAAAAGCCGCTGGCAGAAATGGGCATGTGCCATCACCGTGAAGTTGTGGTCGAGGCCAGGACGGAGTCGCATAACGTCAGCCGGATTCGTAAAGAGCCAGGCTGGCTTCCCCTTGTTGTGCAACGGGGCGATCTGACGGCGAATAAAGTCCGCCCCGATCATCTCAAGGGTAAGTCCAGCCTGGGTGAGCCGGAGAATCCTGGTAGTGGCGACAGTGAGCCCCCCGTTGGCGACATCGACATCGCTCCAATCACTGCCACGGACCGGCGGCACTCGGCGGACCTTGCAGAATCTTGGTGGGTCTTCATCTTCAATCCAGCACCACCGGCCACGCCATTCATCCCACCTCTCCTTCACAGCACCGTCCGGGTACACCCCCTTGGATCTTGGGATCCAGGTGACGCATCCAGAGACGGCACCTCCCGGCTGGATCCGAGGGGAGAAATAATGGCGGAAAAGCGCCGTGTTGGGCCGCACCCCAACGAAGCCTTTGCGAAGATGCGCGAAGAAAGCCATGCACGCCACCGAATTTGGAGTAAAATCCAAGAGGAGAAAGCCGAAGGTGTGCATAAGGTCACAAAAGAAATCAGAGAAAGGGGGACACAACCCGCAAGAAAGATAGTCGACAAAAAAGGGATACCGATTTGGGCCAGGTTCGGCGCAAGCGGCAGGAATGACGCGCGTCGCCGGATGTCCCGAATTCTCTCCCCCCGTCTTCACCCCGCATAGAGGCTTGAAGGAGGCCCGGAGCTCGTGGACGTCAACCGTCGAGGGGAAGAAGAAGGTGGACTTCGTCCGGTCCCCCAATAACGCATTCTCCTGCGGCTCTACGGTCCCGGCGCCCTTGGCCACCCCCTTGCCTTTGACAGATTTGGACGCCATGGCGGCTAAGAAGGTTAGAGGACTGAGGGAGGGGGATGGCGAAGCAACGACGGCAGGCGACAGCGGAAGCTTAGGAAGGAAGGAAGAGAGGAAACGGCGGCTCTAAGATTGGAAGAGGCGCGAGGAAAGAGGAGAAAGTGAGCAGCGTCCGCGGTTATTCCTTCTTATGGGGGAAAAATGCGGGCCGCCTCCTTTCACATTAACTGCGACGTGACGCATGAGTGCAACCAACCCCATGCATGCCTCCCACGTCACGCACACCCCTCCACACCGCGCCACGTGCGCGGATCATGGGAGGCACAGCGCGCGGAAAATCTTACCGCTGTAAAAACCGTCCCGCCTCCCCGCGCACCGTTCTGGGCCTAGCCCAACAACGAGTCACGCTTATGTGTGGCCCAGGCCCGAGGGCTCCTGTCGGTGTACAAAAAGGGGGGGGTACACTTTTTTGTACCCCTATGACTGTGCACAGGCAGTCTGAGCCACGGGCACCGCCGCACAAGCAAGGCAAGGGAGGTAAGCCAGGGTAAAACCGAAGCTCGATGGAACTGGGGCAACACCAAAGAACAAGACCACAAAGAGCAAAGGGACGAAGCGGGTTCCCCCGGCAAGATCCTTGCCGGGAGCCAGTTTTAGCAGCCCCGGCGAGATCCTTGCCGGGGCCGGCTTTAGCAGCCCCGACAAGACCCTTGCCGCGGCAACTCGCCCCACGCCTACGAAGCAAATCACCCTTGAGTCCACTGCCCCTATGGGGCAAGGATTCGGGAGATATCCCCGTAGCGGCATGCAGATCTTTGTGAAGGTATTCAAGATCAGATACGCACTAAGAAGACGACGACCCTTGGCGGGATCCCAGCCAAGGAAGACCACAAGACCTCCGGCAAGCACCTTGCCGGGGATGGCAACAAGACCTCCGGCAAGCACCTTGCCGGGGATGGCAGCAGGCGCCACGGCGAGACCCTTGCCGGGGCCCGGCAAGGCCCTTGCCGAGGACATCCGCGGGGCCACCATCAGGCCCACGCCGACTAAACTCCCACCGCCTTATGCAGCTGCCGACCCAACCAGCTGGGTAGGCACCTGCGTGGCGACATGCAGATCTTCGTGAAGACCCACCATTGCGCCACCTCAGCTGCGTGCCTCCCTACATGACATCTCAGGCATCGCTGGCTAGGGCGCGTGTCGACACAAGAACGAGCGGCGACGGATGAGACAACTCTCTCCCCCGTCCCCGATAAAGCAAGGACACCTAAGAAAAACACATTAAATGAGCCTTGTCATGTAATGCGAGGGATAACCTCACATCACTGTACCCTTTCCACCTCCTGTGTGCCACTGTGGCAACCCCTTTTCCCTATAAAAGGAGGCCCGAGGCGACCAGGAGGAGGATTCGGCCTTTTGGAGCTCCTCACGCCCCATAGCTAGCTGAAGAACACAGATATACAATCCACCAAAGCAGGAGTAGGGTTTTACGCATCCTCGCGGCCCGAACCTGGATAAACGAACCATGTGCTATCTGTTTGATCCGCTCTTCTCTCAACCCCGCGCCCCACAACCGTAGTAGGGATTCTTATGATCCCATAGGTGTCGTTTCCAATACACCGACAGAAGGTGTTAAACTGAGTTTCATCTTTGACATTCTTGTACTGAATCCAAGTTGGGGGGATAGGTGCATGACACCTAACAGCAATGGATGCCTCTGATACTAACTTGGCTGACTCTATAGCATCACGTGGCCTTTTTAAACCTGCCTCAAAATGGATCTCCATTCTTCCTCCTCTACATTTAGTTAATATTTCTAGCATTATCCCTGATGTTTGTTTCCTCTTTAGCCTAGGTGCTAGTTCAAAACGAACATGGGAAGTGTTAGTGTACATCAATCTGTGAGACTACATATAAAAGAAGCATGCAACTGTAACTTGACACGATCAACTACCTTCTTAGTGTTGAAGCTCACAAGGTTCACCTGATCTTGCCAAGTCATCTTGTGCCAAGAGTGGTTCGGAAGTAGTGTCAGGTGGCAAGGGAGCTTGGGAATTTTCCGCTAACTGAGTTTAGGAACTAGTACTCGTGCATATGTTGGTATGGTGGAAGAAGGTGTTGCAACCACTAGGGTTGTCATTGCTTATTTGGTGGCAACTATTCATTTGTGTTTGCTATGTTTTGCAGCTAGTGTAGCAGGGGATACCATGTTTGTATATTTATCCGGTGGACTTCGACCTTCTATTGCACTATCAGTACCAGCAGAATCCGGAGAGCTGTTGTTCTTCCGTTTCCATGTCTCCTAAGTACTAACACCGCCCCCTACCATTCTATGTTTCTTCCTCTCTTTTTGGCATTGCCAAGTAAAGCCCACAAGAAAAAGGAATAAAAAATTAGTTATTCAAAACTAATTGATGTGTGATACAGACGAACTAAACTTTCATGTTGGACAACCGCATGATAGGAGGATGTATATGTATGAAAAACAGGACAACATGAGATAATCAGACCTGTGATGTGTAAACTAAGAAGAAGGCATTTTAGTAAATTATAAGCAATGAAATGGAAGGTAGACACCATATGAAAGATGCCGCAGATAACACTCTATCAAGTTAAAAGTGTCTCCTCATAAGTAGCATTTGAACAAATGTGAAGCAGTACAAGGAATAAATCATATGCAAGATGCAAACAACACCACACTACCAAGTTAAAGGTGTCTCGTCATAAGTGATTGATGAAGGATAGACACGAACATGACTTTGATGTTACAACATGTAATAGGCAGATGTAGTATATGCAAAAAAGGAAGACATGCCATTTTCACATGTATAATGTGTAAAATAAGTAGATGCAATTTAATCAAATTAAAAGCAATACAAGCTAGACACCGTATGCAGCATGCAAGCAATATTAAACTGCCAAGCTAGAGAAAGCAAAAGGCATGCTGGAGTAGAATTGTTGGGCCCATCATATTAACTTGGAACTTCTACTGCACTAGCAATAGTAGTACAATGTCTAGAGCGCGCCCTTACCGGTTCCACCGGATGACTGCCATCAGCCCATGTCTTAATTTTTTACTTCATCTTTCTTAGTTGTTTTGCCTTATTAAGTCAAAATCACAAGAAAAATGAATAAAATATGCTTTTCATAACTCATTGATGCATGCTGATGAACACTACTTTCATATAAGTCGACCGGATGATAGGACGATTGCATATGTAAGATAAAATGACAACATTGCATATTCACACCTATGATGTGTAAACTAAGTATCAGTCATTTCAGCAAATTAGAAGCAATGAAATCGAGACACCATATGAGAGATGCAATGAATATCACTCTACCAAGCTAAAACTTTCTCGTCATCAGTGCCATTTTAGCAAATTAGAAGCAGTATAAGCTAGAAAAGAATGCAAGATGCAATCTATATCACACTCCCAAGTTAAATGTATCTTGTGATAAGTGATTGTTGTAGGTTACACAACAATAGTACTTTGATATAAGAACATGGTGTGATAGACAAATATTGTATGTTCCATAAACATGAACACGTGTCTTATTCTCAAATATAATGGGTAAACTAAGGAGATGCAATTCAACCAAATTAGAAGCAATACAAGCTAGACATCATACATAACATGCAACCACATATAACAGTGCCAAGGTAGAGTGAGAACCTGTGATGGTGGAGTAGGGGAGATATGCTCATCATGAACACAACTACATTGAGTGTCTATGATTGTGTAGTCTTGCAAATCTTGTTGGGAGAATGGTACATTAGAATCTGTAGACACCCTCAATTTTAGTTGCTTCGAAGGAGCACCATCATCCACTGCCTTGCTAATTTCCTTTCACTTTATGGATTTTGCAATGTCAAGTCGAACTAATTAGAAAAAAGAATAAAATCTACACTTTAGAACTCACGCATGCATGATACTGACAAACACTACTTTGATGTAAGGTAAACACATGATACATGGATGGAATATGTATGAAAAACAGGACGACATGGCATATTCACACCTATTTGTGTGAACTAAGTAGAAGCCTTTTAAACAATTTAGAAGAAATGGAAGTTAGACACCACATGAGAGATGCAACGAATATGACTCTGCCAAGTTAAAAGCATCTCATTATAAATGGTGTTTAAACAAATTAGAAGCAACACATGCTATAAATCATATGAAAGATGCAACCAATTCACACTGCATATACTAAAGGTGTCTCGTCATAAGTGATTGATGTGGGATACAAAAGAATAGTAGTTTTATGTAACGACATGCTTAATAGACTGATGTAGTATGTATCAAAGATAGGAAGGCATGTCACATTAACAACTATAATGTATAAACTAAGAAGAATAGCACATGTAATTTAACTAGATTATAAGAATTACAAGCTAGACACCATATGCAACATGCAACCACATATCACACTTCCAAGTTAGAGCAATCACCTGCGATGGTGGTCTAGGGGAAATGCGGTTACCAACTGCAGAGCTATGTTGACTATCTTCATCTAGCCTTGCTGTTTCTTGAGAACAATGTGGGGAGGCTGACACTACAGTCTTCAAAAGAGTATCTTTTCTCACAGTAATCCACAAGTCCGACTATCTCCTCATAAGTGATTGATGAGGGATACACAAGGACATTAGTTTGAGGTAAGAACATGGTTAATAGACAGATGTAGTATATACCAAAAACAAGAAGACATGTCATATTCAAAGGTATAATGTGTAAACTAAGCAGATGTAATTTAACCAAAATGGAAGCAATACAAGCTAGACACCAGGCTGGAGTGGTGAGCATGATCATCGAGGACTTGAGAGCCTGGCGGGTGGCAGGATACTTCGCCACCACCGTGGCTTTTTAGTCGGCTTGAAGGTGATGCCTGTCTGTGCGGGGCTTGTCACTGGCTCGACCAGTGCTCTGTTGTCTTGTACTCTTTGTGACCGTCGTCATTATGCAAGAATATATTCTTTTGTTATATTAATAAAGAGCGGCTTCAACCTTCCGAATACAAGCTAGACACCATATTAAACATGAGACCACATATGATACCACAAAGTTAGAGGAAGCACCTGAGATGGTGGCTCATGGCGAATGACATCATCAACTACAGCACTACGTTTACTATCTCCATCTATTGGCACTATAGCCTTAATAAGGCTGAAACGCTTCGTGCCTATCTACGAGTTACACTACAACAACTTCGCTCTATTCTTTCATGTTTTTATCAACAACGTGCCATACCCATGCATAAAAAACAATAGTGAGAGTATGGATGAAGTGTGTGCAGAACTAGTGCACTATAAAAGTAGCAAATAGCAGGTGGGTGCAAAATAAATGACGGGAAACGTATGATCATGCATGGAACACGAATTAGATTCTATGATATTGAAATATGAGCACATGGAAGGCTGGGAAATGCAGGTACTCCTCCGGCACACCACCACATGTGGTCCTATGAAAATAACAGTAGACTGAAAACAAACAGGCCGGTCAATTTTATTGTAAGCCATCTGATCTACAAGGAATGGGCAGATGGCCTTTTCTCCCTCCCGGTAGTCACTGTTGACGATATTTCTCGAACCTCCAGCGACCATCGACCCATACCCCTGCCTCCGCCGCCCCACCCTCCCCTCGACCTCAACCCATTGTCATGCTTCACATCACCCCCGTGCATCCCTCTATGCCCTGCCGACCTCCAGATCTGGCGCCAGCAGCTCCTGCGCCCCGCACACCCCTAAGATAAACACTAAGGCAAACTTCCTTGGCAAACAGGAGGACTAGAGCCTCCACGGGTGGTGCTTCCTTTCATTGGGAAAACTGGCCTGGAATTTAAATCCAGGCGGGCGATGTACTTCTAGCTAAGGTAAAATAGTATATGAGGAGAAACCTTGTGCATCGCGAGTTACTAGGAACATCTACTATAAGGAAGAAGGTGCAGTAAGATGCAGTCGACTAGTGTCTCCTATGGGATGAATAGAGTGCGAGAAGACATGTAAGATTTGCATGAATAACGAAGGAGGAATACCAGTTCCTACTGCCAGTGATGTGTCTTCTTGATTTCGCACTGATCTTCTCGTTCTTACCAGGGAACCCGATGTTCTGGAGGACGGTCGAGCCTTGGATGATCCCATGGCCAAGTTATTGACTGTTTGCGGTGGCCATTTGTTGGTGGAGGGGAAGCATATCTGAGGTGGTGAATGACAGTGTAGCTTGAACAAGTCCAGTGTGGTGGACAATTGCGCAGTTGGAGTGGCAACGGTGAGGCTAAGGACGGTGTGGTCGAACTGGATCTGGTACGATGCACGTTGGCGTCCTGGAGGAAGCTCAGCCTCGGCTTCAACTACTAGTCATGGATGGGGTGGCGGGTACGGTGGCGGTGGAGGTCGGCTTCGGGGTATCGGCTCTGGCGTGATGGAGGAGGGCGGCGGTTGATCAATGTGATGTGGTGGTGGACAGAGGACGATGGGTTTACGTGGCTGGTGGAGTTGGAGTTTTGGCGCCCATGGAGAATGAATGGGGGACCGGATGGGGACAGGGGGATCTAAGAGAAGAATGTTTCGGTTTGGGATGCTCTTGTTTGAAATTTGGGGAAAGTACAAACTTTGCCCCCTCTTAAATTTCGGACAGATTGCGGGTGGGGGGTAGGTGATAACCCACAAGTATAGGGGATCGTAATAGTTTTCGAGGGTAGAGTATGCAACCCAAATTTATAGATTCGACACAAGGGGAGCCAAAGAATATTTGTAAGTATTAGCAGCTGAGTTCTCAATTCAACCACACCTGGAGATTAATTATCTGCAGCAAAGTGATCAGTAGTACAGTAATATGATAGTTTTGGTGGTAGTGGTAGCAGCAATAGTACCGGTAATAGTGATAGCAGTAGTTTTATAACAAGTGCAACAGTAATGATAGCAGTAGTAACTTAGCAAGATCAATATAGGATAAATTTGTAGGCATTGGATCGATAATTTGTTGGATGATATTCATCATGTGACACTCATAACCAAGGGCGATACAACACTTGCTCTGGTTCATAAATATAATGTAGGCATGTATTCCGTAAATAGTCATACGTGCTTATGTAAAGAACTTGCATGACATCTTTTGTCCTACCCTGCCGTGGCAGCGGGGTCCTTATTGGAAACTAAGGGATATGAAGACCTCCTTTTAATAGAGAACCGGAACAAAGCATTAACACACGATGAATACATGAACTCCTCAAACTATGGTCATCACAGGGAGTGGTTCCAGTTATTGTCACTCTGGGGTTGCCGGGTCATAACATGTAGTAGGTGACTATAACATGCAAGATCGGATCAAAAACATGAAAATAATGATGATATCATAAATGGTTGAGATCTGAAATCATGGCATCCGGGCCCAAAGTGACAAGCATTAAGCATGGCAAAGTCATAGCAACGTCTATCTCACAACATAATAGATACTAGGGATCGACCCTAACAAAACTAACTAGATTACATGATGAATCTCATCCAAGTCCTCACTACCAGTGAGCCTACCAAGGAATTACTCACTCCCGGTGGGGAGCATCATGGAATTTGCGATGGAGAAGGGTTGGTGATGACGAAGGACGAAGATCCCCCTCTCCAGAGCCCCAAACAGACTCCAGATCTAGCGTCCCGATGAAGAACAGGAGGTGGCGGCTGCTCTGTCTCATAGATCGTCATAATTCTTTCTCCCTGATTTTATTCTCGGCAAATGTGAATATATAGTATCAGGGTTGACATCTGCGGGGCCACGAGGTGGGGACAATCCACCTGGGTGCGCCAGGAGGGGTGGCGCGCCCTAGTGGATTGTTCCCACCCAGGTGCCCCCTTCGGTGGTTCTTGGCTGCAGTATTTTTCTTTTATTATATAAACAATCATCGCAAAGTTTCATTCCATTTCGAGAACTTTTATTTCTGCACGAAAAAACACTATGGTAGTTCTGCTGAAAACAGCGTCAGTCCGGGGTTAGTTTCATTCAAATCATGCAAATTAGAGTCCAAAACAAGAGGAAAAGCATTAGGAAAAGTAGATACATTGGAGACGTATCAACTCCCCCAAGCTTAAATCTTTGCTTGTCCTCAAGCAATTCAGTTGATAAACTAACGTCAGAAAGAAAAACTTTTACAAACTCTTTTACTCTTGTTCACATAAATAGGCTTAAAGAACACCCAGGTTTTCAGCCAGCATTAATGACTGATATCAATGACATAATCAGCTAGCGAGCAGTAATAAGATATCTCAAACAGCAACACGTTATCAAAACAACCATGATATAATATGACAATAGTTGTATCCGGTATCCCTTTCTGAGACCGCAAAACATAAATGCAGAGCACCTGCAAATCCCGAGCAGAAACTAAACATTGTAATTCATGGTAGAAAAGATTCAGTCATGATAACACCCAATGCTCACTACACACAATGCATAGGCAGGGCAACAGTGCTCTTAGATCTGGCGCTTATTAGAGAAGGTGATGACACAACATAAAAATAAATAGATAGTCCCTTCACAGAGGGAAGCAGTGATTTGCAGAGGTGCCAGAGCTCAAGTTTTTAAAACAGAAGTAAATGATATTTTGAGAGGTGCAACCTTCTCATTTACTTCACGACTATCAGTTACAAATATCTCCCATGCTAAAACGCTAGTGGTGGTTCCCAAGCAGAAAAGTAAAGGTTTGGACTCCATTAGGAGTTTTTGTTTGTTTATTTATAAGCTGTTTTTCTTTTTGTAATTTGGGACTGGGAATCCCTATTACCACCCTTTTCTCGTGCGATGGCGAGTGAATAAACACTCGACCTGAGAATAACCCACTTAGCATGGAAGATACCGACCACCTCCTGTCGTTCCATGAATGATCCATGCACACAAAAAGGATATTTGTTTGAAGTTTTTAGAGGTGGCACATGAAAATTTACTTAGGACGGCAGGGTAATACCGCATATAGGTAGCTATGGTGGACTCATCTGGAATAACTTGAGTTTTTCAATTTGATGCACAAGCAGTAATCCCGCTAAGTACAGGTGAAGGCTAGCAAATAGGTTGGGAACCGGCCAGCTAGAGAGCAATAATGGTAAATAACATGCATCATCCATAATAAACATTGGACACGCGCATGAGTATGATATGGACACCATGAACATAGATATCATAGAGGCTATGTTGGTTTTGATTCAACTACATGCATAAACATATGCCAAGTCAAGCCACTCAAATTTTCAGGGGAGGATACCATATCATCATACTACATCACGATCGTTTTAACGCAATGTTGATATCCAAGATAAATCATTATCAACTCTTAGCTACTTATGCATGGCATCTGAAACAATAATCTCTAATTGTCATTGCAAACAAGTTTAATCATAATGGGTTGAATGATGGATACTATGTTAAACCTATTTACAAAAACAGAACAAGTCGAGTTCATACCAGTTTCTCTCTGTCACGGCTAGTTCATCGAATATCGTCATTATTGCCTTTCACTTGCATGACCGAATGGTGTGAAATAATAATAATGGTGCAAGAGTGTTGTGGACTAAGCTGGAATCTCCAAACATTTTATTCAACGGGAGAGGTCAAGGTGAAATAGGCTCTTCATTAGATCAACAATTATGCATAAGCGAGCCACTCAACATATTCATCGTGGTCTTCTTCTTAGTATGACTCAGAAATAAAAAGAAAGAAATTCAGAGAAACATACTGAAATATTTTTGGAGTTTTTGGTTTTATAGAACAAGCAAATGAAAGAGGAAAACAAAAAGGAGAAAAATTGTTTACACGGGAAAACTTCCAACAAGCAAAAGAAGAACAAGGAAATATTTTTGGGTTTTCTTCTTATTATCACAACTACGCACGCATAGAAAGTAAACTAACTACAGCTAGACATTCTCTTTTTGTTTTTCAAACACACAAGAAGAAGGCGTGAAAATAAATTAAGCATGGTTAATACAATAAAAAAGTGTGAAAACCGACGATTGAGATGTGTGAGTATGAATGTATAGTCGGTGAGAAACATGTACTCCCCCAAGCTTAGGCTTTTGTCCTAACTTGGTTAGCAGTCAGTAGCCTGGATAGTAGTCGGCGTGGTGGCTCAGGGAGGCTCTCGGGGCGGATGTCTCGGACTGCCGTGCTGCCTCGACCGCAACATTCTGGTCTCGGGCCTCACTCACAAGAACAACATACTTCCCTTGCTGTGATAATCAAAAAGAGCAGGCGCAGGCAAATATGTGTACACAACAATCAATTGGTTAAATAACAATACATAAGTGAAGTTATTAATGTCTCCTTTGAGGATCTTATGATTTTCATAGCATCAAAGTCTAAATACCGCGTGGGTAGGATAGGGTCAAAGGGTAAAGGTGAAACACCCAGCTCTCTTGCTAAACGTGTGGCATAGATTCCTCCATAGAACCGGCCACTATTAGCATTGTGTTGTAACCTGCTTGCAACAATCGCCCCCAGATTATAACTCCTATCATTGGTGATGGCGGTGTGTATAAGGCTCAAGTCTGGAGCATAATTTGGACTACAATCTTGTTTGCCTACAATACATATCCCATTGAATAAAGGAAAGTACTGAATTGCATGAAAATGAATGCTTTTTTTTCTACATTGCACCACTCCCCTCGTTTCGTCGTAGCAGAGACAAGTTAAAAATGATTGGCACTCAGCCCATGGTGGTTCGTCAAGCAAACCCTAGAATGGAATTTTGAAGTGACGGGCAAAACTCTCTAGTGATATGGTAAATGGATTTTCATAAAGTTTGAAAGACACCCTAGACTCACGGGGATGGAATTTAAATCCTTTAACAAATGATTCATTGAGAATTAGGTGTTGATCACACTTATCTGAAATGTAGGGACCGAGACCCACATTGTGACCAATTGATCAAATTCATCCTGAATACTCACGCGAGCAATATAATCATCACAAGGCCAATAGCATGTTTTAGTGGCGGCATCTCGTATGGAACTTTCACATGGTTCAACATAGGAATGACGAGCGAAGCTGTCACTAGAAGATGCTCCCGAGGATCTCCTCCTCGAAGAACGCCTTCCAAAGGGGCTCATCATGTTCGCGTACAATTTTCTGAAAATTTTTGTGCAACAAAAATTTATCAATAGAACTCTACTAAATTGATAGCAACTACTCAAAGGGAAACATAGAAGCCATAGCAAACATTCAAACAACTTAGAACTATAAGAATTCAACATGCAAGCTCATCTACAGCAGCACCAAGAGTAGCTAATTATTCAAAAAACCACTAAAACAAAAAGTAATTGGACAAACGGAGGAGTCACATACCAAGCAACAATCCCTCAAAACAGTTTTGGAAACGGAGCTTCGAGCAAAGAGATCGAAATCCACGGGTTTGATAGTAAGAACACGAGAGAGAGAGAGAGAGAGAGAGAGAGAGAGAGAGAGAGAGAGAGAGAGAGCAATGGAGAATTTTTTTGCAGGTAGGTGATGAAGTGGTATAAAGAGATAAGGGAGAGGGCCCATGTGGGGACCACAACCCACCAAGGCATGCCTGGGGGTCCTGGCGCGCCGAGGTGGGTTGTGCCCACTTGGTGCACCTCCCTCTGATATTATTTGTACCAGAAATTTTTAAATATTTGGAAAAAAATCGTGTTAAATTTTTAGGGCATTCTAAGAACTTTTATTTTTGGGCCATTTTCTATTGCACGGGAAACTCAAAAAACAGACAGAACATGGCATTTTATTTTATTTTACTAATAAAAACATAAAACTAAATATAGGGACAGAAGGTAGTGCTAACTAAATTCATCAACTTCATACCGCTAAAAAATGATCCATTAATAAGGTTGATCAAGTCTTATTAACAACCACTTTCGATTAGCATGAAACCGAATAACTTTCGCAAATCACTAAGTTACCTCAACGGGGATATGAAAGTCCCCAACAATAAGCATTTCATATTTCTTTTTAACAGTTGGTAGAGGTATTTGAAAACTTCCACTAGTGATTGTAGGAGATTTTTCAATAACATGAGCACCATTCACTTGGAATTGTTTCATCCGAGAGTGCACCGTATGTTCATTACCATTGATATGAAAAGTGACCTTGCTCTTATTGCAACCAATAACAGCCCCTGCAGTATTCAAGAAGGGTCTACCAAGGATAATCGACATGTTGTTGTCCTCGGGCATCACAAGTATAACAAAGTCAGCCAAAATAGTAACATTAGCAACAACAACGGCCACATCCTCACATATACCGATAGATTCAACCCAAATTTATAGATTCAACAGAAGGGGAGCTAAAGAATATTTTTAAGTATTAGCAACTGAGTTGTCAATTCAACCACACATGGAGATTGATTATCTGCAATGAACAGATTAGTAGCACAGTAATATGATAGTTTTGGTGGAAGTGGTAGCAGCAATAGTAACAGTAAAAGTGATAGCAGTTGTTTTGTAACAAGTGCAACAGTAAGGATAGCAGTAGTAACTTAGCAAGATCTATATAGAATAAACTCTTAGGCATTGGATCGGTAATCTGTTGGATCATATTCATCATGTGACAGTCATAACCTAGGGCGATACGGCACCAGCTCCAATTCATAAATATAATGTAGGCATGTATTCCCTAAATAGTGATACGTGCTTATGTAAAGAACTTGCATGACATATTTTTTCCTACCCTCCCGAGGCAGCAGGGTCCATATTGGAAACTAAGGGATACTAAGGCCTTCTTCTAATAGAGAACCGGAACAAAGCATTAGCACATGGTGAATACATGAACTCCTCAAACTACGGTTATCACCGGGACTGGTTCCGGTTATTGTCACTCCGGGGTTGCCGGGTCATAATACATAGTAGGTGACTATAACTTGCAAGATCGGATCTTAAACATGAATATAATGATGATATCATGAACCATTCAGATCTGAAATCATGGCACCCAGGCCTAAAGTGACAAGAATTAAGCATGGAAAAGTCATTGCAACATCAATCTCAAAACATAATGGATACTAGGGATCGACCCTAACAAACCTAACTAGATTACATGATGAATCTCATCCAACTCCTCACTGACTAGCGAGCCTACCAAGGAATTACTCACTCCCGGTGGGGAGCATCATGGAATTTGCGATGGAGAAGGGTTGGTGATGATGAAGGACGAAGATCCCCCTCTCCAGAGCCCCAAACTGACTCTAGATCTAGCCTCCCGATGAAGAACAGGAGGTGGCGGCTGCTCCGTCTCGTAGATCGCGATAATTTTTTCTTCCTGATTTTTTCTCAGCAAATGTGAATATATAGTATCAAGGTTGACGTCTGCGGGGCCACGAGGTGGGGATAACCCACCTGGGCGCGCCAGGAGGTGTGGCACGCCCTGGTGGATTGTGCCCACCCAGGTGCCCCCCCTCCGATGGTTCTTGGCTCCAGTATTTTTCTTTTATTATATAAACAATCATCGCAAAGTTTCGTTCCATTTCGAGAACTTTTATTTCTGCACAAAAACAACACCATGGCAGTTCTGCTGAAAACAACATCAGTCCGGGGTTAGTTTCGTTCAAATCATGCAAATTAGAGTCCAAAACAAGAGGAAAAGCGTTAGGGAAAGTAGATACATTGGAGAAATATCAACTCCCCCAATCTTAAACCTTTGCTTGTCCTCAAGCAATTCTGTTGATAAACTAAAAGTCACAAAGAAAAACTTTTACAAACTCTTTTACTCTTGTTCACATAAATAAGCTTAAATAACACCTAGGTGTTCAGCCAGCATTATAAATAACCATGTCGACAATAACTCTTAAAAATTATAATGACTCATATCAATGACATAATCAGCTAGTGAGCAATAATAAGATATCTCAAACAGCAACTCGTTATCAAAACAACCATGGTATAATATGACAATAGTGGTATCTCGCTAGCACTTTCTGAGACCGCAAAACATAAATGCAGAGCACCTCCAAATTCCGAGTAGCAACTAAACATTGTAATTCATGGTAGAAAAGATTCAGTCATGATAACACCCAATGCTCACTACACACAATGCATAGGCATGGCAATAGTGCTCTCAGATCTGGCGCTTATTAGAGAAGGTGATGACACAACATAAAAATAAATAGATAATCCCTTCACAGAGGGAAGCAGTGATTTGCAGAGGTGCCAGAGCTCAAGTTTTTAAAACAAAGGTAAACGATATTTTGAGAGGTTCAACCTTCTCATTTACTTCATGACTATAAGTTATCAATATCTCCTTGCTAAAACGCTAGTGGCGGTTCCCAAGCAGAAACGTAAAGGTTTGGACTCCATTGGGAGTTTTTGTTTGTTTATTTATAAGCTCCTTTTCTTTTTCAATTTGGGACTGGGAATCCCTATTACCGCCCTTTTCTCATGCGATGGCGAGTGAATAAACATTCGACCTGAGAATAACCCACTTAGCATGGAAGATGCTGACCACCTCCTGTCGTTCCATGAATGATCCATGCACACAAAAAAGACATTTCTTTGTAGTTTTTAGAGATGGCACATGCAAATTTACTTAGGACGGCAGGGTAATACCGCATATAGGTAGGTATGGTGGACTCATCTAGAATAACTTGAGTTTTTCAATTTGATGCACAAGCAGTAATCCCGCTTAGTACATGTGAAGGCTAGCAAATAGGTTGGGAAGTGGCCAGCTAGAGAGCAATAATGGTAAATAACAGGCATCATGCATAAAAAACATTGGACACCCGCATGAGTAGGATATGGACACCATGAACATAAATATCATAGAGGCTATGTTGGTTTTGATTCAACTACATGCATAAACATGTGCCAAGTCAAGCCACTCAAACATTCAGGGGAGGATACCATATCATCGTACTACATCACGATCATTTTAACGCAATGTTGATATCCAAGATAAATCATTATCAACTCTTAGCTACTTATGCATGGCATGTGAAACAATAATGTCTAATTGTCATTGCAAACATGTATAATCATAATGGGCTGAATGATGGATACTAGGTTAAACCTATTTACAAAAACGGAACATGTCAAGTTCATACCAGTTTCTCTCTCCCACGGCCAGTTCATCGAATATCATCATTATTGTCTTTCACTTGCACGACCGAATGGTGTGAAATAATAATAATGGTGCAAGAGTGTTGTGGACTAAGCTGGAATCTGCAAACATTTTATTCAACAGGAGAGGACAAGGTAATATAGGCTCTTCATTAGATCAACAATTATGCATAAGAGAGCCACTCAACATATTCATGGTGGTCTTCTTGTTAGTACAACTCGGAAATAAAAATAAAGAAATTCGGAGAAACATACCAACAAGGTTGTTAGAATCACGATTCTGTTGTACGATTCTACGACTTTACGATCCAAACTAACCCCTCTGATTCTACGACTTTAGTTCGTAGAATCTACGTTTCTACGATCCTGATAGTGAAGATTCCACGATTTGCGATCCTACCATCAGGGCTCCGATCCGATTCAAAATCGCGATTCTGACAACCTTGCATACCAAAATATTTTTGGAGTTTTTGGTTTTCTAGAACTAGCAAATGAAAGAGGAAAACAAAAATGAGAAAAACTATTTACACGGGAAAACTCCCAACAAGCAAAAGAAGAACAAGGAAATCTTTTTGGGTTTTCTTCTTATTATCACAACTACGCACGCATGGAAAGTAAACTAACTACAGCTAGACATTCTCTTTTTGTTTTTCAAACACACAAGAAGAAGGCGAGAAAATAAATTAAGCATGGTTAATACAATAAAAAAGTGTGAACACCGATGATTGAGATGTGTGAGTATGAATGTATAGTCGGTGAGAAACACGTACTCCCCCAAACTTAGGCTTTTGTCCTAACTTGGTTGGCAGTCAGTAGCCTGGATACTAGTCGGCGTGGTGGCTCACGGAGGCTCTCAGGGTGGATGTCTCGGACTGCCGTGCTGCCTCGACCGCAACATTGTGGTCTCGTGCCTCACTCTCAAGAACGAAATATCTTCCCTTGTTGTGATAACAAAAAGAGCACACGCAGGAAAATATGTGTACACAACAATCAACTGGTTAAATAAAAATTCATAAGTGAAGTTATGAATGTCCCCTTTGAGGATCTTATGATTTTTCATAGCATCAAAGTCTAAATACCGCGTGGGTAGGATAGGGTCGAAGGGTAAAGGTGAAACACCCAGCTCTCTTGCTAAACGCGTGGCATAGATGCCGCCATTGAACCAACCAATATTATCGTTGTGTTGTAACCTGCTTGCAACAATCGCCCCCAGATTATAACTCCAATCATTGGTGATGGCGGTGTGTATAAGGCTCAAGTCTGGAGCACAATGTGGACTACAATATTGTTTGCCTACAATAAATATCCCATTGAATAAAGGAAAGTACTAAATTGCAGGAAAATGAATGCTTTTTATTCTACCTTGCGTCACTCCCCTCGTTTCGTCGTAGCAGAGACAAGTTAAAAATGATTGGCACTCAGCCCATGGTGGTTCATCAAGCTAACCCCAGAATGGAATTTTGAAGTGACGGGCAAAACTCTCTAGTGATATGGTAAATGGATTTCCATAAAGTTTGAAAGACACCCTAGACTCACGGGGATGGAATTTAAATCCTTTAACAAATGATTCAGTGAGAATTAGGTGTTGATCACACTTATCTGAAATGTAGGGACCGAGACCCGCATTGTGAACCAATTGATCAAATTCCTCCTAAATACTCACGCCAGCAATATAATCATCACAAGGCCAATAGCATGTTTTAGTGGCGGCATCTCGTATGGAACTTTCACATGGTTCAACATAGGAACGACGAGCGGAGCTGTCACTAGAAGATGCTCCCGAGGATCTCCTCCTCGAAGAACGCCTTCCAAAGGGGCTCATCAAGTTCGCGTACAATTTTCTGAAAAATTTTGCACGACAAAAATTTATCAATAGAACTCTACTAAATTGATAACAACTACTCATAGGAAAACATAGAAGCCATAGCAAACATTCAAACAACTTAGAAGTATAAGAATTCAACATGCAAGCTCATCTACAACAGCACCAAGAGTAGCTAATTATTCAAAATATAAACCACTAAAACTAAAACTAATTGGACAAACAGAGGACTCACATACCAAGCAACAATCCCTTGAAACAGTTTTGGAAATGGAGCTTCGAGCAAAGAGATCGAAATCCACGGGTTTGATAGTAAGAACACGAGAGAGGGAGAGAGAGAGAGAGAGAGAGAGAGAGAGAGAGAGAGCAATGGAGAATTTTTTCTGGAGGTAGGTGATGAAGTGGTATAAAGAGATAAGGGAGAGGGCCCACTTGGGGACCACAACCCACCAGAGCATGCCTGGGGGTCCTGGCGCGCAGAGGTGGGTTGTGGCCACTTGGTGCACCTCCCTCTGATATTATTTGTACCAGAAATTCCTAAATATATGAAAAAACATGTTAAATTTTTAGGGCATTACGAGAACTTTTATTTTTGGGCCATTTTTATTGCACGGGAAACTCAAAAAATAGACAGAACATGGCATTTTATTTTATTTTACTAATAAAAACATAAAACTAAAGATAGGGACAGAAGGTAGCGCTTACTAAATTCATCAACTTCATACCACTCAAAAATGATCCATTAATAAGGTTGATCAAGTCTTATTGACAACCACTTTCGATTAGCATGAAACCGAAGAACTTTCGTAAATCACTAAGTTACCTAAACGGGGATATGAAAGTCCCCAACAATAAGCATTTCATATTTCTTTTTAACAGTAGGTAGAGGTATTTGAAAACTTCCAATAGTGATTGTCGGAGATTTTCAACAACATGAACACCATTCACTTGGAATTGTTTCTTCGGAAAGTGCACCGTATGCTCATTACAATTGATATGAAAAGTGACCTTGCTCTTATTGCAATCAATAACAGCCCCTACAGTATTCAAGAAGGTTCTACCAAGGATAATCGACATGTTCTCGTCCTCGGGCATCTCAAGTATAACAAAGTCAGCCAAAATAGTAGCATTAGCAACAACAACGGGCACATCCTCACATATACCGACAGATTCAACCCAAATTTATAGATTCGACACAAGGGGAGCCAAAGAATATTTTTAAGTATTAGCAACTGAGTTGTCAATTCAACCACACATGGAGATTGATTATCTGCAACAAAGTGATCAGTAGCACAATAATATCATAGTTTTGGTGGTAGTGGTAGCAGCAATAGTAACAATAAAAGTGATAGCAGTAGTTTTGTAACAAGTGCAACAGTAACGATAGCAGTAGGAACTTAGCAAGATCTATATAGGGTAAATCCGTAGACATTGGATCGGTAATTTGTTGGATGATATTCATCATGTGACAGTCATAACCTAGGGCGATACGGCACCAGCTCCAGTTCATAAATATAATGTAGGCATGTATTCCCTAAATAGTGATACGTGCTTATGTAAGGAACTTGCATGACGTCTTTTGTCCTACCATTCCGAGGCAGCGGGGTCCATATTGGAAACTAAGGGATACTAAGGCCTCCTTCTAATAGAGAACCGGAACAAAGCATTAGCACACGGTCAATACATGAACTCCTCAAACTACAGTCATCACAGGGAGTGGTTCCGGTTATTGTCACTCCGGGGTTGCCGGGTCATAACACATAGTAGGTGACTATAACTTGCAAGATTGGATTTAAAACATGAATATAATGATGGTATCATGAACAGTTCAGATCTGAAATCATGGCACCCAGGCCCAAAGTGACAAGCATTAAGCATGGCAAAGTCATAGCAACATCAATCTCAAAACATAATGGATACTAGGGATCGACTCTAACAAAACTAACTAGATTCATGATGAATCTCATCCAACTCCTCACTGACCAGCGAGCCTACCAAGAAATTAGTCACTCCTGGTGGGGAGCATCATGAAATTTGCGATGGAGAAGGGTTGGTGATGAAGAAGGACGAAGATCACCCTCTTGAGAGCCCCAAACGGACTCTAGATCTAGCCTCCCGATGAAGAACATGAGGTGGTGGCTACTCCGTCTCGTAGATCACGATAATTCTTTCTCCCTGATTTTTTTCTCGGCAAATGTGAATATATAGTATCAGGGTTGACATCTGCGGGGCACTAGGTGGGGAAAACCCACCTGGGCATGCCAGGAGGGGTGGCGTGCCCTGGTGGATTGTGCCCACCCAGGTGCCCCCCTCCGGTGGTTCTTGACTCCAATATTTTTCTTTTATTATATAAACAATCATCGCAAAGTTTTGTTCCATTTCAAGAACTTTTATTTTTGCACAAAAACAACACCATGATAGTTCTGCTGAAAACAGCGTCAGTCCGGGGTTAGTTTTATTCAAATCATGTAAATTAGAGTCCAAAACAAGAGAAAAAGCATTAGGAAAAGTAGATACATTGGAGACGTATCAGGAGGACGGTAATACCAGGTGTCCCAAATAGTGGGCGGGAGCGATTTGGGCGAAGCGCATGTGTGTTTAGGCGCCCATGGTGTATGAATCATTTTCAGAGGCAATTGCGTGGCGTCTAGATGAAGATAGCAACCTACCCCGGTTCAGACCTATGGACGTTGGGCCGAGGCCGGTAGGTTTAACATGTCAGAGTTAGAATAGTAATTTTCTTCTACCAAACATTGGTCTTGTGCTGTTTCGGGAGAGTAGATGCTCTTTTGGTGCTTTGTTCAAACTTTTGAACCAGAAGCATTCCCGTTTAAGTACTCTTGAACTTTTAGGATTGACCTAAATAGACCTCGTTAAATTTGACCTTGTATGTTTGAAAACCACATCAAATTATGCGCTTATTTTTGAAATTTTGACTCTTTAAAACCTAGAACTACGATTATTTTGGAATGGAGGAGGTAATTTCAAATCTATTTTGTACACGACCGTATATGCTATTAGGTACAAAAGTAGAGCAAAGATTGATGTCCTCTTAATTTAGGTATGATTTACAAGTGCCATGATCTCAAATTCAAATAATTGAATGGACTTCATGCTGAATTCAAATATTTCAAACCGCTTTAAGTTGAATCCAAATGTACGCAAGTTCCTAGCAAGCTATTTATAATGTTCACTATGTATCTTGTGTATGTATAATGTGCTTTAGACACACTACAAACCTATACTCGCGTTTATATTTGAATTGCTAAAGCCATGCATTGTCTGGACTTCAAAATATTGACTCTATGGATCAATTATGTCGAATAATAACGTACAAATGCTCAGATTCGATAGAATATGGATGTCTTATAGACCAATGATCGTTCCTTACGCGAATTAAAGATATCATGACCCCATCGAGATATTTGGATACAATTTATATTTTAAATCAATGTGTACATCAGTCTTTTACACATAGATTCACTCTCCCTAGGCCCCTCTTCACACACGCGCGAACTTTCTCACTCAGACATACGCGCGCACATTGTATATCCATCAGCTATCTCTCTCAGTCATGCTCACTCTTTCTCGTGTCTTTCTCGCACACATGCTCTCTATATCTCCCTCCATCTCCCTCATAAACATCTACGACTGTTTTCATCACAAGCACTCACTACAGCATACGGTTCACTCGGATGAACTGTTTGTGATTAGGCAACACAAAAGAAACGGTCAGCCAGATCAAGGTGTGTGCGATATACGCATGCGTTCACTCGGCCCTTGTCGTCACTGCGTGACCTCTGTGGCAACAGTTTGCTCCCCAGGCGCCTCTTCGTGTATCGTGGCAACCGTCCACCGCATCTTCGCCTTTCCCTCTCGATTTGGAACTGCCGTCGCACACTCTTCCTCCCTCTTCCATTTGCCTTCACCCTTCCTTCTGCCATTGTTCGATCGTCTTCTCCATGGAGGGAACCAGTCAGAAACGACCATGTTATTCTTGCCCCGATCTTAATGATGACGTGTTGGAGGAACTTGTCAACGTTCTGGGAACGGGGGTACCCAGACTTGCCTGACTGCGGCCCAAAGCGTGGCTCATCAGGCGGCCTAGTATGGCCCAACCTCTTCAGTGACCACTCAAGACCCTCGCGAGGGGCCGAGCCTCGCAAGGTGGACGACGCAACACATCCCCTGGGGCGGCCTCACTAGGCCGGCTCCTGAGGATCAGTGATATCAAGGCAAGGGGTACCTCGCGAGGTCCTCGTGACGTGAGCAATGACGACCAAGGCCAAGCGGGTGCCAGCGGGCAGAGAGTGTCAGTTTCCTCTTTGGTGCTAAAAGGAATAGATGCAGGCGAGGAGTCCCGAGGCGTCAGGCAAAGGTTTCCATATCGGTGCAACGAGACCAAGACCAGCAGGACGGCAGAGCGGAGGTCATCGCGAAGCCCATGACGGCGTCACCACCAGAGCCTTTGGCAGGTGAAGACCACCTTTTGTCAGGATAGCTTGTACTAGTTGTCCCCCTTGAAAATTGGCCATTGTGGGATCCCTTCCCGCTCAATATTTGGGAAGAGGACCCAACCCACTATAAATACGAGTAGCCACCCACCATGTCATCTCATCTAGAGTTGACCAGATAGAAGGCCACACACGACAGGCTCACTCGAGCGCAAGGACCCCTCCCTAGGAGGCAGTTCGTCCATGTACTAGTTCTTCCTCAGCCTACAAGGCAATCCACCACACCACACTGGATTAGGTTATTACACCACAACGGTGGCCCGAACCAGTATAAAACTTGTGTCCCTTGTTCTTCGGATCTGACAAGCTAGGCCTAGGGAATGGTGAGTAGACAAGCTAGGGCGGAAGGAGAGATCTTCATGTGCACCCCAGAGTTCGAACCACAAGGGTTTTGCCGGAACCCAAGATCCGACATTTGGCGCGCCAGGTCGGGGTGTGCCGAAACTTCCCTGCCATTGATCCGCGCTCCGTCATCCCATCGGTTCCACGGCCAATGCTCGCAGAGCCCGTGCTGAGCAGCGGGCTGCCCTTCCGCCCGCGTCGCTCAAACTGCTCCTACCGGCGGACCACCCCGCCGTTCTCCATCGCCTACCGCCAACGCCGCCACCGGCCTGGCGCGGCATGAACAGCAGGCCTCGTCCCTACACCCCTCCGTGCGGCGAGACGGACGCACCGCGACCCCGTCGCTAACCCCAACAGTCTCGTCATCCCATGCTCATCGTGGACCCGTGGATACGCATGCTGCGTTGCTCATGGCACGCGAGCTCCTACGAGGAATGGCTCGACCGCATCACCGAGCTCGTCAGCGCCGCTGGGGGCTCTCCAGCGCCTTCCCTCTCTCTACCTCATCCACCTCCCCATGCGGACGGTGTGGCCCATGAAGCTCGACTGCTACCTCCGTGTCAAGGCGTTGTCCAAGACCCAAGGCACGTGGCCCCTCGGCGTGACTGCCCGCGCGCGGCGCTAGTGCACGAAGAGCGAAGCTACCAAGAGATCCAGCGGCCTCGTGGGGGAGCGCCAGCTCTCCCTCCACCGCCGCGTCGAGACCGCGCGCCCCCCGCCGCTGTGGCGCGTGAGGACCAAGATCAATTTCCACCTCCCCAGCAAGCTCCAGTGTCGACAGCAGGCTGCAAGGCCCTCGTCCCCGAGCTGCGGAACGTCAACTGGCCTGGAAAGTTCAAGCCCGACCTGCCTCCACGCTACAACGGCACTGCCGACCCTGCGGAGTTCCTAAAGCTCTACGAGCTGAGCATCGCAGCGTCCGGCGGCAATGAGAAGATCAGGGTGAACTGGTTCCCCATGGCCCTCAAAGATGGCGCACGCTCGTGGCTCCTGAACCGGCCCCAGGATCGATCTCCACCTGGAGCGAGATGCACGAGCGGTTCATCGCCAACTTCCAGCGCACCCGAGACCGCCACCCGGTCGCGGCTGACCTACGGCGTATCAAGCAACAACCAGGAGAAAGCCTATAGAAGTTCATCCAACGCTTCAACAGTGTCCGTGTCAAAATCCCGAAGGTCACAGACGAGGCCATCATTTCGGTGTTCTCAGACGGTGTCCGCGACGTCAAGATGAAGGAGGAGCTCGCCATCCACGAAGATCTGTGCATGTCCCTGGAGCTGTTCAACCTTGCGACCAAGTGCGCCAGAGCTGAAGAGGGGAGCCTCTCCCTCGTTGAGCTCCACATTGCTGAACCTGAAGACAAGAAGGCCAAGAGAAAGGACGTAAAGCGAAAGGGAGTGGCAGTACTCGCAGCTGAACCGAAGATGAGGCGCGTCCACGACTACCCGGAATCATCCAAGAACAACCGGGCGTTTTGCGCCTTCCACAACGTGCACAACCATAACACCCACGACTGTCAAGAGCTCAGGTCCCTCCGTGAAGGATGCGTCATCCAACGCCTCGAGCGCAGCAACCGTGGCTACAGCCATGGAGGAAGCCGGGCCAGCGGACGCTGGGATGACCGCGGCCCCTGCCAGGAGTGGCGTGATCAACGTCGGGAGGACCGTTGGCGCGATCAGCCCCGTGAGGGCGCATGCAGGGACCAGCCTCATGAGAACCGCCCTCGGGGCAAGGCTGGCCTTCCACCTCTGCCGCCACCAAGGAGAAACGAATACCAGGACGAGGGGGCTGGGGCTTCCAGGAGCCACGTGCCATAGCTTGCATCTTGGGCGGAGCACAGGCCCCAGCTTTTCAGCGCCTCTTCAAGCAGTTCGCCCGGGAAGTAAACGCGTATCTCCCCAAGCTTGAGGCTACCCGCCCACTCAGGTGGTACAGGTGCCTCATCACCTTCAGTTCAGCAGACCAGCTCAAGTGCGCGGCTATGGCTGGCGCCCTCCCGATGCTTTGTACGCCCATCATCAGCAACGTCCAAGTTACCAAGACCCTCATCGATGGTGGTGCATGGATCAGTGTCCTGTCCATCGAGACGTTCGACAGCTCCAAGTACCCTATGTTCAGTTGTTGCCTACCAAGCCCTTCTCCGGAGTGATTGACGGCTCCACCACCCCCGTAGGGCAGGTCCGCCTGCCTGTCACCTTTGGCAAGCGCGACAACTACCATGCTGAGCTCATCGACTTTGATGTCGCCCATATCCATCTCCCTTACAACGCCATCCTCGGGTATCCAGCCCTGGCCAAGTTCATGGAAATGACTCACCACGGCTACAACGTCCTCAAGATGCCGGGAAGCGGCGGCGTCATCACCATCGCCTGTGAGGAGAAGAATGCATTATGCTCACTCAAGCGCGCTTACCAGGCGGCAGCAGTCGAGGATACAAACAATTACAACATTATTCTTCCACCTGAGGTCGTCCCCAAGAAGAACAAGAAGTTGCTCGGCCTCGAGCCTCATGGGGATGCAGCACCTGGCGGTAGCACCTCGGGACCTACACCTAGGGAGGGGCCGCCTTCCTCCCTCGCATAGGAAAGCGCACCCGGTGCCCCCTCAGGCTGGGCTTAGGGGCTCTCCTCTAGAGGGCCTCTGACTTAGCCAATGTCATGAGGGAGGCGCTCAGGCACCATGTGGAGGAGTGCTTCGCCGCACACTTCCCTTCGGAGGCCTTAGGGAGTTAGGCACCAAGAGCTCAGGAGTTCATCAGCCAGACCATCGAAGACCTATAGGTGCCAAGGGCAATGCGGGGCGAGCGCCACCCGACGCCTTTGAGTGCAGCTGTTGGCCCAGGCTCATGCGACAGGCTGTGTGTCTGCGTCAACGTCCTCGCACTCAACAGGATCGCATCTCAGGAGCTCTACTGGCCTTCCCAGGTGAGCCTGTGCGAGGGTCCCCCTCACAACTACGTTTGCATGCCCTTCGGCCTGCCGGACCAAGCGACCCTTAACCAACGCCATATGCGGGAGGTTCTTGCGACTCGCGAGGCCAGGCATAAAGAGTTCCAGGCGGAGTTGGACTCGGCCCTCCACGAGATCTGGGGAACCCCAGAGCCTTACGAGGTGCCGGAGCTAGATGGCACGTGAGGAGCAGCATCTCCATCGAGCATCTTCAGCTACACGAAAACTACTTCAGCAACTATGCCAGGTGACATTGTCCGGTTTTTTTTCAACTAGGAGCGCCCCTCGGGCTGCATCATTCCCAGGTCGCACGGGCCTATCCCTACGGCGTGTATCCTTTTGCATATCAGCTCACCTGGTTGGGGGCGCCCCTCGGGCTGCATCATCCCCAGGCCGCACAGGTCCGTCCTTGTGGCATTTACCTCCCTTGCATCTTACCAGAGCTAGTGTTACCATTTACGTCAGCTGCATAAGAATCCCTCATCTATTTTTACCATCACCCCTTCGGGTCTCCTTCGCTGCCTAATGGACTTCTACTCATCTCGCAACGGGGGCTGCATATGTTGGCATGGCGCTTGTTCTCGGGTCCGTCCCTGCAACACTGACAAACCCGAGGGACCGAACTCTGACCCGCGGCCCGCTCCGCAAGCGTCACCTCAATAGGTCCTCGATGCCTTCGTCTTCCTGCGGAATTATCGGAAGCCCAACGGCGGGCGCGACCCAAAGTCGTTCTGCTGCAGGCTAACCCACTAGAGTCTCAGGAGCACCGCGACAGGCAATCCCGCCGGTCTCCCCTCCTCACGTAATTCACTTGCGCGTTAAAGGGGGG